>JABBWL010000023.1:0-658490 GCA_016758765.1 Suillus cothurnatus | reverse complement strand
AACTCGACGATGGTACTCCACCATCATGCCAAAACCCGATATTCATCACAGAACAAATGCTAACCTCATTGTCTCGGGCAGTGGGATATATAACATGGTGGAAAGTCTTGCTGGAATTGACTCAATCAATCATACGATGGCTTCCTCGACACAAGACCTCATCCCACATTTCAAATTGTGAACACATTTGGGGCACTGTTTATTGGGGTTGTCCTCGCAGCAGTGTAAGTAAACTGTTCCTTTACTATCCAGTGACAAGTTGGATGTTTCTTCTCACGGAACAGTCTCTTTGGTGTCACCAACGTTCAAGTTTTCATCTACTTTGAGACGCATAGTGGTACAGGGATAACATTTTACAAGCTAGTCGTTCGTCTATGCTACCTCCTTGTCACTTCTGTTATTGACTCGGAAGTTATTTTAGGTAATATGGCTGTGGTTGGTATCTCTTCGAGCTGCATTTACCGAGCACATCAAGATTACACCAATTTTAGGATACTTGACGCTTTACATCTAACCCTGATCATCCATTGTGTCTATTTTTATTTAGTGATCAACTGCGTGATTAGGGTGCGCTCACAGAAATCGTATGGAGTTCCAAAGTAAGTCACTACTTCCCTCACAGCCTGCTATCATATTGTTGCTTGTGCAGCTTCAACTGGTAGTCGCTGTAAGTTACATTCACCTTTCCTAACCCTTACGGTTTCGCCTCAGGCATGCACTCCACAGGTTTTCACTATTTTTGTGGAACATCTGTAAGTTCGATTTACCGTGCTATGCAACATTCATTGAATACTTTCATGATTTGTAGTCTATGTTCATCGCATATGGAAAGGTATTTCCTTTATCAGCAATTTTGTCCTGACTTATGCGGTAAACCTAGTTGGCAAGGGCCGATCAAAAGTTCTGCCGATCACGGTGGTAGGTTACCATTGATGTTCATGAGCATGCGCTATGTTTCATTCTGTTGATCCGCTCGCAGGGCATCGTCGTGGTCCTAACTTCAGGTGGGTCCTGACATCTGGTAATGCTCTTCGCACGATCTTTGATGATGCTTTCAGGTCTTGCCATTGGTGAGAGTTCATTGGTGCTATCATTGATTCATTATTCTAAGATGATAAAGCCGTTATTTGGTACATGTAAGTGGGACAGCGGACTCCTCAACTGCTCTTAGTGCTGATAGCGACTAGGTATGAGAAAGTCCATGTAATCATATGGGCCAAAGGATTCCTCTTCAATGAGGATCATACTGACTGGTCGTATCATCTTAGTATATGTCAACTCGTACATCGCACTCCTGAACGCACGATACTACGCGCCGCCCCACGCAGACACAATGCACCATGACGTCTACCGCCCGAGATACCATGTTAGAGCGTCGCAGGACGAGGGACCCCAGGCATCCTGGAAGAGCATGTTTAAACATTCCGATGAAGTCTTGCATATCACTCGACCTGGTCAAGCTGTTCTGGTCAGTGGTTGCGCTGCTGTCGACGGAATAGGACTGATGATTGCTTTAGCCACGGCAGCCGATTGAGGTGGCGATGGAAATGAATTCTCCCTCTTCAGCGTGATAGAATATTGACTCCGTATTAATGACTTTAACTTCTTGGTAAATTATCGCAACGTGCTACTCAACATACGGGTGTGGAGAGGCATCAATTCACTCACATCCTGTCCGCTTGTAACAGTTGGAGTTTCTCGAGTCAAGTCCGCACAACTATTTCTTGATGCGCTCATATCAATGCCGGTGGGATCAAATTTACTAAGCATGAGTACGTTAGACTATGACTCCATCAAATTTGCGACAACGATATCCCTTACGCTCCGGGCGCTGCAGCCTTGTTAGATAAACCAATTACGCCGAAGGTATTTGATTGACTTCTGAATCGAACAGCATCGGAAACCATGATCTGAAGTTTGTCTGAAGTTAGTAGGGTTTTGGTACTGGAGTGTCATCAGGGACGCGGATATTTTATAAATGCCGAGATATACCCATGGACAGGGAGCTCAACGTCGACCGTAAACTCATGAACATACCTATCTCAGGTATACAAGACAATCATCGTCTTATCTCGAGTCTATGCACTGTACACCGCCCATATATAGCCTCCTGGCTTAAATTTTCTGCATTCTGGAAAGATGCTAGATACAAAAGGTTTAATTCCCAGCGCGGTCTATTGTACAGCAAGATAATTCTCAGTGTGTCCGATGACCGGATGTTACGTACGTATTTTCAACATCTTTATATCAATGATCAGCCTGGCGGTCGTCTTGATCAACACATCTCTCCGATTGTATTTAGACCAACGCACACAGCGATCATGTCAGAGGGCGAGAATAACCGAGAACTGATTTTTTTATTTTTTAATCAAGCGGTACAACTGGTATACAATCTCCTGGCAATAGCGGCATCGCGTGGGGGTACGTAGGTAATTCTGTGAGTAAACAGGCGGTATAAATACGAGCAGACAAAAAATATACGAGTGCGAGAGATAACATGTCAACGTCATAGACAAGGGGTCACAAGTCCCAAGAAGATATCATATCACTCCACATGTATTGATAGCAAGCGCGCCTGCGCCTTTAGATCTGAAACTACTTCCTCGTGGAAATCCATCATCATACTCGACTTGGTGATCGACTGTGATTTGCACACCCAAACCCATTGCGCGCACGGGGAATACCATTATCAACATCCTCCACGATGATCGGAAGTACGGCCTTGGTTTCCTCGCGAGGGGTGACACTGCTTTTGTCAGCATCCCACTCCCCTCCCTCTTTACGACCGGCCACGGCCACGGTGGCATCACGCATATCACCGAGGGTGAATGTGTGGTTACCGCCTCTTGGTCTAGTCCCTGAACCAGAGAGCGAGTTGGTATTGGCTCCCGATGAAGAGGCGGCGTGGGAAGAGATAGAGAACGTGCCACCGTTGGCAAGGTCTCCTCTCACGGAGAGGATGATGCGCATAGACATCGTTGTTGTAAGAACAGCTGCCATACTGGTGACAATTGTTTTGATGGGATCGGTTGGACCCGTGGGTGTCATAACGAAGTAGAAGAGGACGTTGACGAGGTTTACAAGGAGAATGGCACCATACAGGTTCAAGCCATCACGAAGCATGAGACGCCAGTAAGATACACGCCTGGTTTCGAGCGTTTTGACACTGCGTAGAGCAGCCAGAACGAAGCTGGTACCGTAGAGTAAGGTTGGAGCTAGCCAGTAAATTCCAACCCAGCTTGCGTTATTCAAGGGACCAGCGATGCATCCCTGGCCATCTTCTAGATGGACAGAGCGGTAGAAGCCACAGCAAATGGCTGTAACAACGATCTGCACAGCGTACAATCCCCACATGGTTGCGCGAACATTTTGAACATGGTCATAGATAGCTGATATGCGCATCACATGTACAGCAGATGCCACAGCAAGGAGAATTGCTGTACAAATTGGCTCGTAAGGCCAAAAGCGACGCAGTCTTTGTCTTGTATGACTGTCGTACTAAAGAACATTACGCCTGTAATCGCGTTTCAGGTTAACGCCCGAGGTTTCGCGATAAGACGAGCTTAGAGAGGAAAATGCACCTGTTACAACGAAAATCTGCTAGGACCCAAAATTGCATGAAGTAATACATGAACTTCAGAGCTGGCCATTTTGGCAGACGTCCTAGCCTGTAGGACCTGGGAGTGAGAACGAGAGCATCCCAGGCCAAGACTGTGAGTGTGCAGACGAAGAAATACTTTTGTGCAGACAGATGAGGAGGAAGATCCAATGAAGGAGGGAGAGTCGGGGTGGTTTGTCGAGTTCGACGACATGGACGGATGGAGGGAAGGAAAAGGCAATGAGCGCTAGATGTACATGGCTCAATTGCAGCTATTTTATTCGCAAGGGAGGCAGTTCCATCAGCTACTCATTATGTCAGCAGAATCTGATCCCAAGATTCTAGTGCACAGGGTCCTCCCACGGTAATTTGTATAGCAGCCGTAACGGTATCGAACCTTGCCGACGCCGACGAGTTCCATCCGACGTGCTTGAATAATATCATTAATGTCTTCTTCATCATCGTTGTCGTCGACGGCTACCCTTACTAGCCCAAGTGATCAGTCAACAAATACCAGCACGGGAAGTAACCAACCGCCATCTACATCAACCACGCTATATCTGTATGTGTTGCCTGATCCCACATAACCGTGATAGGCTGACACAGACTTCATCATCCCATGCACTGCTTCTCAACGTTTCATCTTGCAATCCCAAAACGTTTCTTGTCCCTTCATTCTCTTTTTGATCTTGTTATTTTCATATATTTCCTTGATACGTTGCATACGGCTCCTTGTAACAATGAACTCTACAACCAGCTTCACGTTCCTCGCTACCCTTTTTGTCTTCTTCTCATATCCGCCTCTATCATATTCCGTTCTTTCCTCGTTCGCCGTCGATTCCGTCAGCGTGTCGAAGACGCTTTGGCACAAGGAGTCGTTCTCGACCTACAATCATCAGTACTCGGTCTTACTTCACGGTACATTGGAGAGAAACCCAGTGTACATGAAGCCTGGGTTGAACAGGGTGTTCTCCGTGAGAAACCCCAGTGGCAAGCCATCATGGTCTGTTAGAGATATTAAGTCATTTCAAAGGCCTTTACTGATACTTCCTCTTAACAGCCTGTCACTGCTCTTTTAAACACACAGGGTCGAACCTACTGCAGAATCCCGATTACCTCATGAGTCTCCACAACAACAGCGACCCTCATTCCTTGCGCGCTTCAAGCGACATTCTTCATCTCCTGATTCACATCCAGCTACCATTATTCCAGACCATACTCCGGATGACTCCGTCTCTGTCTGTGTCCTGATTTCCATGCCCGCCCAGATTCCCCAATGCGCTTTAAGCGTTCACAGGAAGATTCGGTCAAGTCGCATCTAATTGACGGCAAAGATCCGAACCTGGGCGTAAGTACAGGGAGGGCTGGTGATGAGGAAGGCGTGCCCGACATTGTTTTCGGTGTCGCCGAACTTCCTGTGCTCGGTGGCTGGACGGAGGCAACGATGGCGTAATATTTTTTTTTCAGTTATACACTTCCCTTGTATGACAGATACGAATAGTGAGGTGATCCGATACTTATATCGAACGGTATGAACCCTTTAACACTTAACTTATCTGGTTCTGCATCATACTGTACCCTTGTTTTGTAACACTTACTACCACTTACTCACACACCATGCGTGATACTCACCATCCTAGTATGCATGTATAGTTAAGTAGGAACAACAGGAATTTCCGACACGTGAATAACGACATGAACGTATCCGTACCTGTTGCAACCTCTGTCGCGTAACCCTGATAACCTGATACTTGAGTACTGTGCCTTTGTAAGCCAGCGCACCCTGAGGGTACTGATGCCATCATTGCACGGCCTCACACGGCATTGAAATAATTCACCATATCATGATCTACTGAATGATTGTCTCCAGAAAACGCAGCTTTTGTCGCCACCATCCATGCCAAGGCGTCAAGGAACTGAATACCTATCCTAATAGTCAAGTCGCATCGCATCATACTGGCCAAATCCCTCCAACTCTCACACTGCTTGAACCCTTATAATCACAAGTTGTTAGTAACAACGTGACCCCAGGGGTTAATATCTGTGAATCTTGAATTTAAGAAAGCGGTGATTCATTCTCGCGTTGATCTTGAGTTCTCTCTCGTCAATGGAGTTAGAATGGCTAATATAATGGCCCCAATCATTGGAGGTCATTTGAAGCAAGCTGTGTGGAGTCTTAACACTGCTTCAATGATTCGGGGTACTCACCAGTGTGATCAAGTGAAAACGGAACTTTAAAAGGATGGCTGTTTTCGTTCTCGCAGCATATCCGACCATGGGAAAAACAGGACAAATGCAGCAACTCACCCCGGATTTGACCTTTGCGCGCCGGAAGGAGATAACCATGGTAAAATCTAGACCTTAGTGAGAGTCTCATGTCACTGATTAGCTGGCAGGCCAATATTGGCTTTCTAGGGATGGGGTGCTTGGGTGATACACGATGTAAGGTAGGCATATCAATTTCGCGTAACTGAAATTCCAACGTATCCTCTCGAGGCAGACATTGGCTTGGCGCGCGAACCGTATGATTATTGATTAGAATTACAGCTGCAGAAGTTGAGATTGAAGGAAGACAGTTTCCTTCATGAATTGGAGTCTGTGACGTATCCAGATAACCCAATGATGCTGGCTACACAGAAAATAGAAATGTTGAGAAACCTTGCAGATAAGCTGTGGACAAGCCTAGACCGCCCAGCGGGTGTCGATCCATATGCATATGGGCGCTTGGCTGTCGAATCGACCAGTTTCAATTGCACGTGCATCGGACCGTCGTGTTTTGTGCGCTTCTGATAATCGCAACTAACGTCGCTATCCATTAATATTGCAATTTCCAGGCTCGTTGCCTTCCTACTCTGTCCTCCTCCACCGCATCCGCGAGTGAGTTCGTTTCTTGACCGCGCTGAATCTCGGTGCTAGACCCTCTGACAGGTCTGCGATTTAGTGTGTGGTATTCTAGGATTACTGCTCCATAATGCATCAGTGGATGCAGCACCAGAGATCTCTGAGGGTCTTTCCTTGCTGCAGCATAGAGGACAAGATGCATGTGGCATCGTAACCTGTGGACCAAAAGGCCGATTCTTTCAATGCAAAGCCAATGGCATGGTCCGGGATGTCTTCGATGAAAATGCCATCGCAAAATTAATTGGAGGCATGGGTGTTGGCCATGGTAAGCCTTTGCAGTAAAGCAATTTTGCCAACGATTACCACACCGGTAGTTCGTTATCCAACTGCTGGTAGCTCGGACCACGCCGAAGCACAACCGTTCTACGTTAATTCCCCCTATGGTATCGTATTAGCCCATGTGAGCCTGTCTTCATAACTCCCCTTCGAGTTGACTGAAGGCGATGCTTAGAACGGAAACCTCATAGACAGTTCTTCGCTCTTGCAATACATGGACGCCACTGCACATAGACATATAAACACTTCATCTGATTCCGAACTTTTACTCAACCTTTTCGCCGACAATCTCCAGAAGACAGGAAAAATTCGTATCAATGAAGACGACATTTTCACGGCAATAGGTGGTCTTATGAAGCAATGCACAGGAGCATATGCATGTGTTGCAATGATTGCTGGTTTCGGTATCATTGCATTCAGAGATCCAAATGGCATAAGGCCAGTCGGGATGGCTTCCAGAAGGACTAACACTGGAAGAGACTACCTCTTTGCGAGCGAGAGCATCGTCGCTGATGCCTTGGGCTTCAGTGAATGGGAGGATGTGAAGCCCGGTCTGTCATTGTTCTCACCGTCAGCTGCAGCTATTGATGAGTCGCATTGGTGGTACTAGGCGAAGCAGTGATCATCACTCGCTCAGGGGTATCCAAGAAACAAGTTGCAGCTCATGCGACCTTTGCGCCAGATATTTTTGAATTTGTCTACTTTGCTCGCCCTGATTCTGTTCTTGACGGTATCAGTGTTTACCGCAGTCGAATGGCTATGGGCGACGCGCTTGCTGTCGAAGTTGAGAGGGTTCTGAAGGAATGTGGTATCACAGTGGATGTCGTCATCCCAGTTAGTGCTTTCCGTTGTTCCGCGATTGTTCGGTCTAAGATATTTAACAGGTTCCTGATACGTCTCGCGTTGCAGCTTTGAATCTTGCTCAGAAGCTCAGCTTGCCTTACCGAGAGGCCTTAATCAAGAATCGTTATGTTGGCAGGACATTCATTATGCCGAATCAACAGATGAGGTAATATGCATAGGTTACCATAAACACAAATGAGTGATGCCAAGGCTCCCCAGACGGAAAAAATGTCAGGAGGAAATTGAACGCCATGGCCTTGGAGTTTTCTGGGAAGAATGTTCTCCTTGTTGATGGTAAGATTGAAAACAGTTAGATCTTAACATCTCGTAACACATGCTCTAGATTCCATCGTTCGAGGCACCACCTCAGAAGAGATTGTCCAGATGGCAAAGGACGTCGGCGCAAAAAAGGTCATCGTCGCGAGCTGCGCCCCACCTATACGGTAACTCCTACCAACAAACTTTGCCAGATGGCTAATGAAACGTTAGGCACTCGAATGTCTATGGTATCGACATGCCTTCAAGGACAGAGCTCGTGGCATATGAACGTAACACCGAAGAGATAGCCGAGGCCATTGGGGCAGATCTTGTCGTGTTCCAGACTCTTCCCGACCTCATCGCATCTGTGCGACAGTTCAACCCATCTATTTCGACATTCGATTGTTCCGTATTCACAGGGGAGTATATCACCGGTGGTGTCAATGAGGAGTATTTGCACCGATTGGAGTCGCTTCGTGCAGACAGCGTGAAGAACAAGGTGGCCGTGGGCCAAAGCGAGGGTAGTGAGGTCAACGGATTCCACACTCGGGTGAACATGGTGGCATCTGGCGGTCCGGTCAACGGCGCGGATAACACAGTTGGATTGCACAAACACCTGGAATATTAGTTGACAATTACCTGGTTTCTTTTTCTCCCATAAACACCGAGTAGACTACATCATATTCCCAGTCTCATAGATAGATAAATAGCCTAGGGAGAACTCGAAGAAGGGATATGCGTCTATCAGATGGTGATGTCAACAGTATTAATATCGTTAACAAGAATACAGTGGATAGCAATTGCACTAGACATACACTACTGAGACAGTTGTACAATCGAGTATAATAAGTAGATGATCTAACAAACACAATGCAAGTGTTAAATAAAAACATTGAGCAGAACGTATGCAGTAGAGCAGGTAGCTCAATTTAGAGGTCATCGGGTTGGCATGATACGTGCATTACTGGTCTGTCCTGGAAGTTGAGAAAGAGTGCGGTGCTTCGGCATGAACAGAGAAGCCATAGGATCTTTCTTGTTTATCGGAGGCTTTAACGGCCGCTGTTCCCCTATGGATGGTGGCTGTACTATCGGTAGAGGTTTCGATGAGCGAGCAGAAGGAGAGGTAGCCAATTTAGGAGGAGGCGCGAGCGCTGAGACCGGAGGTTGGCCAGATGATTGAGGCGGTGCGGGTAAGGTAGAGGGTCGCTTGTAGGTGACTGTCTTGACGGTGACCATGCTCTTTGGCTCGGAAGGTCGGGGTGGTGCTGGAGGCTTTACACTAGGTGCACTATGCAGTGTGCGCTGTCGCTTAGGAGGTTGGAGACGAGCGGTGTACATGGCACTACGGAATTTAGTGGCCTCACTCTTAGTCTTCTGAAAGAGTGTCTTGGGTTGACTCGGTGCTCCCCCTTGATACAAAGCAATTAGTCACTGAAAAGAATCAAAGAAATACAAACGTACACCCTCGGGCACGTTTCGGGGGAGGTAGGCGATCGGTGATCTTAACCTCACGTTCCTTCTTCCGTTCTTCCGCTTCCATGCGCTGACTGCGGAGCCGAGAGCCTGCTAGTTCAAGCCGTTCGGCCTCTGCCTCTCGCAATAACTATCCCGACCTTTTGTCAAAAAAGTATCCAAAATTCAACCAAAAGCTTACGAAAAATTGCTCGCGCCACGATTCGGGAGCCTCAGAGCCTTCATGCAAATACTGTTCAGCTAAGAGGGGAAATGTTTTCCAACATAATCGCTCCCATATTTCTTTGATAATGTTAGAGGAATGGAGAGATCGTTGAATCTATTGAACCTACCAGATGTATCATTCTCAAGATACTGGAGGAGGTGGATCAGGAATCAGAGCATGATGGAAGGGGATGAGACGAACGGGTGATGATTGTTCCAGACGAAGAAGGGTATCTGCAGAGCAACATTCTAACACCGGTTTAATCACGTCATACCGTATAGCATCGTCTCCCAAACTGCTTATAGCTGGACGAGTAACCATCAGTCTTGGACGATAACGTTTGACGTCTTCAGCACGCACAATCTGTATATGTAGAAAGGACTGTACAAGACGATCATTTCAGTGTATAGCCACACACAATCGATAGACAACTCACCACGCTGACAATAGGTAACCAACGTGGGCAAACGACGAGACTGGGACTCAGAGTCGGACATCCTCAGAAAAGAAATATAGCTTGAAAGGTAGCCTTCTGGACAGATAAGCAAGGGAATACAGACAGTATGTACTTTATAAGTGAGTTGGTCAAGTTCAGCCTTGACTGTCGCATCATATTAAGTACTGCCTCGGGCCCACGCCCACTGTGGGTTAAGCCTTATGGAGATTACCCAGTTTGGAAAGCTCATTGCTAAATTGTGGTACAGCATGTCCAAGCACTATTAGTATTAATCTATGTAGCAGAAGTCCTTGTGAACAAAGGGATATCGAGTGTCTACATCAGCCTGGTTCTGGACCGCAGTCGACGCGTGACGCTGTAGTGCACGAAGCTCAAGCCCCTTGCGGTGGCAGTATGTACAATTGCAGAGACGCCGAGCACAAGCGGAAAACTAATATACGATCGTCAAGTAATATAATGAGCACAAGGGAGGAAGACCATGCTTCATTGGTGCCTCATACTCGCGGGTAGTTTTGAGGCTGGCCTCTTCAAGCCAGCTTGTCTAATCTGTACCGTTGACGTGGTGATGCATTGGGCCGTGGTAACTTTCCTGTGTTATTAACTCAGACCGCGGAAACGGAAATTTAAACACAATAGCGGCCTGGGTCCTGCTCGGCACTTAAGCTTCAGCTCAAGTGCTCACAGATTGCTCGGCGTTCGGACGTTCAAATCCTGACATCAATGTTTGAAACAACCCAGGCTGGTGATAAATTTCATGGCTTGCGCTCTCTCTGGTCATATTCTCGCAGGAGGCCCGAACCATTCCTGGACTGAAACACTCCGGCCGCATGTTCTCCCTGACGCCCATCTTGCAATCCTTACGAACACATCTTCAGGGTAATGATGAATGCTTACCTCAACAAGAAGGACTTCGAGAAGAATGTCCATGATAAGTGGACTATGAACAGAGCACAACACCCTCCATGTACGCGTGTCCAAACTTCACTCGAGTACTCGGCTCGAACCCGACATCGTCGTCTTACCAAAATGGGCGAGGTACTTCGGATTCAGTGCAACGTGAAGTCCTTGTACTCGATGGTCATCGTTGAGTAGCCAGAAGGTGAAAAACAATTTCTCGTGATGAATCGATATACGTGGCCCAGAAGTTGATCACAATCTCGATGGCCTGCATCAAAGCTAGGCCTCTGTTCAGAACCGTTTTGTTGTTCAAATCGGGGTTTTCTCGGTAGTTGCAAGTTCAATTTCACCCGGACCGGTGAAGCTGACAGCTTGAGGGTGCATGCAACGTACCGCACTCCGGTAGAACTCTATGCTGTCAAGTAAGTATTTGGAATAGTGTACACGAGATCCAGCCTTCGTCGCAAGTACAACCGCATACAACATCAGGACTCGATGGGCTGATTATGTGCATTCATAGGAAACCGAGAAGCCGTTTGGGGTTCTGTCTTCACAATGTCTATATGGACCGATAATTCTTTTATACACCTATGAAAGGAAAGACTCCTTCTCCACCGTCACTAAAATAGATCTGCGTGACTGGAACGTGTATCATTAGTACCTCATTTGCCATTATAGTAACTTAACTACTAACCACGACAGCCTCTAAGGGTCGAGTAGGAGGTACGGTTTCAACTGCGGGATGAGTAAGCATGCTCCTCCGAAGTGATGAGAATTTCTCGTGCGGCGGATTGTGCAGCCCACGAATGCTGTCGAAGGAGTCTCTTTGGGGCTCCCGACGAAGTCCGAAAGAACTAATAGTGTTTCTGTTAGATTGTATGTAGTACCCCGTGTTCAGAAGTGCGATGTACGAGTTGACGTAGACTTGAAACAGATTCACTAGTCAGCATGATCCTCGGAATATGTAATTTTTCATACGTGTAGCCACTAGAAATTGAATGCTGAGGAAGACGACGTTATTTGGCGTCACTGCGCACTGTGGGTGACCCCCTCAGAGCCGAGATGGACATTACAACGATTGGAACCTCACCATAATGATAGATGACAATGTACATATACTGGATGAAAGATAAGTCAAGGCATGGGATGAATTGGAAGAATCATCACCTCGTTAGGCAACCACAATCGATGGTGTAATAAATAAGCTTTTTGATCAAGCCATCCGTGCTAGAATAATCTGGTAGCATATCAGATCCCGAGTGTGAACGGATTAATACTTACTGAGAGAACCCAGTACGGGAACTAGCGAGGAGATACCATAGCGAGGATGTAATAAGTATATCGAGGAAAGTAACTACGCTGAAAGACATGTATACGGCCCACGAGCTTATAAAAATTCGCGGAGACGGTTGTATGTAATATCTATTCACTATCAGCACCTCGTCGTATTCAGGAGAATTCTGTTTACTCACGTTGCCCAATACAGGGCTGATCGAGTTAAGATGATGAGCTAGTGGTAAGAATAAGTACTGTTGAACACTCACTGATGGTAACACCTGGATTTTTCAAAAATCGTTAGGAGAGCATTTCCGTTGACAGACTGAGCTTACCTGAAGTCAGGACGATGACTATGCACTAATCGACAAAATGAAATGAGTGGCTAGAATGTGGCTTTCGATTGCACGCGCACCGGTATTATACGGAAAATTCTTGACCGATTCCTGCCGACTACATTAGCCGCATCAGTCATGTCAAATGCATTGGTAGGAATGACATACCTATCCATATGCGATGAGCATACAGCCTATGAACCAAGAATGACTTAGTAAAGTTATGCATACACAGTAGACAACAAACTCACAGATGGATCACAAAGACGATGAGAACCTGTGGGTACATGTCTGAGACAGATCACAGAGCTTGGAAAATGACTTACGCTAAATACTATCTGGAGCTAAACGAATTCAATCAACACGATAGTAGAAATTGCATGGAAGCCCTAAGTAAGAACTCACTCTAAAACTCCATACAATCTCTGTGATCGCACCAACGTTCGCGAAGTTGGTCACCAAATAATAATAGACGCAATGGATGGTCAACGACAGGTGCACGGCATCAAGCATCCTAAACCATCTTCACGTGCCTGCTAGTGCAACTCAAAGGGATACCTACCAAAGCAAAACGACCTGGTATAACGTCAACAACGGAGCTGAAGAGAAGATACGTGTAGACGTACGATGAGCCTATAAAATGCTGACCATCTGCCAACATGCGTCTGAAAGTAGATAAAGGCTTGAATAGTGGTTAAACCAAAAAGCCTGTTCGGTGAAGTATTGTACGACGACCGGAAATGTTCAGCTTTGTCTGCATAGTGAGCAAATGATTTTTACTGACACTGCTGCAAGGATAGACCCAATAAAAAATGCACCGTAAATGCTCCTGGGGTCACCTTGGGATAATTGTAGTGGGGCATGCGTTAAGGAGGACATTCACGAATATCGCCAGCTGAATCAAATCCGACAGCAATTTTGCAACAACTGTATTAATATTCCAAGCGCACGACGCAAGTGGCACTTTGCCATCTGTATTGTGACGATTCTCGGGGCTTTTGGTGCTGGCAGCTCAGGATATGACTCAGAGCCTGGGTATTCATTGGAACACGTAAGGAGCATGCAGAATGAAATAGATAGAGGACGACTATTGCATCCGATAGGATCACCAGCGTACACGCCAAACAAAATCACAAACAGAATTTTCAGACATGAACTGTTCGAATGAAGACACCCGCATTTGAATAATGGGCTAACCAATCGTAGCGGCGCGGAGCGCCAGTCCCCGACTTCCTTGTTCGGCTAATTCCTTAGTTGTCTTATGGGTCACCTATTCTTCGTAGTTCAAGCTTCTCACTAGCTAGGCTCAGAGAAGGCCGCTGTCCGCTCTTGCTTTTGCTTTCGCTGTCGTCCGAAATAAATTATGTATACCATATTGAGTGCTTTTTTATCATCAGGTAACCAACCTGCATATGACAAACTCTTAGATAGCTATATCTGATCTAAAAATTGCATAATATGTATCAAAATTATACCTTGCATGAAAAACCTTTGAATACCTGGACTTAGTTGGATGAAACCCACCAATGGTTCAATGGTGATGGCCCATTTGCAATTACTTGCCAGCCTATGACATATTGCAATACCTATCAATGGTGGCAAGGGAAGATTGACAAGTCCAGAGTGACCACTATTGTCTAGTTGTGGATCAGTGACATTATACTATAATTCTGTTTTGCACTGGTCATAGCATGTAACCTTTGGCTGTTTTTATTTCATCTGCAATCTCTCAACAGATGCTAGCACTCAATAAGGTTTTATATGGCTGGACTGTGTTGGACCAACACCACCTATTGCACAATGGTCCTGAGTGTCTACAACACATTACCAATCCATATCAGCATGATGATTATTTGTAAACCAAGCTTGTTGTTGCATTTCCCACCAGAACCCCATTGGTGCTGACATTAATTAAGAGATTGTGATGTTAGTCTACATCACTTGGATCTGCCAAGCATACACATCAGTAAACCACTCCCCTTGTGTACAATACTATACAGATATATACATAGCTATACAGCACTACAGCTCTACAGGGAGGTCCCCCATTGTATAGAACTGTACAGATTATGTACAGCAATATACAGACTATACAGACTGTACAGATTCACTATTTGTACACATATACAGATTTATATAAGTTTGTACAAATGCGCACAAGATTTTATAGTAAAGTACAAAAGCTATTCGTTGCCTTTATGATTCTCAAAACACCAAAAAATGCGAAAAACACAAGTTATATTTCAAATATCTCATATACCAATGTACACTACTAACTACATATATAAGAGAGGGAGATAAAAATGCGAAAATTAGGGGAGATGATAAGACCTACAGAGAAGAAAGAGGGTCAGAGAAGGATGAAGAGGACAGAAAAGAAGACTCACCAAGAATAGGCAAAAATGTGAACATTGAAGGGAGGAGAGGAGAAAAGAGAAGACAGACAGTTAGAGAGAAAAAAGAAAAGAGAGGAAGAGACTGACCAATTAGGCAAAAATGCGAAAATTAAAGCAGGAGGAGATGATGGGAGCTAGGTTAAAGAGAGAGGGTTAGAGAAAGATAAAGAAGACAGAAAAGACTCACCAAGAATAGGCAAAAATGCGAAAATTGAAGGGAGGAAGGATAAATAAAAAGAATGACTTATCAAAGAGGGAAAAAGGCGAAAATTAGAGGGAGAAGGAGAGGATAGAAGACTTAGGAAGCAGAGAAAGGTCAAAGAAGAAAGAGGGTCACTACCAGAGAGGCAAAAATGCGAAAATTGAAGGAGGAGGGAAGATCTAAGGAGAAGGAGACAGGGCTCAGAGAGAGTCAGAGAGATATAGGCAAAAATGCAAAAATCATTATAGAAGAAAACAAGAAGAAAGAGATCCAAAGAGAGGATAGAGTGGGGAGGGTTATATAAGAAGAAGAGAGTGAATCAAATAAAGAGTCTCAAAGAAAAGTTGAAGTGGAAGATTTGAACCAACTTGTAAGGAAAAGAGAGAAAAGGAAAGCCAGGAAAAGACTTGTGGTTGGCTGCATTATTGCTTACATAAGTGATGCTAAACATTGACAAAGTGTTTTACTATGATTTGTATTCTCGTCCCTAGTAGTTACTAGTAGTAGCAACAGTTATTCTACCAAGTTCAATATTTTTTACAATCTGCAATTTTAATACTCAGTGAGGCTGTACTGCTGTATGAACTGTATGTGCTGTATTTGGTTGTGTAGGCTGTGTAGGCTGTATTTGGCTGTGTGGTTGTGAGCTCTGTGCCAAATCCGGTGATTTGCTGATGCAGTGACTCAAAAAACTGTCTGCATGTTTTGACATTTTTCACTATCTATAACTAGTGATGTTATGGCCTGGCTTTGGCCCAAAGCCCTAGCTTAGGCTTGGCCTGAGGGGGCTCTGGCTCACCATAATACAAGCCAAGGCCATGAGCCAAAGCTGGCCAAAAGTCATGGCTTGAGCCAAACGAAGCCACAGCTTTTTTGCTATCAGTGCAATATTATATATTGTAGTGCAATAGAATTGTGGAACAAGCAACATGGAGCAGACCTAGTTATCCATCTCAAAGTCAGACTCATCAGCTTTGTCATCAGCATCATCTTCTGCATCATCAAGCATGACATCCCAACTATTCTCATCATCACCATCATTACCTGTAGCCTTCAAATCACTCCCAGCTTCCAATTCAGCATAATCAAGTTCCTCTAACTTCACAAGGGATGACAGTCCAGGCTCTTGGAAGAGAAGGTCATGTTGTATTGAACACTTTACAATTTGGAGTGCTTTGACAATATCTCCTTTAAGTCTGTTCTACTGTCTAGTAACAGTGATGCCACCTTGTGAAAATGTGCACTTGCTGGAGATGAATGATGACATGATGGATAGGTAGTCTCATGTGAGGGAAGCCCACACTGGATATCTTGGTGTGTTGATCTTAAACAAAATCATCAGCATGAATATTTTAAGTAGTATAAGGCACACATACCCCTCATCATTGAATGGTGGTCATGGCAGCTGGTAGAGTGACCTTGATAGTCTCAATATAGCTTAAAAACTTGGCCCTCAAAGGCCACAGTGGATTGCCAATGAAGGCAAGAGTGGGGTTTGCAAACAGGTTGTCCTCTGAATCACTGAGGACTTCTTGGATGAGAGACTTGAGCTCGCCCACTTTACTTTTCTTGGATGCAGGCTGTGACAACAATGAAGATGTACCTTCTTCATTCAACTTGAGATATTGAGCTTTGAACTGGCAAAAGAATCAGACCTATGCATGAAGTTGAAATTTGGTTGATACACCACTTTCTCTGCAGTTGTAAGCACTTCATCATGTAAATCTTCTGGCCAGTGCTGCTTAAAATATGCCATTTTCCCCACTGGATCAAGTACTGCAGTTGTAAAAATCAGACCAATTATCCAACATTAAATAAAAAATGACTTACAAATTGCCAATATATATGCAGGGGACTTCATTGTCTTCTCATAATATCTGTCTACCTTTGTGGCTGCTGCTTGGAGTGATGTAGCAAACCTCAGATATTTTGACCTTTCAGCACATGATGACCAGGCCTTGTAGAGTGTTTTGAGAGCCATAATTGCAAGATGCAGTGTTGAGCTGTGTTCTGATGAGAATGCTTGCTGGGCAACATCAGCATATGAAAGGAGATCCACAAATTGGCCAGTGCATATCCATTCAGCCATCAAGAGTTGAAGAAAGTCAATCTTCATGCATTTGGCCAAATTGTGCTCTTGACAACCTATCTTGTACATGAAAGTGTCAACATGCTATAGCAATAGTAAGTTTTAACAAATTAAAAGTGCAACAATACAAAATACATACCTCCTTGTTTGCCTCAGCATGATTAAGCATAATATACATTGATGACCACCAAACTTTCATATCAATTAATAGTTGGGTCAGCTGGGACACTCCTGCTTTGATCTGTCCACTCCTGTACATCTCCTTTTGTTTTGTAGATGACTGTTCCTACAGGATATTAAAACTTAAGTGCATCATGATGCCAACAAGCATACCTTCACACAAATACTGTGAATAAGACCAATCTTGTCCTGAGTAGTCAGTTCATGACCTTTTGGGTCATGCAGATTGTAATGTGGTGCTTTGCTGTATGTGGTGATTAAGGTTTGTGTGGCTAGATTAATGATATGAGCCAGGCAGCTATATAGAAGAGTTAGTGTTGCAGTAGTGCATTGAGATAACAGGACTTACTTAATTTTGTGCTTGGTCCAGGGAAACACCTTGTGGTGTTCAACCTTGTAAAGTCTTGCAAATTCTTCCATTGTTGTCCCATTGTTTGTGGCATTGTCGCATGTTACATGCCTAAGCTATAGTAAGTTATGAGTGTGATATAGTCTGTAGGAGTGAACAGAATTGACCTTATGTGTAATCCCAACACAATCAAGAATCTAAAATAAGGCACTGGAAAGTCATTTGCCATTATGTGTGTTATTGACCTTCATGAACCCAAGGAGTGAACTTTGAATTTCCCATTGCATTGGTACCTTCTCCTTGATCTAGTGCCCTGTGATGGCAATAAAACCATTAACATTGCCTGCCTGCCATGCGTTATAGGTGGCATTGACATTGCCCTTGATGGTGGTGCTCTACAAAGCCTAATTATACAAAGTACAATCAATGGACAAAACATTACTCACATTCAGCATGTTTCTGAGCCTTATAAGATGGTTTTTGAACATCCTCATGATTTCAGCATGAGTTGCCTTCCTACCTGGAATCTTGACTCCATTGGTTGCACAAGAAGTGATGTCAACAATCTCTTTAAACTTGGGGTGTTTGAGTGCTTGGATCAGCTAGAAAAAATTTTGTCAGTCATGATGTTAAATAGAGGGAAGTAGGTGTACTTGATTAGTGGCTACAAGCTATTTAATGGCAGCTTGCTTAAATAACTTATTGGAGTATGGTATCATCAGGAAATCGACCAGAGTATGACAAAGATTTAGCTAGCTTTATTTAATGTAAAATATTAAAAATATGTATCATAATTGCAGATCACATGATAAAGGAATAGATAGGCAGATTACATTGGTAGGATCTCCAAATGCTATAATGTAGGTAGACCTCCAGGACTAGCTTCGCTTCAAACCTACATGCTCCATTTGTGTAAACTTGCATGAGTTCGCATTCTAAGAGATCATTTCTATGCCACTAGCTAACGAATGTGTGTCGTGTAGCGTGGATGATGTTGAACGCGTTGTCCGCCAGTAAATTTGCTTTCCATATCTTGTCCTTGCCTGCTCTAACATGTACCACTTGTATTTGCTATTTGCGATATCACTCGTTGCTGTGTTTCCGTAACCTGCATGTGCCATCTACACACCATCGAGGCCGATCAATAGTGCCCCGTCTTGCGGTAAGCTCTGAGGAAACTTGTCTAAAATACATTTATTCATTTCCGCCATCGTGTCTACAACTCGGCGGATTACAAAGCTATGGCGGATGATGGCGATCAAACTTTAAAAAGCTACAAAGAGGCAAATGAATGGTAGGTCATCATTAAGCGATCGTGTGAATATCCTTTGAGCCTCTTGCTACCCACCAGCTTCAACATGTTGAGGATCAGGCCCATCCCAGCCTGCTACCCTACATTCATTGTTCCCTCGAAAGACCAATTGTTCGGAATTGGATATGACGACAATGCTCTGGCATTTTGGCTTCAAAAATATGGCTCCGAAGTTGTCAGTGCGCCTACGTATTTTTATTTTTATTTTCTCATAATTTCACTTCCAGCTTTCAGATTCCCTCTTTATCACAACTGCTGTGCTGTTTGGATTAGTCGACTCGCATGATCTTTCGGGTCTCCTTGAAGTAGTCTTTGAGGAGGTCAAGACGCAAACACCTCTCCAGCAAGAAGAGAACTGCTCGGCATTTCTTCAGCGAGGAGGGCGTTGTTTTATGGAGCAGAGGATGTATCGCGCTCAAATAGAAGTGTCATTGTTCAGTAAAGCTATTGCGAACTTGTGCGAAGAGCTGAACACTAGAAGTCAGCCAGGTGAACTACGTCGTTGAAATAATTACAGTGGCTCAAAAAACTGTCCACATGTTTTGACATTTTTCACTATCTATGATATTGTGTGAGAATGAACAAATTCCTCAAGGACATACTTATACCACATTGTAGTATGGCTTCAGGGCTTTTATTTGAGCCCTACACCGTGGGAATCGGCGGAGATATGGTGGAGATATAAGGCTTATAAAATGATGACTCATGTGGACAGTTTTTGAGTGTATATTAAAACTATATAAATCATTATTTATGACACCATAAAAATCATGCCACTATTATATAAATTATAAAGTGGTGTCATTATGTTATTTTATGACTATATCTAACTATATAAACCAGAATATCTCATGTATCATAGTCATAATCACCATGAAAGCCATCTCCTCTGCTCAAAGAGATAATATCCTCTCTCTGTCTTATGCTGGCCTCTCTGCTCGCCAAATTTCCTCTAGAACTGGAGTATGCAAGTCCACTGTGGCCAAGTTCATCAAAGAAAGCCACCCAGACAAGGAAAACTCTTGTGGAGGATGTCCATCCAAGCTTACCTCTACTGACAAAAGGGCTATTATCCAACATATCACTACAGGAAAGGCTGATAATGCTGTCCAAGCCACCCATTATATCAATTCCACCATCACTACCCCTGTCTCTTCACAAACTGTGAGGAATGTTCTCAAGGCAGCTCATCTCAAGGCAGTAACAAAGAAGAAAAAGCCTCTTCTCTCCATCAAACATAGGCAGAGAAGACTAGCCTTTGCCTTAGCTCATCAACACTGGACTGTAGAGGACTGGAAGCATGTTATATGTCAGATGAGACCAAAATCAATAGGATTGGGTCAGATGGGAAGGTGTATGTATGGAAAAAGAAGGGAGATGGCCTAACAGACAGAGAGGTTAATGGGACTGTCAAGTTTGGAGGAGGTTCTTTAATGGTATGGGGCTGTATGGGATGGAATGGTGTGGGAATGCTTGCTGAGGTTGAGGGGAAGATGAATGCTAAGCAGTATGTGGACATTTTAAATGACCACTTGCTGCCTAGCTTGGCAGAATTGAGGATTGATGAAGAAGATATCATTTTCCAACAGGATAATGATCCCAAGCACACATCCAGAAGAGCTAGGGAATGGTTTGAAGAACATAACATCAATGTTCTTGACTGGCAAGCACAGTCTCCTGATGTCAATGTCATTGAACATCTCTGGGGAACACTCAAGAAAAAGCTTCAAGCCTATGAAAACCCCCCTAAAGGAGTATGGGAGCTTTGGGAGAGAGTAGCAGTGGAATGGGGGAAGATCACAGCTGAGGATTGCCAGAAATTAATTGAGAGTATGCCTAGAAGGATAGAGGCAGTAATTAAAGCCAAGGGAGGTCATACAAAATACTAGAATACCTGGTTATTACTGTAAAATACTTGAGTCAAAAAACTGTCCACATGAGTCACCATTTTGTGAGCCTTGTATCTCCACCATATCTCCACCGATTCCCACGGTGTAGGGCTCAAATGAAAGCCCTGAAGCCATACTACAATGTGGTATAAGCATGTTTTTGAGGCATTTGTTTGTTCTCACACAATATTATAGATAGTGAAAAATGCCAAAACATGCGGACAGTTTTTTGAGCCACTGTAGGTCCAATACTCAACTTATTCATAGTTTCGTGGCGTTTTGGCCCAAATTTGACGCTCCTCGCAGTAAATGCTATTGGGCATATGGGAACATGCCCACCTCCTCACTCGCTCAATTTCAAGTGCTTCGGACCTACAAAAGCCACGGAGAAGGCCGCTCATGACAAATGTCATGCCTGGCTTCGTGCGACATCTCAATCTCAGGACACTATGCAAGTTGCTTGTAATCCCAGTACACCCCCCAAGACTTTTCGTCATTGGGAATCCCTCCTAAGGGTAAGTGTATACTATATTACGAGTGTCGTGGTGTTCTGACACTGAACAGCGTGATGACCAAATTTTCTCCCTGCCTTGTTTGATGAAATCATGGGTCGATAATACTACATATCGTGCATACATAAGCACATCTTGTGCAGAAACCAACGAGCCTCTACGTATCGACAACAAACAGAGGTTCACCCGAAAGGAATACAAATCGTTGGATGCGCTCATGTCTATTTTCCATATTCTGGACTTGAAGACGCAACGAGCACAGGCTGAAGCAGATATGTTTTCTGAAGCCATTGAACGCACTGCTGAAATCGAGTTCACTGATGATGGTATGCTTGTAGCTTTGTTTCAATTTTATAATACTAAGATGATTATAGGTTTGTCTTCGGGTTCGGGAACTACTACGACATATGACTCGCGTTTGCCCGATGATTGGTTTGATGATTGGTTTTCGAGCTCATCTGCACCTTCTAATGCTTCCGACTCTGACATGTTGTGATACTCTCAATTGTAGTTGTAGCCATTTACCTCCCGAGTCGAAGTTGGGCCGCCATAACTTTCACTATTGTATCGATGTTCCGCGAAGTTCAGATGTACGTTCAGGTTCGATCTATGTTATTTCTACTACTCTTTGTTCTATCATATCTTTATTTGACAAACGCTCTCGATATAAAATACTAGTGTGTGTGTTTACTATGAATTCGTTGGTCATCACACAATTTGTTGGAGTCCTAAGTTTTAATTTTAGTTCTGGTGAAGTCACAAAACCATATCAGGGGTAAGTTTTTTCGCGAGTACTGCTCGTTCTTTTTACTTTGTTGAATTTTGGCGTCCAGTGCTTGACTTATCAATTTCAGAATATGTTTACGTTCACCTACAGCTCTGAAGTTGCGGCCCTCAAGGTCCCGAACATACAGCATATGCGTCGGTAGGTGCAATGACATCGACGACTCCCCCCTCGCCATGCCGTTAGATAAGCCTTCACATTTTCAAGTGGAACAAGAGCTAGCCACTCCGAAAGCGAATCATAGGTTTCGTGTTAATCATTTTGTCGTAGGATATATGAACATATATATAAGGTTGTCCTCGCCGATTCTGATGGTGCCCGACAATACATTATTCAGTCACTGTCATAATTGTTATTTTTGCAGCGACATGCAGCGCCTTGAAAAATATGTTACAACATCTCACAAGTTTGATTATCTAGTGCCAGTCAATTACAACCTATGGTATTTCACTTGACATGTTGATTTCTACTTATAAGACACATATCAAGATGCGATCACCATTGCGTAGTCATATATTTTCTCATACATATGTCGCACCAAGATAATGATATCCAATTCTATATCTAGGCGCGTCACAATGTGATTTATTTGTCAGCAATTACAATGTGTAGAATTTCAATTGTCACATTGATTTCCACTTATAAGATATGTATCAAGATGCGATGTCCCTAGCATAGTCATATATTTTTTCACAAATATGTTGTGCCAAGATAATGATATCCAATTCTAAATCTAGACATGTCACAATGACTTTTATTTGTCAGCACAATCTAGTCATATCAATTTCGGGTTGGTTTCCTGATGATGACTTGTTTGTTAAGCTTGTATTCAGTGAGATGGGCATTGATTTGTTGCTGTGCAGTGTGCTTCTTGCAAGCCTTGATGTTGCCAGGTAACATAGACTCAAATGAATGTTCACTCACCCACTTCCAATACTTGCCACCAAAATGAGCCTCAGCATGATGATGAAGGGTAGTGGCTTTGTTGTCGAGAATACATTTTTCCTACAAATGATTAAGTGAGTAAGTACTATGACAGTACAAAGGCAAACTTACAGGCAAATATTACACTTTCTGTGCTTCTTCACCTTGCCATTGGCACTAGTGTGTTTGAATGCTGCACTGAAAAAGTTGTCAATGTTGGCAGTCTTGCCTTCACAAGATGACCCTGGGTCTGCAATAGAGATGTTGACATCAATAAGAACCCCATCTTCATTACTTTTATGGCTTATATAAGCATGTTTCCCTTTCACCAGTACCAGTTGGAAGTTTGATGAGATTTCACTACCTCTGAGCCTAGATCAGAAACCCTTTAGGGTCAAACACTGTCTTCTAGGACATAGCAGCTAGGCAGGGTATTGGCCACATATTGGTTAGGGAGTGTTCCTACTACCTAGCCAAGTTTTTGCATCACACTGGCTATACAAGGACACTTTCATGATAGTGGTGTTTCTGCAATTGATGTTACTATCAATCTTGGTGACAGCGGTGTAGAGACTCAATTCTCTACAGGCTGGTATTCACCTATTTTACGGCTCATGACGACTGGGCTTCACAGCACAACATCACCATCATGTGTAGAGTGATTCCACATATTATGCACAGCTTCCCTGCAATAATGCGCCAGACTCAAGACACTTTCCCACACTTGTGCAATGCATTCCTGCACTTGTGCATCTTCACATTTCATCATGCATCTTCGCATTCTATTGTGCATCTTCGCATTTTGTGTTTCATTGTGCATCTTTGCATTTCATTGTACATCTTCATGTCCCATTGCAATTTAGTGTGCATCATTGCAGGAGCATCCATCCATTGTCCAGCCAGTTCCTTGGTGCATCACATTCCATTTATTACTATATCTGACTATGTTTGGCATTGTACAATTATTATTTCGTTATGGACCCTTACTTTACCTCACTTACATACTTAGAGCACTCCCAATTTGCTTCCGAGCCCTGGGAAGGCACTTATGTGTGACTTAGGGTTGCCATGTCTGTTTTTACAACTTAGCTTCTGGCAGTCACCATTTATCACCAGTTAGTTCCATGCAGTGCATGTATCCATTGTTGTAGTCCCTAGCATCCATCTATAGCTAGTGGCAATCACATTATCTGTCTATTATCCGTCCAGCATCCATCCTCTTTGCCTTGGTTCACATCCCAGCATCATTTATATGCCCTCTCTACACTTGCACACTTTGTGTGCTACTTTCCCACGCTTCACACGACCATTGTGTTTCTTCACGTTTCACCACATTCCATTGTGTTTCATTGCATTTGATTAAGGTTGATCAGCACTCACTTGTGGATCTTCACTTTCCTTGTGTCCCCTTTAGGGTCGAATGCTCTTGCTTCTGCGAGTATAGCAGCTAGGTAGAGCTGAGACTCACTTATACTGGTTTAGCATTATTATAGCTAGTGCCTAGCCAGGTTGTGATACCTACAGTGGTAATGTACTTGTCAAAGTTGGTAGGGATCTCCCCATCATATGGATGGCATGCAGAAGGTTGTCATTTAGCCCTAAGTTGAACATATGGATGAGAACATGGGATTCTTTAACATTGGCTACCACTACCAGTGAATGGAATTCAGTGATGTAAGAGGTAAGGCTCTTCTGTAGCTGCTTGAGTTTCTGGATCTTGTTAAGTGCAACTATGCTCGCGTTGGCTGGGACAAACATATCCCAAAATTCTTTCTTGAAATTGGTCCAAGTGCCATACTTAGCCGACCTTCCTTCACATACTTGGTAGAATGTGTCTGACCAAGATGAGGCTGTCCCTTCCATCATATAGGCAAGGGTGGTAATGACCTTTTCATTGGTATTGTAAACCATGGCATTAATGGTGAAGTATGCTTTAATGGAATGCAACCATCGCGAGGCTTTCTTGATGCTGCCATCAAAGGCAACTGGGGCTCCAGCATGTAGTTCAGTATCATGGGTAGACATCCTAAGGCTAAGGTGAGCTGATAGCTGTTGGGGAGGTCTCTTGTCTGGGAATTTGTCGGAAGAAGTTGAGCTAGAACTCAAACTGTCTTCAATATCAGTGGGGATCAAGTGGGGTTTGGTAAAAGCTGACTCAGGTGCTGCATAAAATTCTTCTTCCAGAGTATCCGGTTCTTCTGGTTCAGGGTCAGGTTTGGTAGGATCTCTTTCCCACCAGAACATTCTCTGCCAAGAGCTTGTCTTGGGCTTGTGTCAATAGAGGAGTCAACACAGATGTGTTACAAACTGGGATGGGATCTAACAACCTAGACTCAAAAGAGAGTCTTCGGGGTTGAGTCTGGTCTAGCAACGCAATGACAATGAAGTCTGCTTGTGAAGCTAATAGCTAATAACAAGGGAGGACCTTGAAGTTAGGTTCAAAGGTTTAGACTGATGAAGAGGAGTGCTCTAAGTCAGAGATCAGTTCAGACAACTAAGCTTGGAGGGCTTAGATGAAGGAAATCAAGTTTCAGGTAAAACCCAGTAAGATTAAAGTAAAGAACTACATAGTACAAAGGTGTGTATTTATAAGGAATCCTAGGAGAATTTTAGGGCAAGTATGAAAGCAAAAGACAACCGCCTAATTAAGTATGTATGCACAGGAAAAGGTAAATGATCCAAGAAAGGAAACAAGAAGTGGTTATCAGTCATCTAACAATGGCAGTAACAAGTGGTCGTGATGTAATACAATGAGTAAGACAAAGAAAATGAATAGGAGGCAAGCATACTGTAACATTACCCTGTTTTTATCATGAAGTCACTGACTTCATCAATTGGTATTATCATAAAGGGTATGGTCACAGTCATAGTCTCAGTGAAGAAGAGCGTCTTGCTCCTCAGTGATGCAGAGGTCCATGGCATCTCTGTCAGCTTCCCAACAAGCAAGGGCGCTATAGAATTCCGGGTCCTTCCAGTTGATAGGAAGAACAGCTTCACCCTTAAGCTGTTTACAGAAGATGGAGAAGTGGCCTGGTGCATAGGCATGACAGACATGACAGTGATACTTTGGGCAGTGCTTGTGACAGTGCCCGGGGGTACAACAGTGGCGACAGATGAAGTTGTTGTCAGGGTCAGTGGTTACGATGGTGACGTGGGACGCTGTGGAGGGCATTGGAGACACAGAGCGTTCACAATTACAGTTGGTAAGGTCGGGAGGGGAAGGAGCAGAGGCATGTGTGACTTGTGCTCTGCAGGTGTTTCCAGAAGAGTGTCTGCAATGCATTCTTCGGAGGGGATGTGCTGGTTCATTAAGTGGAGGAGCTGTTTCCTGCAACACTTGCAATGCAGCCATTGTCGAAAGAGACATAGTGCATAGGCCAGGAGTAATATCCTCAGGTGAAGCAGAAGTAATGCCTTCAACTGGCGGAGGTACAGGAAGAGATGTATCAGGGGAGTGGGGACGCAAGACTGGGTTCTTGATAATTTGTTTGCATACTTCATGGACAACTTCATGAATAAGAGTCTTAGCGTCATCAGGCATAAGACATATAGCGAGGTTCCTAATATGCCTCTGTAAATGAAGGAGGATACTGGTGTGGTGGGGGTTATGTAGGATTCTGGCTGTTCATTCAACGAGCTCAGCAGCTCGGACAATGTTGATGAGGAGCCCAACGGCTGTGGCATCATGCTGGGCAAGGCATTCGTCGATATCTTTGGAATATTAGATGTCAAGACAAGCTGCCTCAATAAGAGTCTGGTTTTCTACTTCTTCTAAGATAGCGAAGTAGTCAGAGGAGGCAGTGGATACAGGTGAAGCATTCTGTGTAGCGCGTGTTTCTCAGCTAATAGTGTCAGCGGAGTCAAGGGTCTTGGTGACAGTGTCAAGGTAGAAGTCAAGCAAGACGAAGGTGGATGCAAGGTCAGAGGTGATGTCGAGGGAAGAGCTCATAATGAAATTATTGGTGAGGGTGAGGAATTTGAGAGCGATAAACTTGATAAGGCGAAGGTAGTTGGGAAGTTGCCAAACAATGTCACTGGAGTACATTGGGGTTAGGTGAGTTTGTGCTTCTTCTTATACGTTTTCGTTATCTCAGAGGCATTACCAAGGTTCTCTTCTGGGATCCATTCGTTACTGGCCGATGAGTAGCTGACCCAAGATACGAGATAGTGTCTTCATTTACCTGTTCCTCTATGGGCAAGGATGGCTTCAACTTCATATTCTTCTTCTTTATTGATGATATCAGGTGGTGGCTCTTGGAAATTCGGACCATGTACATCAGTTTCGCGATAGGATGATAGCTCTGAAGCATGGAAGGTCAGGTGAATCCACCATTGTTCTGGAAGTTGGAGTGTGAAGGTGATCAGGCTAAGTACGGTTTTGATTGGGAAGGGTCCATGTTTCTTCAGTCAGAGCTTCTTCTTTGGTATTGGTATGATCAAGTTCTTAGCTGATAACCAAACCTTATCACCAACTTTCCAAGGCATATACTTTACTCCGTGAGATCATTCTGCCATTCGCTGCATAGCGATGTTATGACAGGCGATCACTTCTTCTTGGGCTTTCTGTAGAAGTCTTACACGTTCTTTGGTGGCTGGAACTGATGACGATGCTAGGGTATAGGGTAGTGATCTTGGGTTGTATCCCATCATAAGATAGAATGGTGAGGCATTACGGGAATCATGCTTTCTGTGATTGTGAACAAATTCTGCAAGGGGAAGGTGCTTGACCCATGTTTCAGGGTTGGTTCGGCAATAGATCCACAAGTATGTTTCCAATTCTTGATTAAGACGTTCAGTCTGTCCATCAGTCTGTGGGTGATAGGCGGTGGAAGGTGCGATGGTGTAGTCAAGAAGCTTAGCAAGGGCTTTCGAGAATTTAGAGATGAACTGAGGGCCTCAATCGGAGATAATCTTGTTGTAAAGTCCAAATCTGCAGTAAACATGTTTGAAGAAAAGTTTTGCTATGCCTTCTGAAGTAATGGTTTTCAGGCAAGGAGTAATAATTACCCCCTTCATAAGGCCATGGTTGACCACAACTATGATAGAATCAAAACCACCGGAGGGGGGAAGATCTGTGATGAGATCGACCGCCAGAGAGGCAAAGGGGACAGTCATGTCAGACAGGATAGGGACAAGTGGTGGGGTCACTGGGTGGGTATCAGCTTTCATTTGTTGACAAAGGGAACAACCCTCAACATATTTTCGAACATAGGCGCCAAGGCCGGTGAAGGTGAGGAATGATGAGTGGGTGGGGGCTAACCCTGATGTGGGCTCTACAGTGCTCCTCTGGACGCGAGATATAGCTCGTCCCAAGGGGATTGCTACTGAGAAAAGATTCCTCTATAGGAGAGGGGAGTCGTGGATTGGGCTTTGGCCTGGCTAAGAGCGCATGAAAATGCGCTGTAAGTTGCAAAGCGCGGGAAAAAGCACAAAAATATCGCAAAGTGCATTACTCTCTGAAAATGTGAAAGCGGGGCTCTCTAACTCGAGGGTAGATACTGAAGAAGAAATGGATGTGCTTCTCAAGAATATCCTGAGGCTACTGTGGAATGCAATGATGGAATCGGAAGTTGATGGATTTTAGATGCTAAGTCCTACTAACTAATTGTCTCCATGATGGAAGAGAAGTAAGTAAAAAAAACCTCCAACTATGCGCTGACATGTCAGCATGCTAAGTGAGTTCCCAGGCCTCGGAGCTGAGTAGGTAGTGCTAAATGTACATGGGTGATGTAATATAAACACATAATGAGATAAGTGAACATAAATGGGAATGCAAGGACATATATGATGTAATGCGAGTGAAACAAAGTGAAATATGCACCAATGGACCTTGGAGGATGAGGACAGGACATGCGAACGGAATGCGACGGATCCCAGGGAGGCGCGCAGTAGCGCATGTCAAAGCACGAAAAACACGAGAATGCAAAATATGCAGAAATGCGAAACCTGTGAGATATGCAAGTGTGTGAATTACAAACTGTGTGGGATTGCGAAATGTGCGCAATATGTGAGATGCGTGAAAACACGAGGAATCTGAAATGCGAGATGTGCAAAATACGCAAAATAAGTGAGATGTGCAGTGACATGCACAAATTCTGCTTTGTACATGGTCATAGACATACTTTCATCTAAGTTTCTACCCTATACAAGCTCCTAATAATAGTCCACTATACTGTCCTGAATTTTCCTAATCAAAGGAGAATTTTATTCAATAATTTCTGAGCCTACAAACATTACTTTACAACTTATCTCTTCACAATAATACTTATTTTGGTCAGAAAACAGCTTCAAAACCCTTTAATTTTCATTAGTCAGCAATTTCCCACACCTTTCATAATTTTTTCACACATTTTCACATCTTTTTAGATACTTTTACAGTAACACCCCAACATCTAAAACATTAGCAATTCTACATCTGGACATAGTTATGTCTATGTAGGGAATTTTGCTTTGAAGAATTGTAAACAAACACAACATCATTTGAGTAATGTGTTGTCTGTAAATATGAACAAACTCAGAATTAAGGTATTCAGCAAAAGAGCACTAAGAATGTCTATTTTAGGGCTAGTGGCTAGAGCACAGCCATAAGTATAGGGAAAATTCCCTAGGTTCTCAGTGAGTGAATATCTGAGTGACTATTTGAGAGAAATATTAAGTTATTTCCTCCATTCCTTTGACATCATTTGCAACATCATACAAGGCATCTGAGGCCACATCTGAGCCATCTTACACAGTACATTCCAGGTTCTCTTTTAGACACAGAAACAGTCCTGTGGGGAGAATATTAGTATTTTCAGCAATTAGGGAAGACAAATAAGGCTTGCAGTCAGTCAACAATATTAAGAGCTTGGCCACTTAGGACTACATCAAGAGGGTGTATTCTGTTCTGGTCTGCATCATACTCATTGTGAGTGCCTGAGCAGCAGAGGATTGGTTTCAAAGTCGCATATTGGGTCGTCTTGATAGTGCATGATCTTAGTTTGATCTCCATTGTTGAGGATAAGGAATATCCAAGAAGGATATAGCTTTAGGTCATTATATTCTGTTGCACCATTATATTCAGAGAAGTCATAGCACTGCATCAAGCCAGTTATTGATCTTATTTTCCCTCCACCTTTAGTCACTAGTATTTTGCTTAGAGAACTCAACAAACCTATTCCCCATGAACAACCATGTTATCGACTGTTGGTAATTGTCTGAACCATTGACCGTGGTAGGATATTGAAATTGGTGATTTTATTGCTTTTCATATCCTAGTAAGATACTGGGATATTCAGATTTGACAAGGGTGGATATCTGACATCTGGACGTGAAATGTGAGATATCCAGTGGATGTCCAGATATGAATTGGACAAGTGATTAAGACTAGTCTGGATAATATCCGTACTAGAAACAGACAAGGGATAGACTACCCTAAGGTAGAGTCGAAGATATAGTCCATAGGATACAATCCTAAGACTTAGATATTGACAAGAGACTAAGCTCAAGTCCAGAGGACAGAGGAATGAGCAGGAACTAATTTGATATTCAAACTGAAGTATGTCCGAGAGCTACAGGAGGTTTATATACTGTAGGTAACATATAGAGATCAGTCAGCAAAGTAGAAGGCTATGTAAGAAGCATGTGGAAAGTCTATTACTAAGTCAAATGGATCATTTATAATGAAGTTGGAAATGAGACATATGTAATGGATCAATAATCACAAGAGAAACACAAGTAACTGAAGTCTGGAGATAGGGGGATTCGAAATGGGATTGGGTGCTGATATAAGGTTTTGGTATCTGGAGATGAGGATAGATCATCTAAGATCCGGATCTCAGATCCGGCAATCTGAAGAAGTAGATTTTTAGAGTTGAGGGTCTGGCATGACACATGACACATAGCTGATATATGAATGTTTAAATCTATGGATATTTATAATTACGTAATATCTGTACCCACTTTAAGCTTCATTGATTCATTGATCAATCAATCATCTGCAATCAAAACTTGGTCTGATCAAATCTTATACAGTGGCTCAAAAACTGTCCACATGTTTTGACATTTTTCACTATCTATGATATTGTGTGAGAAAAAACAAATGCCTCATGGATATGCAAGTACCACATTGTAGTATGGTGTCAGGGCTTTCATTTGAGCCCTACACCATGGGAATTGGTGGAGATATGGTGGAGATACAAGGCTCACACAATGGTGACTCATGCAGACAGTTTTTTGACTCAAGTATTTTACAGTAATAACCAGGTATTTTTGTACTTTGTATGACCTCCCTTAGCTTTAATTACTGCCTATATCCTTCTAAGCATACTCTCAATTAATTTCTAGCAATCCTCATCTGTGATCTTCCCCTATTCTACTGCTACTCTCTCCCAAAGCTCTCATACTCCTTTAGGAGGGTTTTCATAGGCTTGAAGCTTTTTCTTGAGTGTTCCCCAGATGTGCTCGAGGACATTGACACCAGGATACTGTGCTGGCCAGTCAAGAACATTGATATTATGTTCTTCAAACCATTCCCTAGCTCTTCTGGATGTGTGCTTGGGATCATTATCCTGTTGGAAGATGATATCTTCTTCATCAATCCTTGATTCTGCCATGCTAGGCAGCAAGTAGTGGTTGAAATGTCTACATACTGCTCAGCATTCATCTTCCCCTCAACCTTAGCAAGCATTCCCACACCATTCCATCACATACAGCCCCATACCATTAGAGAACCTCCTCCAAACTTGACAGTCCCACTAATCTCTCTACCTGTTAGGTCATCTCCTTTTTTTTCCATACATATACCTTCCCATCTGCATTTTTTGAGCCACTGTAATAACAGTTGAGGGCAGTGGAACACCATGATCAGCATAGATAGGAAACAATGCACTGTCCTAGAATCAAGACTGCATGCAAACTTGTATCCAAGTATGAGCCATCTAAGGCCACCTCTGGGTCCATTGAAACACATGATGATTGCCTTCAATTGACACTAATGATATTGATGAATCTAATGAAAATGAACATGTTCCAAAGTGATTTTCAGCCAAAGTAGAGAAGTTTGGATCATGCTGGTAGGAAAACAATATGATACATGAGTGTACAGAATGATGTTAATGTTCTGGTAAGAGATACACTGGCAGTGACCCAATATCATGTCACCTAGCTATAGTATAAAACTATCATGTTGAGCATTAATGATAAAGAAAATGAATGGAAATGCTGTGGTTGTCCATGATTACAAATTTGTAACTAAGGCTATCATAGATGGGCTCCCATGCCATCCCACCACCCACCCATCAATACACCAGAGCTCATCTTGTTTCCTCCCCAGGCCAGAATTTCTCTAGATTTATCATATGTTCAATGCTGGACTGCAGAATAATAACACTTGGGACTAATCCAAAGGATGAAAATTTTGGAAATAACTCAGAGTTCAGGTGATTGTTCAAGATCTGAATGCACACCTTGGGGATGATAGAGGGAGCACTGAGAGTGTGTAATGATTAATGTGAGCAGACTATTAATATAGGCTGCTAATGAGAGCCTTATTCCGTCATATTAATTCAATCATCAGGACTTTGCACCTGACTTCATGGTGGCTAGTCATTTTTCTTCCCTCACAGAATCTGACTCCTGCCAGTGGATTGGAAGCAGGAGTGCAGCTATTTTGCTTGAAAATGTCAGTACATGTCCTTTAAATGAAAGGGTAAAACAAATTATCCTTTCACAATTACTGGCCACAGGTCCCATATCACCACAATTGGTGTCCTTGAGGTAATTAAAAACTCTATTGAATACATCAGGGCCTGGAATATTGTCAACAGCCTCAGGTATATCAAGATCTTATTATTCATATCAGCAAATTGATATTGATTGTAGGGTTATGAATACACCATATTCTGTGCCATCAATGGCAATAATCTGATCATCCTTGTGCTTTGATATGGGTGGCTGTTTGAAGTGATCAGAAGCATCCAGAGGATGCTTGCTAGATGATGGCACTAGTATAGGAGCTGGAGTTTGTGCAGGAAGTGATGGGCTGAAAAGTTAAGAGACTCTGTTGGGTTTGTGCTGGAAGTAAGTAGTTTGGGGTATGTGCTTGGGCTTGCCTTTGTTCTTCCAAAGGCAGGCATCACAGTTGCATATGTGAGTATCAGTACCATTTGTGATTCAATGTATGCTAGCCTTGAGGCTCTCAGAGGTTATAGAATTCATGTAGCTGTGTGATTGTAATCAAGGAAGCATATATGTGCAATTGCAATGTTAATCTAGGTGTAGCTTTGCAATTTCCAAAGTATCGTTTGCACCATTTACAGCAAATACACTGCAAATTTCAAACCTTTGCTTGCAAGTTTGGACTTTGCATTTAACTTTACAATTTGCATTTTTTTCATCTCAAATTATTTAGATTGCTATCTGTTTCATTTGGTACTTAGACATGTATTGCTACCTATCTACCTCCTTCTTGTCATTTTTAACTGGGCCTGAACTTGCATAAGCTGTGGAAAGTCTGTCCATCATGGATTATGAGACACCAGTGATGCCTAAGAAATTGGTGTCACATGATCATCAGAATAAATTTTTGAAATTTCAAACTCCAACTTGTTGGCTTTTGTTCTATCACTATCAATATCACTATCACTATCACTATCACTATCACTATCACTATTGGTTTCCCTGCTGCCTACAAACTGGGATCAAGGCTGTCTGGCTCTGTGGGGGTATCTTTTCCCATGTCCCACCTCCTGCATTGGGCGGTAGAGGCCTTCTGGCCTTCAGATGAGGATCTCCTCACTGCCGCCTATAAACTGGGATTAAGGCCATCTGGCTCTGTGAGGGTTTCTGCTCTCATATCCCATCTCCTGCATTGGGAAGTAGAGTCCTATATATGCTGTTGTTTACAAGTTGGTACATCACGTTTCACAACACATCCATACTCAGCATGATGCTGACACTTGTGCAAAATTGACTAAGTCCCTCAAGTGCTACATACATCTGATTGATCACATTGATACATTGATTGCCAGAACCCTTTAAGGCAAGAAGAAACTGCTGAAGTTTGTATATGGTTCAGCTGCATCAAGAGCACTGGCATCCTTGAGCCAAGTTTCAGCAGAAATCATGGCATCAAATAACCAAGCTATATCAATAAAATAGGATCGTATTGTCATGTTTAGGGGACCAAGGAGGTCAAGTCAGATGATGTGCTCTGTAGTCAATACTTGATAGTTCTATCAGACTTGCATGCCAAAAAAACTATCATGTAGTAGAATTAGGACCTAGGTGCTATGTAAGTTATTGACCATTTGTCTGCAATATGTCTAAATGGAAGTATACCCTTTGATTTTGTTATCACATGTCATTCTCAAGGGAATGCTGACCTAGTGCCCCACACATAGTCTGTGTCAGCCCAATCTTTGAAAGCTTCTTTGTCATCAAAGAATACTACTTGGAGGGTTGTGTCTGCCACATCATCATCATCATCATCATCATCATATCTGTCCTCAGGATGTTGCTTGCACTGGTAAAGAAGGTCTTAATTCTTGACAGCTCCATTTGGCAAGGTCCTTTAGGCTACACCTTGAGTGACAGGGCCAGTGGTAAAGGTGTGTTAGATGCATATTTAGTTTAAACAGTATGTGAAAGTACTTACTCCAGTGTGCAGAAGATTGAAGTACAGAACAAATTGGCCCTCAAGGTCCAGAGTTTCTGGAAACATGAAAGTCAATGGCTCCCTGGTGTCATTCACCCAGAACTCGGAATTGTCTCCCATCACCCTCAGAGGGCAAGGGTTGTTGACTGAGGGTACACTGGTCAGGGTGTGCTCATTAACTGCAGGAGCAGTCACAGATTGCACATACAAGGACATCCATAGTGGAGTCTTTGTGGTGTCTGGGCTGGATTCGTGACAAGGCAAAGACCCGGCATCACTGTTTGCAGTAGACATGTAGATGATACATAGTAAGTATTGGAGATATTTGAACAGCAACAAAAATCAAAGCAGGAATTTATGTTTACCTTTACCTTGCTTGTCCTCTATTTATGCTCTGGCTTTCTTGTCTGTGCATCATCTAAGGTATGCTGGTACCAGCCCTTGGCACAGTTTTCTTTTTGGGACTCACTAATGATCAGATCACTTTGATTGTCTTGTGTTGTGGACCACACAGTTACATCCTGAGCTGTCGCCTGCCCAGAACTTTATGTCCTAAAACCTTTTGTCCAGTGCCCAGCAACACTGGTGAGCCAGCTTAGCATCTGATGATGGTATGTTGACATTGCCCATAGCTGTCCTCCTCAATCTGTCCCCTGCATTAGGCATAGATGGTTGCATGCATGACAGGTGAGTCACACAATCACAATCTATCATGCCCATACAAACCAGGTAATCTATTCCTCCACTTTCAGTATCCACCACACTTACAAGACCCTTGCCATTGCAATTGCTGTCATCCACCAACCTACCACCTGATCAGCATGATATCACACATGTCTCACATCAATTGTGATCTGCCAGGCCTGTGCCTTGTTCTACGTGAGTTTGTGATTCTTGACAGAGTCATCTGGTGACTTTGAATACAGAACAGGGAAAGACACCCTCTTTTCACTTTTCAACCTATCAAAATTGCATGTGTGTTGCTAGTCACACCACGCAATACCCTATTATAGACCTTTCAGACATTTCCCGCAGCTGGCAGAATCATAGGAAGCTTAAAGGTAGTGTGCCCACATGTATCACTCAACACATTTGTTCTCACCCTAATACACAAAGACTTTGCTGTATTCCTCATTCAAGAAGGCATCATCATGTTTTTCTTCAATGATGCAGTGGATGGCTATGCCCTGGCTGATATGTTCAATGAAGAGTAGCACCCAAATACCAGTGCCACATTAGATAACATCTTTGTTCCTCTGTAACACAGTTTCACTGGTGATGACAGTGACTATAGATCAATACTGTATTGACATTCTCATGCTATTTTTTTTACTGGTCCTCAATCTTGTGATATGACAATAGAACACTTAGGACATAGTCTGACATCAAAAGTACAAGGCCTGCTAGTTTTTTCTTTCAAAATCTGTGGTTTCCCCAGGGTTCACGCATTTTGTCACACCATGTCACACATCTGCCACCATTCCTGTTCACACTCCGCACCACATGAAAGTTGTGCACCACAGCAATTTGTCATGTTGTCACTGCGGAGTGTAGATGTGTGCAGTCTCATTGTAATGCTTTGGACAGATTGTCACATCTTGGGTATATTTCTTTTATTGAAGATGATCCTGGCTAGCATGTAGCCCTGGAAAAATTCATTTTAGTATTGTCTTATGATGTATAATCATCATTTCACATTCCAGAATTTTATGTGGTGATTTGACCTTTAGAGCGAGCCTTCTATAGACAAAACTGGCCTCCAGCACCAATAAATTGGCCATGGAACTAGATCTACCTTGATTTTCTTCAAACAAAAAACATGCAACTGTGTATTATGTTAAAGAAATGCAACATATAGAGTCAATGCACGAACTCTTGGGACACACAGACTTGTGGGACCATCTAGTATTGGTGTCTGCAGTATGCCATAATTTAGTTGCTGAGTCAGACTACCATGACATTTGCTCAATTGCATAGCACTTGACAAGGAACCACCACACTGCATTTCCCTTGCCCATATGATGGAACATCATGAAAGTGGAATGTCTCTGTCATCCAAGCCATGCACTGGCAACAATGGACCTCAAAAGGTTACTAGTCAAAAGCCTCCATTCATGACTTCACACAATAATATGGCTGTCCCAGCATTTAGCCACAGCTCACAGCAATTACCCACTTGGGCCTCCAATCTCATAGGGAATGCAGTGTCTAGGAGTGGTAACTTCTCTGGTTTTAAGTTCAATCTTACAGCCTCCTGCCTGGAGTTGCACAGCTTAAGTTTACAGTGCTCGTATTCCTGCTATGACACAAGGGACATTTTTTAGCTAGGGTACACTGCAGGGATTATCAAGTCAGTTCTGAAATATTTATATCATATCATTGTAGCATCCCAATGTGGAGATTAAGAAAGAGGACAATGGTGATTATATGCATATAATGTGTTGGCATTTATTATAATTTTCCCAGATATTGATGGAGAAAACAGTTTCAGACATTCAGAAAGCAAACATTTCACAAAGATTACCAATCACAGATGACTATGGAAGAGATAAGTTCTTGATCGAGTGTAGACATTCTTCAAAGTGATATAACTCAAGAGGACCTTGTCTTGGTACTAGTAAGCAGACTCAACTCAACTTTTTATGGTACAATACCTATCAATGCCCCTACAGTACAAGCAGAATGCCAAATTAAGGTTACAGCTGTTTAGTAAGACTAATGATGTTGCCAACCTCTTGCAACAGACCAGAGACTTGTCTTGTCAGGTTTTGGAGGTCTCTCATGAGAACTCAGAACTGTCTCAATGAATCACTAAACTCAAATTGACAGCCAAGAAAGTAATTGACAAGGTGAAAAAAAGTTAATAAATATCTTGCCTATCCATCTCCCATTCGCTGATTCCACAAGCAGCTGCAATGTACTCTGAGACTCTTATGAAGCCCTACAAAATCAATTTCAAGCATTATCTAGTACCTTGGTGAACGATGCCTGGGATACTATGTGAAGTCTTGAGAAGCTTCAGGATACCACTCATACCGCCCTCTAAGGTTAGTTTTGTTCTTTCTTTTGCTTACACCAGATTGTAACTTTGAATAATTAAAGTATATCTTAACAATTCTGGGTGTCTGCCTAAGATTGGCCATATGAGGACAGTGGTCAACAACCTACAGGCTGAACTTACTTGGAGTGAGTCACCCTTTTCTATGGAAAAGTATGGCACATTATGTGTACAGCTCAACAGGCAGCCATTATTCTGTGTGAAAAACTGCAAAACATGGGTTCTGTGCTGCTAGATGCCTGGGCACATATTACAGAACTGGAGAGAAATATTGGAAATAACAGCCAGTCGATTACTTTAGCAACATCAGATCTTCAACAAACCTTTAAGTTGGACATTGTTGTCCTGATGAATAGTGATTCTCACTGCCTTCCAGCTGAGTGTGTTACAGATATGGCCAAGTACTTGGAGCTCCAGAAGCACAAAACAGTTGACACAATAAGCAAACTTGCACAAGCAGAAGATCAGCTAGCTCACTGCCAGTCATAGTAACAAATAATTATTGTATTATGTTTGACTTAACTATATGTGCAAGGCAATGATACATTCCATGCAGCAAGAGATAGAATCCATGGAACAGGAGTATAATTTGTGTCTTTGGCAATCTATCCACTGATAATACTGCATTTTTAGACTTTCAGGGTGTAAAGAAACCATGAATAAATGTGGCAGTCAAATAGAGATCCTGCAGAACACTGTAATATTTCAGGAACAACACACAAAAGACTTAGAGGGGAGGTGAGCCCTGCCAAATATTTTTGATAGTGTCTACTGAATGTTGGTACACAGATTACAGAAGGTTGATGCAGATGTGGTGCATGTGCACAATAGATCACATGACTTTGAAGCATGCCTTGCCTCTGAAGGCGAATTCATAAGGGCACAGTTCCAGATTGCTGAAGTAAAACTGATAGATATCCAGAAACTGGAAAGGGAGGCATTGGAACAGAATGTGAGGCTGGTGTCAGAGCAGGACACACTTCTCCACAAACTCAAAACATTACACATACAGTTGGCAGATACGAAGTGAGTAAAGGAAAGCTACTGTGAAAGGTCATCCAAACACTCTTCTGAGGCTCACAACAAAATCCTGACCACAATACTACACTTAGATTTGCAGAAATGCAAACATTTCTAAAGGTCAGCTTTATGTCATCTGGCTGTTTCATATTTACCTAGGCATAGGTTCTTCAGGAACATTTTGATGAACAATCGGTTACCCTCAGGCTCACCAAGGAAAGCATGAGTGAAGCTCAGGTAAATCCACCCTTTTTGCCTTGCACTGAGCCAACCTGTCTACAGGATCATCTGCAATCCATGAATAACACAGTTTTGGTAGCATACTCTGATAAAATATCTGCCAGTGCATTTATTGTATGCCACAGGATCTGAACAAAAGCCTGGCAGAATCTAACAGCTGTATTAATATTGTAGAGGAGCATGAATGCTTGTTGCAACATATGTTTGAGGAAGCTAATATTGCAACAGTTGCTGAACAGGACTTGTTTGGCAGCCTCTTGAAGGAACTTTCAGATTGCCAGATAGACCTTGCTGGACAGCAAGCCATTCATCAAGCCTCAGAGCAGATTGCAGAACAATGCATTTGCAATGCCAAGTGACAAATCCAAGAGTTTGTCATATCCCATACATTCGCGCTTCTCATCTGAAGTTCCGGATGTCAGATCCGATCAGATCCGTACTGGATCCGCTATGATAAGCTTCTTCATTCATATCCTGTTCATATAACGTTAAACACTGCTTATTTCCTCCATTTAGTATATCCTCCTTTCCGGTTTATCGGTTATGCTTTCTTCCGGCTATGTTCTACTGATCCGTTTCACTTGTGATTAATTCCCGGTTATGTTTACTGATCCGCTTCACTTGTGATTACCTTCCGGCTTATGATTGACTTCTAATAAGTGTTGCTTATACTTTGCGATACTTTGTGCATAGCCTCTCGCGTAGTTCTATAGTATATAAACTCTTGTATATGTTCTTAGCACCCCAGTTCGAATATCATCTTAGATTGTCCTCATTCCGTTATCCAGACTCGAGTCTTAACATCTCTTGTCACCCTCTGAGACTTAAGGATTGTATCCGATAGTCTATACGCATCCGCCTCTATCTACGGATAGTCGATACTCTGTTAGTTTCTAGTCCTAGGCTTGCCTAGACTAGCCCTTATACTCTCGTCCGATATCTGGACGCCATCCGGATATGTATACGATACTATTTCTTATCTTCGGATAGGAATACGATACTAATCCTTACCTTCGGATATCCTACGATACTAATCCTTACCTTCGGATATCCTATGATACTATTCCTTGTCTTCGGATAGGAATACGTTACTCTCCTCTACACCCGGATATCATACGATAGTCGTCCAGACTTTTGGATACGCTACAACAGCCATCCGGATCTTCGGATACGATACTTATAGCATTCTGAAATACGGGGCTATACTCAGGAAAGGGGCACAGCGTACGAGCTGAGGCCGAAGCCCTTTGGATCCGTTACCTTTGAGCACGACCTTAACAGAGTTACACTCTAAAACAGACTCTCAATGCAACAAGCTGGAGGAGAATCAAAAAGTTATATCCAAATTGACCCAGCACCTGGCTATTACTGAAACTTCTTCTAGTCAGCATGATCAAGAGCTCCTTGGGCTGAAAATACACATTTATGACCTTGAACAATCTGAAATGCAACTTCTCAAAAGAGCAAAAACCATTACTTCCTGCCATCAACAAAATGACTTGATAAAACAGGTATAATCATTCAATGGTCATTCACCTGGTTTGCTTTAGGATGAAAATGAGTGGATGTTGGTCCAGAGCCTTTGAGGGTGAGCTGGTGGAGAAGAGCAATGAGACCCGAATGGTTTGTCTTTACATTCCCCAATGTGTCATTAATCTCCTATGCTTTTAGAAATGCAATGTCATCAAGGTCCAAGAAGATCATATCAGTCAACTAGAGGCATGTCTAGCCCATCATATTAGAGGAGATGTAAGCATCACATCCTAGGTAATCAATATGCAGCTAATATATTTTTTGCAGCCACAAGTCAGAAGCTCAAGGGCAGACCCTTCAGTCACTTCAACTGTAGAACCCTGTCATAGGACATGTACATTTGCCTGCAAAGCCTGGACTACCAGATACCAGCTGGTCCATGTGGAACCAGGCTCGGCTGATGCTGTAGGACCCTAGCAGGCCAATGCCTTACATGAAAAATATCACAGGTGTAGGAAGGAGGCTGGCCTGCATGCTCTTGCCTTATGATTCATTTGCTCTACCTGCCTCTGCAGTATGGGAAGGGGGCCAGCTGGCTAGATTGAAATTTAGTAGAATGGCCCAGCCCTAATATACAGTATATAGAAGGGGGCCAGCCAACATACCTTTGCCAAATGGTGCATTAGGCCTGCCTACCTCTGTGTTATATGGAAGGGGGATTGAATTTCACCTTTGTGAGCCACATGGGCCAACCTGTATATGCAGTATGAAGAAGGGAGCTAGCTAGCATACTGCTACCATGATGGCCTGCCTATGTCTGTGCTATGTAGAAAGTACACTCAACCTCATTTCAAAGCTGGAGTATAGGTGAAAGTCAGGTTGGCTAGTCCAGTATTACATACTGCATAGCTTGTCTGGCCAGCTATGGTATAGGACATAGCCAGGCCAGCCAGCCCAGTATTACAGTGTGCACCAACAGGCTGGCCCAGCCCCACTTTACTAAGCTTATCAGACTTAGCTGTGGTATTGGTGAAAGCCATTGGGCCAGCCCTGTATTACAAACTGCACAGCATATCCGGCCAGCTGGAGTGTAGCATACAACCAGGCTGGCCAGCCCAGTATTACAGGATGCAACAATAGGTTGGCCCATGCAGGAATCTTACAACTAGTCTATTTCTTTCCCTATTAGATATAGAAAATAATAATGATGGTGGTATTCTTGATAGGGTTCTCTTCAAGGATGCTACAGTCAAGGAGTATTTCAAGAGTAATAAGCCAAGTCCTTTCTTACTGCTGGTGCCCATGACCTCACAACAATGAGATCTGCCTCACTGCTGATCCACAAACCCTCAAATTCACATTAGGTGGAAATGGAGAGGCAGAGAGCAGAAGTCCTTTCTTACTGCTAGTACCCATGACCTCACAACAACAAGATCAGCCTCACTGCCAATCCCTAAACCCTCAAATCCGCATTAAGTGGAAATGGAGAGGCAGGGAGTGCTGGATTATAGGTAAGGTTATCTGGCATATGGACTTGGAGGATGAGCTAGTCTATGTGTCCAAATTTACTTGATATTAAGAATTCCCAAAGTGCTGCACCACTCATATACATACTTATGAGCTGATGAATAGGTCTGGGTTTATTAAATGTGGTCTCAGGTATATCTGCCTCAAGACATACATGAGAATGTGGAGACCGCCTCAGGCACCCTGAAGCAGTTGAGTAACTACCAGTTTGATTTTTGTGGATGGGGCATGATTGTGAGCCTGGGGATTGGACTCCTACTTCATAAGTGTTATCATGCTCAGGAGTATAAGGCTGATGAAGCTGGAGATGATGTACCTAACTACTTGGGTAAATTTATCTTGGGCTTCCAGATGGGCAACCAGATTGAGGAAAAGGTCACAGAGATAGGGGCAGAAGTTGAAGCTATGCTGAAAGATGGGAACCTGGGGTTGTCCATTGTGTGACAAGACATTGAAAAGAGGTGGTCGGAGGAGAAAAAGAAGTTGAAAGAGAAAAGGAGAGTTGAGGAGGAGAAGAAGGCTGAGGAGGAGGAGAAGGTTGAGGAGGAGAAGAGGGTTCCAGAAGAAGGAAGATTGGCTAAGGAAGCAGGCAAGGGGGACAAGAGGGTGAGGAAATCTAATGCCAAAGGGAAGGGTAAGTGGCCTGCTGCAGATGTGGAGGAACCATGCAAGAACAAGGTAAAAGCTTCCCCTCCTGATCCACCTCATCATTCTACCAGAGACAAAGTAATCCCCAAGAAGTACAATGTCTGAAATACTTCATATATCTGTTAAATGACCATGCACAAGGGTGCATTCAATCTCTTGGAGGGATGGATGAGTGACTCATATGGGGCTTTGGCCTCAGCTTGTATGCTGTGCCCCTCTCCTGAGTACAGTGCCCCAAATTTCAGATGATGAAGTCCAATAAGATCCAGTGAAGTCCAGAGGACTTCAAAGGCAGACAACTCATGGTAGAGATGTCTGGATGACTTCCAGAGGAGTGCAGGAAACTTCTGGACAAATGTGGAGAATTTCCAGATAGGTACCAGAAAGTATGGTGGAGTTCTGTTTACTGGATGGGATGAGATTTGACTGTGCAAGGCAATCCTGGATGGGAACATATGGTGGAGGAACTACCAGGGACAAAGTCTGAGGCAGGAAGAAGAATCTAGAGGTCCAGATAGGGGGTCCGGAGTTTTGGACACTAGGTCCAGAGGTATGGACAGGAGATCCGGAGGACAATAATGTTGTGAGATGGTAAAATTTGAACTAAGGAATCACAGGAGGTTCTACAAGACCTTATATACTGAAGGATATTCTAGAAGATAAGTAAGCTGGAAGGTAAAGCTATGTATGAGCATATGGAGGATTAGTAAGTACGGAGACGGATCATAAGTAAATGAACATGGAGATGAACAGTTACAAAGATCAGTAAGCAGAAACAGGAATAGAGATAACTAGGAAGAGAAACATATGTAACAGACAAGTATACAACCTGATAGCTGAAAACAGGAGTGTGTCTAAATGGGGCTGAGTGCTGATTTTCAGATTGGGTGTGTTGTATGAATCTCAGATGGATGGAAGGCCCCTCAGGCATCCATACCTCAGTACACCTACACCTCCAGATGCATGCAGTAAACCTGCTTAAATAATGTCCAGACCTCATCCATACACATTCCTGACTCATCCACCTTCCACTTATCTGCCTTCTGCTTATCCACCTTCTGCTTGTCTGCCTTCTGCTTGTCCACCAGATGTGGGAGGACATAAATGTCCAGAAAGAGAGCAGAGGTCCAGAGGTCCAGATGTTATGTAAGCAGGCTGGCTGCATAAATCTGGAGGTATCAGGATAAGGACTAGAGTAGGATATGGAAACCGATCTAAGGATTAGTCTGGAAATGTGACTATAGGGTAGGTCCGGCACAGCACATGACATTATCATTACATACATTTGTATCACAATGACTTAAAGTTGATTCAATGGTTTGTATATCTGTACTTGAGACTTAAAGAAATATTTAAGGTGGGACTGGCCTATATTATTTATACTAGAAGGATAGGCCTGTCCTGGTATTGCAGATAGTTAGCCAATCCTGGGTATACATAAACCAGCCGGTGTCCAGTAGTCCAGGTATTGCAGGGCACTGTACATGTCCTATGACAGGGTTTTACAGTGTTGCATGACTGAAAGGTGTGTCAAGGGACAATAAGCAAGTTAAAACTTTCTGAAATGTGCCCCCATCTGGATGCAGAGATCAACAAACTTCTGGTGCTGTGTCATGCTTAAAATTTAGGCTTGGCTAAAATGCTTCTGCAGATGTACATGAAAAACACTCAGTTATCAAAGAGCCTCAATGTGCCAATCAGACTCCACTTGCAATGTTAATGGACAATGGTTCTAATAGTGGAAACCTTGATGGCCAGAAGGATGTTGCAACACAGCATGTGAAGTGGGCAATCTCTCCTGATGACAAAGGGTCTATAAGACTGACAAAGTGACCAGTAAGTACTCTAGCCATGCCACACTGGCCACACCACACCCAGAAATGAGGAAGACTACAGATGAGGTTGGTGTTTTCTTTCTCATTGCCCATCATCACATGTCAAGTCATTGTCAGGCTCCAGTTCATCCAAGAAGACGAATAAGTGACAAAATCAGTGATGAACTGCATTGCTTCTGTTTCAGCGGACTTCACTAGAGGTGGTCCAGTGTATTGTGATTGTATCATCATTGTTATTTTGTGCACTAGTAGTACTTCTCCTTTAGATGAAGGATGTAGAGAGATGTGCAATTGTTTTCGAACCTTTGTGCTTGTTATAACAATTTTTGGGCAGGACCCTATAACACTCCAAAGCCTACTTTAATTAGTTGTGCGAGATACATGTCAATTGCATGACATGATACATATATAAGTGCATGTATATCAACTATATGCATGTGGCATCAATGACTTGGCTGATGCAAGAAGGTTAAGAGTATTTACATTTTAGGATTCTCAGCTTGTAGATCAACAACAGTGGCTAACCTTTGCCCTCATACTATTTAGCTTCTTCCCTAGACCTTCAAGTTCTGGCCTCTGCATCGCGTTTCCAGTCATGCAAATGGAAATGACATGGGATATTCAGCTCAATCAAGCAAATTCTATCAACTATGAAGTCAATGCACTCCTGCCAATTTTGGTCTCAACCCCTTACTTATTTGGCAATCCAGATGTTAGTATATCAGTGGCCATGTCACATGCATGTCACGACTGTGGCAGGACCATGTCAAAATTAAGGCTCTAATTAAGGTGTGCACAACCAAAGGCTACCCATTAGCATCAGCTAAAAAACCTTAATACACAGCCACACAAAGTTTTGAGAGCAATGCACTGGACTCAGCAACACCAGCCCCAAATAAGAAAGTATGTGAGATTGGGTCACATATAATAACATTTGATTCAGGCCAATTTCCTGATGTAGTAGGATCAGGTATCCATTGATGTAAAACATTCGATCATCCAGCAATTTCACGATTGGGAATCTTCCAGATGCTTCAAATTCGTGCATCGCATTTTCCATTTCCAAATGTATTGGAATACAAAGGGTTGCTTGACTTCAAGTTCTCTTCTTTTCTGGATCATGATAACTTATCTTCATTCAATAGATCCTAGAATGTGTTATTGCTATTGCTGGAGTCAGTTGAAAGTATCACACTAACCTGGTGAGTTGTTTCACTTCTTAAAGAAGCCTCCTGTTAGATACATTGTTCTTCACTACCTCCTCATCCAAAACCGTGCCAATATGTGCAAGGGACATCACAATTTTTGTCCTTGTATCCGGACAGGGGCAGAGAATGCTGGGTGCTGAGTGCTGAGTATTCACTGCAGAAACAAGAAAATGTCTGTATCCAGATAGAGTATGGATAGAAGTTCCAACCATACCCAAACTGGATACGGGCAAGTACATCTGCCTAAGTCTAAAAAACATACAGAAGGTCGGGCTACTCGAACTCTAACTGTACTCTAGATAAACGTAATATCCATTGTCTAGGTTGATGCCAGTAATACAATCCATACTCGAGGTTGTATATGGATAGTGATCAACTACATATGTCCTCAGGTATGGATAACATATGGATATAGCATAGATTGAGTCTAGATAGGATACAGATAGCAACAACAAAATCTATGGTGGATCATCCTATGCATCCACCCCTCAATAATCCCCCAGATAAATGGCACTTCTGGTTGCAATGTTAATCCCCCACATGACCCCCATCTTCTCACTATGTTCGAGCAACATCTAGGTATGTGGCATCAATCTGATGGAACTGGCACCTCTGTGGAAAAACCTGTTAACACACCACAGGGGGTACAAAACACTGCACTGCATCAAAATGATTCATTTACTGATACGACATCTGAAAACTACTATGCTGGTTTCAACACATCAGCACTAGGTTTGTATAGTGAGGGGGGTGGGGTGTATGACTTTGGAGGGCTGCAGAGTAGACCTGGATTAAATCAGATCTGTCCTCACCAATTAGACCAAACTCCTTCCACAGGATATAATCTGTGTGCTACACCATATGGCAGTGACCATGGATCTCATGGGCATTCCATACCTCCTGCTACATCCATGATGGGTGAGCATCTGAGTCTACAAGGATATTCAATGCCTCCAACACCCCAATTCCATAATGCTGTGCTTCACAATGACTCATCAATGAACCAGGGCAATTTTGAGCAACAACTGCTCACCAAAATGCACAAAATGAATGCCCATCTCGCCACCATTGAAACTGCTAGCCAGATCATTCTCACGAATCAGCAAATGTCTGAGGAACATGCTCACTAATACAAGAACACACTCAATGAGTTGTTGCAAAACATTGACGCAATGATGGTGTCAAGCGCAACTAAAAGCATGTTGGGCAAGAAGAATATCTTGAATAAACATCCAGCATTAAAGGTAAATGACTGTGCACCATCAAATATATAATACACTGACCTTACTATCAGCCCATCATTCAGCCTATATTCTTTGAACTCTGTGGATTATGTTAGCACTGATCACGGAGAATGAACAGAGCTACTCATGAAGATTTTGCCTCTTGAGAATGGTGAACCCTTTGAGATGGTGAATGGAATACACATATGGAAGCCATGATGGAGCGCAAAAATCAATGATAAAGTGAATGCCATATATATTGTGGAGGTTATTTAATGTGTCTGGGACAACAAAACAGTGAGGGCTTACTTTGGTTTCGTTCAAATCCTTGCTGATCACCCTGTTAGTCATTGCAAAATGATCCAAAGAAAAAGCAAGAGATCTTAGACGAGGACTATGATTGGAGAAATGTTACTACATATATACAAGAACCTAAAAAGTGTGAGCACATAATGTAAGTAGAAATGTACAGTAGTACATACCAGTCAATCCCTAGATTGATACCTAAGCAAAGTTCTTTATTGGGAACTTGAAGTTCATTTGGACCATTCAAAAAGAAAACCTTTCCATCAGGCGCTCTAAGTTTCAAAAGACACATATCCCCATCAAAGATATCTGTATATTGACCAGATGCTCATAGCTTTGAACACCAGGCATCAAGTGTTGCTTCAATTCCCAGAATTGTTAAGATAGAATGAATTTGAACTGACAGAAGGAGATACAGATACTTAACATAAGGAATTTTCTTTGCACAAGCAAATCCACACCTTGTATTATGAAGTAGAAATAGAGGGATTTTGCACATCATGCAACTGTCTTGATCATGTGTGGAACCTGCAGATGGATATACCTCTTGGTATGTTGGGCAACAAGGAAGGGTATAGAAGGGGGTATCGAGTGCTAGCACACATGTAGCTGACTGTAGAGTGTGGAATGGAGTCTCAAGCTGAGGAGATAAGAAGAGCAGTAAGCAACCTAAGATGGAGAGAAGTGCATTACATGCTGCACAAGGGAGGTGCCACTGTAAATGTAGCCACATAATGTCTGCATATATGGTGAGCAGGTGAGGTGGAATTGTCAATATGGTGTGGCTACCATGAGACATGAAAAATTCTTCATTGGGCTCAAAAGGGTCAGGGGAATCCTTGTCATTGTCTGGCAGTTGAATCAAATCTGCAGCAATGTCTTCATCTATCAGGTCCTCATCAAGGTGCATGTTGGTCATATCCATGTCCACATCAAGGTCTTGTTCTTCCTCTCCATTAGCATCTATCTTTTGCATTTCTTCTGCTAATAACTTCTCAAATTCTCGTGGCTCTGAATCCTTAGGTAATGAATGCGCTCTATATGCATTCAGGGGTTGTGCACCTGCTGCAGTAATATTGTTATACACATCAAAATAGTCAAGCGCATCAAGGAGTGCATCTGGAGTGTGAAAATTTGGGCCAAGGTTCAGGAGAGCATGACCATGAATTTGTATATATATATCCTCTGCTATGAGTGTATCATGATCAAGCATTTTCTGCTCTACAGCACATGAAGAAACAGAGACAGGATCTGGGAAATCAAAGACCAGTGGAATAAGAGGTGCTGGAATTGGATTCATGTGTGGCACAAGTTCCAAGTGACTTTTCTTGTAGGGCATGAGGCATCCAGAATGGATACTACTTTGTGAAGTTCTGCAAAGGTCAGCCTGTTCATGAGATCTTTCTGTATTGACTGATATAAGTGCACCATTACAATTGTGAGTCTCACAGTGGCATCTGGCTGTATAGGCCATGGTTAATGCCATAGTACCTGAAGTTGTGGGTGAAGACACATCAAGTAAAGACTCCATGTCACATGATGCTGCCACATGATTTTTCAAGTCAGATGTTTTGATACCTATGGGGATATACATGATACATATGGACTAGTACTAGTATAGTCTACACAATACACAAATAAACATCTAGAACCTAAAGTAGTGAGCCATGAACTTTGTCTGTTGGATCAAGAGACCCTTGATCTACTCCAGACTTGGGCTCTGTCAAACCATCATCTGTGTTTGTTGATGTAATAGGCAGGTCAGTTATATTGGGTGTCAGGGGATGTGAGATTAATTTACCAGCAATACTGGATGGTTTTGTTGAGCTGGAAGGTTGTTTTAATATGCCTGATGTAATAGAGTACAAGTAAATATTAATGCTGTCAAGTATGAAGGACTAGTACTCACTTGCAGTTTTAATGGGAGAAATATCAATTCCTGGACTGATGAAGGTTTGCAAGAGTTGGGAAAGCCCTAGTAGAAACATATCAGCAAGTACTAGTTGTGATGCTGGGCATTAAGAGGTCATACTTTTTTTCTCTTGGAGTATCTTGGGGTTTCATGGTCATAGTCAATGGTACTATTTCGATTGTCTAACAAGAAGATATGTTAAAAATTTCACTCTGCAAAAAAAGGCTCACAAGCAGGCCTGGAAATTCTGGTATAAATGTCATCTGTATGATTTCTGGGTACTTGAGAGGCAATTCAAGCCATATGATGTTATCATCCATAGCCTGAGGTAAATATTGGAGTCAAGAAAGGACTTGACAAAGGTTCTGTGAATTTTGAGTTTCGGGCTGCCACAACATCCAGATACATCTTGTGATCATATCTGTACCCTGGTTAGCATTGAGTTTAAAAGGCTGCTTAGATATGTATGGTTTGGTGGTCAGTACATGTGTCTGGAGTTCAGTTTGGGTATGTTTACATTGTGTCACTTCTATCTGTTGGTCTGTTTTTCTCTCAAATGAAACATTTTCAACCATCAAATTCAGCATATCTAGTTTGAGTACAGATAGACTAAAAGGTACAGACTGTGTACAGATAGATGGCTCAACCAGGTCCAGATAGGGTCTGGTCATTTTCTTGTTTCCGCAGTGATTGACCAACACTACAATGTATTTGTCTGATCTCCAATCACTCAAACCAGTTACATGTAATGCTCATAGTGTACTGTACTGATTTGCACTGATTTACTGCTTCAAGGTATTGCACTGGTACAGATTATCTGGGCTTCTTTGCAGATCATACAACAAATCCTTGGTAAAACCAGTCATTTGGACACTTCACTGAACTTTGGGAAACTAGGATTGAGTAGATATGAAATAGAACATTCTGGCACACCCTGCATATCAGATCAGTTATTTGACTCATAAACTCACACCTGCTCAGAACTACTCGCACAGTTATTCATTTGCTTTCTAGCAGCATTGGCATGCCTGCTATGCACTTGTCTGACTCCCACAGCCTACAGGGTGCTCACCCACATGTCAATGAACCATACCCACAAATGCACACCATACCCAATGTCATTGTTCTGTCTTCAGATGACGAGAGTACCAGTCTTAACAGAATGGATTGGTCATTAAGATCCAAAAGGAAGCTTTCCAATGAACTCATTCCCATGCATCATGATGTTCTAGAGATATCATCATCATCTGATGAAGGGTCAACAATTCCAAAAGCACCAGAAAAAATATCCCAAAAGTTCAGCTTGGCACCAGGAGATATTGGGGTTGAAGTGGGTAGGTGTTTTCAATTAGGGTTTCAATTCTGCTACTATAGGAAGTTAGAAAATTGAATTGCACAAGCAGGCAATTGCCACTCTGCTAGTGAAACACACATCAGAAAAGACTGTATGGTTCTTTTTTTGTTTCCCTGTGTACTCCCTTAGATGCTACAGTGACTTGCAAAACTGTTACAATATTTGGTACTTTTTAGTGTACACATTATTGTGCCTATATGCATGGAAATCACACTTTATGTTGGTAAAAGATACTGGAGAGCCAACCCCTGGCTACACATAGACACTTTGGTTACATAATTCAGCCCAGGGGTTGTGAAGATAGAGCTATTTTAAGACAGAGATACCATTGTAACAGTTTTGCAACTGTTGATAATAATTAAGGTATTGACAAATATCAGTACTTTGTATAACCTCCCTTGGCTTTAATTACTGCCTTGATCCTCCTAGGCATACTTTCAATCAATTTCTAACACACCTCAGCTAGTATCTTGTTCCATTCCTCCTCAATCCTTCTCTACAACTCCTTCATTCCCTTAGGGGGATGCTCATGCTCCAGAAGCCTTCTTTTGAGGTGACTCCAGAGATGTTCCAAGGGATTAAGGTCAGGAGATTGTACAGGCCCTACCATAGTCCTAAATTCCTGGTCATCTAACCACTCCCTGACCTTTTTGCAGGTATGCTTAGGGTCATTGTCTTGCTGAAAGATGACATCAGAAGGATTAAGATCATAAAACCCCAGGGAATTCTGAAGTTCATCCTTTAAAATTTGAAGGTAAAGATCCCCATCCATTCTACCATCAATCTTAGCAGCATAGCCAACTCCTTCCCAGGTCATACAGCTCCACATCATCAAAGAACCTCCACCAAACTTGACAGTTCCTTGTACCAATCTGTCACTGAGCCTCTCTCTTGACTTTTTCCAAGTCCATTTGACCCTAGGTGTTTAATCTTAGTTTCATCAGACCATATGACCAACATCCAGTCTCCAAAGTCCAATCTCTATGAGCATAGGCAAAATCTAAGTGGGCTTTGCAATGTTTGACAGACAGTAGAGGGTGTTTGGACTTGACTACAGCCTTCATTCCAGCTTTTTTGAGGTAACAACTAGTGGTACTTGGATGAAGAGGTTGATTAATAATATTTGAAAGAGATTTGGTCACTTTAACAGCGGTTTCTGCCTAGTGAAGATGAGATGGATGGCATGGCAAATATTTGCAGAGGCAAGCTTGGCTGGATGACCACCAGTGGACTTTTGTAAGGAAGAATGCTCCTTGGAATGAAGTCTGGAGATAGTAGCAGTGCTGATACCAGTTGTAGAGGCAATAGAGCAGATAGAATGATGAGCATCAAGCTGAGAGAGGATGGTATTCTTTTGAGTGGTAGAGAGAGATCTCATGGTAGTAATGGTTAAGTCTACTCATTCCATCAGTCCCCTTGGTCACTTATTTGGACCATTATTTCCTTTAATGTCCACATCTGACCCACATCAGTATTTCAGTATATGAGAGCACCAGCAAATTTTAATGGAGTGAGAGCATGCATTTGTGACCACTCCACCCTTCTCCCTGTATCCCCTATCAAAGTAATGTGTACATAGAAGACCAATTGTCCAGGTGTACTCAAGAGTTTGCAGATGTGGGTACATAAAAAGACTTCAAAGCACATCTCCAAGTTTGGTTGGCCCCACAGAATAACACTGACTTTATGTAAGCATCTCAAAAGTCAGCATTCAAAACACTAGCTTATATGGATTTGTATCTTGTGCTAGAATTGCTCATGATCTAGCAGGATGTGTTGTATGCTATGCAGTTAATTGACTTCCCACATTCACAGACAAAGACAGCAGTTGTCCCCATTGACAGAGTTAAGATCTTCTTCCAAGTTTGAAATCCTGATTGCTAGAAGAATGCTAGTATGTACACTGGCATGTGTTTGTGTATCCCTGCATTTACCTCTGAACTAACTTCATAACCCCAAAGGAACTTAATGCAGAGCTTGCAATATACAGAGATGGAGGTACCAGAGAGTCAAGGCCACTCCGCAACTCTTCTCTTCATATTTCTGTACATGGCCATAAATTTTATGGCCTATGACCAATGGAAAGCATCAAGATCCTAATTTATACTCACTCCAAAACTAAGCAAGGAGACACTTGGGGGAGGGGGAGGAGGGGGGTTTAATAGCAAGGCTGTGCAACAGAAGAAACATACAATCCCCATACAGGGCAATCCTGTCGCCTACAGTGTCAAGGATATAAGTTGATTGCCTCTCTTTATTATTATGCTTACCTCCTTTTAGTTTTTGCAGGACTATTTGTAGGTGACATTGAGAATTATGCCAGGGGGTCTATAATGTGGATGTTCATATGCAGACATACCATATGGAAGTTGAATACATTCAAAGATCTCTCAGACAGTATCAAATAGTAGGTGGCTTCTCTGCATTGAGCACTGCCTGTTGATTTTTTTTTCAATTATGCTGTTGAAAATACATTCACATTCAATGCCAGCTTATTCCATGCATGCCTTTCTACAGCATTCATTGCTGCTTATGTTGAGCACATGCTTCTCGAAGGGCTGGAGGTACAGGACATGATGCATGACCTTTTTGCTGTCTGTCCTCAGCTTGAAATGCATGCAGCAATTACCAATTTGCACATCACAAATGCCTTCCATCAATGCCTACCAACCATTGCTGAGTACAATCAGGGGTGGGCCTGAATTTCTGACAGCACAGTCTCAATGATCATGACATCATATACCTTCTTCCATGACAATAAACATTCATGGGGAAATGTGCTCCCCTACCAATGCACTACCTCCAATCTATCCTTGCTGAATGAAACAAAATGCACTTGCCATAAACCAGGTTGTGGTCACACTATTGCCTACAATAAACCCCTGCAGCAGGAAATCATTTTATTCACTCCAGGCTATCATGGTACTAATCTGAGTGGCAAAATAGTGAGGAAGGGCAGCAGCAACGCTGGGTCTGGTTGGCTGGTATCTAAGGAAATTGAGTCTGGTGTGCCAGCAGATGATTATCTACTTTCCTGCAAATACATATTGATCAACTAGTACTTATTGTGGTCTCTTTGCACATAGTGATAGCATCTTCATCATAGTATAGACATCATCTGCCACTCAATTTTATGCTTTCAGTATGCTTTCAGCTGCTATCTACTCTGGAACACCAATTAAAATGCACATAGTACAGTCACGTTCAAGTTGTTCCCTCAGACCATTTGGGAAAGGTTCCATATGCAAATGAGTGACTCTGTGTTAGTGTTACTGTCAAACTGAGGTGACCTGGTTCAGAAATGAGGCAGTTCAATACAGCTCGATTCCTTTACACCTCATTGTGATAAGTATTGAACTAGGAACAAACTGCCAAATGAAATGCTAAAACACCAAAAGCAAAAGAAAAGAGGTGCACACAATCTATGGAAGCTCAGATAGCTTGCAATGCAATGGCTTTCACATCTACTGCATCATCATCCAGTTGAGCAATTCAGGTGGGGCATGATGCGACTATCCTATGGACTAAGGAAAGTAACAGTAGTGTGTCTAAGCTCACACAGCTGATGATCCTTAAATTTGACACATTCATAAATGTCCTGGACTACCATATATCTGAGCATGAGGCAAGAATAAAAAAGAGAACCAAGAACTGACAGAGATTGCAGAATCATGTGTTCAACAGGCATATATGGCCTGTCAAAGTCTTACTAGTAGCATGTCCATCAATGTATATTGTTAAACAGGATTATGATATACATACATCAATGCAATTTAGAGTGTCCTTGGAGTAGCGTGTCAAAGCCCAGGCAGTCAATAAAGAAGAGATCTTAAAAGTGAATGAAAGCAACTCATCATCTGTCTGAGCAAACATAATGGTTATGATTCATGAAAGCCAGATGACTGATGACACCATGACATTGATGTTGAAGAGGTTATCACAGCATGGCCTTATCAGTCTCCTGGATGAAACAACAGAGAGTGAAGGGCTGGAAAAGGAAAATGGAAAGTAGTGTGTCTGTGATGAGGTATTTGATAAAAGAGAAAGAAAATCACTATGATGTGTCTAAGCTCAAAAAAGGGTGGCTTCCAGGGCAGTAGTAGAATGTTCTTGAGCATGAGGAAGAGTGTATCTGGAGGATCTGTCACAGGATCAACACTTTAGTCTCATATATATATATACTTAAGTACTATGTAGGCAAACCAAATATGATAGTCATTCATTCTAGCTTCAATAGCATAGTGCCTATCCATTGAGCTTTATGTGCAGGTTGATTTTTGTCTTCTATGACCAATACGAGTGAGGTAACAAGAGAATGTGTGAATTCTGGAATGGCATGGCTTGCAGAAAGTACTGTAAGCACAATTCTATTACAGTTCATTTTTTGACTCCACAAACACTGAAGGTAGTACTGCATGGCCTTAGGACACAAAAACACTGAAAATCAGTATACAGAATACTGAAAGTCAGTGTCCAAAATACTGATTTCCAGCATTTTGCTCTGGGTTGCCCTGTGTGTACAAGGTCTTATGGCAAGTGACTGGAAAAATTTCAAACATGTGGGCCTGTCTTAACTACCTCTGTCTTTGAAAGAATATGAAACAGCCTTAAGGTGTTTTTTTTTGGGCCAGACATAATAGTTGGAGTGAAGAACAATAACAAGGACTCTAATGTAAGGCAAGTGACACAATTGAAAAATTATCTTCATCAAATCCAACCATATTTCCTCCTGATAGATTAACTCTACTTACTTCCTAGGAGCTCCCCCTCCAACTCTGCTATTTTTTCTCATCTTCCTGCAAACAGGTTTCAGACCTCTACCAGCCCCCACCTGATTGAGAAAATCCTGCTCAGTCTGAAAGGTTGGCCTTGGAATGTCCTGCTTATCATGGACTTTATCCTTAACAAAGTGGGCCATCACAATCCTCTCACCATCACCCCAACCTGGGATGCCATGCTCCAGCACCTTGTCTAAAATGTATATTATAGTCCCAGGGGGATATCCCAGTTGGGCACCCAGGTCTAGAAGATCTAGTATGGCCTGGTTGGCTTGCCCCAGGCTAACTAGAAGGTCATAGACCAATGGAGATGCTCTTGGATCATGGTGATGGGGCATCTCTCAGTTGACAATTACCTCAATTCCAGAAAACACAGAGAGCCAGGAGACTGGATGTGAGGTATGAACCATATTCTTGAGCATAGACACCAATTCCATGCCAGCAAGATACTAATCTGGTGCAATAATACTGGTAATGGCAGATCAGAATTGTTTGGTGACAGTCATTTCAGACAACCATTCCCAAACCACAGCTGACTTGGTAAGGGAGGTTGATTAGTGCAAATGATCTTGAAGGCACTAGTTCTATTAAGTTAATTTTGTATCTTAAGAAGCATATATAGACAACCTTACCTCTTTATGCTGCATGAATCCACCTGAGCATAAAGTTACCCACCCTGCTCTAAACTCTCCCCCACCTGGAGGTATGACAAAACCCTGTAAACATGAAGGACTCTTTTTCTGGTCAGTTTCCTTAGCCAAAGACTGGTCTAGAGCAGGTCTAAGCAACTTAATGGAGCTATTGACATGTTCCTAAATATAAGCAGTTACAAGGTCTTCAATTGCATCTTGGAGAGTTGGCATACCATTTGATCAGGCACCAAGATCTCTGGCAAATACCAAGCAAGTATCCTTCTGTGCTTATCAACAAACATGGTCAGCTCCAAGATGTGGCCAAAAGAAGGAGTCTTGAAATATTTGGCAAGTTTCTCTCTTTGTTGGCTGTTAGAATTTAGCAGCTTTGGTGACACCTTAGCACTGCCTGCAAAACAGTGGACATCCCAATCTGCATGTACTGAGATTAAATAAGTACAAACAGACCCCCAGCGGTCAAATTAAAATAAACACTTACAACTATTGACAGCAGCATAAGCTATACTGACCATGGCCCTGGAAAGTTCAATTTTGGCAATGGCAGTTGTCTTGACATCAATACCAGAACTAGATAGTTGAATATTCTGCCACTCATTCCACAGTCTCATCCTCAAATTTTCAGTGCTTCAGTCTGATTGAAAATTAGCTTAGAACAGGCTTACTTTGCTTTTTGTAGTAATTTATCATCAATCTTGGTATCTGAGACTAATTGAAAGGGTGATGAATTCCAGAGTAGTTCATCTACACGGTTAGAAAGGTTTTGTACAGTTTTTTCACAGGATCCTCCATGACAGAAGAATAGAAGGTTGATGGAGACAAGAAAAATTTTCAAGTAGATGAGATCTAAATTATATGGAGATAATGCAAAATTGAGGTAATGTATGTAATATCTTCTCAAGTGACTCAGGGAATCAGTAGAAGGATCAGCAAACAGCTGCTCCACATGCAGCAATGACTCTTTGTGTCTGTTAGCATTGAAGAGCACAATAGCCTGAAACACATAATGAAGTGCAGAGTACACAAGATGACAAATCAACCTGCCTTGATTGAGTAAAGGAATACAGTGGCATCCATATTTCAGAGTGTGAATGTGAATGCTAGTTCAAAGGCCATACTCAACAAGTTGCTTTCCACAGAGGGCATATAGTCAGCTAACAATGTCCATATGGTAAGGGACTATGTGACAATCAAACTCAGTGAAAGTATAACTAGGGAGTGATAAATCAGTGTCACCTTGTTTGCATCCTGAAGTGCATTTTCCCAGTTGAGTTTGCGTGCCATGACAAAAGAGTGGTTGGCATAGGAAGCAAAGTTTCTAGCATCAGCAGTAATCTCTTGAGGTCCTTTTCAGCAGTATACAAGTCCCCCATGATAGATGCAGTACAGATGGTTTTGGTGATAGTGAGGAGCTCATTCATGGTGATGACAAGTGTCTGCATAAAAAGGTTTAGATAGTGCCATGCAAGAAAAGGATAATAACACACCCTTGAAATAGCCTGTGCCGATTCAGTTACACATTGTTCAGCCCTGGAAATGGACTGCTGATTCAATACAGACTAGATAGTTGAAGATGATTGCCAAGACATGGAATCTTCAGTCGTCAAAAATGCCTGTCTGTTAAGGTCGTACTCAAGGGTAACGGATCCGAAGGGCTTCAGCCTCAGCTCGTATGCTGTGCCCCTTTTCCGAGTATAGCCCCGTATTTCAGAATGCTATAAGTATCATATCCGAAGATCCGGATGGCGATTGTAGCGTATCTGAAGGTCTGGACGACTATCGTATGGTATCCGGTTAGAGAGGAAGGTAACATATTCCTATCCAAAGACAAGGAATAGTATCGTATGATATCCGAAGGTAAGGATTAGTATCATATACATATCCGGATGGCGTCCGGATATCGGACGAGAGTATAAGGGCTAGTCTAGACAAGTCTAGGACTAGAAACTAACAGAGTATCGACTATCCGTAGATAGAGGCGGATGCGTATAGACTATCGGATACAATCCTTAAGTCTCGGAGGGTGACAAGAGTTGTTAAGACTCGAGTCCGGATAACAGAATGAGGACAATCTAAGATGATATTCGAACTAGGGTGCTATAAGACATATACAAGAGTTTATATACGATAGAACTACGTGAGAGGCTATGCACAAAGTATCGCAATGTATAAGCAACACTTATTAGAAGTCAATCATAAGCCGGAAGATAATCACAAGTGAAGCGGATCAGTAAACATAGCCGGAAATTAATCACAAGTGAAACGGATCAGTAGAACATAGCCGGAAGAAAGCATAACCGATAAACCGGAAAGGAGGATATACTAAATGGAGGAAATAAGCAGTGTTTAACGTTATATGAACAGGATATGAATGAAGAAGCTTATTGTGATGGATCCAGTATGGATCTGTGGATCGGATCTGGCATCCGGAACTTCAGATGAGAAGCGCGAATGTATGGGATATGACACTGCCAAGATATAGAATCTGAGCTTGTTGTTGTTGAAACTGCCTGCAGAGACTTGAAATCAAAGCTTTCAGTCACAAAGAATTGATGGCGATGGAATTGACTTTGTATGTGTGGCATGTCCAGGGAAGACTGACCTGTGTCCAGCTCGATGTGTCTCACTCCCTTATGCTGGGATCATGATCATCTGCCCCTGAAAAAATATCGGGGGACTAAGCAAGTGACAATGTACTGGGACTGTGACCAAAGTTTGAATGGGCATGCCTATTTTGACATGGTCCTGCTGCACCTGCTGCAGTCATGATGTGCATGTCGCAGGGTGTGATGCGGCACTGACAAGGCCACTGATGCACCAATGCAAGAGCTCCTATGTTTTACATTCAACTCACACATCAAGTTGTATGGGTTCATGACAATTCCTTTGTCAATTTTATTCACTATAGTGTCACATACTACTAGCTGTATCAGCTGATGGCTATTTTCTCTGCACTGACAAGCCTTGATGTGGTCACTGACACACCAATATTTCACATTGAGAACCCATACTACTAGTTACTTCAGCCAATGACTAGTTTCTTTTCCTCTCTCTCTGGACCCTCTTTGAAGCACATCAACATATAACTGGCACACATTCTTCAGCTGATCATGAAGGAGCTACAACACCGGACAACTCATCTGCAGACATAGCATCAGAGTTGTTGCTGAATAAGGGACCACACTGTAAATCACACCAATTAGACATTTATTGAACAGAATAGGTAATCTTTTCCTTACTTCAAGCTCAGTGTCACTGTGATCTCTTTCCATAACCCATTCGTTAGGAATGTTGAGATACACACCCCACTGCCTGTGATGTTGACCAGCATCCAAACCCCACTGCTGGTTGCCTCCAGGTCCTGCTTCTTCAGAATCTTTGAACATCCTTGCTCCTAGTGTGGTCAGGCACTCAAGGTCTACATCAGTCATGAAGCTATCAACAGGATAGCTTATCATGAGATCAGCCCAAGCCATCCTCAACAGCTTGCTGTTGTTCCATTCCTCATTCCAAGCTTGGATGCATTTTTTAAAATCACCAGCTTTTCAATGAGCAACAACGAGTCTGAATGCATGCACCAAAGGCATGCCACTGAGCCATTTTTCAACTTGACTGGAGGCACTGGGAATGTTCTCAGGGAATTAACATGTGATTTTGCATATTTGTGAGATGAGATATTACTACAAGATGGCATACTGTATGCACCCACACCATCTAGTTTTTTATGTAACTGCAAGATGTAGTCTATCATGGGGTATGCCTTCACTCCAGACTGGTTCAATGCAGGACTATCAAGGAGCTTCTGAAGCAAAGCAATATGTGGTTATAGAATGTTGTCCAATTCTTTTGAATTCTGTCAGGATGGAGACATTGTTACAAAGTAATTTATTACAATGGGCTAAAGATATATATATATATATATATATAAGTTACACTGACATTTAAAAGTGCTGATGCTCAGGGTGGTGTTTGACATGACCTGTGCAGTGTAATGCAGCATGGATGAAGCCTAGGTTTGACACAGTGTGACAATTAATTTTTCTTTGGGCTGATATTAGCTTTACTTATTCATTACTTTTGTGGCTTATATAAGCATGTTTCCCTTTTACCAGTACCAGTTTGAAGTTAGATAATATTTCACTATTTCTGAGCTTGAGCCTAGATCAGAAACCCTTTAGGGTCAACACTGTCTTCTAGGACATAGCAGCTAGGCAGGGTATTGGCCACATATTGGTTAGGGAGTATTCCTACTACCTAGCCAAGTTTATGCATCACAGTGGCACAAATTGCTTTGATGTGCCTGTGATGCAGCACTGACATGGCATAGGTAAGTGTGCAGGTTTATACTAGTACAAAAGCTGCAAAGATGTTGGGAGAATTTGCCATGGTATGAGTTGTGCTTGACCCAGCCTGACTGAAGCTTGACATGGTAGTACAGAGTACAGGGGCTGCATCAGACTCAACAAGATGGAGTCAAGGCTTGGCATAGGGAGATAACACTTCATACTGCTGTCTGAAAATAAACATTAGATTGATGGTTAGATCTTAGAGCCAATGCAATACAAATACAGGATGCACACAACATTCCAAAGTAATATGAACACAGAGGACAAGCACTGTAAAATTGGTGAGAGGTGAATGCAGCACTCTAGGGCCTGTATGCGGATAGATATTCATATGTTGATGATGTTGAACTCCAAGACAACTGAGATGAAGAAGACCCAAGGGTCCAATCTAGGAACAGAGAGTGAGTGAGAGGTACAAGTGTAAGCAGAAAGGTTAGGGGGTGCTAGATGCTTTTACATCAGCTCATGAAAAGATTTATTTTATGTCTTTCTTTTATATCAAGTACTTAGCTTAAAAAAACCATCAGGAGTGCCCAAACATCTCAGTCATTTATCAAATACTGAGATGTGAGTTCTTATAACTGTTTCTTTACCATTACAATGTATCTAACATATCTTAGTCTTACTTGTGTTCTAGGTAGCTAAAGTGTATACAATGAGTCATTTATCAAACACTGAGATTCTTACTTGTGTTCTAGACTCCTCATTCCCATCACTCGTCTCATAATGTGAGATGATTCAAATGTTTGGAATTCATTTTGAGCAACATAAGATGGTGTTTGAGCATGATCTCCACCATGGAATTTGTGACAGTGCCATGTCACATAAGCTGCATCATAGGCACATCATGACTGCATCAATTTCATGTGGCCCAGTTTGAACCTCTTTTGGAGTCTCTCACTGATTAGTAAATTTGGATATCTTGGTCTGTTGCAACCCCAAGCATATATACACCAGACTGCGCATAGCGAATGCAGTGGACAGTACTACCACAATCATAACTTCTGGGGTATGGCACCCATGTTTTGGTGTTCCAAAATTTGACCATTTGGTCATTTGGTGCTGATGATATGGTGACGACGAATGCATTGTCCAGTGAAAAGTCCAGTGAGTGGACTGTACTGCTGTGAACTTTGATAGGTCTGGTGAGAGATTTCCCAGTTGCTGCCTGCTGTTACAAGAACATCCGTTGTTGGCTTGGCCCCTATTCATTTTCTTCCTCACTCTTGCCTTCTACCTATACCTGGAGGACTATGTGCGCATACACATGCAATACCTATTCTGGTTGACCATACTCTCGCCCTATCTTTACTGGTTATATTCCCTCTGATCGCCTTCCCACTCATCTGTACTATATCTGTTCACCAGATCCCTGGCTTGCTTCCCAACCCCATACCTTACTATTGGTCCATGACATTGTCACCCTTTACCCATACTGTAATCACGGTTGGTGACTCAGTCCCCTGCTACCTTTACCGTAGCTTTGGTCTGTGACTCAGTCTCCCCTCTACCCTTACCTTACCACCGGTCTCTGACTCAGCTTCCTTTCCACTTGCCTATCTCTGTACTACTACTTACGGCCTGTTCTGTGCTCAAGTTCCTCATGTATATAAACCCTCTGTACTACAGTTGTATTCTCAAACTTGAATCTACTTGGTTCTACACGGTTAACTAGTCCATAACCTCTTAAGCTTAACCGCTTATAGTTGTGATCTTCGACTTCACTTTGACCTTTGGTCATTGTGCCTTAGATCTTCAGAAGCCTTCATCGTCACCGCTGACGACTTCAGCTATAGCTCTTGGCTGCTGCAAGATAGCACCAGTCTATTAGCTCATCAACCCGCTTATCCCAAGCGGTTGGACTGAGACTCGTGACCAGTACCTGAACTCCAGGCCTCACGAGATTATCCAAGTAAGAAAGCGTCTAGAGTCTAGTCGCTAACACCTGCCAGGCGATAAGCTCTCTGTTCTCATTACTGGTCACAATCATTTGCCTATCTTGCAATACCACCAATCCCATAACCTCACCAGTGTGCCCCTCCATCTTCTTCAATACTTCGTCTGTTTTCAAGTCCCACAGATGAACAACCCTGTCTTCAGAGGAGGTCATGAACCGTTGACTATGGGGAACATCTATGACTGCCTAGACTGTATGTGTGTGATCTTCTAAGACTTGAGTAGAAGTGGTAATAGGAATGGGCTGGGCCATTTTACTAGAAGTTGGTGGTATTGAGCACTTGTTGAATGAAGTTGGTAAAGAGATTTTGGATGTATCTGAAGGAGTGCATGCCCTGGGCTCTGTATATTGCTTCGTTCAATGCTAAGCACATTCTTGTTACTACAATTACCTTGCTTGATACATTTCAGATATGTAGATGTATGCTTCTTTGAACACTGCTATAGATGGTCAACCACTCAGTGACATGTAAAATTTGGGCCACCATCAGCAAATGTATCAAGTGTCCTGGACAGTCTGAACATTTTGGATCCAGCCTTTCAGATCCCTGGGGTTGCAGGCTGTGTGTGATGACTTGTGGGAGTGACAACTCAGTACTCAGCGCTCAGCCATGATGCATTGATGTATGATAGTATTACCAGGAATGGTAGTACTACTTAAGTATACAGTAAGCAACAAAACTGGTAGTTGTCCTTCTACTGTTTCCTCCTATGGTGTTTAATATACTATATGGCTAATCAGTACAAGCAAGGCTGAAAATGCCACTGAAGTCACAAGAGCACTTCTGGACATCAAGAACAAGCCTATGTCCTCTCAGATAACACACCACTACTTGAAGAAATCTAGTATGAAGGCTGTAGTCAAGCAAAACACCCTCCTCTCTCCAAGTGTCATAGGAGAGCAACACTAGACTTTGCTATGTGTTAGTACCAATGGATAGTGTATGACTGGAAAAGTGTCATATGGTCAGATAAAACCAAAATTAATCATTTGGTATCAGATGGAAGGAAGTGGGCTTGGAAAAAGGCAGGAGAGGGCTTAAGTAATGTGCTAGTAAGAGAGAGGAGGGTGTTTTGCTTGACTACAGCCTTCATACTAGATTTCTTCAAGTAGTGGTGTGTTATCTGAGAGGACATAGGCTTGTTCTTGATGTCCAGAAGTGCTCTTGTGACTTCAGTGGCATTTTCAGCCTTGCTTGTACTGATTAGCCATATAGTATATTAAACACCATAGGAGGAAACAGTAGAAGGACAACTACCAGAGGACTTTTGAAGGTCAAAATGAAGTTTAAAGTGAACTCTGCTAGTGTTACTATGGTATACACCAGTATCATGTGAGACCTCCCTTGTATATTGATTAAAATCAAGGTGAAAAAGGATTTGGTTGATTTTGTCAGCAGAGAGGATTTTTATGATGATGAATGTTGAAAAAGTTCAACATTTGGCTTTGTTTATGTTATGTTGACCCTTTTACATGTCACATGACATGATAAGACATAATGAATAACACAACTGATGTCTACTGATAGGATTTTTCTATTTAAAAATATCAACAACAAAACCGTTGCAATGCATACCCTGTCATAAATTGCTCATATCTTTTTCTGGGAGTTGTTCCACACCTTCATTATAGTATGACTATTGTAGCCTGGATGTAGGGCTACAATATTGCTCTTATCCACATTTTTATAGCAGAAATCTCTGCAATGATATAGCCAGAATAATCAAATTCATGCAAACATTGCAACAGTTTTGTTGCTTACTGTACTTAATCACACATCTCAATTAATCTTCTTAATGTCTGATGTGCAGTATCCAAGTCTCCACCCTGCACTTCAGATCTTACCATGCATGCCTCTTGCTCTCATCTACCATAACCTCTAACAATGAGTCCTTGGTATTAAGTAAGTCAAAGTAATTCTTCTCCTGGTGCTGAGTAGCATCCTTTAGCTTCTACTTTTCTACACAAATTACCATGGATAATTCAAAGGTGATGCAGACAGCTATAAAGGAGATCAACACACAGGTAAGTAAGTCTAACATGCAGGTTACCACTGACTGACCTGCTCATGGCAGTGTGTTTACCAGACTGAACATCAGCTAAAGGAATATGACCTTGCAATCAAATTACGTGATGAAGCTGCCACCACCACATCTGCATCACAAGAACAAATTAAAGAATGAGCAAGTCATTCTTTGAGCCTGCCTTTGCATACTGTAACATGATGAGGTAGCAACCAGCACATTGAGAAGGAGCTGTTGCAGAAGCTCAAGACTAATATAAAGAACTTGGACGCAGAAAATTTGTGATAGGGTCAAACTCACCTTCAATTTATTTGGTAGTGCTGCCTGTGTCTGCAGTATTCAAGTATTAGTGCAGCCCTGCATTATTGTCCTCCTGATGTAATTTACAAAGTCATGCACAGCCAATAGTAATTGTGACTGAACAATTGAACATTACTCCCTTGTTTACTGTATTACTATACATTTCTGTCAATGAAATCATAAATGGGCCAACTTGGAATTCCCCATATTATTACAAATGTCAGTGTAACCTTCAACCTGTTAGTGTGATTGTGTAATATATATTGTGATATATGGCCTTCTACTTTCTTCACCAGTTCACTGATGGCCACTCACTCTCCTTTTCCTTAGAGGGGGTCATATCTCCAAACACTGATTCTAGTCTTCTCATTCTTGCTATCATATGAGTGTTGCTTTAATTCCTCCCCATTTGCTTTGAAGGTAGCTGATGGTGTCCTGCATGATTTAGGAATCATGCATGGACATGACTACTAGGTATCCCCCTAAAAGACAAAGTCTGATAGCTTAGCCTTCAGGCTAGTCAACCCCATGCCTTGGCTTTAAGCCTTGGTTAAACAATTCCAGTTTCCTCATATTTATTTATATTTCTGTATTGTTTTGAAGAAATGTCATTTGTGAGATGGGAATCACATAATGACCTAGTTGATAGTAGGATTAAAGGAAGGTTAAGGTATTGCCTTGCCTTTGGCTAGAGAAAACCATAGATAAAAGTTCAAAGCCTTACAAAAACCTATCTAAAAGACTTGGTTTCTGCTATTCTCATTGTATTATTAGTTCTGTGTTGTTTTCTCTAGTGTTTCCTTTATTTTCTATTAGGATGCTTTGACCCACCAGATACTTTACAAAATTGTACCTACAGGGTATGATGTCATAATGATGTCATAGGACTCCACAGATACTCCTGCAGGTATTTGTTGGCAGAAATGATATCATGATGATGTCATCATTTCTAGAATGTTTCAGGGAAAGTTCTGGAAAGTTCTGCCCCACACTGATGTCATAAATGATGTCATTACTCCACCCATGGAATAATCTGGAATAATCTGCTCCACATTCTGATGTCATAGCTCCATCTTTTTACTTACATAATATTACCACACAAAATGTATATAAGGAGAGCCCATTCTCCCTCAAAAATAAGAAACTTAGTATCTCTCAGAAGCACATATTTTCTAGGACTGGCAAGAAGTCTTATTCAAGTGTAATTGTGGTATCATTACATTTTTACACACTTTTATTTAAGACCCTCGATTATTAAGACAATGGTAACTTACATTATTTCCAACTTCCCTTCTTGATGCTTTTCTTGGGATTGTGAATGCCAGGCAGGTCAAGAGAAGCAGTGGACAGATTTGATGTGACCACAGCTGGCTCTCATATACATGAACCAGTGCTGTGGAATGCTGCATGTACTCTGTGTATGACAACTGATACAATGCATCTCACAGGCATGCTCTCTGGCACGGAACAATGGGCTGCACACCAACAGACAATGTCAACACATGGATGGGGCTATCCTTTGTTATGGATATGGCTGGATCATGCACAGAAAGGCAATGAAGGCAGCAGGGTCATATCTCCCAGGCTCATTTGAATGAGCAGCGGTTAGTGGTGGGGTGGTAGGCAATGCAGGAGCTGGTGCAAGCACAAATACAGGTGCTGGTGGGGGAGTTAAAGGAGGATTTCTTGTCATAGCAAGCCTGAGTCCTTTGAGAAGCCCATGGCACTGGGAACACTATAATGAACCATGTAAGAGAGAAAAGAAGAATCTGCTGTTGCATGCACTTCATGCATTCCATGGAAGAGACTGGGTTCTGTATCATAGTCATCTTGCAATTAACCTGGAATCTCTGCCTGCATAACAATCAGTAGTGAAAGAGTTGAGGAAGAGAGTGCATATGCTAAGAATACAGTCATTCTGCTTTATGAGCACACTATATTGTTTCTTAAATTCTCAGTGAAATAGGGAATGAGTATTATAGCATTGGGTGAGGTGGCTGAAAACTCACCATTGGACCAATCGAGGCAGAGGCATTTATTCCGAGCGGAACACATAGATAAGTCTAATGTGCAAGTTGCAAGGATAAGTGTTGATGACCAAGCTTAGCTGCATGTCATTTATTTCCATGACACAATGCCAGAGAGAATTGATATTCAGACAAGCAGCAGCCAGCTCTTTTATGGGCAACATTGCCTCCTTGTGATTATCTTGAAACATGGAATGAAACAGAGAAGATGCTAGGCAGGATGAAGCTACCTTGATCAAGAGAAGAAAATGGTTAGTTTCTGAATTTTGGTTTGGGAACATGAGTGTGACATCAAATGCTATCCTTGCCTCCCATAGGTGGCCTTTTCTGTAGAGGGTGATACCCCAGGAGGTCACAAATGAAAGGAAGCATTTAGTAAGAGGGTCGACCCACCTTGATTGCATCTCAGGCCTCAGGGGTGAGGTCTCCCCAACTGACAGATTATTAAAATGTTCAAAAGCAATTCAGCACAGACCACCCTGGCCCACTGTGACAATCACATTAGCACTCGGCAGATATCAGCACTTATGCCCACTTTTCCCTTGATAATCACAATGGAGCTAACAGGCTGAACAAATTCCCATGACTGCCATCACTTTTTGCATGCTTACACAGAATTCAGTCCAACGTTAGTATTGCACTCCCCCCATGTCCTGTCTATGTCCACTTATCTCCACTGGTGCATCAATTCCCATTGTTATCATCACTAAAAGCTATTGGCACAGGTCTTATTACATGTATCCTCATGTTGCACAGTGCCAGTTCTCCATTTACCTACAGATATGATGCACCACATTGACATCTGTTAAAGACCGTGGCACGCCGGTGCATACAATCTCTTGGAGGGGTGAGTGTGACTGACTCAGAAGGGCTTTGGCCTCAGCTTGTACGCTGTGCCCCTCACCTGAGTACAGTGCCCTTAATTTCGGATAAAGTCCAATAAGGTCCTAGCAAAGTCTGGAGGACTTCAGAGGCAGACAACTCTGGTGGAGCATCTGAAGGACTTCCGGATGAGCGCGGGAACCGTCCGGATGAGTGCGGGAAACTTCCGGACAAGTATCGGAAACTCGGATGGAGTTCCGTCTACTTGATAGGAAGTAGAATAAGTGCACGTATCAATCCTTGGTGAAGGCATAGGGTGGAAATACTGCGATGGACACAGTCCGAGGCAGGAAGAGTGGTCCAAAGTTCCGGATAGGGGTTCCGGAGCGGACACAGACAGATATAGACTACCCTTGGGTAGAGACGGAGTTGGATAAGGATCGGAAGGAGTGTGAGTATCGAGAAGACAAGACCTTGACCTAAGGATACAATCCATTAGGCCTAAGGTAGGATCCGGAAATGGATGAAGTCCGGAAATGCGGAAGAGCGGAGCTCTGGCCTAGGGAATCAATCCCTAGGCCCAAAGGATAGAGAATGGGTCCTTACAACACTAATGTGCGAGGACAAGAATGCTGCAAGACTGTAATATTTGAACTGAGGATCTATCGAGATGTACAAGAGTTTATATACTGTAGGTAGCTAATGGAATAATCAGAGGCAGTGTCCGAGGCTATGTACATTAGCGCAGTCAAGGATAACAGATCAGTAAGCATAACAGATAAGTAAACAACCGAGTACTGGTAATAGACAAATAGCAAAGATATCGGGTAAGTATAGAACCGGTTATCCGAAAGGTAGAGAATACCAAATAAAGGAATAGGCTGTGTTAACGTTATATGGACAGGTAATGAATAGAAAGCTTATCGTATCGGATCTGGAGCGGATAGGCATATTGGATAAAGGAATAGGCTGTTAATGTTATATGGATAAGAAAGCTTATCATATCGGATCCGGATCGGATAGGCATATCGGATCGGATGGATGAGCGGTAGTTGGTAGTTGGACAATTGCGATAGTGGATGAGACTGGAACTGGTTATGGATGAGGTCTAGGATCCTAATCTAAGGATTAGTCTATAAATCCAACTATACGATAGGTCCAGAATCTGGGATATGACACATCACTACAAGTTTTGCATACACATTCTGCATATTCGTGCACTATGATATAAGGACCATCAGTAGATATTTTTTACTTACTTCCCCTTCCCACAGGCAACTGTCATATAGCAGAGTCACCTAGTAATTCTCATAGTCTTGTGCAATTGTCAATTTCCTTGCCCTCTCTGTGTCTGCATGCACTGCTTGACTTCCCTCAGTCACACACTACTACCTAGGTTCCCTTTTTCACAAGGTTGCACTCATCACCTAATAAGTCGTGTGCTTCAGTCATCACACTTCTTCTGCCAGCGCACTCCTCGCTAATAGCTGCACTCTTCCATTGTCACATCTTGTGCCAGCACACTGCTTGTCAGAAGTTGTGCGCCCTTATTGCCGCTTCTTCTGCCAGCATATTGCTTGCCAATACCCACTCCCTTCTATTGCTGCTTCTTCCACCAGTGCATTGCTTGCCAATACCTGTGCCCTTCTATGGTTGTTTCATCTGCCAGTACATCACTAGCCAATATCACTCCCTTCTACTGTTGTGTTTTCCACCAGCACATTCTTGCCAATACATGTGCCCTTCTATTGTTGTTTCATCTGCCAGCGCATCGCTAGCCAATAGCTGCTCCCTTCTACTGTCACATCTTCCACCAGTGCATTGCTTGCCAATACCCACGCTCTTCTATTGTCATGCTTTCCACCAGTGTATTGCTTGCCAATACCTGCTCACCGCTATTTTCATATCCTCTGCCAGCATGCTACTTAACCACAAGTCACATCCTGTTGTGTGCCTTCATTTCATGCCCTTAGAGAGCTCAGTGCCCTAACCAGTCTCAGTTTTATTCAGAGCACTATTGCTGTTGGGCTGATATAAGGTTGCTATAGGTCATTAAGTCCTTGTGGTTCAGCTTCCCTTGCATATTAGAATAAGTGGAACTAGTCTTTTCAGCCTAGCTAAATTTATCTTTCACAAACTGGAGCCCACCGTGAGGGGATTAATTGAAGCTGGAAGGCAGATCACATAGACCAAGTTCTTCCCACACAAGTCATGCAGCTGACATATCTGGAGAAGATTTTTTCTACCAGGTATTTGAGGATATCGAGGAAGAAGTAGAAGCCAGGCCATCTCATACCTGACAACTAACTCCCAACACCCCCAGTATACCTTTGAAGAAGAAGATGAAGACCTGACATCCAGCCACCATCCACTCTCTCAAATTCCATTCGTTTCTATAGACACCCCATCTACTGTATCACCCCTCACTTCTGAAACACGACCCGCAAACCTTCACCAGAAAGATGTAGCACCCCAATACCGACTCTCCCAGTTCTGACACTCCCCATACCAACAACAGCCCCATCCCCACGCAAGTGACTTATCACTCTCCTGTTAACCTTACTTAATCTTATGATGCATGCATCCTCCATTCCCACTACCATGACCACTCCCATATTCAGAATGCCCCTCAGGGGTACTGACACAGTGCCAAAGTTCAATGGCATACCTGCGCGCCTCATACCATTGTTCGAAGATGTAGAACAGCTAGCAGACTATACCACTCTTGATCACAAACAGTGCATCAAATGTGCCATCTGGTATGCACCCATTGATGAAGCTGAAGTTTGGGCGCTTGAACCAGAAGCAAAAGGAAAGGATTGGGATAAGTTTATCACAGTCATCAAAGCAATGTATGCTGGATGTGAAGGTGACCATTGCTATACCTGCACTGACTTGGAAAACCTCTGCGCAGAACAAGCACGCATTCCTATGCACTCTAAGGAAGAGCTCAGACAGTACTATGGCAAGTTCAACAAGATATCCAAGCACCTCATCAATATGAAGAAGTTAGCGGACCTTGATCAATGTGTGAGCTAATCGCAGTGTCTACTGACATGCGCAAGGTATTCAAAGATCTAACAACCACCAAGTGCATCACTGTTGGGACAGTCTCTGTCAACAAACTATCTGGTATGCCCAAGATGCAAGACTTTTTGAAGAAGTATGATGGGTGTCTGCAAAGGAGCAACAACAGTCGCATTGTCACAGAGCATTTCACATTGCTAAGATATATCAGAGTGGTAATGCACCACAGACAAATTCTCTCTTGCATCCTGTAGTTAAGAAAGACGGAAAGTCACTATGTTTAGTGCATGATCTGCAACCTTTGAATGCAGTAACTATCTGAGACTCCTCCCTCCCCCCCTTCATCAAACAATTAGCAGAATCATTTGTGGGATATGCGGTATATGGCATGATGGACTTATATTCAGGTTACAATCAGCATGTGCTACACGAGGAATTGTGCAACCTCACCATGTTTGGAATGCCCTTGGGCCTACATCAGTTAACTACACTACCACAGGGACACACTAACATGGTACAGGTATACCAAGGCAATACTGCTTTCATTCTTCAAGATGAGATTCCTGACTATATGTCGCCATTCATCAATGATGTCCCTGTCAAATTGGTTAAAATGTGGTATCAAAGAACTGACAGGTCATATGAGACCATAGCGCAGAACAGAACCAAGGCATCCACTGCTTCATTTGGGAACATTGCATAGTCATCAATTGCATACTCCAGCGGCTTGAGAATGTTGGTGTAATGGTATCCACGACCAAATTTGTTCTAGCTGCACCAACCACTATCATTGTCGGACACAAATGCACTTTCAAATGGCGCATACCTGAAGATTCCAAAATGCGACTGGCCAGAATATTGCACTGTCATGCAAGTGCATGACTTTCTAGGGACATGTGGCATCTTGCGCATCTTTATCCACAACTTCTCGAAGATCATGCACCCCCTGATCAATCTCACATGCAAGAATGTAGCCTTTGAATGGGGTGAGGAACAACAAACAGGTCACAATGCAGACCCTGAAGGACATGATATTAGAGTCTCCCACACTGCACACAATAGACTATGAATGCAGATGTGAAGTAATCCTTGCAGTCGATACCTCTAACATCACTGTAGGTTACATCCTCCTTCATATTGGGAAAGATAGCAAGCACTATCCTAGCCGCTTCAGATCCATTTCTCTGACTGAAGTCAAGAGTTGCTATTCTCAAGCAAAGCTAGAACTCTATGGTTTATTTCCTGTGCTCCGCATGGTACACATACATATATTTGGCATCACCAACCTAATGGTTGAGGTCAACACTAAATATATCAAAGGAATGATCAATGACCCAGATCTCCAACCAAACATGACTATCAACTGATGGATCGTGGGGATATTATTATTCTCTTTTGTGCTAGTTCATGTACCCACCACTATGCATACTGGTGCCAACAGCCTCTCCAGAAGACAACCCGCTGAAGAAGATATTGCTGAGGATGATGACCACAAGGACTGGCTTGACCACTCATACTTGTTCGGTATTGAAATCCTTAATGATAAAAGTTGTGCTATCACTGGCGCAGGATTTGATATAACCCGCTACCCATATACCCTACCCATACCCATCCCCTTAACCTGTCCACCTACCTTTGTTGCACTCCTAGATACCCAAGAACCCGAACCCACTAACCCGACCATACCCTGTTCTAATGAGGCACAAGCTAAGGATGCAAGAATAATCAAAATCTACCACTTTCTAGAAAATTGCAAAAACTCATAGATCTAACAGATGAAGAATATGAATCAGTAGTGGCATCATCAGCATGCTACTTCATCCTAGATCAAAAGTTATGGTGATGCAACTCGCAAGGAAAGCACCAACTGGTCATTCCTGAAGTGTGTCACTACTGCATTCTAAAGGAAGCACATGACAACCTTGGTCACAAGGGAGTATATTCGATCCACACTAGACTACTCTGGTGTTTCTGGTGGCCTATGATTATCGACAACATCAAATGGTATAATAAGACATGTCACGAATGCCAGATCTGACAGTTGCACAAATTGCACATCCCTCCAACCATACCTATCCCAGGCAGTATCTTTAGGAGAGTGCACATAGACAGTATGATGATGCACAAAGCGGGCAGATTCAACCACCTAGTTCATGTGTGATGCGCACTAATGGGATACCCAGAATGGTGGATGTTGCAAAAAGAAAACACCAAGTCTCATGGCACATTCATATTCAAAGATCTCCTTTGCAGATGGGGTCCAATCACCAAAATCATTACCGACAACAGACCCACCTTTTGAGTGGCAGTGGACAATTTAGCAGAGTGCTATGGTATTCATCCAATCCAAATCTCACCTTACAACTCACAAGCTAATGGCATTGTCAAACAGCATCAATATGATGTCTGGGAGGCCATCATTAAAAGTTGCAATGGGGACAATGTAAGGAATAATATTTCTGTAGGCATGGAAAGGGCCTATTTACACGAGCTGTCCATTGATCATTTGCACTATGGAGTTGCATGACACTTCCCTGCATAACACACCAAAGGCACACACTTTCCCACACTTATGTGCTTCCTGCACCTGTGCTTAGTGCACATTCCTGCACACTATCACCTATCATTCAGGAGGGCTGATTCATGTCCAAACACCCCTTTGGTATGTCATATTCTATGCTGCACAAGTGTAACAAGGACTGCAGCACTATTACATGTCATTACATACTATCCCTTCCATGTTTGATGAGATCTTACTTAGTATAAAGCCTGATGGTTGCACTAATATTCCCCATTACTCCCCTTTACTGTACTTCCCTAGTGTTTGGGTTTTACTTTAGAGTAGTAGTCACCATTAGGAGGTGCGCCCTGTGGTTATTGCATTTTGGCTTAGATTGGATCACCTAATCAAGCCTTGCTTCTTGTCTGCTCCACTTTTGCTCTCGCTTTACATTGTGCTCGCTTTCACTCATGCTGCTTCATGCTCATTATGAATCCCTACACCACTCCTTGCCTTTTGCATCACTTGCGCACTCCCACATGCGCACGCACACTCCCACATGTGCATGCACACTATAGGTGCATGCCTTCCCGCGCTTCGCTTACCTTAGCGCGTGCTTCCCACGCTCTGCTTACTGCGCGTTTCTCATTGCATGCTTCACACCTCTCTATATCCTTGTGCACGTCCCCTGTCTACTTGAGTTCTCTCTATTTCTGGTTCTGTGTGTGGTAGCAGTCCCCTTTAGGGTCAAATGCACCTGTCTCAGGCATAGCGGCCTAGGCACAGCGAGACCCAACATTCTGCCTCATCAGCAGTGTTATTGAGCTCACATCTAGAGATTGAATGTGCATGCTGCAGTCAGTCTTCATGCCTTCAACAAGTTACAATGGTACAAAGTTGTGCATGTGGTATTATGGGCAGAATGTGTCACTGTTCATCAAGCAACAGGATTCATGCCTTATGGATTCACGCCTTATTTCATGGTTCACGGAGTCGAGCCAATCTTTCCATTTGATCTCACAGAAGGAACATTCCTAGCAGCGCTACCCAACCAAGATACCTTCTCAACTATGGACCTAGTCGCATGGCAAGCACGCCAGCTCCAGAAGTGCCAACAGGACCTTAACGACATCAAAGAGAAAGTCCTGAATGCACACTACCAGTCCATTCACAATTTCAAGCAGCACTATCATCACTCAGTTGTTGATTATGACTTCAAACCTGGCACATATGTATTGGTGTGCAACTCCAAAGTTGAGTATGAGCTAAGTTGCAAGACAAAGCCACGCTACGTAGGGCCTATGATTGTTGTCCATCACACCAAGGGTGGTGCATATATCTTGGCAGAGCTAGATGGTGCAGTATCTGTTACAGTCACTCTATTCTTTCGTCATAGATACGCTTCTCTTCCATTCTACTTCGTTTCCATTTCACTTCACTTCCTTTTCACCTACTTCTCTATCACCCTACTGACTCCTCATATTCTCCTTATCTCTGACTCATCTTGACTCATTCTCCGATGAGCCTTCCTCTTCTATACTTTTACCATTGGTCCATGCTTGCTTCCCTTACCTATTTAAGAACGTAGTTACTACCTGTATTTCCCTAACTTGAATATACTCAGTTCTTCCTGATAACTTGAACTCTAGCTCCTTGGGAAGGAGGCTAGCCTTTGTCCACGAACAACTCTAGATCCTACAGGAGTCTAGATGATCAGATCCTGCAGGAGTCTAGACAATCTGTTAAGGTCGTGCTCAAGGGTAACGGATCCAAAGGGCTTCAGCCTCAGCTCGTACGCTGTGCCCCTTTCCCGAGTATAGCCCCATATTTCAGAATGCTATAAGTATTGTATCCGAAGATCCGGATGGCTATTGTAGCATATTCAAAGGTCCGGATGACTCGTATTCCTATCCGAAGACAAGGAATAGTATTGTATGATATCCGAGGGTAAGGATTAGTATCGTATTACTATCCGAAGATAAGGAATAGTATCATATACGTATCCGGATGGCGTCTGGATATCGGACGAGAGTATAAGGACTAGTCTAGACAAGTCTAGAACTGGAAACTAGCAGAGTATAGACTATCCGTAGATAGAGGCGGATGCATATAGACTATCGGATACAATCCTTAAGTCTCGGAGGGTGACAAGAGTTGTTAAGACTCGAGTCCGGATAACGGAATGAGGACAATCTAAGATGATATTCGAACTAGGGTGCTAAGAACATATACAAGAGTTTATATATAATAGAACTACGTGAGAGGCTATGCACAAAGTATCGCAATGTATAAGCAACGCTTATTAGAAGTCAATCATAAGCTGGAAGGTAATCACAAGTGAAGCGGATCAGTAAACATAACTGGGAATTAATCACAAGTGAAATGGATCAGTAGAACATAGCCGGAAGAAAGCATAACCAATAAACCGGAAAGGAGGATATACTAAATGGAGGAAATAAGCAGTGTTTAACGTTATATGAACAGGATATGAATGAAGAAGCTTATCGTAACGGATCTGGTACGGATCTATGGATTGGATCTGATGGGATCTGACATCCGGAACTTCGGATGAGAAGCGCGAATGTATGGGATATGACAGTATCCCCCCTTTAGGGCCGATCCCTAGAAGGCTAAAGAATCGTAGATCTGGTCCGCGAGAATTGATGGAGAAGAATGATGGTAGTAGTGCTGAGTTCGGATTTCCACAGATATACCAATGTCAAAGTGTCGCAGATGATTCCTACCCCCCACTTATTAACACACACTAGCTTAACTTGAGAAATGTCTGGCAACAACTCTGGAGCTCAACAATCTGCTAAGGCTAGGCTTGAAGAGCTTAGGCAACAGATCTTGGACGCGGAAGAAGCGGCCCAGATGGAGGAAGAGGCTCTGAAGGCTCAGGAAGCAGAGCGGAAGCGCTTAGCAGATCTGGAGAAAGTGAGGCAAGTGGAACTTCGGATCCAGCAAGCGGAGGAGAAAAGGCGTCGAGAAATTGTTAAGGAAATGGTGCATTTCGGATCCGTTTGCTAGTCTTTCACTAACATTTCGGATAGACTCAGAAGATGTCTTCTAAGGAGGACGGATCCTGCACGCGCTGCTCCGGAAGGGCGCGGATCTGTCAATGGACGGATGCTGCAGCTAATCCTTTGGTAAGTCATCCGGATAGCTTCGGATCCGCTTTCTTGACGTTCAGATAGATCAAGTCTTGTGACGCTTGCCGGAAGGATAAGGCTACTTGTCCCGGATGGCCTGGAACTGTCAAGGCTTCCAAAGGCAAGAAAAGACAGCATGCTGCCGGATCCCCTTCTCCCAGTGGCAAGGGCAAAAAGCGTCAGCAGAGTCCCACTCCGGAAGCTCCGGATTATATGGAGTATGATGATCAGGCTTGGGTGGCTGCTGCTAACAATATAGTGGCTGAGTTGACTAGGACTAACGCGCTCCTGGAGAAGAGTATTGAAGCGGCTGAGGGAAGTAGAGCTGCCACGGAGCGGATGTGCTCCGGACTGGAGCTGTTCCTTCAGCAACAGAGGGAATTCCAAGCCCTCTTGTTCAAGGAGCTTAGGCTTGACCCTCAAATCGCTTCGGATAAGGCTCGGATGGGTCCGGATGAGGAGGAGGAAGGTGATGAGGAGATGGAAAAGGCGTCCGGAAGTGAGGAGGGCGGATCCGGAGCGGATGAGGAGTCTATGGAGATGTAGATTTTCGGATCCGTTTTTGTTACAAACTGGGATAGGTTCTAACAACCTAGACTCAGAAGAGAGCCTTCGGGGTTGAGTCTGGTCTAACGACACGACGACAATGAAGTCTGCTCGTGAAGTTAATTATCTAACAGCAAGGTGCAACCTTGAAGTTAGGTTCAAAGGTTTAGACTAACGAAGAGGAGTGCTCTAAGTTAGAGATCGGTTCAGACGACTAAGCTTGGAGAGCTTAGACGAAGGAAATCAAGTATCAGGTAAAACCCAGTAAGATTAAAGTAAAGAACTACATAGTACAATGGCGCGTATTTATAATGGATCCTAGGAGAGGTTTAGGGTAGGCGTGACAATAGACGACGACTACCAAGTTAGGTATGTATGCGCAGCAAGAGGAGAACAATCCAAGAAGGGAAATGTGGTCATCTAATGATGGCAACAAGCGATCATGATGTAATACAAGGGTAAGCAAAGGAGAAAATGAATAGGGTCTAAGCGTACTGTAACAGTTTTCTTAACTTCTGCTACTTTACTTGTAGTTTCCATTATGTACAATCCGTATACTTCAGTTTTGAATAGGACCAGGCTTGTCCAGATATGCTGAGTGATAATCCGATACTAGTTCGGACGCGTTTCCGAGTTCTGTAGCTAGTAACCATGAAGTTTCTTCGTCCGTTCCTTCATATCCGGACCATCGGACGAGGTATAAGAGTTGGCATTGTCTTCTTCGACAGTCTAGCTTAGAGTCTAGGATTTCGGATATCTCATACTCTGGTTCTCCGTTAACTTCTACTGGAGGCGGAGGGGGTTGGATATGATTAGGGATGGTGTTCGGGGTTGCAGGTTCTAATTGGGACACATGGAAAACAGGATGGACTGAACGCATAGAATCCGGAAGTCGGACGATAATGGAGTGTGATCCCGGACGAGCTATAATCTCAAACGGACCTAAGTTCTTTTCCGATAGTTTCTTGGACGGATGAGTGGAACGGAAGTATTTAGCTTTCACGAATACCTGTTCTCCAACTTTGAAGTCCGGAGCGGGTATCCGATGCACGTCCGCAGGTCCTTGATATCTTGTCTGTGCAAGAGACATTTCTTCTCGGAGGAATAGGTGTAGTTCGTTAAGGTCTATAGCATAGTCACGGGCGAGGGCGGATGAGAGGTCGCGTTCTGGATGGATGGATATGTTCGGATGGTAACCTTTATTGGCGAAGAATGGTGAAACTCCAGTGGTAGCACTCAGAGCGTTGTTATAAGCGAATTCTGCCAATGGAAGGAGTTCCGACCAGTTATCCTGCTGATAATTGCAGTAGATGTGGAGGTATTGTTCTAGGGTTTGGTTGGCTCGTTCCGTTTGTCCATCTCCTTCCGGATGATATCCGGATGTGAAGTGGAGGACCATATCGAGTGCCTTTCCTAGAGAACGGAAGAAATGGGATACGAATTCTGTACCTCGGTCCGAAGTAACATGAGAAGGGATTCCGTGCTTAGAGAATATGTGAAGCAGGAATAGTCTAGTGAGATCCGGAGAGGTAATGGTATTGTGGGTTGGGATGAATATAGCTTGCTTGGATAAACAATCAATGATAACGAGGATGGCTGTATAGCCGGATGAGTCCGGAAGTTGTTTGATAAAATCCATGGATATGGAATTCCAAGGTCTTTCCGGTATGGGGAGTTGTTTCAGTAATCCGAAATAGCTTGTACTTTCTCGTTAGACATAGTAAGGCCGTCCGGAGATAAGAGATAACCAAGGTACTCCACGGACGTGGAATGGAATTCGCATTTTTCGGGTTTGGCATAGAGCCGATGCTTGCGGAGGCGTCGAAGTACTTCTCAGACGTGATTCTTATGGGATGAGAGGTCTTGGGAATATATAAGGATGTCATCCAGATAGACGATAACACATACGTCTAGCATATCGGCGAAGACGCTATTGACAAATCGCTGGAAAGCGGCCGGTGCATTGGTAAGACCTTCAGGCATAACCAACCATTCATAGGAACCATAGCGCGTTCGGAAGGCAGTCTTCCACTCATCTCCGGATGCGATCTGGACGAGGTGATAAGCGGAATGGAGGTCGATCTTCGTATAGATTTTGGTGCAGCTAGGGGATTTTAATTGGTCGGATATGAGGGGTAACAGATATCGGTCTTTCTTGGTTATCTGGTTGAGGCCACAGAAATTCACGCAAAGGCGTAAGGAACCATCCTTTTTCTTGACAAAGAGAACGGGTGCTCCGTGAGGAGAGGAAGAGGAGCAGAGGAGTCCGGTAGCGATATTTTCATCAAGAAACTTTCTAAGAGCTTCAAGCTCTACTGGGGATAACGGATAAATAGTTCCAAGGGGTGGGGTAGATCCTTCCTCCAAATCGATCTTGAGATCATATGGACGATGAGGCGGAAGTTGACTAGCCTTTCCCTTATCAAAGACATCTGCAAACTCGTGATAATCCGAAGGCACTCCGGATAGGTCCGGACCTTCGGATGAGAGCTTAGCAGAGCGGAGATCAACTCTGGATGGACGAAGGTAAATGCTGAACTGGGTGGATCCTTCTAATTTGCAGGCCCTGCAAAAGGCTACTGCATTGATTAGCGATATATTAGGAACCGGATTATCAGTGGATGGTTCTGGCAAAATCGGAGGGTGAGGTTCCACTGTAGGAATAGGATCCGGAAGTGGAGATGACGTCGGAGGGGTTGATGGCATTCTATGAGGTGTCGTCCGGAAGTCGATGCTGCCTGTAACCCAATCAATCAACGGATTGTGTAGGGACAGCCAGCTATATCCAAGAACGATAAGACAAGATGAATCCAAAGGAGTAACGTAAAACATTTCGGAGGTAACTTTGCCGGAAGAGAAACGAACGGAGAGATCTATAGCTTCGGAAATGGTAGCATTACAAGTACCGTCAAACAAGCGGAGCAGAATAGGAGGAATTGGATATGTACAGAGTTTTTGTTTTTGGACGAGACTAGTTTCTATAAAACAATGAGAGGAACCACAATCTACAAGAGCTGGAAATTCAGAAATACTAGGATAGTCCGGAAGTGAAACGTATGGACAAAGTGAAGTCGGATTCGAAAGTGCGACAGCATTGAGTCTTAACTCCTTAGCACAGGTCGTTAGCACGGGTCGAGTCAACGCAACCCTCATCCTGTGCGGAGTCAGGAGGGTCGCGGACTATTTTTTTGCTTCAGATGAAGCCTCCTGTTTAGTTTCAGGAGTGACCTTGGCTGCACGTCCTTTAGCAGCACGAGAGGTCGACTTAGTGCAGTCCCGAGCAGTGTGCCCAGGTCCGCCACAGAATAGACAGAGTTTCTTATCTAAACGTCTTTGACGTTCCTCGGCCGTAAGCTTTCCATCCTTACCCAGCTTGGTATTAAGATCTGGAGCTTTCAGAGTGGACGAGGTAGACGCGGACATGGGTTTAGCGGATTTGTTCTGTCCGGATCTGTGATTTCCGGATCTGGATGGATGGGAACTAGCGCAGTCGGATGTGGATGGCTTCGGAGGATTGGATGATGCGGACTTGGTTTCTCTAGAGATTTCACCCTTACGTTCCCAGTAACGGGCATCGATAGTCTGGGCAAGGGTTTTGAACTCGGAGAGGGTAGCGGGTTTACCCATGCGACTGATTTCGTCCTTGATACGAGCTGGAAGTCCATTATAGAATTGGCGACATAAGGCTCCGTCACCCCATCAGCAGACCTGCAAAGCAAGCCTTTGGAATTCTACAACGTACTTATTAATACGTTGTCCTTCGCGCATATTGAGTTGCTCGAGTTGCATCTCAGCATCTCCGGATGGGTCATGGGGTCCGAAATTGGTTTGAAGTTCTAGCATGAACTCGGAGTAGTTATCCATCCAATCCGGACGAGGACTTAACCCGTCTGAAAGGAGGTCAGGTTCAAACCATTCGAGGGCCATGCCCTTAAGATAGGACTGGGCGAAGTTAACTTTGGCCCAGTCCGAACAGAAGGTCTTGGGTTTGCTCTGGAAATTAAGCTCGCATTGGACAAAGAACGCGCGCAACTTCCTAGGTTCGGATCCATCAAAGGTATCCGGCTCGCGAACCTTGACTTTAGAGTCGTCTGAAGGGGAAGTGCGTCTGTTATTACACGCAAGGTTATTGATGGCTTTGGATAGCTGCATGAACACGTGGTCCTGAGCGTTAAGGCCATCATCGTCTTCATCGTGGTCGGGTTCATCATCCGGATCTCCACCTTCATCATTGGGTGGGTTTCCGCCTGGAGTATCATCGTCTTCATCATCAGGATCTTCATCGTCCAGGGCTAATCTGGATGGAGTATGCGTAGGGGTCTCTGGATGCCTACGGTTCATCAACTCGGATATGCTCTGAGCTGGTCAGGATATACTAGCGCGACGTTCATATTGACTATGGGTGTAGGGTCTTGTTGCGTGGACACAAGTCCAGCGTTATGGAGGGAGTTCTGTGTAGTCCTAGTGGGTGCCATGGAGAATGTTGTAAGTATACTCGGAAAGGTGTGAGTTCGAATACACTGTTAAGGTCATGCTCAAGGGTAACGGATCCGAAGGGCTTCAGCCTCAGCTCGTACGCTGTGCCCCTTTCCCGAGTATAGCCCCGTATTTCAGAATGCTATAAGTATTGTATCCGAAGATCCGGATGGCTATTGTAGCGTATCCGAAGGTCCGGATGACTATCGTATGGTATCCGGTTAGAGGGGAAGGTTACGTATTCCTATCCGAAGACAAGGAATAGTATCATATGATATCCGAGGGTAAGGATTAGTATCGTATTACTATCCAAAGATAAGGAATAGTATCATATACGTATCCGGATGGCGTCCGGATATCGGACAAGAGTATAAGGACTAGTCTAGACAAGTCTAGAACTAGAAACTAGCAGAGTATAGACTATCCGTAGATAGAGGTGGATGTGTATAGACTATCGGATACAATCCTTAAGTCTCGGAGGGTGACAAGAGCTGTTAAGACTTGAGTCCGGATAACGGAATGAGGACAATCTAAAATGATATTTGAACTAGGGTGCTAAGAACATATACAAGAGTTTATATATAATAGAACTACGCGAGAGGCTATGCACAAAGTATCGCAATGTATAAGCAACGCTTATTAGAAGTCAATCATAAGCTGGAAGGTAATCACAAGTGAAGCAGATCAGTAAACATAACCGGGAATTAATCACAAGTGAAATGGATCAGTAGAACATAGCCGGAAGAAAGCATAACCGATAAACCAGAAAGGAGGATATACTAAATGGAGGAAATAAGCAGTGTTTAATGTTATATGAACAGGATATGAATGAAGAAGCTTATCGTAACGGATCTGGTACGGATCTATGGATTGGATCTGATGGGATCTGACATCCGGAACTTCGAATGAGAAGTGCGAATGTATGGGATATGACAGTGGTGACCAATGGCCAATGTTCTTGTATGCTGGGTATGTCTATGATTCCGAGGATCCTTGGAAGGGTCTACTGAGGAGTGAGATACTTATATTTGTAAGTTCATTGTCAGCGATAACGGTGTTACTACAAATTCCCTTTGCAGGGTTTTAAACATATTTTTACGTCTCCTAGCTCTGTGGACAGGGAGCCAAAAGCTACGCGCTCCGGTAATGCATATCTCCATGGTATGAAGACGGTGACGAAAGGGTCTCTGGCTTATGTGGCCACACAGGTATAGTTGAAAATTGATCATAAATTTCTCTTCCGCTGATATTGGTTTAGGTTCGGTTCTCATTAAGCTCATCTTCTGTGTTTTCACGTACCAACACGGTGTTAAAGACCATGGCACGCCGGGTGCATACAATCTCTTGGAGGGGTGCATATGACTGACTCAGAAGGGCTTTGGCCTCAGCTCATACGCTGTGCCCCTCACCTGAGTACGGTGCCCTTAATTTCGGATAAAGTCCAATAAGGTCCTAACAAACTCCAGAGGACTCCGGAGGCAGACAACTCTGGTGGAGTGTCCGAAGGACTTCCGGATGAGCGCGGGAACCGTCCAGATGAGTGCAGGCAACTTCCGGATGAGTATCGGAAACTCGGATGGAGTTCCATCCACTTGATAGGAAGTGGGATAGATGTGCATATCAATCCTTAGTGATGACATAGGGTGGAGATACTGCAATGGATGCAGTCCAAGGCAGGAATAGTGGTCCGGAGTTCCAGATAGGGGTTCCGGAGCGGACGCGGACGGATATAGACTACCCTTGGGTAGAGATGGAGTTGGATAAGGATCGAAAGGAGTGTGAGTATCGGAAAGACAAGACTTTAACCTAAGGATACAATCCTTTAGGCTTAAGATAGAATCCGGAAATGGATGAAGTCTGGAAATGCAGAAGAGCGGAGCTCTGGCCTAGGGGGCCCAAAGGATAGAGAAGGGGCCCTTACAACACTAATGTGCGAGGACAAGAATGCTGCAAGACTGTATTATATTTGAACTGAGGATCTATTGAGATGTACAAGAGTTTATATACTGTAGGTAGCTAACAGAATAATCAGAGGCAGTGTCCAAGGCTATGTACATTAGCGCAGTCAAAGGATAACGGATCAGTAAGCGTATCGGATAGGTAAACATCCGAGTACCGGTAATAGACAAGTAGCGAAGATATCGGGTAAGTATAGAACCGGTTATCCGAAAGGTAGAGAATACCGAATAACAGAATAAGGCTGTGTTAATGCTATATGGACAGGTAATGAATAAGAAAGCTTATCGTATCGGATCCAGAGCGGATAGACATATCGGATAAAGGAATAGGCTGTGTTAACATTATATGGACAGATAATGAATAAGAAAGCTTATTGTATTGGATCCGGAGCGGATAGGCATATCGGATCGGATCCATATATCGGATCAGATGGATGAGTGGTAGTTGGTAGTTGGACAATTGCAATAGTGGATGAGACTGGAACTGGTTATGGATGAGGTCTAGGATCCTAATCTAAGGATTAGTCCATAATCCGACTATATGATAGGTCCAGAATCTGGGATATGACACACGGTCACGGATTCCGAAAACTTTTATCACAGCATCCTGGATCTATTGGAAGACCCCGAGGAAAGTCAGGAGGTAGTGGACCTGATGACGTGGTGGACACGGTTCGTAATGCATCTCACTGTCTACCTCTCGTATTAATGTCTGTCACAGTCGCATTTTCCCTAATTCCTTGTCTTCGCAGCGGAGTATTAGCAAAATAGCGCGCTAGCTAAAATCCGGGAAAAATGCACTGCTCTTCGAGAACAAGTCCCTGCTAGCACTACTTAGTTACTTTTGATGTTGACACTGTTGTATGAGCCATAAACATTAATGCAATTGATCAATGTTCTATCCATATCCAAAACATTTACGATGGTTTCTGCAGGGCTATGTATGTTTTGCTAGGTAGTAGCAGCATGCTTTGGTGTGGTGACATGTGGGCTTGCTGTCAGTAGTGGTAGATTATGCCATTGCAACCAGTCCATATAAGAATATGTTAGTACCCAAGCAGCAACAAGGTCCTTGAGGCAGGATGTGTCATCACCGCAAGCTGCGTCGGCTCCTTTCTTAAGCTACAAGACAATCAGGATGCAGCAAAATTTATTTGCAAATGACATCACAAACCTTTTTCAACATGTCTACACAATCTTCATGGTCAAAGTCTCCAAGATTTGTGTGCAGCCATGGTAACACTCGCAAGAGCTCAATGTATCCACACTGTAGGCGATCTTCCCTGCATTTACAAAAAGATCAAAATGGTGTAAGACAAAAGTAGACAGCCTACGTTAGCGTGCTTTCCTCTGGTAGTTCATCATACCGACGATCGTTCTCGGCAATTCATTCATCCAAGCTGGTGTAAAGGGCCACCAAGCGATGAATTGCCCTGCCTTGTGCAACAAAGTAGGTTATCTTTAACAACAATTCAATACTGGCCTATTCAAGGTGGTGAATGAGACCGTAAGCTTACCTCTGCTTCGTCCCCCTCTCTTGCCGCATCCTCTCAAGCTCATCTTCTAAGGCAGTGATACGACGCTTGGCCCTTGAGTCGGCAGTGGTAGGAATGACCCCAGATGGAATTGATGATGTGGGTGCAGAATCCATTTCAGTGTCAAACACCGAATTGGAGTCATTAGAGTTGAATGATGCCATGGTGGGGTGGGGTGAGAGGAACAGACGTTGATGCACAGTGCAAGAGCGGGGTGGAGTGGAAAAGTGAGGTGAAACAGGGAGGATGAAAAGAGTGAAGTGGAGTGATCAAGTAGATATAAAGATTTTATATGTTCAATATTCGCTAGAGCAAGGCCTTAATGATAAATGGAGATTTACGTATTGGTACATAGTACACACCTGGGTTTTATGCACCTGGCTCATTATGCATCCGAGGCTTATGATACTATTACTTCCATTAGCTGCAAAAACTGCCGTTAACGTCTTAGTATGCGATCACCATAGATGGATGCTACTCACCTAAGTACTACTAGTAGTAGTCACCCGGACTCAGTGCATTGACATACAGCAGAGTGTTCAAGTTTCCCTCGACAACTGCGACATTTCAACGAAAAGAGATTGAGACTGCAGAAGGGCAAGGCACATTTAATATTTTGTGGGGTCAGATCTTGACCAGTCTAATTGAACATCTGCTGATCATTCTAAAAAGGACTCCGAGTTCCGCCAGTGACCTTGACTGCCACGGCCACTTCAAGTTACTGCAGCGAACTTCAAAAGATATAAGTCCATAGTCTGAGCTAGTACTAGTAGATGGGAGCACAAAGCGCCAAGATCGAAAACATCATGATAGTCACTGTGACAGTGCTTGATCCTGATATTATAGAGTCAGGTTAGTCAACTAGTCAGTTGAAGTCGAGCAGGGCCATGATGGTGCCACTGCCCTGTACAGTAATACTGACTCGGAATCATTGCCTGGATCATACTGTGACTATCATCATAGCCGCATACCATTGAACAGGTCATGGCAATATCACGGTAGCAATAATAATAGGAGTCCGACAAGTCCAAGTCAGGACCAGGCTAGTTTGAGTTGAATCACCGGGTAACCAATGGCGGCCACTTAGTACCCTTCCAAGGACAGTCCTGGATGGGCGAACGCCAAATTCCAGCCTGCCAGTGGATGCCATGTCTGCCAGTGGAACAAAGCTGCCTGGTAGTGAGTATCAATTGTTCAAACTCCCACCCTGGTCTCCCCTGCTGCAGCTGCCAGTGAATGCAAGCCTGACCTGGAGACATTCCATGGCTGACTAAATTATGGTAACCTACCATGACTATTATCATGATGGACCGAAGGCAACATGCTCAGCATTTTCATTTTTCAGTCGCAACCTGGCCCAGGTCGTGGTTGGGTCGTAAAATTGAAGGTAAACCGCTTGTTGGTCATGGTGGTCCCACACAGTGCTTGACAAGCTACCTGCTTCATTGACTGCTGTGACGAACTTCAAGTTGACTCAACACCTCCAAACGGCTAATTTCAGATGTAGCAATGATCATCTGCCCTTTGGCAAGATCCGGTAGAACAATTGACTCACCTCCAAGTCGAATGCTACTGGTCGAGGCTAGTCACGCCAGTGCCAACTTGAAGTTTGTCACAAACTTGATGGACTCCACTCAAAGGGAATTGTCTCCAAGAGGTACAATTGCAGAACTGACTCGCATGCAAGATAATGGCACAGGTCATCTTCAAATCACGAATGGTCTCAGGCTCCCTGAGGCTGATGACCAACTTGAATGACTCGAACTCAGGAGTAGCCTATTAGATTGACCTAAAGTCTTTCAAACTCTGAAAGGTACAGAGTCCGCTGATATGAATATCCCCACAGCTATACAGTGTTACTCAGCATCTAGCATGCAAGTCGGTCGTACAAAGACAATGAGCCCTAAATGCTCATCCTCGCGTCATCACCAGGAGGCCCATGAACATGTAGTAAGTTTTATGTCGTTACCTGGAGGTTCTGATTGATGAAAAAATGTAGGCGGCCGCCGATAAGGCAATAAGCAGTGCTGCAAAAAAATGTTCCACTCGGCAAGTCTCTACTACTGGTGACCATATACGCCCTTGTTCCAAGGGCCATAGCCATGCGGATCCATTTCTGGGTCCCCCTTCATATCCACCAAATGTGTCATATCCCATATACTTGCGCTTCTCATCCGAAGTTCTGGATGCCAGATCCGATCAGATCCTATCCACAGATCCATACCAGATCCGTCACGATAAGCTTCTTCATTCATATCCTGTTCATATAATGTTAAACACTGCTTATTTCCTCCATTTAGTATATCCTCCTTTCTGGTTTATCAGTTATGCTTTCTTCCGGCTATGCTCTACTGATCCATTTCACTTGTGATTAATTTCCGGCTATGTTTACTGATCCGCTTCACTTGTGATTATCTTCCGGCTTATGATTGACTTCTAATAAGCGTTGCTTATACATTGCGATACTTTGTGCATAGCCTCTCGCGTAGTTCTATCGTATATAAACTCTTGTATATGTCTTATAGCACCCCAGTTCAAATATCATCTTAGATTGTCCTCATTCCGTTATCCGGACTCGAGTCTTAACAACTCTTGTCACCCTCCGAGACTTGGGGATTGTATCCGATAGTCTATATGCATCCGCCTCTATCTACGGATAGTCTAAACTCTGCTAGTTTCTAGTCCTAGACTTGTCTAGCCTAGTCCTTATACTCTTGTCCGATATCCGGACGCCATCCGGATACATATACGATACTATTCCTTATCTTCGGATAGGAATACGATACTAATCCTTACCTTTGGATATCATACGATACTATTCCTTGTCTTCGGATAGGAATACATTACCTTCCTCTCTAACCGGATACCATACGATAGTCTACTGGACCTTCGGATACGCTACAATAGCCATCCGGATCTTCAGATACGATACTTATAGCATTCTGAAATACGGGGCTATACTCGGGAAAGGGGCACAGTGTACGAGCTGAGGCCAAAGCCCTTTGGATCCGTTACCCTTTGAGTACGACCTTAACAAAATGCCATCATCTGTTGTATGGCTAGAAGCACCCAAATTGACAGCACATATGGAACATGCGCAAAGCCTAGTGGGCCGACTCCAGGGGAGCTGACCTTTGCTGAAAAGGGGCTTGCAATGGATCATTCAGGTTCGGAAATCTCTTTGATAAACTCAGAAATTGTAAGTTCTAGTTTCCTTTCTTGAGCATTTTTGGGAGGTTCACAAGTTGTTGTGTATTAGGGCAAAGATATCCTGAAATGTGGTTTAATGCAAATGACGGATGATGCCATTCAACAAGCTACTCTTGCGAAGCAAGCCTCCCATGAAACTAGTCACCTCCATGTTATCTTAACAGCGTGGGAGATAGAAGAGGCAGAACGCCATGCGGAGCTCCTATGCCTACTGCAGTGTACCAACATGCAGGTTTATGAAGAAGCCAGTGACGAAGCTTCCTGGTTCGAAAGGTTCTTGTCGGACCGGTCCTTGGCACAAGTGCAACAGGACTTCAATTTGAACCTGAAAGTCTACAACAATGATTTGTCATTGTTTGTGACTACTGATGGACTACTCAATGAAATCGAGAACCACGCGGAGGAGTGTGACCTCATTTTGTCCCAAGAAGAATTCACATAGAAAATCAAAGCCTTGATGGTCAAACGTGACAGACTCGAAGGAGACGGCAAGGAGAGTCACGGTGAAACTGACGACAGTGTTTACGATTCAAACACATCAGAGTGTCGTTAAGGTACGCATTCCAGTTAGTATAGAAGCCCCACATGCTGATGACCATAGTAGCTATTTGTATTACCACAAGGAAATCTCCATGAACATCTGATAATCGATGCTCCAGGTTGCCCCTTTATAATGTGTCATATCATTTATTGTAGCCCTTCTCAAGGGGCATGTATTGTTGTCGGGTCAGGTCGGTCTTGGGTTATCAGTATCGTGTATCAGTGAGAAGCGTCCTTGACCATGAGTTGAGTGCTATATTAACTAGTCACATTGATGGATTTTGTCCTCGCATTCTTACTTGTGTGTTCCCCCTCAGGTCTCCCCTTCCCATGGCCTCAAAGAAGGGCAAAGGAAAAGCTAAGGTATGGCTGCTTTGTCTTAGTATTGCTTCATTAACGAATCAAACAGAGGGTGTCTCCGTCACCTGACGACTTACAATACACATCTGGGTATTGCACTAACCTGGACAATCCAAGTCAATCTAGCCTTGACATGGACTTCAACCATGCAAGCTCCTCTGATGCATCGTTTGGCGTCCAAGTTCTGTCCATGCAGCAACCTTATCATGACAACCACTTCCCTCCTAGCTCAAACTTGAGTTTCACTGCCGCTGCTCCAAACTCCAGCTTCCCTCCCTTCTCCCCATACTTTGATGTATCTAACCCATACCTTACTTCCCTAAACCCTAATCATGATGTCATTCCACCCACCCTTAATCTGGCTCCTCTCAACCCTGTTGCTGCTTCTGCCCCCAATATCGTTGCTCCCCATCCTTGGTTGCCTCACGACACTACAGCCCTTGAACTGATGGTGCAATCCTACCGAGAGCTGCTGTTTTTGCGCCATCAGACTCTTGAAGCACATACATCGGTTCGCAGCCAACCATACAATTTGACAGTGCATCGGGGGACATCATCCAATGATATCTTGCAAGCTCGGCAATTTGAGTTCGAGGCTGAGGCTTCAGCAGTACATTTTTTTCTTGCTGGTGCTGCAACAACTCTTAACATTTACTGCTCAGGGTAGATTGTCTGGTATGTCGGGGATTCTGAGACCCAATGCAAGATCATGCCTCCCTTGCTTGACAGCAGACCATTCAATACCAGGTCCCTTCACGGCAGTCCCTCCAACAGCAGGACCTTTGACAACAGCACCTTCGACAGCAGGACCTTCAATGCAGAAAACACGTTGGCCAACATGTCAGACAAATAAGTCCTCAGAGACATTCTGCGATGCCACCGCATCGAAGGCAGCTCAACTACTATCCCACACGATAATTGATGAAGCATGTGATCAACTGAAGTGTTCACTCTTTAAGAAAAGCCTCATGTTGCATGGGGATCTGCTAGCCTCAGAGATTGATGACTCTCTCATCAATGCCATGATAGGGAAGATCTGTGATGAAGGCATGTGCCTACCCATTCTTTCAACTAAAACCTCATGTTGCGCTAGACACTGTTAACCGATGGACTGAAAAACATAGCTGCGACATGAAAAAAAGCCTCAGAATGGTCCCCGTGAATATTTGAAACAAGATCAAATGCTTGGCATGTACAATTGCTTTATGTTTGTGGGGTCTTTCACCAGGACTCGAGGAACAAATTCAAGATATTGTAGCCTACCGATGTGCTCTCGTCGAGGCCCTCATTCAAACGTACAATCATGTAGACTCATCTATGGTGGTAACCTTGTTATTTTTTTACTACTGAACTACGTGGGCTAATGACTGCCCAGCCCTTCGGACATCCAGTGGTTGTGCAAATGGTTCAAGCAATCATTAGGCAGTTTCGCTGTCATCTTCCCAAAAATGATGACAAGATTAATGTCACCAACATCATCACGTTCGCAGTAACCATGCTTTATTTTGCATTGAGGGAGTTTTTGGAGGGGACATACAACCTGTCTGAGTTTGTCATTGAGGATGAGGAAACAACTTACAATGAAGTCCTCAATCACATTGAGGGGCTTGACGAATCTGACTTGGAGTTTTATTATCTTATGATTGACCATATATTCAAGTTGCTGTAGAACTATGTACAGTTCTTACTTATTGTATCCAATTGTAGCGGCAGCGAGCCACCAGTAACTGTCTTTAGTGCATCTGCTTTAAGTTTCAATTGTTGTGGGTAAAGTACTAGTGTTGCTTATCTAAGTTCCCATATTAGCATCAATACTGTCCGTGTAATCAAGTATGAACTTAGCCTTTTGGCCTAACGGTTAATGGCGTAAGGTTGAGGGACGACAGTCTTGGCTACTTACAATGTGTTGCCCTTGTTATTTCACAGCCCTTTCCACATATGACCAAACCTTCAAGGTGAGTCATGCCACATTTCATAAGCATCAGATTATGTAATTTTTCCCCCTTCTCCTGCCAGTGCAGATACCATTATGATGCATCCCTTATACTTATGACATCTTCGCCTCATTGAGCATGATGGCTGAAATGATGTCAGGAAAGCCATGCCACAGTCTAGCACATCTTGGGAACAGCCCCCTGCTGATCCTGTATGGGCAGCTCTTAATAACAGCGAGGTCGATCGATGTTTTGACTGTTGTCACAGTCTTTCATGGCAATCGGAAGATGATGGAGCTGTCATCAGATTTTCAGCTCATCTCAGTCCCTGCACTGCTCCTCCCTTGTGATCATATTGCAGAATATCATCATTCTTTCTACCTGGTAAGTCGCCATCAATTCCAGCTTGTTTCAGCCCATGCTGTTTCCCTGAAGATCCAGAATTATCTTACTCGAGAGGTGCAGGCATGCTGTTTCACTTGCATTTATTTGCTGAGCTATCATCATCTGGTTACTTACCATCAGAAATTGCTGGTACTTCTCAGCTTTTTCCCTTCCCAACAGTCTCAGAAAGTTCATGAATACTAATCACCGATCCCAGAAGACATGCTGATGCTGTCCGCTCCCCCTTCCCTTGACTGGATGCTCACATGCAACAGTGACAGGGTGTCATATCCCATACATTCGCGCTTCTCATCTGAAGTTCCGGATGTCAGATCCGATCAGATCCAATCCACAGATCCATACTGGATCCGTCACGATAAGCTTCTTCATTCATATCCTGTTCATATAACATTAAACACTGCTTATTTCCTCCATTTAGTATATCCTCCTTTCCAGTGTATTGGTTATGCTTTCTTCCGGCTATGTTTACTGATCCGTTTCACTTGTGATTATCTTCTGGCTTATGATTGACTTCTAATAAGCGTTGCTTATACATTGCGATACTTTGTGCATAGCCTCTCGCGTAGTTCTATCGTATATAAACTCTTGTATATGTCTTATAGCACCCCAGTTCAAATATCATCTTAGATTGTCCTCATTCCGTTATCCGGACTCGAGTCTTAACAACTCTTGTCACCCTCCGAGACTTGGGGATTGTATCCGATAGTCTATATGCATCCGCCTCTATCTACGGATAGTCTAAACTCTGCTAGTTTCTAGTCCTAGACTTCTCTAGACTAGTCCTTATACTCTCGTCCAATATCCGGACGCCATCCAGATAAGTAAACGATACTATTCCTTATCTTCGGATAGGAATACGATACTAATCCTTACCTTCGGATATCATATGATACTATTCCTTGTCTTTGGATAGAAATACATTACCTTCCTCTCTAACCGGATACCATACGATAGTCGTCTGGACCTTCGGATACGCTACAGTAGCCATCCGGATCTTCGGATACAATACATATAGCATTCTGAAATACGGGGCTATACTCAGGAAAGGGGCACAGCATACGAGCTGAGGCTGAAGCCCTTCGGATCCGTTACCCCTTGAGTACGACCTTAACACAGGGAGGGTTCTTGTTACCGGGATCGCCTCAGAGTGCAAGACCTGGAATGGTCTCACCACTGGTTATGCCCTTGTACACTCCATTGGGTCCTAGTGAGAGATGTTCGACTTGATGTTCCCTCCCCTCATCACAAAAGAGACACCATGCAATCCATCATCCACAATTGACTAGGTAAGCACATTGTATGTGCAGTTCTTGAGTACATGTAAATGCTACAATGTGATGTAGAATCCCTTTCCCACAATATTAGTATTTGGATGGTGGTCATTGTGCTGCTCTTATCAAGTCCTTAGGCTTGCTCCCCAAAGAGTGGATGAAGCTGAAGTTGTGGTGAGGCTTGAGTGTCTTCACCAGTGTGGCGTTGTTCACCGGTAAGTTTTACAAAATGTGCACAGGGCACATACTTGTCATCATTTTTTCAGTCACTTGAACCTCACTGATTTCAGTCTGAGTAGGATTGGTCCCCTTGGTCATCAAACACATGAACCCATTGGCACTGCGGTAGACTGGGTTGGCACCAGTGATTGTTGCATTGTCCGTTCATACATTGCTATACCACATAGTGGGCTCTTGGTGTCATAACTTACGAATTCTCACATAGTATATCTCCTTTCCATGCGGAGACACCAGAGAAGGTTCTGGACACATCGAGTGGCACATCAACTGGGTAGAGTTCTCCGACAAGGCTCGCAACCTCATGCAGTGGTGGCACAAATGACATCAAGGGGCAGTTCTTCTTTGAAGGCGTTGATTGGGACAAAGTTAAATCTGAAGAGGTGTCATTTATTCTTGAAGTTTCTGATCCTGAACCAACTGATCACTTCGATCTGTGTTGAGTTATACCTCAATTATTTCAGGAGATGATACCACTATCTCAAACCCTGTGGATAGCCCATCTCTTACCCTGCCTTCCCCAGCACACCACTGCTGGGCAGTCACTATGCAGTTCCATTGTCTGTCAGTGATGATCTTGGGCTCGATGATGCATATCCTGTCCGATCCTATAGGCTCGCATAGCAGGAAGAAGAGCACCTTGCAGAGCATTAAGGAGCCGCCCATTCACAGTGCAGTGACAGCTCTAGATCAGAACTTGTTTACTTAGGGTCCTCCTTCATCAATGTCCACTTCATCAATAGCATCATCTCCTCCACGAGCAAGTATACCTCCTTCAACACCTGGGAGCAGCAGCAGTAGTCACGTGCTGTCTTGTTACCTGAGGGTCTTATAGGTTGCTCAGAATACAATGACTATCACAATTGTATTTGATAAGACTACAGGTGCCAGCTGCCTCAAGTTCACGGTCAACAGATTTTCTACTTCTCGGTTGATAATGTGCTGTTTGTGGGTGGTCAAAGAGTGATGAATCACCTTCTTTGTTGGTCTCTTCTGATAGTAAGGAAGTATATATATATTGTCAGGTTACTCTGAACCTAGTAGGTAATATTAGACCTCTGCTGATGCTGGCTAGATAATACGAGTCTCTCTTCCTGTAAAAGAGAGAAGTTAAACTAAAACGAATAGATGAATACGATAGACTGTTGTATAGGCGATCCCTGTAAGATAGTATACAACTAATCTGACTAGATTATACCATGGTTTTCTAAGGCAACACTAGGCCTTCACTTTCTTCTGGATCTCACACTAGGAGACAGAAAGGGGAAAACACCTGTTCAAATTCTTACTAACTCTCACATGGTTTGAGAGAAGAATGGAAAAGGGAAAACATAATTATTGTGTGAGAATGGAGTCCTTATATACATTTTGGAAACCATCCTTACTAAGCAATGAGTCATCACTGGATTGGTAAGAATGTGCTTACAAACCCAGCCTTTTGGTGTGCTGAATCAGCTGCTTACTAAAGTACATGAGTAAAATATTACAAAGCATAGTAAAATCTTACAAAGCATGATGAATCATGACTAAACATGATGAGTAATGGAAGAATCCTTACAAATCAGATTATTACCAGTCACATGACATGCTTACAAACATATCTGAGTGGCTCTCTGATGTAATCAAGTGGCTGAAAAATAGAAAGAGACTGGAAACTGATAGAAAACTACAAATACAAGTAAATAAATGAATCGGAATAGGAAACTAAGCTTATGATAGTGAGAAATATATCCTAGTATACTTCCCTAATCATCTCCTTCTATATTCCTTATCGTATATGTCATGGTATGGAGTGCATACCATGCATGACAGCGCGCAAGCCGTCTTAATCTGGAATGTTGGAGTGTTGATCGGCATGGAATGGAGGAACACGGTGCCAAGCCATTTTGCAAGGCATCCGTTTCTAGTAGTACTGGTGAGGGTTCTGGCTCTGATCATTGGTCCTTGTCAGCAGGGCAAGGTTTGAGTCAGTTTTGAGTCGACATGCCTCCTTCATCAGTTCTTGACATCAACTTGAAGAAAGGGCCCGATTCCACTGATTGTGCAGTGACTTGTCTACTCGTCGAGGATAATCCAGTAACTGCCAAAATACTCTAGACGCTTCTCATGTGTTGGCTGCCGCATTGTCATGGTTGCAGATGGGTTATAAGCGTTGCCATGGGTGATGTCAGTAAGTATTTTTGCACCTGCATCATGGTTATATGGTCTGATTTCTCATAGAATTTGACTGCATCCTCAATTTACCCATGCCAGTCGGTCTGTGATGTGCTCTATCTAGTGTGCCCATTTGTTGCAACCTGCAGTTGACAGTGAAGGTGCTGCTCAATACATGAAGATGACTAAGACATCCAATAACAGGAATTCCAACACACCTATAGTTAGATGCAAGTCCTGTTTCCTACTGACCTTCAATGCCTTTGTAAATGCTGAGAAACATCAGTCTCATCTTGGAACAGGACATCCACATGATTGCGATGCTCATGCATGAAATCAAGAATTAGTCAAATGCGGGACGTACTGGATAGACTCATCCTATGGACCTCTTCAACTCCTCAAGGCCTGCTCGTCCGTCTCACCCTTTACCCTTCCAATACTTCTGTTGATGCTGGATTCCTCATGTCTCTGCGCAAGTGTGAAAAAGGCTGCAAGCAGCCTAGCACATGTGTGAGGACCTTGTGCTCAGCCATCAAGGTTACTCAGGCATTCCACCTGGAAAAGTCACATATCTGGAATATCTGAAGTGGCTGGATATGAACATGCCTGATCCTTGCGGTATACTGAGCACGCCATCCAAGAAATTACCTTAGGTTCGTTGTGCTGCAGCTTGCAATCTGGTTCTGGCTTACTCTGATCATTTTATGGGATGCAAGGAAAGGTTTACTCTCTTTCCCGCTTCGAGATACAGATTTTAGGAAGAAAGCTGAATGCAAGGGGTGGTGGCAACCTGAACTAGACTTAAGGACAGCTGTTGCATTTGTGTATCCCTGCCTGTGCTGGGGCGTTGTTCGACAGGAGTGGGCAGGATAGGTCAGATTATTTAACTCAGATTGATATGAAGGACGACCAACAAAAACAAGAAACTATTGTAAAAGCCGCAGAAACTCCTACATTTGTAGGTAGATGCTCCACTCCCTTGACTCCTCTTGTGTCTTCACCCTTGTAAGTTCATACCTTCAAGCCGTTGTATCTAGGAAAATTAACGTACACCTCTGAGCCCCAGCAGGCATTCAAACTCTTGCATTTCCATCTCAAACATTCGGTGTTCCCTTGCTATCCATAGGATCATCATAGCGTGGACTTCTTCTCCCCAAATTGGTGGCTGCGGGCAAACTGGAAATGGCTGCTCAGGATGGTAGAGCAGCTGACGCACGCATGCATGTGCGATGGCCCATGTTACATACATTATATCCTGAAAAGTTAATGGTTTAATGTTGTGAATAAACTATCTTCCCTTACCAGTTGTCTCTCTGGCATGGTAAAGGAAACAGCCCGAGGCCTTGGCACATGACCTAGAGGTATATGCTATGAATGCTTTGGTAGGCGACCATTACAACTGCATAAACACATACCTCATTGTGAGTCTGCATGTTCATAAGATCAGAGATGCAACTACTTAATGTGACGAGAAACCGGACAGACCTGACGATTGCCATTAGTGCGGTTCCTTTCCTCACTGCAATGGTTCTGCGTTCTGAGTCTTTCCTCGCCATTACAATTGCTCTGCATAGTTCATAGTCTGATTCACGAAATGGCCAATGATAATATGATCTGAACGTGACTTAATAACTGATTTGACTGAAGTAGATGTCACGTGATGTTGTTCCAAATTTAGATATCACGTTCTAATTTTAGATTCTATGCATGTTCAGAACAAACTTGTCAAAGTTTACCTTGGCTTGTTATGTGTTCTCCCCCTTAAATTCTCTCTATTGCATTGAGTATCTAGTAGGGACACTCCAAACTTCAAGATGGGGGGCAGTCAATATTTCTCTCTTCCTCAGGTGGAATACTTGACATACTCAATGGCTGCAGCCACAGTTACCCATGGACCTTACCAGCTTGAAAGACTCTAATTTGGAGTCATACTAGTAGTGCATGCTAGTCATTTCCCCTGTTCTGATTGTATTTCAGCCATCTATCCTCTCCTGTGGCCGACTCCTCCATCACATTCAAGACAAAAGACGGAACAAGCTCAAGTATGCTCCAAGATGGTATGTTGTCAGGCACCTCAGCGCATTGCCTCTAACCATGTGAATCTCCAGCAAGTTGTATGGTCTGATAGTCACAGGCCTGATACTTAAAGCGTGTCTGGAGATTTTGAATGCTTGATCATGAATTGATGACTGTGTACGTCATCATCAGCAAGGTGGCCACAGCATGTCATTTCCTGGATGTCAAAAGCAAAGGTGAGGAGGAACAAAGATCAGAAAAGAGCTGGATAGTACGCTTCTCCTCACCTTCGCATTATGCCAGCCTTATGTCTGTTGCAGAACCAACAGAACACTCTGTGTGCTCTAGACAGAGAAATTCAGCACTTGATGTGCTCAAAGAAGTAGGTGGTCTGCCACTGAGCTTCACAAATTTACACCATCTTCCTGTCAGGCTTTCAGTCTATTACTGTTACAGTCGCTGACCGATTGAAGAGGCTTTTATTTCTGAAGGCGTATAGTTTCTCAGACCACTTGGGCAGGTGTTCCCTCGCATGCACTGCTTGCAACTAGTGGCATCAGCATGCTCTGTTTAAGTGGCAGTTATATTGGCAGTGGCCGGTCGCCTCTCAATATGTCCGCTGCTTCGCGCTTGGGACCTGTCTTGCTGGACTGTGATGCCTTTACTTCATGCCACATGTCACCTGATCTTGCAACGTGCCATGAATCATGTTTGTATGAAGTCATCCATTTTTTGTTCCTTATTATGTTGGGCACCCTTGTGTCTCTTATTGTTGTCATGTTATTGATTGTGCAGTATGTTATCTGTTCCTATGTTGCTCCCTCGTTCTGTACATGATGTGGTTGCATTGCATTCAATGCTGGATCACAGATGTTAAGGATGTCGGATATGTGATTGTGAGTGTTGCAGTGGTTTATTGCTACTGATCAGCTGCTGGTTTCCCCCTAGAACCACCACTTCCCTAACAACTGCGAAGATTATATTCATTGTATTGGTCATATGGGAGTAAGCTGCTCTCATTCAGCCCACCAAATCTTTATTCTGGCTCTGCTTAGCATGTCAGTATGAAGGGTACCTCGTGCACATACTTCATTTTCTGGGATTGAGACAATCTCTGGGGCCTCCTGCAGTCAAAATGAACGCTCCTGCTTTTTGAAGTTCGACATGTGTCTTTGTGGGAGATAGCGACTCTTGACAGTGAGAGGCAGCATTATATGCAGCTGTTAGTAGAAGTCCTTCATCATTGTATCCTAGTAGTATTTTATTGTTACTAAATGAATTTTCATGTTTTCTTGGGTGTCTCAAGCAAGAGACCACATCAAGACGTCAATAATACTTGTCTGCAGGGCTTGTTCAAGTGGTAAAGGAATCAGGATATTTATCAGCTCTTTGGGCACATGAGTCGGGCCATTCAGAATTTCGGATGAATATTGTAGCTCATAACAAATTTTCCTTTTACAGACCTAAGCAGTATTGAATTCAAAATACCGCCAACAACAGAATTCTACCATGACCGTGACTGACAGTCTTCAACTTTGCGAAGTCTGAAGTCTCTGAGTCAGACTACTATCTCATCTATAGTGACAGTTACATGTGTTTCTGTCTACCATCCAGGGTCGCTCTATGTCTTGTCTTCCTCCTACTAGTAGTGATGGTTACCATGTCCAGGTCCTTACTATGCTGCAATGCAACAGGTTGCTCCTGGGCAAAAGATACAGACCCTTGTGGTCTTAGCCGACATCGTGCTACGTGCAGGCACTACCAGATTGCGAGCATGTTGGCTACAGAGAAAAGACAGGAGCGGGCACGAGAGTCAATCCAGGCAACACAAAAATTTACCCCACACCGGCGGTAGCTACCAACTCAGATTAGTACTGTAAGTAATCTACTGCACAAGATGGTTAATAAATATGATGTGAACTTGTGTAGACACAAACGCAGCTGCTTGAACCAATATGATTCATGAGAGATCGTCATTTAATACCTATAGCCCATTGCAACCCTAAGGTGTCGAAGAGCAAGGTTCCTAACACTGTCGCAGTTGATCCAGCTAGTACTACCACAATGATCGGTGCCTCAACCCCCAGCACACTACACTGGCAGGACTCAGACGTTGCAATGGCAGATGCCACCAAAGGCGAGCGTGACATTCCAGGTATGCACCTTCTAAATTTTATCTATTCCTGTATCGCTCATGGACTTGAATGGCCAGTCAATATACCCTCATGACACATATTAGTGCCCAGGAATTTCGACGACCTTCTACCTCCCAAGGAAGACATCAATCCCTCAAATTATATTGAGAATGAACCATCTGTTGCAACTGACACACAGATTCAGAATCTACCGCAGCATAGGATCCAAAGAGTCCTTTTTACACTATGTGACACTCTCCAAACAGTGTTTAACGTGATTGGACTCTCTCAACAATACCCTCAGCGCCTGTCCTACGAGCCTGACAAGTTCATTCCATCTATTCTACTAGCCAAGTCCTCTCCCATGACTGCCGATGTTCACAATACCCAGGGGCCCAACCCACTTGCTGGAGTCTCTGAACCACCCCATCTATTCCCTAACATGTCCATATATTGTCTTATGACATGGATGAACTCAGGTAGCTATCAAAAGTCGCAAACTGAAGTAATGCACCTTGTAAAAGATGTGATTCAGGCCGACAATTTTAATCCCAAGGACTTGGATGAATTTTCAGTCAGGAAGTGTGTGCGTGCCCTGGACAACAATGGGAGCCAGGAGACTGCCATCATTTTCCCCGATGATTGGGTCAAGACGGACGTCAACTTGAACATTCCTACTAAGTCCAAGAATGACCAAGGCATATTGTTTAGCATTAAAGGATTTCATTATTGGCCGCTTGTAGAGGTGATCCATTCCACATTCTCTGACATTCAAGCCAGTGCCTTTCATATATTTCCTTTCAAGCGCTTATGGAAGGATCCCCTGGATGACCATGAAAAACATGTCTTTGATGAGCTCTACACCTCCGACTCCTGGCTGGCAGCCCAGGATGACCTACAGAGGCAGCCAAAAGAACCCGGCTGCTCACTCGAGCATGTCATCGCCAGTCTTATGTTCTTTTTGGATGCAACTCATCTCACAAACTTTGGAATGGCCAAGGCTTGGCCCCTCTACCTGTACTTTGGAAATTTGAGCAAGTATGCATGCTCATCACCCACATCTGGCGCATGCCATCTTGTGGGATTTTTTCCTTCAGTAAGTCCATTCCCTCAAATGCCATGCAAGCCTGTGCCTATCGATGTTTTCATCTCCAGCTTCCAGATAGAATCAAGGACATATTCAGCAGCCTGCCTTGTATATCAAAAAGCGGGATGGCAACCCTTCATATGTATTGTCGACAAGAGCTATTCCATGCATGTTGGAATATTTTACCGGATGCCAACTTTGTGCATGCGTATCATCATGGCATTGTGCTCCAGTGTCCGGACGGAATATTGAGAAGAGTTTTTCCGCGGATCTTCACATATTCAGCTGATTACCTAGAAAAGTGAGTTTGTTTTCCTCTTCACTCTTCACTGAAACAATAATCATCAATATTTCAGAGTTTTAATAGCAACAATAAAAGACATGGGCGCTTGCCCATGCCCATGCTGTCTCCTCCCAAAAGCCTCATTTGATCTCTTGGGCCTCACTAGAGATATGCAAGACCGCCTCGCCAATCTTAGAACGTACTCGCTTGCAGGAGTGGCTGTGGCCTGCAATTTCATTTATACATATGGAAGTACTGTTGACAGCTTAAGAGTACAGACCGCCCTTGGAGAAGGGTCTTGGTTGCTGACCATGGTGAGACTGCTTTCAGAATGATTTGTATTGATCAATGCCTGATTCTCGAACAGAATGCGTTTGCAGAAAAGCTTGGCCCACTAGGGTTTGATGCTTTTCGCATGCTCGTTGTCGATTTTATGCATGAATGTGAGCTGGGCACATGGAAAGCCCTGTTTACGCATCTCATCTGTCTGCTTTATGCACTCCCAGGGGGCGATAGCCTGGTTGCATCTCTCAACTATAGGTTTGTTATACATCTTTTGTACATCTATAATACTGATAGTATGAAGCTTAGGTTTCACCAGATTCCATCATTCAGCCACGGTGTCATCTGTAAATTTGCCGATAACACGTCAGGGATGAAAAGACTTGCTGCACGAGACTTTGAAGACATCTTACAAGTTCGTTTCATTGCTTTATGTGCTAACATGCATTGTTGATCTCTTTCCTAGTGTGCTATGCCAGTTTTCGAAGGGCTTTTCCCTGGAGAGCATGATGCAATCATACAGTTGCTTCTGTACAACTTTGCACATTGGCATGCCCTTGCGAAACTCTGGATGCACTCCAAAATGTCCTTATTAGCTCTGGATGAAACGTTCAAGAGACTCTCTCGTCAGTTACGCAAATTTCATGATTTTATGTGCATTGCTTTCACTACGATGGAGCTGCCAAAAGAAAGGGCTGCTTGTGAGTGCAAGGTTGTGTGTTGTCATGCATGGTATGCAACCCATACCATGACAGATACTTAAGAGGAGTGATAAGGAGTGATAAGGAAAGCTCTCAGGCACTATACACTTTCCTATTACCAAGTTACTCTACCATTTTTCCTATATTTTCTAGCTAGTTCCTTTTTCTTCATTCATCACATCTATTTTTCCCTGTATCTTATTTTCTTTCCTAAGATTCTATTTCTTTGTGTTTATTTGTATTTTATTTGGACACCAGATTTTCTCAGAAGCCACCAGGATTATTTGTAAGCCTGTCATGTGACTGGGAAATACTTTGGTTTGTAAGGAATTCAAGTTGACTCATCATGATTTGATCATGATTCATCATGCTTTGTAAGAGTTACAGTTGTATTTATAATCCACTTACTAAGAAGGATGACTCACCACACCTAAGGACTTGGTTTGTAAGAACATTCTTACCAATCCATGTGATGACTCATGCCACTTTTTATTCATGCTTTGTAAAACTACACTTTATTTAGTACCTATGTAGTAATTAGGCTGACTCAACACATCTAAGAGCCTGATTTGTAAGCACATTCTTACAAATCCATGTGATGGATCATGCTTAGTAATATGGCCTCCAAAAAGGTATAAAAGGAGCCCATTTTTCACACATGAATAATAACTTCCCACTTTACAATTGTCATCTCTCAAAACGAGTGAGAGTATCTAAGAGTTAAAGTGCAGGCAAATTAAGTGCCTAGAAGTAAGCTTAAGTGAACATATCTAACTCTGAGTTATATACTACCTTACAGGGGTTGACTATATAACAATCTATTCTGCTAACTAAGTGATACACATCTAAGAAACTTCTCTCTCAAAGGAAGGGAGACACGTGACCAACCAACTACTATCTATTGAGGCAATCTATCTTATGGTGAAACATACCTAACTCATCTGTCAAAAACCTCAAAACATATCTACAGAGAGATAAACAAGCAGGGGACAATTAAGTAAACCCTCCCAAGAACTCACACGTTATCTACCACGAAGTAGAAAAGTTGTAGACCGTGAACTTAAGGACTGGCAAGAAGTCTTATCCCATATAATTATGTTGTCATTATACGTGTGTCGTACATAAGACCCTTAAGTAACAAGACAGCATGAATGTGCAGGTCTCAGTAATCCCGATGCTGGGAGCGGCAGTCGAAAGGCTAAGAAGTTCAATTTGAGTACTTATAAATTCCATGCTATGGGGGATTATGTAAGATCAATCCAGCTCTTTGGCACAACAGACTCCTTTACTACACAAATAGTATGTAAATCTATCATATTCATATTTTTTTGTCTCAATTTGATTTTGGACTAGGGAGAGTTGGTGCATAGAGCGCTGAAAGCCTTCTATCCTTTAACCAGTAAACTAAACATGCTGGCTCAACTTGCCAAGCATGAGCATCGTCGACGTGTCTTACGGCATGTGGCAGAAACAGGTGGTTTGCATGCTAGCAAGCACTCGCCAATCAACTTGCCTGCTGGATTCAGAGGTCATCACTACATTCCAAAGCTTAGTTACAACAATCTATTATATATATTCCAATTTCTTCAGCAGCATGATGATGATCCAGCCATAGCAGTATGTGCCTTGCTCCCCATCATTCAGCTTGCTCATAATAACTCATAGGCATTCATCCCAAAACTTAAGGACCACCTGCTATATCGACTTCAAAGGTTAGACGTCAGCTATTGCGACCATAGCTTCACAGATGATGAGCAGAATTCGGTCATTATCCCCGACAACAAGATATATTCCATCCAAACAATGCAGGTATGTTACATGCAATATAATGTTTTTTGCTAAGATGTGAGTCTTTGGTGCTACAGGTACATTACACAACTTATGACCTTCAACGAGAGCATGACACCATCAATCCTCACACACATGCTGACATCATGGTCCTATCTGGGAAAATGAAGCCTCAACATCCCTACTGGTATGCCCGCGTTCTGGGCATCTACCATATGGATGTATGGCTCAGCACTGAAGGCTCCATGATAAAGCACCAAATCGAAGCTCTCTACGTTAGGTGGTTGGCCCCCTTGATTGACCACCAGTCAGGGATAGACTGCACTCAACTCCCAAAGGTTGCTTTTGTTGAAGAATCCGACCATGACGCATTTGGTTTTCTTGATCCTGCGCAGGCCATCCAAAGTGCGCATTTGATTCCGGCTTTTGCCTCTGGGCGCGGCACGAGTTCCCTTCACCATGGAAGGTCATTCGCACATCAAGGGGGTGAATTGGATGACTGGGAAGCATACTTTGTTGGGATGTAAGTGCAACCTCCTGTCTCACCTTTTTTACACCTGAGTTGTGGACTGCTTAGATTCGCGGACCGGGACATTTTCATGCGCTACACACACTGTGGAATCGGTCATCCTAAGGACTGGGAGAGAAATGTTCAACACTTTCAAGGTCACAATGAGAAGAGTATAGGTGATGAAGATGAGAGTGAAGACAAAGGTGGTGACGACAATGACAATGAGGACAACGAGGGGGAGGAAGAGGAGGAGGAGGAGGAGGAGGATGCTAACTATTGGTCTTTCTAATCAGTTCTCCTACCGATTTTTTCCATGTTCCTTGTCATCATCGCTGTGTCTTATGTCCTCACTCGATTACTTTTGTTTCATAATTTGTGGTGATGCCTATCTTCACCACGGCACTGGCTCAGGACAGCCTCCAACAACTTCCCACCTCCTTTTCGTGTAGAAAGATGCTTTGCCAGTTCTCACTTTGACATTCTCTCTTGGATTGTCACCGTCATATGTGTACATGATGATCGTGATGTACTTCATTCACTAACTGCCAGTGTGTCATGAGTACACCACCGTGTTATACCTTAAATGGTAATCTATTTGGTGAGTCTTACTAGTATGACGTCCTTGTCAATCCGTGCATCATTTCATTTCACAACTACACACTCATTCAAGTTGGACATTCCTAGTCTCAGAGCGCATGCACTGCTTCTAGCGACCTGTTGTTAAGTGACTCCAGAGATGGAAGGATTGTATATAAGGCTGTAATTGTCAAGGAGGAAGGGCAGCCTGCGACTTGCATTGTGAATTTTCCTATTTATGCAATGTGCAGTTTTTGACTTTACCTTCTATAAGTGTTGGAACTCATGAATTGCATTGGCCATGGACAGCTTGGTGTTGTGTATTGTGCTTTCCCATCCAAGCAGCATCAAGTATGAAGGGATGGTTCGCGACTACCTCAACATTGTCCTTGAGTAAGTATAATCCTATTGATGTCCACCATTTGGCAATATCACTAACACAAGATGAGAGTCACATGATTCACAAGATGGCTGATAGTTGAGGTGTTGACATTCCTCTTACTTTCAGAGCTTCTAGTTCTATCATTCCCAGAACCCTCTAGGAGTAGGTTATCCCTTGGATGCAGACTTCCACATTGACTCGCAACCAGCTTCTTTGTCTGTCTCCCCTTAATGATGCCTGCACTTCATGTCAATATCGACACTCTGCTATGATGACCTCCCATGGCAAGCTCCACTGTTTTTGCAGAGGGTGCAACACTTAACAAGCTTCAGCCAAGCCCAGCGCTGCCGCTATCTTCAATGAGTCCCACAATGTATCTTGCGCTACAAGAGCTGGAAGCTGGACTGCCATTATCTGGACCATCTGGGTACTTTGACAGTGGCATCCACTCGAAGAATTGGGAAGCTTCTTCTGTGAGGACAACGATGACGGCGACGGCAATGATTTGATCAACCCTTGCAATGAGAACATCACTGCCCCTCCTCAAATTCAAGTTGTACTCAACCAGCCTGGTGACATGGATGATCTAGAACTGGAAATGGTGGATAATTTGGACAGAGCTATGGAAGGTCTCACTAATTTCCTTGTTGCATGAAGTATGCTGATATTTTACAGTGATTGAGTTGAGAGCACCTGTCCTTGGGATATTGAGAGTGGAAACCTGAATCACATCTGATGGGAGAGCATATCTTGTTCATTTGCAAGAAAGTAGGCATTCAGAAAATGTTTCAGAGCTGATAAGGAAGAGACTGACACAAAGTGGGTTGTCCTGTTCTATGATTACTGTTCAATATTTTAAATGTAGCTTTTGTGCCAGAGTGTTAAGGTCGTGCTCAAGGGTAACGGATCCAAAGGGCTTCGGCCTCAGCTCGTATGCTGTGCCCCTTTCCCGAGTATAGCCCCGTATTTCAGAGTGCTATAAGTATCGTACACGAAGATCCGGATGGCTATTGTGGCGTATCCATAGGTCCGGACGACTATCGTATGGTATCCGGTTAGAGAGAAAGGTAACGTATTCCTATCCGAAGACAAGGAATAGTATCGTAGGATATCCGAAGGTAAGGATTGGTATCGTATTCCTATCCGAAGATAAGGAATAGTAACGTATGCGGATCCGGATGGCGTCCGGATATCGGACGAGAGTATAAGGACTAGTCTAGACAAGTCTAGGACTAGAATCTAGCAGAGTATAGACTATCCGTAGATAGAGGCGGATGTGTATAGACTATCGGATACAATCCTTAAGTCTCGGAGGGTGACAAGAGTTGTTAAGACTCGAGTCCGGATAACGGGATGAGAACAATCTAAGATGATATTCGAACTAAGGTGCTAAGAACATATACAAGAGTTTATATACGATAGAACTACGCGAGAGGCTATGCACAAAGTATCGTAAAGTATAAGCAACGCTTATTAGAAGTCAATCATAAGCCGGAAGGTAGTCACAAGTGAAACGGATCAGTAGAACATAGCCGGAAGAAAGCATAACCGATGAACCGGAAAGGAGGATATACTAAATGGAGGAAATAAGCAGTGTTTAACGTTATATGAACAGGATATGAATGAAGAAGCTTATCGTAACGGATCCGGTACGGATCTGTGGATCGGATCTGATGGGATCTGACATCCGGAACTTCAGATGAGAAGCGCGAATGTATGGGATATGACAGTATCCCCCCTTTAGGGCCGATCCCTAGAAGGCTAAAGAATTGTAGATCCGGTCCGCGAGAATCGATGGAGAAGAATGATGGTAGTAGTGCTGAGTTCGGATTTCCACAGATATACCAACGTCAAAGCGTCGCAGATGATTCCTACCCCCCACTTATCAGCAAACACTAGCTTAACTTGAAAAATGTCTGGCAACAACTCTGGAGCTCAGCAATCTGCTAAGGCTAGGCTGGAAGAGCTTAGACAACAGATTTTGGACGCGGAAGAAGCAGCCCGGATGGAGGAGGAGGCTCTGAAGGCTCAGGAAGCAGAGCGGAAGTGCTTAGCGGATCTGGAGAAAGTGAGGCAAGCGGAACTTCGGATCCAGCAAGCGGAGGAGAAAAGGCGTCAGGATATTGTTAAGGAAATGGTGCGTTTCGGATCCGTTTGCTAGTCTTTTCACTAACGTTTCGGATAGACTCAGAAGATGTCCTCTAAGGAGGACGGATCCTGCATGCGCTGCTCCGGAAGGGCGCGGATCTGTCAATGGACGGATGCTGCAGCTAATCCTTTGGTAAGTCGTCCGGATAGCTTCGGATCCGCGTTTTTGACTTTCGGATAGATCAAGTCTTGTGACGCTTGCCGGAAGGATAAGGCTACCTGTCCCGGACGGCCTGGAACTGTCAAGGCCTCTAAGGGCAAGAAGAGACAGCGCGCTGCCGGATCCCCTTCTCCCAGGGGCAAGGGCAAGAAACGTCAGCAGAGTCCCACTCCGGAAGCTCCGGATTATATGGAGTATGATGATCAGGCTTGGGTGGCTGCTGCTAACAACATAGTGGCTGAGTTGACTAGGACTAACGCGCTCCTGGAGAAGAGTATAGAAGCGGCTGAGGGGAGTAGGGCTGCCACGGAGCGGATGTGCTCCGGATTGGAGCTGTTCCTTCAGCAACAGAGGGAATTCCAAGCCCTCTTGTTCAAGGAGCTTAGGCTTGACCCCCAGATCGCTTCGGATAAGGCTCGGATGGGTCCGGATGAGGAAGAGGGAGGTGATGAGGAGATGGAAAAGGCGTCCGGAAGTGAGGAGAGCGGATCCGGAGCGGATGAGGAGTCTATGGAGATGTAGATTTTCGGATCCGTTTTCTTAACTTCCGCTACTTGTACTTGTAGTTTCCGTTATGTACAATTTGTATACTTCAGTTTTGAATAGGACCAGGCTTGTCCGGATAAGCTGAGTGATAATCCGATACTAGTTCGGACGCGTTTCCGAGTTCTGTAGCTAGTAACCATGAAGTTTCTTCGTCCGTCCCTTCATATCCGGACCATCGGACGAGGTATAAGAGTTGACATTGTCTTCTTCGACGGTCTAGCTTAGAGTCTAGGATTTCGGATATCTCATACTCTGGTTCTCCGTCGACTTCTACTGGAGGAGGAGGGGGTTGGATACGATAAGGAATGGTGTTCGGGGTTGCAGGTTCTAATTGGGACACATGGAAAACAGGATGGACGGAACGCATAGAATCCGGAAGTCGGACGGTAATGGAGTGTGATCCCGGACGAGCTATAATCTCAAACGAACCTAAGTTCTTTTCCGATAGTCTCTTGGACGGACGAGTGGAACGGAAGTATTTAGCTTTCACGAATACCTGTTCTCCAACTTTGAAGTCTGGAGCGGGTATCCGATGCGCGTCCGCAGGTCCTTGATATCTTTTCTGCGCAAGAGACATTTCTTCTCGGAGGAATAGGTGTAATTCGTTAAGATCTATAGCATAGTCACGGGCGAGGGCGGATGAGAGGTCACGTTCTGGATGGATGGATATGTTCGGATGGTAACCCTTATTAGCGAAGAATGGGGAAACTCCAGTGGTAGCACTCGGAGCGTTGTTATAAGCAAATTCTGCTAATGGAAGGAGTTCCGACCAGTTATCCTGCTGATAATTGCAGTAGATGCGGAGGTATTGTTCTAGGGTTTGGTTGGCTCGTTCCGTTTGTCCATCTCCTTCCGGATGATATCCAGATGTGAAGTGGAGGACCATATCGAGTGCCTTTCCTAGAGAACGGAAGAAATGAGATACGAATTCTGTACCTCGGTCCGAAGTAACATGGGAAGGGATTCCGTGCTTAGAGAATACGTGAAGCAGGAATAGTCTTGCGAGATCCGGAGAGGTAATGGTATCGTGAGTTGGGACGAATATAGCTTGCTTGGATAGACAATCAATGATAACGAGGATGGCTGTATAGCCGGATGAGTCCGGAAGTTGCTCGATGAAATCCATGGATATGGAATTCCAAGGTCTTTCCGGTATGGGGAGTTGTTTCAGCAATCCGAATGGCTTATGTCTCGGAACCTTGGCTCGGGCGCAGGTAGTACAGGATTTGACGTAGTCCTTAACATAGGTGCGTATACCCGGCCAGGTATATTCGCGCCGGATAAGCTCTAGGGTACGGTTCTGACCGAAGTGTCCTGATAACAGATGGTCATGAGTATTCCGGAGGACGCGAAGCCTAAGGTCATTGGATTCTGGAACGTATATGCGATTATCACAACGGAGGAAACCACTATCGTCCACGGTCCATCTATCGTCCGGAGGGTCGGACATGCGCACGGATCCGATAGGGTCATTAGGGAGTGCGGATAGGATATCCTTATGAAGCTGTTCAACGTCCATAAGCACAGCTGCGCAGAGCACTGGAAATGCTAAGGTTGATGCTCGTAGGGACGAAGCTAACTGTTCGGATGTGAATACGGGACGGAAATTATGAGGGTTAACTTGAGCGTAGTCCTTATCCCCCTCTTTGGGATAGACGTCCCAGCGTCTAGTAAGGGAATCCGGTTTAGCTCCAAGTTTTCCGGGACGGAAACAGATGATCATGTTGAATTGGTGGAGGAATTCCGACCAATGAGCCTGACGGCGAGAGAGGAGTTTGGTAGTCGCGAAATACTCAAGGTTCTTATGGTCCGTGACAACATCAACAGGCTCGGACGAGCCTTCTAGATAGTGTCGCCAGGTCCGAAAAGCCTCGTAAATAGCTAAGAGTTCCTTATCATGGGTATCGTAATTGAGTTCCGGAGGGGTAAGGGTTCTGGAATAGAACGCTACTGGACGGATTTCAGAATCCAGACATACTATGGACAGTATGCCAGCGATAGCGTAGTCCGAAGCGTCCATTTCCACAATCAAAGGAACGTCCGGCATCCAATGCGTTAGTATTGGAGCCGTAGTAAAAGCTTTCTTGAGCGTTTCAAAGGATTTCCGGCACTCATCCGAAAAATTCCAAGGTGCATCCTTGCGGGTAAGCCGTGTAAGCGGAACTACGATATCCGAGTAGTTATAGATGAATCGACGATAGAAATTTGCAAATCCGAGGAAGGATTGAATATCTTAACCTTCCGAGGTTCCGGCCAGTCTACGATAGCTTGTACTTTCTCATTAGACATAGTAAGGCCGTCCGGAGATAAAAGATAACCAAGGTACTCCACGGACGTGGAATGGAATTCGCATTTTTTAGGTTTGGCATAGAGCCGATGCTTGCGGAGGCGTCGAAGTACTTCTCGGACGTGATTCTTATGGGATGCGAGGTCTTGGGAATATATAAGGATGTCATCCAGATAAACGATAACGCATACGTCTAGCATATCGGCGAAGACGCTATTGACAAACCGCTGGAAAGCGGCCGGTGCATTGGTAAGACCTTCAGGCATAACCAACCATTCATAGGAACCATAGCGCGTTTGGAAGGCCGTCTTCCACTCATCTCCGGACGCGATCCGGACGAGATGATAAGCGGAACGGAGGTCGATCTTCGTATAGATTTTGGCGCGGCTAGGGGATTCTAATAGGTCGGATATGAGGGGTAACGGATATCGGTCTTTCTTGGTTATCTGGTTGAGGCCACGGAAGTCTACGCAAAGGCGTAGGGAACCATCCTTTTTCTTGACAAAGAGAACGGGTGCTCCGTGAGGAGAGGAAGAGGAGCGGAGGAGTCCAGTAGCGATATTTTCATCAAGAAACTTTCTAAGAGCTTCAAGCTCTACCGGGGATAACGGATAAAAAGTTCCAAGGGGTGGGGCGGATCCTTCCTCCAAATCGATCTTGAGATTGTACGGACGATGAGGAGGAAGTTGACTAGCCTTTCCCTTATCGAAGACGTCCGCAAACTCATGATAATCCGAAGGCACTCCGGATAGGTCCGGACCTTCGGACGAGAGCTTAGCGGAGCGGAGATCTACTCCGGACGGACGGAGGTAAATGCTGAACTGGGTGGATCCTTCTAATTTGCAGGCCCTGCAAAAGGCTACTGCATTGATTAGCGATATATTAGGAACCAGATTATCAGCGGATGGTTCTGGCAAAGTCGGAGGGTGAGGTTCCACTGTAGGAATAGGATCTGGAAGTGGAGATGACGTCGGAGGAGTCGATGGCATTCTATGAGGTGTCGTCCGGAAGTCGATGCTGCCTGTAACCCAATCAATCAACGGATTGTGTAGGGAAAGCCAGCTATATCCAAGAACGATAAGACAAGATGAATCCAAAGGAGTAACGTAAAACGTTTCGGAGGTAACTTTGCCGGAAGAGAAACGAACGGAAAGATCTATAGCTTCAGAAATGGTAACATTACAAGTACCGTCAAACAAGCGGAGCGGAATAGGAGGAATCGGATATGTATGGAGTTTTTGTTTTCGGATGAGACTAGTTTCTATAAAACAATGAGAGGAACCACAATCTACAAGAGCTGGAAATTCAGAAATACTAGGATAGTCCGGAAGTGAAACGTATGGACAAAGTGAAGTCGGATTCGAAAGCGCGACAGCGTTGAGTCTTAACTCCTTAGCATGGGTCGAGTCAACGCGACCCTCATCCCGCGCAGAGTCAGGAGGGTCGCGGACTATTTTTTTGCTTCGGACGAAGCCTCCTGTTTAGTTTCAGGAGTGACCTTGGCTGCACGTCCTTTAGCAGCACGAGAGGTCGACTTAGTGCAGTCCCGAGCAGTGTGCCCAGGTCCGCCACAGAATAGGCAGAGTTTCTTATCTAAACGTCTTTGACGTTCCTCGGCCGTAAGCTTTCCGTCCTTACCCAGCTTGGTGTTAAGGTCCGGAGCTTTCGGAGCGGACGAGGTAGACGCGGACGCAGGTTTAGCAGATTTGTTCTGTCCGGATCTGTGATTTCCGGATCCGGACGGATGGGAACTGGCGCGGTCGGATGTGGATGGTTTCGGGGGATTGGATGATGCGGATTTGGTTTCTCTAGAGATTTCACCCTTACGTTCCCAGTAACGGGCATCGATAGTCTGGGCAAGGGTTTTGAACTCGGAGAGGGTAGCGGGTTTACCCATGCGACTGATTTCGTCCTTGATACGAGCTGGAAGTCCGTTATAGAATTGGCGACGTAAGGCTCCGTCACCCCATCCGCGGACCTGCGAAGCAAGCCTTTGGAACTCTACAACGTACTTATTAATACGTTGTCCTTCGCGCATATTGAGTTGCTCGAGTTGCATCTCAGCATCTCCGGATGGGTCATGGGGTCCGAAATTGGTTTGAAGTTCTAGCATGAACTCGGAGTAGTTATCCATCCAATCCGGACGAGGGCTTAACCCGTCCGAAAGGAGGTCAGGCTCAAACCATTCGAGGGCCATGCCCTTAAGATAGGACTGGGCGAAGTTAACTTTGGCCCAGTCCGAACAGAAGGTCTTGGGTTTGCTCTGGAAATTAAGCTCGCATTGAACAAAAAACGCGCGCAACTTCCTAGGTTCGGATCCGTCAAAGGTATCCGGCTCGCGAACCTTGACTTTAGAGTCGTCCGAAGGGGAAGTGCGTCGGTTATTACGCGCAAGGTTATTGATGGCTTCGGATAACCGCATGAAAACGCGGTCCTGAGCGTTAAGGCCATCATCTTCATCGTGATCTGGTTCATCATCCGGATCTCCACCTTCATCATCGGGTGGGTTTCCGCCTGGAGTATCATCGTCTTCATCGTCAGGATCTTCATCGTCCGGGGCTAATCCGGTGTGACAACTAAGTTTTCTTTGGGCTGATATTAGCTTTACTTACTTACTTTACATTCTTTACATTGTGGCTTATATAAGCATGTTTCCCTTTTACCAGTACCAGTCTGAAGTTTGATGATTCACTACCTCTGAGCTTGAGCCTAGATCAGAAACCCTTTAGGGTCAAACACTGTCTTCTAGGACATAGCAGCTAGGCAGGGTATTGGCCACATATTGGTTAGGGAGTGATCCTACTACCTAGCCAAGTTTGTGCATCACACCGGATGGAGTACGCGTAGGGGTTTCTGGATGCCTACGGTTCATCAACTCGGATATGCTCTGAGCTGGTCCGGATATGCTAGCGCGACGTTGAGAGAAACTGGTGAAGGTATTGACTATGGGTGTAGGGTCTCGTCGCGTGGACACGAGTCCAGCGTTACGGAGGGAGTTCTGTGTAGTTCTAGTGGGTGCCATGGAGAATGTTGTAAGTATACTCAGAAAGGTGTGAGTTCGAATATACTGTTAAGGTCGTGCTCAAGGGTAACGGATCCAAAGGGCTTCGGCCTCAGCTTGTATGCTGTGCCCCTTTCCCGAGTATAGCCCCGTATTTCAGAGTGCTATAAGTATCGTACACGAAGATCCGGATGGCTATTGTGGCGTATCCATAGGTCCGGACGACTATCGTATGGTATCCGGTTAGAGAGAAAGGTAACGTATTCCTATCCGAAGACAAGGAATAGTATCGTAGGATATCCGAAGGTAAGGATTGGTATCGTATTCCTATCCGAAGATAAGGAATAGTAACGTATGCGGATCCGGATGGCGTCCGGATATCGGACGAGAGTATAAGGACTAGTCTAGACAAGTCTAGGACTAGAATCTAGCAGAGTATAGACTATCCGTAGATAGAGGCGGATGTGTATAGACTATCGGATACAATCCTTAAGTCTCGGAGGGTGACAAGAGTTGTTAAGACTCGAGTCCGGATAACGGGATGAGAACAATCTAAGATGATATTCGAACTAAGGTGCTAAGAACATATACAAGAGTTTATATACGATAGAACTACGCGAGAGGCTATGCACAAAGTATCGTAAAGTATAAGCAACGCTTATTAGAAGTCAATCATAAGCCGGAAGGTAGTCACAAGTGAAACGGATCAGTAGAACATAGCCGGAAGAAAGCATAACCGATGAACCGGAAAGGAGGATATACTAAATGGAGGAAATAAGCAGTGTTTAACGTTATATGAACAGGATATGAATGAAGAAGCTTATCGTAACGGATCCGGTACGGATCTGTGGATCGGATCTGATGGGATCTGACATCCGGAACTTCGGATGAGAAGCGCGAATGTATGGGATATGACACAGAGTTTAACATCAAACCCAGCTAACATAACATCCAGGCCATTAACCCTGCATGCATTCAATTGGACAGAACAACAGGTGAGGCTAACTCACCCATGAAGACATTGACTAACCAAATTTTCAGGCCTATCAGCTCAATGCTCACATGATCCATGTTTTGGAAATCAAGCTGCAAGTCACACCGTTCAGCTCGCAACCAAACAGATCCCATTATAAAGTTGCATGTGTTAGCAGGTGTCCAGTTAGGCAAAAGAGCGAAGCCTGGGGAAGATTAAGAAGGAAAGCAGTGAAGAGTGCAAATTGAGGAAACGCCACATAGAATTCAGGCAGATAGTAAGCAGAGAGGCTCGACTTCTTGCACTTTGCCAGAATCACTTTGCATTTTGCACCTGTCGTCTTTAACAGACTGTCACGAATAGAGAGCATTATTACTAGCAGTGCCTTAGACATGTTCATGCTCCCATCCCTTGTTGACTATGATGGTGGATAAATTGGATGGATATATTCAAGCTTGATGATCACCCATGCTAAACCGACTTTTTGTGGAATCCTTTATGATACATGACCAGATAACACAAAACATTCACAAGTATAAGTGAACATGTATAACAACATTGACATGTGTGCACTCCTGTCACGTCTCGGCTGCGATGACTGCATATAACGAGTTTGTCGTGAACTGCCGGATGAATCTATGTCTGTTATCCTGTGCTAATGCGACTGTTTTGTGAAATTCTTTGAACAATCATATAACATGAAACACCAATGAGTGTGAGTGACCATGCTCAACAATATCAACATGAGTGCACTCCCGTCACTTTCTGGCTACGATGACCAGACGTTACGAGTTTGTTGTGAACTGCAGGACGAAATTATATTTGTTCACCCTTACTAAAGCGACTATCCGTCGGAATGTCTTAAATAGCATTGTAATTCGAAAGTGAGTGATAGCGGCTGAGAAAGCTCAACAACATCAACACGTGTGCGTTCCCGTCCGTTGCTGGCTGCGATGGCTGCGGGTCATGATTTTATTACTAACTACCAGGCGATCCTATCCTTGTTGACCCTTGCTAAAACGACTGTCCTCGGGAAAGTCTTAAATACTATCATAATATGAAGCAGAAATGATACCAAGTGAGATTTCTCATCAACATCGCTACAAAGGCACTCTCATCCCTTACTAGTCGTGATGGAGGCATGTTATGACTTCGTCACGAACTCCTCTTCCTGGTCTATAGCGGTAAGCATATATGGCTAGCTATGAACAAATCAAAATTCTCGCAGCATACATGATCATCTTTGGCAGTAAAATAATTAGACCCTCATGTAGTTCTCACGGCTACAATATCAAGGACTCAGGCGTTCACTGATGTCATCAACCAACATCTGGATCGTTCCGCGACCTAAGTTTTGTCACAACTTACAAGCTCCAATTCAAATCTTCGTACGTCGTCCCTCCAGATAACTATCAACTAGATTTCTGACCCTCGAACCCAGCTACTAAGTAGTAGTACATTCAGTTGGTCCATTCCATCACACATACTATCGCAACCTTCATCCATGAGTGACGATCAAGGTCAGTACTTCTATCTTTTATCTTACAAGGTCTCCGACCTCTTTGGCAGTCCTTCAAGGAACTTGGGTGAAGCTGTCCGAGGTCGTTGTCAAGTGTTCTCAATACAACTCCCCTGAACATCAGCCCCACCCAAAATGTCTGCAAGGAACCCGGGTGGATCTCCTCCAATGCATCTACGGATTCCTGGACGATACAGAGAAGAATCAGCTCGTCTGGCTGCATGGCACAGCAGGCGTCGGAAAGTCTGCTGTTGCATTCACTGTAGCCGAGAGGATGAGAGGTCTCAAAGTGACCGAAGAGTCGAACATCGAAAAACGTCTAGCGGGGACGTTATTTTTCTCGCGCAAGCACACGAAACGTTGCACGGCTGGATATTTTTTTGCAACGCTGTCTACCAACTTGCCAACAATTTCCCCAGCATCCGGAAAGATGTGAACAGAGCTATCCGTGACAATCCCGCTCTCCTAGACCCAGACACGCCTCTCTGCGACCAGATGGAGGCTCTTTTTCTCCAACCCCTCCGTAAACTTCGACTCAGATTGCGCGGATGTCCGCCTTCGTCGTTTGTTATTGATGCGCTTGATGAATGCACGTATGTCTGAACCCGAGCTTACCGATCTCATCCTTTCCCTTGCACAGGCTCTTCGTGACCCTGATCTGCCCGTGACCCACATTTTGCTCGCGAGTCGCTCGGAGACCCATATCTTCAAAGCCTTCCAGAATGAGGAGGTATGCGCGTTGGTGCGCGAGATATCCGTGAGAACTTCTGGGGAGAATGAAATTATCTCTTTAGACGGCGCAGATGTTGACAACGATATCTGTACTTTTTTGCGGCATTCCTTCAAAGAGCTGGGACGTCGCCATCCCGATTTCCCGCAGCCATCGGAGGTTGACCTCGCGAAGCTGGCGAGCCGAGCAGGCAGACGTTTCATCGTGGCGTCTACGATGATGAAGTTTATTATTGACGATGAAGACAATGATCCCCATGATCGGTTACAACTGATGCTCGAGTTCACGAGCTCGCTTCTACCAGGAACAGAAGTGTACAAGTTATACGATTATATCCTCTCTACGTGTGCCGACCCAAAGCGAGCTCACATGCACTTGTCGATTGTCGCCGCCCTTGCAGACCCTCTTCCTCTTCCCATCTGGCAAATCTCGTCACTTCTTGGTTCTGGTTTGGGAATGGATGTGCAGACAACGTTGATACAGCTACGGTCTGTCATGGATATCCCTACAGACAGCACTCTTCCCGTGAATATCTATCACTCGTCCGTTCGCGACTATGTTTCCGACCCCTCAAACTGCGACCTCCCTCAAGTACGCGATGTCGCATCACCTCACTACCTACTCACACGTTCCTCTCTCTGCTTGATGAAGGCGATTCCAAAAGCACGGCTCTCTTGGATGCACTCTCAGAACTGGGGAAGCAATGCAATGCAATGCAACCTGAGGACCCTCATAGGTTAAAAGACTCATTAGCGTTCCTTGTTCGGCCACCAGAGCCTTTATTAGTTTCATCTGTATGCTGTGGCTTCGAGGAGATCGCACTTCAGATTTACAATCTTGGCTCGGGACTGTGGACGGGTGTGTCTGCTTGCAGATCCAGGCAGGACGAGAATGGCTGCAGGACCATGGAGGAGGAGAGTGGCTACAGACCGAGGGTGGTCGAGGGTGGCTACAGAGAGAGGGTGGACGAAGGTGGCTGCAGACTGAGGAAGTACATGAGTGGCTGCGGCCCAAGGGAGCACGATTCTGGCTGCAGACCGAGGGAGGACGTGCGTGGCTGCCGACCTGGGCAGGACGTGAGTGGCTGCAGACACGGGAAGGACGAGACTGGGTCCAGATTCAAGCAAGATATGACTGGCTGCAGACCCGGGCATGACGACAGTGGCTGCAATACCGGCTAGGACGACAGTGGCTGAAGACCCAGAAAGGACGAAAGTGGTTGCACGACGAGGGAGGACAAGAGTGGTTGCAATCCCAGGGAGCACAAGGCTGGCTACAGGACGGGGGAGGACGTGACTTGGTGCAGACCCAGGAAGGGCGAGACTGGCTGCAGACTCCCCATGGTCAAGCGTGGCAGTCCACTCCTGCCGCCTCCGTCTGGGCGACAATAGAAGATTTCATGAGGACATCAGAAGAAATCAGCGAGCATATCGTTATCAGCGATGTGCATCTACTGCCAGCTTTCCAACTAATCCAGCAGTTCAAGACCTTGCTCGATTTCTTGATGTTTCCAGTTTTACTGGCATTAGGACACCAGCGTCATTCTACCTCTGCATTACCAGAAAATCAATCCCTACCAGACAGGGAGATAATTCGTGCTATGAGTGCCTTTGAGAGGTTTGCAAACGAAGCACAGGAACGAAGTCAATCAGCTTCCGATGCTCTCAAGCACGCCTGTCACAACTGGGCCGTACATCTCTCGCGTGCTCCTCATCCATTGGATGACGCGCTCAAATATATATTCCTGGCTTTTTGGAATGATCATACTATTCCCTGGTTGGAAATGGAGTGGTGTTTGAAGGGTCTGCGGTCTTGCCTTGCCATCTTATCTGAAGGGCAGAAATTTATGAAGGTGTGTGTTTCGACAATTCAAGGTAGCCACAACTGATGTCACCTTATGCTCCATGATGTCTAGTCCATGACATGACGCCTAGGAATTCTCTCTTATCCTCAGTCCGGACTCTTGAATTGTTGACCCGCAGTTCGGGTAGGAAAGAAGAGATAGCTTTATTTGCCTATTTGATCAATTGACCTGTCTAGGGGAAATATATTTATCTTAACACCGCAGATCCCCTAAGTTGCTATTTAAATTGGGAGTACAAACGCCTTTCATCGCAGGTGGCTCGTATGCCAAGAACGAGCATCGGAGTACAACAATGGTATCTAAACTGGGTACAGTGAGGATTGACTAGCAGCTATGAAATCTAGCACAGAAACATGCAAATGAAAAGAGTGTTAGAAAATGCGATAAGTACTAACGAATGAAGTGAGTCGGTGACGGCCCGTTCGGAAAAAAATATCATGCAGAAAATAAAAAAAGGCCAAGGCACTCGCTAGGCTTCTGATGGGCCGCTATAACTACACAGCGCACAAGGGGTCACGGAACGACACCAACAAAAATAGCGACGAATGTCACGGCGCAAACTAATCCGAGGACGGCGGAGCGAATGACAACTTCCCACTGGGCTCGAATTACCACAGGCGACCGCACACGCGTCATTGGTGCTTTAAAAGCGGGAACGCCCGCGGTGAAAGAGGGAACCATGAAGGAGACAAAGGGGGAGCGATTAGAGCTCGGCGTGGGAGATGGTGTGTGCGAATTGGGCGATTGAATTGAAGAAGTTTGTGAAACAAGTGATAACGGGGGTGCGTATGTGCGTTTGCATTTATACTGCTGACGTGCGATTGCAGAACTGAGGTGATTGTTTGAAGGAGCGAGGGTTTCAGTTTGGAGAGATGGCGTTGGAATGTGATCTGCGATAGTGACAGTGACAAGAGGTAGGGGAGCATTGGTGGGAAGGTGAATGTTGTCTGCAAGGACTGTGTTTCCCTTGACGGACTTTGGAAGAAGGTCGAAGTCAAAACCCTCTATGTCTTGTCCTAGGTGGACGCGTTCTTGTAGATCATCTTCCGCATCGAGGTCTACCTCATGACGGATGAACGCTGCGCTGGGACCGAAGGAACTAGAATCCTCTAGGGTATGCGGCTTGACAGCCGAACTGTTTCTGACATTCCCGCTGGAAGCACGACATTCAAGGGGTGGGGAAAGCACAACAGGATTTGTACGTTGCCGAGTATGTACTATGGAAGGGAAAGTGATAGATGATGATTGCGCGGAACGGTAATGAGATCGATGCAAGCCTGTGGCTGTGGCTGGACCTTCCGGCGCAGGCACATCATCGAAGTAGGCAGGAGAAATTTCAATCTCCGGCGGTTCGAATGAAGAAGACGAGTCTTCGTCTTCTGAAGATCCGGACAGTTCGGTGGAAGAATATGGGTCCGAGGCTCGTGAAAAAGAACGCCTTTCGGCAGCAAGGGAGTATGGTGTGGATTGGAAGGACATAGACGAACAGAATTCTGGATCATATTGCCCGTCGTGATGCTTGGATATCATAAGGCTAGGCGCTGGCGGGTGAGGCAATGGCGCAGATATCGACGTGACCACAGGGGCAGGAGCGGGCAGCGGCCTTGAAATGGCTGGCCTAGCGAGTTCAAATTTTCGAAGTTGTCTCAGATCGCCAAAAACATACACCATGAGACAAACCTATCAAATGGGGAATTATTTCACGCGCGATTACTTGGAGAGAAGGGGGTTCACTCACTCCGTTGAAACTAGAGAACAATAACATCAGACCAAGCCATATGCCGGGGAATGCTGATAGCCTCCACCACCGTCCGTGAGGGGCACCAAGCCAGCTACCAGACGTCAGTACAAGAGGTAAAATTCCAGCAATGGATAAACATAGTATCCCAGCAGCAATGCCGCAAGCTGCTCTGCGTGAGCCAACATTAGTAGAAGCTGCACGAACAAAGCGTGAGAGGGACTCTTTAAGCATAGCGCGTGTCTCTAATGCGACCTCTATGAATACTGCAGGATCTGGATGGGCATTTGGTGGGTTTGAAATGGCTGTACCACGGGTTCTGGTGAAAAATGTAGAATGTTGAGGTGAAGAATGGAATGGAGCGAGAATGTCTGAAGGGACATCGAGTTCGTACTCAACGCCAGGGGTGAAGAATGTTTGTTTTGCTTTTGCATAAAAAAGAGCAAGTGAGGGGTCTGACGATGGTGGAGTGCGAAAAGCTTGTCGTGTTGCAATATCAGAAGCAGTTGGGGCAATTTTAGTACGCTGGGCCCAGATGTTGTAACGGGTGGTATACTCTTTGAGCCAAAGCAAAAAATAGAGATTTTCTGGTGACTGCTCGACATAGAGAAGATATTCTTCGAAATCCTTGAGGCCGAGAGGGGGAAGGTGCTTGCGTTCGAGTACATCGTCAAGATGGACTTCCAGGAATGGTGTCACCCCACACGAGCGTACTTTGCCAACAGACGGGGGTGGATTGCAAATCCTGTGCTACATAGATAACTCGTGAGGTATGTTTCTACTCAAGTACAGGTTTAACAGACCGGAAATGTTAGGAAACCCTTCAAGGAGAGCCTTGACGTTGGCGGCCTTTCCTGCTGTTGCATTGATCATAGACGTAAGCGAAAAAGTAGAGGTCAGAAGTGGGCAATGACTGTTTGTGCACTTAAATGCCACACACGTGATAATGATGATGATAACCCGGAAATTGGACATTTGACTGACTGATTGGGAGTAACTTCGGTCGATAGGCGCTTGGCTTGAATCGAATTCACTGGACGGTGGATGACGTACTTGCTTGTCACTTCCTCGGCATAACAACATGCAAAATTTGAAACAGCATGAAAATTTTCAAGAACTGGCCAGCAAGATCCTCTTGAGAGTACATTAGCCTTGAGGCTAAATGGATGCGAAATCCATTGAGCAGGTTAGGCACAATAAATGCTGTGACTCTGTTGATCGATATCAATCAGCAGAGACCATGTGGAGTCACTTCTAAGTTCTGATTTGAAAATTAGCAGATAGCCGCGCAATACCAGATCAATGACTTAAGTCGAAGTCTGGCTCTAGGTGCAGCGTGGACGATAATAGTAAGAACTTTCTATCAAGCTGGATCATCGATGTTGGCGCAGCCATGCCAACAGGGAAATGGCCGACTCCAGGGCTAGTCTACGTAGACTCAGTCTGGGGCCAGTCTGGGACGGCTGACTTTGGACGGAGTTTAAACATTCAGACCTTGGACAAACAAATACAAATGATATCTGGGTCCGAATAGCATTGTGCCATCAATTCTTCACAGTTACGTCTCGCCTACAGCACCAAGTTCTACTCAAAGGCATATCGAAAGGACACTTGATCCCTCCGAATCTGCAAGTCAATTTGTTGTAATTGTCATATCTGTACAGGTCCTATTCCTGATAGACTCCGTCATTCTACATCTGCAAAACGACGAAATGAACACTTAACTCAAATCTTAGTAGGATTCGATCGTAGGAAATGTATCAAACTAGTATTATTGGTTGCAATGTTCACTAGGATCTGCCTACAGAGCTCTCTCAGGCTGAATTCTTGGATCCATTACAACGAGTACAAATCAGCGGCAACACACGAAATATCGTGCAGGATGTTCCACGCATGATATGATATATCTGGACTTGACTAAAAACGTGTTTCGAATAGTACTCGTCCAGCACGTATCGATCATTGCCGTTCCGCTAGACAACAAGGCATCTTGCTCATTGGCAACCCAGCATCGAGTACTTTGTTGATTTGACTGGTGGGTTATATTGGGTAGGACACTCTTCAGACAGACATGTCATTCCATGTTGTTATCCCTCTACCAACTCTACGGAACTACCCGCACATTGACTTATCCTGCAACGAGGCTCAAATATTCTTCGTCTTACTAGTTGGGTGTCTTTTCAGATTGGAGTTACGGAAAGTTCGTCACGTCCAACAGAATAGCCGTTCACTTAGTTTCGTTATTTGAGCTCTTGCACGATGCTTGCCAGCAGGAAAAATCGCCGTCAATGCCCGTCTGAATATGACTTCTCGTCTTCTGAATTGTCACGACTGTGTATGTCTTCCCACGATCTATGAGTTTGATCGCCCTAACGCGACAGTGTCAGGTACGGATTTTACAATTATACAAACAAGTCGCGTTGCGGATGCCATCCACGACCTTTGACTGTGGGGGTGCAGTCCATCTGTATGTATCACAACTCAGGCATGCTAGCACCTGTTAACTTGATAAAGGACTTTCGTATACAGGTGGTAATCTCTTCGCTGCATGCTTCTGCTCCCAGTTCCTTGAGATACAGACAAAGGTTAAAGACATGTTTTTTTCAGATATATTGTCCTTTGGGGTCGTAGGATCCATTTCGCGGGAGGCTTAGCTATCGTATGTATGGGCTTGTTTATCCAGACAGAGTACCTATATACCACGCTGATTCACATACACAAGGTCTTAGCAAGTGCCGAAAGCTCTACATGACTTCAGTGAGGCCCGGCACAACATCCGATACAGATATCTGCCAAGAGGTGTATGACGCAATGGATCAAGGTACAGCTTCGCTGCCAAGATCACCCCAACAACGCATGACCCTACTTCATGAGAGTCACCTAGATGGGCCGGCCGCTAGGTATTGGTCAGCCCATTATTCAAAGGTGGGTGTCTTCATTCGAACAGTTGATGTCTGAAAGGTCTGTCTGTGATTTCTATTGGCGTGTACGCTGATGATCCTATCGGATGTAATAGTTGTCAATCTATTTCATTCTGCATGTCCCTTACGTGTTCCAATGAATGCCCAGGCCCTGAGTCATATCTCGAGCTGCCAGCACCAAAAGCCCTGACAATCATCACATTACAGTTGGCAAAGTGTCACTCACCTCGTGTGCTTCGAATATTAATACAGTTGTTGCAAAATTGCTGTCGGATTTGATTCAGCTGGCGATATTCGTGAATGTCCTCCTCAGCGCACGCCCCACTACAACCATCCCACGTTGACCCCAGGGGCACTTACGGAGCATTTTTTATCGGGTCTATCCTTGCAGCAGTGTTAGTAAAAATCATTTGCTCACTATGCAGATAAAGCTGAGCATTTCCGGTCGTCGTACAATACCTCACGGAACAGGCTTTTTGGTTTAACCACTATTCAAGCTTTTATTTACTTTCGGACGCATGTTGGCAGGTGGACAGCATTTTATAGGCTCATCGTACGTCTACGCGTATCTTCTCTTCAGTTCTGTTGTTGACGTTATACCAGGTCTTGTTGCTTTGGTAGGTATCCCTTTGAGTTGTACTAGCAGGCATGTCAAGATGGTTTAGGATGCTTGATGCCGTGCACCTATCGTTGACCGTCCATTGCGTCTATTACTATTTGGTGACCAACTTCGCGAACGTTGGTGCGATCACAAAGGTTGTTTGGAGTTTTAGAGTAAGTTCTTACTTAGGGCTTCCGTGCAATTTCTACCATCGTGTTGATTGGATTCGTTTAGCTTCAGATAGTATTTAACGTAAGTCATTTTCCAAGCTCTGTGATCTGTCTCAGACATGTACCCGCAGGTTCTCATCGTCTATGCAATCCATCTGTGAGTTTGTTGTCTACTGTGTATACATCACTTACTAAGTTATTCTTGGTTCATAGGCTGTATTCTCATCGCATATGGATAGGTATTTCGTCCCTACCAATGCATTTGACATGACTGATGCGGCAAATCTAGTCGGCAGGGATCGATCAAGAATTTTCCGTATAATACCAGTGCGCGTGCAATCGAAAGTCACATTCTAGCCATCTCATTTCATTTTGTCGATTAGTGCATAATCATCGTCCTGACTTCAGGTCAGCTCAGTCTGTCAACGGAAATGCTCTCCTAACGATTTTTGGAAATCCAGGTGTTACCATCAGTGAGTGTTCAACGGTACTTATTCTTGCCGCTGGCTCATCAACTTAACTCGATCAGCCCTGTATTGGGCAACGTGAGTAAATAGAATTCTCCTTAATACGACGAGGTGCTGATAGTGAATAGATATTACATACAACCGTCTCCGCAATTTTTTGTAAACCAGTGGGCCGTATACATGGCTTTGAGCGTAGTTACTTTCCTTGACATACTTATTACATCCTCGCTATGGTATCTCCTCGCTAGCTCCCGTACTGGGTTCTCTCAGTAAGTATTATTCCGTTCACTCTTGGGATCTGATATACTACCAGATTATTCTAGCACGGATGGCTTGATCAAAAGGCTTATTTATTACACCATCGATTGTGGTTGCCTAACCAGGTGACGATCCTTCCAATTCATCCCATGCTTTGACTTATCTTTCATCCAGTATATGTGCATTGTCATCTATTATTATGGTGAGGGTCCAATCGTTGTAATGTCCATCTCAGCTCTGAGGGGGTCACCCACAGTGCGCAGTGATGCCAAATAACGTCATCTTCCTCAGCATTCAATTCATAGTGGCTAAACGTATGAAAAATTGCATTCTCCGAGGACCATGCTGACCAGTGGATCTGTTTCAAGTCTACGTCAACTCGTACATCGCACTTCTGAACACGGGGTACTACATACAATCTAACAGAAACACTATTAATTCTTTCGAACTTCGTCGGGAGCCCCAAAGAGACTCCTTCAACAGCATTCGTGGACTGCACAATCCGTCGCACGAGAAATTCCCATCACTTCGGAGGAGCATGCTTACTCATCCCGTAGTTGAAACCGTACCTCCTACTCGACCCTCAGGGGCTGTCATGGTTAGTAGTCAGTTACCATCATGGTGGATGAGGTACTAATGACACGTTCCAGTCACGCAGGTCGATTTTAGTGAGGGTGGAGAAGGAGTCTTTCCTTTCATAGTATAAAAGAATTATCGGTCCATATAGACATTGTAAGGACAGAATCCCAAACGATTTCTCGATTTCCTGTGAATGCAAATAATCAGTCCATCGAGTCCTGATGTTGTATGCCTTTGTACTTGAGACGAAGGCTGAATCTCATGTGCATTATTCCGTATACTTACTTAACAGCATAGAGTGCAAACAAATAGAAACAAGGAGACGAGTCTCAGCGTCGTTGAAAGAACCGCTTAACATTAATAATACCTAGGAGACGAGTCTACAGATGTAACATAGGGAGAACGAGACGGCGTGCAAATGGAACATGAGACATACCTCAGCGTCGTTGAAAGAACCGCTGAGGTAGAGAAAGCGAGAAACGCCAAACTTATAAACTACAGTATAGGATCCGTGATATTAAAGACAGAAAAGGAAATATGACGAGAATGATGACAGAGTGGTGACGATGTTGACTCTCAACATAGAGTTCTACCAGATTGTGGTACATTGCATGCACCCTCAGGCTGTGAGCTCCTTTCTCTGGGAATCAGAGGTAGAGTGTGTTAGACTCCGAAGAATCCGAGAGATAGGCACGAGGGGGAGAGAGTGGTCCGAGCGCAAAGCCAGCACTGACCAATAACAGACGTCTTCATGACGTCCAGTTGCGCCCTGAAATATATGTCAAAAGAAGTCATACATTGCATGCACCCTCAGGCTGTGAGCTCCTTTCTCTGGGAATCAGAGGTAGAGTGCAGGTAGAAATCTAACAGGTGAGTGTCTCAGTATCTTGGAAAGAACTCCTATTGATGAAACATCTACCTAACAGATGAGTCTAGTGTCGGGAAGTGATCCGTCAGAGTACCTGAACCTGTTTCACTTACATATAACTAACGGTTCCACTTCGATATGTCTTGACTGCATGTCACCCATCCTAGTTACTGACATTTCTCTTTTTGCTACTTAAGATAACCGGACACTGTCCTGGCACCTCAGTCTCTCTAGTATTGACTGAGGTGCATATCCCATTCATGATGTATGGTACATGGTACTTACTAGTGTACCTACAGACTCTCGCTACCTTAGGTTAGTTTACAGCAATTAAAGTCTCTCTAGTATTGACTGAGACTCTCGCTACCTTAGCTCTCATTCTCTGACATCTAGTACATTTCATTAGCATGCTACAGTAAGGTAAGGTATAGGAACTCATGTCTCAGTATCTCAGAAAGAACTGAGATGCTCATTCAAGTGTGCACTATATTATATACTGTAAGTCTGTTTTCTTATATCTATATTGGAATGAAACATTCTTTCTTTCTAGCTTTGGGCCCAATGTCATCAACTGCACCTGGCCTGTCATTGTGCTTGGACTTCCTACTCATCCTCTCCTTGTGCCTGTGCACCTTTGGTTGCTTTGGCATTCACAGTAGCAGAGGATTTGGGTTCCAACACTCCCCCTCAAGTGCAAGCCAGGGCCATTCAGCTCCTCAATGTTTGCAGACAGGGGTGGGGCAGTGCCTTAGTGAAGGCATCAGCAAGGTTATTGTCAGTGGGGCAGTAGCAGATCTTGAAGGTCCTGTCCCTCACATGGGAAAATATGAAATGGTAGCATAAGTTGATATGCTTGGTGCATGATTGGAATTTGCTGTTGGAGGCCAGTGCAATGGCAGCTTGATTGTCACATAGTATGGGGATAGGGAGTGGTAGTGCTTCATACAGCTCTCCAATGAGCAGTTTCAGATAGAGCAGCTCACATATAACACTGGTGAGTGCTATGTATTCCACCTTGGCTGTGGATAACACAATCAAGGGTTGCTTACATGCACTCCAGGCTACAAGACCTCCATTCAGAAGTATGATGTACCCCGACATGGAGTGTTGATGGGGTTGGGATGCCCAGTCAGCATCAACATACACCTCAAGCCCTCCATCATGCAATCCCAGGGTTAGCTCAAAATCAGCTATACCCTTTAGGTACCTTAGGATGCACTTGGTGGCCTCCCAGTGGACTTTACCAGGACTGTGTATGAACTACAACAATATTGCGATAGGGAATGTGAGGTCAGGGCAAGTGCTGGTGGCTGCATACATCAAGGATCCTATGGCATGCTGGTATTGTACATCTTTCATGGCCTTGAGTTCTGCATAGGTGGTGGGGGACTCTATAGATAGGATAACACCTGGTTCCATTAGGGTCTGGGCTGCCTTAGCATCCTTCAGATGAAAATGTTTGATGACAGTGCCCACATAGGCCTTCTGCAACAATGTTAAGGTACATGCTGCTCTGTTGCACATTACCTTCAAGCCTAACAACCACTTCAATTCCCCTAGGTCCAATATCTTGAAGAATTGCTGGAGCTGGGTCTTAAAGTGTTTGATGAGAGATATGTGGTTTGATGTGACTGCCATGTCATTGACAGAGACAGTGATGACCATCTGCTCCATGGAGGTGCATTTGTAGTACACTGCTTGATCCACTCTTGACCTACTGAATCCTAGCTTGGCAAACACACCTGCTAACTCCTCTGCCCATTCATACCCTGCCCATTTCAATCCAGGTAGGCTCCTCTTTAATTTCAGCACCTTTCCATGCTGATCATCCCTTAGGTACTCAGGTGGCGTGCAGATATAGATTTCCTCTTGGATGCTGGCATACAGGTATGCACTTTTGATGTCAATTTGGTGGATCTCCCAGTCTCACTGAGCTACCATGGCTAGTACCATATGGATGGTGCTCATTGGTGGTGGCAGTGAAAATGTTGAAGTAATTGACCCCAAACTTCTGCCTTTGACCATTTGCAATGAGGTGCACACAAAGCTTGAGCTTCTTGCTGTCCAGTCCTCACTTGGTTGCCAAGACATAGTGACAGGGGATTAGGTCTGTGGTAAGTTCACAATTTCCCATGTACCTAGCCTTTTGAGTTGACTAATCTCATAGTTCAGTGCTTCCTCTTATTCTGCACTGTCAGGGCTGTTCAATGCCTGCTGCAATGTAAGTTCAGGTTCTGTGACTGCTAATGCAAGGTGAATATGAACTTCCTCATCCATAAGGTCTATCACTGATGCCTCTGTTAAAGAATCCAGGGCTATAGATGCCATCTCCCCCTCATGGAGGGCTGTGTAGTAGCCTAGTGGTGGCCTCACTCTAGTGGGTCTTGGGGCAGGTGGGGTTGGTAGAGGCTAGGATTGGGTTGGAGGAGTGGATGGTGTCTGGGGCAGTTCAGGTGAGGTGGTCTGCAGTGGTTCCTGGATGCAAACAGTATAAAAGAATAAATTTAGCTAGGCTGAAAAGACTAGTTCCACTTATCCTTATATGCAAGGGAAGCTGAACCACAAGGACTTAATGATCTATAGCAACCTTATATCAATCCAACAGCGATAGCACTCTGAATAAATCTAAGACTGGCTAGGGCACTGAGTTATCTAAGGGCACAAAATGAAGGAATGCGATGGGATGTGACTTGTGGTTTAGTAGCACACTGGCGGAGGATGTGAAAATAGTGGTGAGCAGGTATTGGCAAGCAATGCGTTGGTGGAAGGCACAACAATAGAAGAGCACAGGTATTGGCAAGTAATGCACTGGAAGAAGAAGTGACAACAGAAGGGAGTGGGTATTGGCAGCAATGTGCTGGTGGAAGATATAATGCTATAGGAGTGTGACTATTACCAAGGAGTGCACTGGCGCAAGGAGCACAATGACTGAGGTGCATGACTTTACAAGAAGGGGACAGATATTGGCAAGCAATGCATATTCTGCATATTCGCACACTACGATATAAGGACCATCAGTAGATAGTTTTTACTTACTTCCCCTTCCCACAGGCAACTGTTGTATAGCAGAGTCACCTAGTAATTCTTATAGTCTTGTGCAATTGTCAATTTCCTTGCCCTCTCTGTGTCCACACACTACTTGAGTTCCTTCAGTCACATACTACTACCTAGGTTCCCTTTTTTGCAAGGTTGCACTTGTTGCCTAATAAGTCATGTGCTTCAGTCATCACACTTCTTCCACCAGCACACTCCTCGCTAATAGCTGCACTCTTCCATTGTCACATCTTGCACCAGTGCACTGCTTGCCAGAAGTTGCATGCCCTTATTGTCACTTCTTCCGCCAGCATAGGTGAAACCTGTAGTGATGTAAGTGTGGTGCATCATATCTGTAGGTAAATGGAGAACTGGCGCTGTGCAACACAAGGATACATGTAATAAGACCTGTGCCAATAGCTTTTAGCGACAATAACAATGGGAATTGATGCACCAGTGGAGGTAAGCAGACATAGACAGGACATGGGGGGAGCACAATACCAACGTCAGACCAAATTCTGCATAAGTGTGTGACAAGTGATGGCAGTCATGGGAATTTGTTCAGTCTGTTGGCTCCATTGTGATTATCAAGGGAAAAGTGGGTGTAAGCACTGATATCTGCCCAGCACTAATGTGATTGTCACATCTGCAGGAGACTTGAATACTGACTATCCCCAGTTGGTCCCATCGTTGGAAATGGACTTAGCAGAATTTTTCCTTCAGAGGGCACATGACTGATTGCTACCTGATATGGAAGTGATGATCGGATTGTGGATAGCAATAAAGTTGTGGACATGTGGGATCAAAGAAGCGCTGGGTTGAGGGTGAGAATTGTGGGAGTGCAGGGGAATTAGACATGGTGTGGGACAATGGAAGGGTGGCCACACTGTGGATGTGATTGTGCTTCCTTATAAAAACCCTATTCAGTGCCCCACTAGCCTTTTCCTCCCACTATCATCTCTTAACCATCATGCCTACCTTCAGTTTCACCACCATTGTTAACCCAAAATCGTGCACCTTCAATGCACTTTTGAAACCCTGCAAGCTCGTCTGGTGGCCCTCGCCAACACTATTCCTGAGGACTGCTCCGACTTAATACTGCAGAAGGAGGCATGGTCACATGACTGGGTCAAGGTTGTCATAAGTCGCATCTTTCTGATTCTCTGGATCCATTTTGCTGATTCCCTCCTAGCAGGACCTGACTCAGAACACAGCAGATTGTAACACCTACAATCTGATGCTCTTTCTCTCCTCAGAAGAAAATGAGCTTGGGCACAACACAGAGCACATATGAGCGCTTGGCATTCAAATTTGCACTTTCAAGTTAGAGGCTGTATGCCAAGCTGAAGAGCACTCTCAGAAGGAGGTGCAAGAAAAAGCGAAATCTGCAGAGGTCGATACCAAAGAAGATGCTGATGCCAATGGGGAAGTAGAGGTAGCACTGCCTAAGCGCACTAAACTGTCATAAGTCTCTATTTTCACTTTTGCACTTGATGCTAATGCTTCATTCAGAAAACTGGCTGTATGAGCACACCTAGGAAGACTCTAGAGACTAGGGTGCACACGACCAAGTGTGCTCGTTGTGCCAAGTCTGGCTTGGTCTGTACTGGGAAGGAGGGCATTGCCTGCATGCCTTGCAGGGACCACCATAAGGGTTGCGAATATGTGACTCATAAACATGGAAGTAAGTCCTTCTTTTCCTTTCTAGTTTTATCTTTTGCTAATACTCTCCTAGTTGTCCAGGCCCACACAGCTGCTGTTGCTGTTGCAAGGGTCACATCGACTTCTGAGTCCATGGCTGTTGCTGGACCATTGTTGGGTGTGCAAGTCTTAATTTGCCACCCTAGGACTACACCGCTGTCCTCCTTCTCAGAGCTATCCAGCGATTCAGGGGAAGAAGATGAGTCCCCCACTGGTCGGGAGTCTGAGGGCAGTAAATGTGAAAGAGAAGAAAGCATCAATGTCAGTGTAATCGACCCACTCATGGAGGCCGATGCAGATGTGGAGGACTTAATTCTGGAGGGTCAGTTGCAATTGTTGTGGGTGCACATGTCCACCATGCATAGTGTGGTGCTGGAATTGATGAGTGAGGTGGAGCTTATTAACTTGGAGCTCAAGAAGAGGAGGTCCCATTAGATAGTGTCCTTTTCATCTCTTTTCCTTTTTCTTGATGAACTTAGCATAGTGCACTGTACAATTTAAGATAGCAATTTGGATAGCACCAATAGTAGGGTCTGTTTGACCACTAGAAACCCATTTGAGCGCATGTCCTAAGTCCCATGTCTGTGTCATATGCACCAGCCTTAACTCCACTGGGTGCCTAAGGGATAATTAACATAACATGAGTGTGCGTGTGATACAATAGGAGGTAAAATGATATGGTTTTGTCTGTTTGCAGGTTACTGACCATCTTCATCATTGCACCTCCTTCTTATATCCCTTCTTGTTGCTATGGTGTGCTGGGTAACTATAACCAAAGTGTGTGGTGTGCTGCCTACGTGTTTGAATAAAGGAGTATAGTAATAAATTGTGCATGGTATAATCTAATCCTTGTTTTTGTGGTATAAAGTCTGTGCATGATTAGCGCATAGCATAATGAGAGGGCAGAACTGAACACTGGACAAAAACTGGGATAAAACTGGTACTATCATACTATGAACAAGTATAGTTGCAGGATTGTGGATTGGTGGAGGGGTTATACATTGAAGTCAAAATCAAGTGCTTCATTGTCGGGCTCCTCCACATTTTCGCTAGCTAAGGAATTGAGCACTTCTTCATCTAGAACCATGATACTGGTAACTGAGATCTTGGTTTTGTTGCACAGGAGATATGGGAGTAGGCAGAATGCTGCATAGCGCAGTGTGGATACTGTTATGGACTTGGATAGAGTACGCCAACAAAGGCAGTCAACAGCACCAATAAAGGTGGTTCAGATCAGGACCGACTGAAGCTATGCTTCATTGGGCTATGGACTCCCGCAGGATCCGATTGTGTCATATCCCATACATTCGCGCTTCTCATCCGAAGTTCCGGATGTCAGATCCAATCAGATCCAATCCATAGATCTGTACCGGATCCATTACGATAAGCTTCTTCATTCATATCCTGTTCATATAACGTTAAACACTGCTTATTTCCTCCATTTAGTATATCCTCCTTTCCGGTTTATCTGTTAAAGACCGTGGCACGCCAGGCGCATACAATCTCTCGGAGGGGTGAGTATGACTGACTCAGAAGGGCTTTGGCCTCAGCTCGTACGCTGTGCCCCTCACCTGAGTACGGTGCCCTTAATTTCGGATAAAGTCCAATAAGGTCCTAATGAAGTCCAGAGGACTCCGGAGGCAGACAACTCTGGTGGAGCATCCGAAGGACTTCCGGATGAGCGCGGGAACCGTCCGGATGAGTGCAGGAAACTTCCGGACAAGTATCAGAAACTCGGATGGAGTTCCATCTACTTGATAGGAAGTAGAATAAGTGCGCGTATCAATCCTTGGTGAAGGCATAGGGTGGAAATACTGCAATGGACACAGTCCGAGGCAGCAAGAGTGGTCCGGAGTTCCGGATAGGGGTTCCAGAGCGGATACGGACAGATATAGACTACCCTTAGGTAGAGACGGAGTCGGATAAGGATCGGAAGGAGTGTAAGTATCGGAAAGACAAGACTTTAACCTAAGGATACAATCCTTTAGGCTTAAGATAGAATCCGGGAATGGATGAAGTCCGGAAATGCGGAAGAGCAGAGCTCTGGCCTAGGGAATCAATCCCTAGGCCCAAAGGATAGAGAAGGGGTCCTTACAACACTAATGTGCGAGGACAAGAATGCTGCAAGACTGTATTATATTTGAACTGAGGATCTATCAAGAAGTACAAGAGTTTATATACTGTAGGTAGCTAACGGAATAGTCAGAGGCAGTGTCCGAGGCTATGTACATTAGTGCAGTCAAGGATAATGGATCAGTAAGCGTATCGGATAGGTAAACAACCGAGTACCGGTAATAGACAAGTAACAAAGATATCGGGTAAGTATAGAACCGGTTATCCGAAAGGTAGAGAATACCAAATAACAGAATAAGGCTGTGTTAATGCTATATGAACAGGTAATGAATAAGAAAGCTTATCGTATCGGATCCGGAGCGGATAAACATATCGGATAAAGGAATAGGCTATGTTAATCTTATATGGACAGGTAATGGATAGGAAAGCTTATCATATTGGATCCGGAGCGGATAGGCATATCGGATCGGATGGATGAGCGGTAGTTGGTAGTTGGACAACTGCGATAGTGGATGAGACTGGAACTGGTTATGGATGAAGTCTAGGATCCTAATCGAAGGATTAGTCCATAATCCAACTATACGATAGGTCCAGAATCTGGGATATGACATTATCGGTTATGCTTTCTTCCGGCTATGTTCTACTGATCCGTTTCACTTGTGATTAATTCCCGGTTATGTTTACTGATCCGCTTCACTTGTGATTACCTTCTGGCTTATGATTGACTTCTAATAAGCGTTGCTTATACTTTGCGATACTTTGTGCATAGCCTCTCGCATAGTTCTATCGTATATAAACTCTTGTATATGTTCTTAGCACCCTAGTTCAAATATCATCTTAGATTGTCCTCATTCCGTTATCCGGACTCGAGTCTTAACAACTCTTGTCATCCTCCGAGACTTAAGGATTGTATCCGATAGTCTATACGCATCCGCCTCTATCTACGGATAGTCTATACTCTGCTAGTTTCTAGTTCTAGACTTGTCTAGACTAGTCCTTATACTCTCGTCCGATATCCGGACGCCATCCGGATACGTATACGATACTATTCCTTATCTTCGGATAGTAATACGATACTAATCCTTACCCTCGGATATCATACGATACTATTCCTTGTCTTCGGATAGGAATACGTTACCTTCCCCTCTAACCGGATACCATACGATAGTCATCCGGACCTTCGGATACGCTACAATAGCCATCCGGATCTTCGGATACGATACTTATAGCATTCTGAAATACGGGGCTATACTCGGGAAAGGGGCACAGCGTACGAGCTGAGGCCGAAGCCCTTTGGATCCGTTACCCTTGAGCATGACCTTAACAACCACGAACTGCAGTTTCACCACTTTTGAGACTCTGCTTGGTTCTGGATAGTTATTACAGTTAGATTAAGTTATCAGAAGGTTGGGAGACTTACTCTACATTTGACCAATCAAGGCCTGCGGGGCAGAGCAATGCACCAGTGACTTCGTGATTGAATCCACAGTCAGACTTGATATTTCTGGCGAGGGGCGGTATGACTGCCTGTCCTTTTGGCACAAGCCACTCGAGGACTGCTGATTTAAGCGTCTTCGTGTCGTCGCCTCATGCACCAGAGGCTCCTTTACCCATCTAGTAGAACGGTAACTATGATAGCATTACAGGACGATGAACTCACCATTTCCCCCACATGAATAACGTCCTCCTCCTCACCATTCATTAGACGATCGAGAAGACCAGGATATGAATCAATAAGTTCCACGAATACCCTGTGTTCCCGTCAGACACTAACAATAAAAGCGTTGTAAGGGTTGTAGGAATTTAGATGTCACAACGACACTCACTCAGCAGGATAATCCTCAATGGGAGTGTCTTGTAATTCTTCAAGGCGCAGTATACCCGAAGTTAGAAGAGCAGGGTAGTTACATAGTGCAAAGACTGTCCGACCAAAATGTTGGCCATGAAGAACCAGGGGGTTTGATGAAGTCCTGTTCGACAAGTCAGAAAGCCAGGGTTACATCACGTTAAAGACAACCTACGCCTTTTTATGTGGGCCCGAATGAAGTGCCGAACCGACACGCTTGCGTGAAGGATCACTGGCAGCAGGTGCATGATTTTCGTCATCACTCATACTATGTTGAAGGAATTAGACAGATAAAATACAAGTAGCAAATGAGACTATATACCCAGACCTTCCCTCTCAGACCGCTATTGATATCGTAACAGTCAAAAACCGCGATTAGACAAGACCACAATTGATGTCGTAAAGACAATATGATATGCACCGCGCATGTGCCAAAAAAAACCGCTGTCGATATTTGATCGAGTATCACTACTGCAGCTGACAGCGCGGTCAAATCGGTATCATCGTACGATAGTACATAAGTCACCTGGCACTGGGAACAACTATTAGTTTCACCATGTCCAATATGACAGGGATTTGACCTCGGACACCCGGCTCACCTTCTCGAAAACGTGCACAACAATGCATCCATGTTGGAAGTAGCATCACATTAAAGTAAGCATTGTTAAATATGAAGCATGAGGTCAATAAACAATACTTGCACCTTTAGCTTCCAACTTTCCTCGGCATGTGCACTGGGGAGCTCTGATGCAGAAAATCCACAGATGGGCGCTGATTGCAAGTGAGCAGTGTGTTAGACTTTAGAGCAACTCAGACAATACTTACCGTGCAGACAATTCAGTCAAAACATCCAATCATTCCACAAAGGAACACAGACTACTGGTGAGATTTAACATTCATATACTAAAAACTGTTGAGAAAATCGTTACCTAGTCGAGAACGGACAATCGATAAGTGAAGTAGAATCTGAGCTGCGTGAAGTCAAGGAACAACTAAAAAATGCTGAAAGCATTACTGCACACCTTTCAGATAGGGTGATGACATACAGGTATAGATGGCTTGAAGAATACTACTGCGCCAGGAACCTGGAGCGCTATATGCCTCATGACATCTCTGTGCCCAACCTTCAGCAGATTGCATTTGGCGCCCCCTCTCCCAGCATATGTTCAGAGCTTTTGAAGTGGGATGAAACAGGTGAAGGCTCAGAACAGGCAGAGCATAGTGATGGAGAACATCTGTTGTGAAGGAGTCAAAAAGGACCGGCCATTCACAATGATGTCTGATGCATAGGTATATAGCTATTGCGTCCACCACGTCATACTGTGTTCATACGTGTTCATAAATAATCACAAAACTATACAATGTATAAAAAACGCGGGATAGTCGCGAGCTGTGAGAGGTTGTTGCAATTAGCGAACTTCCTAATCCTTTTCTACACCAGGGGTGTTCTGCTCGAACAGTATCGTAAAACAGGGACCCAGCTCCACAGGTAAATAGAAGTATCAATCGTGTCTATTAAGTGGCCCCACCCCAAATATTATTATTGTATCTCCCGCCCGCCCGCTGCAAAACAACAATATGCGACTACACTGAAATCCTCACAACTAGATTCTACATATTGTAAGGACGGAACGATTTCCAATATCCTGTGACTCCCATGTGCACGCGCCACTTGAGTTCCACAGGTCTTGACCTTTTGATCTTCACTTCCTCCTTTTGCACTGGTCATTTCTAATAAAACCCTGCTGTCCTCGTACTCGGATACCACGTACTATCCTGACAATGTTCTTCTAACGAGCGTCAACTTTACAATAATATGGCAGTCCATACATTTTACTTCCCTGAGCCCGAGCAGGCAAATGATGAACAAAATCAATACTGGTAAATTATAGTGGTAGCCGCTGGGCACGCATATCCTTGTGACCCTTCGTATCAGGAAGGAGTCGCTTATGCGAGAACGATCTCAATGCTTCTACTTGCGTCTCCTGGCAGGGCCTGCATCCTTCTTCTCGCCTCCTGCAGGCGCAACAGGCGTGCTGTCAGTCTTTTGTTTGTCATCGGGCGTAGAGGTGTCCGTTTTCTTTGCCTGGTGATGATATAGTTCAGTAAGGGAAGCCAAGGAAGATGTAGTACAAACCTTGGCAACAGGTTTCATTTGCTGCGAGCCAATCAAACCAAATAGAGCAGCAAGCATCCCGAAAAGAGTGAAGACAACACCAGCAAGACCAACACCAGTTTCCGGGTGGGCTTTGATGGCTGATAAGGGTTCCTCCCGAGTAGCGTCAAGGAACTGAGCAATCTTACCACGGATATGGGAAATAGGATCCTCCAAGAAGAGAGGGATGTAGTAGTTGCCTTCATCACTGACGTCCTTTCAAGCAGAGAGAGCTGCCTCAAGGTGCTTCTTGACCTTGTAGGTCTCAGCGGCCAGAGACTTCGCGTCGTCGATAGAGTGACCGACGTAGGTATTGTTAAACAGGATGTCCTCAGTCATGGTCCAAAGTTCGACACCAATACCCGCCTGAGCGTATCAGTCAAGGTTGATACAAGAGTGATGAAGCAGAAACACAAACGATATTGTTTGGGTGCTTGACTGGCTCTAGATCCTCACAGAAGTCAGGGTTGGCAATTTTGCATGGGGCCCACTCGGCGATGTAGGCGGGGTTATCGATCATATGCGCGTACCACTTGCCCTTGTATGCAGGGTTGGCCTTGTAGGGGCATTTCCATTCACTGCATCCAGGAGCCTCATCACAAGCCGGGTTGGGAACTGTGGGCGCGATCCAGTCACCATCTTCCTCGTCGTCCCACTCTTTGGGCTTCTCGGCATCCGGATCAGGAATGTTCACAGGTGCATCGTCCAACCAGCCTTCGGGCTTCACAGCATCCTCATCCAAAATTTTGTAAGGCTCAGTCTTGGCTCAACTTTACAAGAAGTAAGCGCACCATTACAGCGTCGGGGTCACTAATCCTCTTTTCATTAACCCAGTCTTCAGGGTTCTTATCTTCGGGGTCGTCAATCTCCTTCGCAGGGTTGACAGGGGGAGTGAAGTCCTCAAGAAGGAGGCCCGAGCTCTGACTTTCTCCGTTAAAAAAAGTACGTTGTACGTGTTATCAGGGCTAAGTCCACGCATCAGTTTCTGTCAGATAATGATTGTAAGCGAAACTTACTTGACAATGAGAGTGTAAAGTGTTCTTGCCAAAGGTGGGTTTCAGAGGGGAAGAAAGGTGCTTCTCCTCAAATTCACCAGTGACTGGGTTCTGATGGCGGAAGATGAAGTGCAGCTACATCACAGAAAGCATTATCAGAACGAAATGACAAGTGATCAAAGAATGTTTTACCTTAGTGCCAGGGCAAATGTTGTCAGGTCCGAACATCACAACCCAAGGGGCGGTATCCAAGAATTCCTTCCCGCTGGTCTGGAAGACCTCCTCAAGAAGTTTGATGTAACCACCATCACAGTTCCCGCCCTTCTGGTACTTGACCTTGTATGATGTATACTAAACAGTCAGGAAAGGGTTCTCATTTCGTGAAGACATGGTTGATATATGGTTTTGCATTTTCAAACTCAGCTGGATAATCATGGGACACGGCACACTCGGGTAACTTCGGCTGAGTTTGAAAATGCAAAACCGTATATCAATCGTGTCTTCACGAAATGAGAACCCTTTCTAAGTATACATCATATGTAGTTGTGAGGATTTCAGTGTAGTCGCAAATTGTTGTTCTGCAGCAGGCGGGCGGGAGCTACAATGATATTTGGAGCTACTCAATGCGTACTACAAATTTGAACAATACGTGGTTGGGCTGTTCGTCGAGCCAGGCCAGGCTGGCAGTGGATCTCCATTGTCCAACGTCCACAATTCCACTGTGATCATGAGTGAGCATGACAATGATCAATATTGCAGAACATGCATCTTGCCAGGTCTTTTCGCTCTCGCTACCTCGATACACGATAACACCTACTAGTGTAGAAGTACGTAAAGTTTGGGCTTGACTACCGAAGTAGTATTGATGGTGTACAATACAGACAGACTTGCCATGACGAAGCGCGCTGCATCCATCGATGATCAACATACCCCGAAGCACGTTAGAATTACTAAAGGTGAGTCTCAATACCTTGACAATATTGCGATATTGCCATTCATAAGCCTGTCCTTACAACACAGGGACTTGTCTGGCGGCGCCGTCACCCAAAACGGATGAAGGCACCTGGCGCATTCTAGAAACATTCCTTATGACCGACACCACATACCCTCAGACAGAAGAGGCGTTTGTATCCTATTTGGGTGATCGGTACTTAGCGGAGGACTAGAAGGATGCCCTAGCCGTGTTGTTCTCTGGTGACGGTGATGACACGATCGCGTTAGCAAACCTTCGCACCCTCAAGGCCGTTTGCATACCCAAAGCCTCCGCTGTGTCATCAAATTCAACAAACACAGCCAAAGATTCAAACTTAGTTACATCTGCGCTGAAGAGGAATCGTCGATCGTGTAGGCCATTTAATGTAGGTGCAATTTTTTGACTTATGATATTTGTCCTGAGCATCAGGTATAGCCCTACATTAATGATCAAGCAGAAGTAGACGACGACTCAGAGGAGGAAGAGGAGGAGTGTAGACTATTTAATGTACGTGAAATATTTATTACTGATGACTCTACTCAACCATAGTAGTGCTTTATCGACGATCAAGCTAGGGAACCCAACGAGGATGACGATGGGGAGGCAGAGGATAGAAACGGCTCCTCTATGAAAGCGCCCAATGTTATGTCCATGCCAGGTCCATCTGCCAAGAATAGGTTGGCCGCTGTGATTGATGATATCATAGGCAGGTACCAAGAGGAACCGGGCAATTCTTCAAGAGGACGTCTTCCTTACAAAGCTGCCTGGTCCCCCGGCACAATTGAAAACAGGATGTATCTTCTTCTAGTTCACAGTACGCCTATTTTTAATCCTGTAGTATGTTACTCATTGAGTTGCAGGAAATGCTACTCAATATATCGCCGAACACCTTCAAAGCAAAGGATTTTCAGCCACTGTGTCAACTTGGATACCAGGCCAACTCTATGTGGTCTTGGATAGCCCAAAAATGATTTCGGCCTCGCTTCCGCCCTCGCACAATCTCTCGGTGAGAGAATATCTGCGCATCAAGGAGGAGGAACACGAAGCGGTGGAACATGCGAATGTCAAACTTCCCAACCTGTCGTGGGTTAGAATCAAACATGGCAAGTACAAAGGCGCCATAGCCTACGTGTTCGATTCCAAGCAATCCAGCTTTTTTGTGAAGGTCCTGGTGCCTCCACGAGATTTCCCTTATCCCATGCCTAGGGGATCTGTTACGCTACTGGACTCTTCTCACCTTCCGAGGGACAACACCGTGACCGACATCATTTACGATGAGGAGCTTGTAGGATGCTCATATAAAGGATCCAAGTACCATAAGGGACTTTTACTAAAGGATTGTCACCGTTATCTCCTGGAATATGTGTCCTCCCCCCACGTCGACGATATTCGACTGCATCTGCAGTCTGGGTGGGACACATTATTCATGAAGCAAATGATTGTGGCGTTTTCGATGCAGTTCCTGCACACAGGAGACGTGGTCAGGGTCATCAAGGGAGGAGTCCATTCAGAGATCGGTACGGTCTTGTCAATAGACTATACACTTGGTTCCGCTTGTTTAGAGCTCACCTTTGACGGAGATAAAGTCAAAATGGAAGTTCGACTGCAGGATCTGGAGCGCGTCTTCTGTATTGGGGACACAGTACGGGTTGTGGCGGGTGCGTACTTGGGCTTAGAAGGACATGTCATTCAAGTATCGGGTGATATATTTCACCTTTGTCAAGATATTTCCAAGGAAGAGGTGGGTTTCTAATGTGCCTCGCATCATTGTCTACTAACACTTGATATCCTATAGGTGCAAGTATCAAAGTACTACTTGGATCATCGTCCAATAGATCACATGTTTCAACCACAACTATCAGCAACACAGCAACCTTACGAGCCTCCTATCGACGAATCTATCCAAGTTGGAGACCATATAGAAGTACTCCTGGGAGAGCATTTAGGAAAATGTGGGATCGTATCATGGTTTCCTGCGGGAGTGACGCAGCTGTGGTTCCACGATGCAAACCCCATCTTCATCGAGGACGAAATCAAGCACAGTCTGGGACCTCCAATTCTCCAGGTTGCCACTGCATTTGTTCGACGGACACATCTCGCGCAAACAATCACGTATACCAAAGAAAAGGGCTATGACGTTAGGCCTAGAGATGTCGTCAGTGTCGCTCGCGGGCCAGAGTATCAGGCCAAAGGGGTCGTACAGAGTGTTGACCTCCCGAAGGCGCGCTTGAGACTACTATCTGAAAATGACCAGTCACTCGTAAGTACCCTTCAACACGACTCGAGCATCTCTGATCTTTCACAGATTGACGTTCCAATCGGATTTGTGGTGAAGTTGTGCAACGCGCCTTTGGATTCGTTTCGCAAAGTCATAAACAACGAAGTTTTCTTGATTGGAGGCGACCGAAAGGGCTTCCGAGCTACGTTATACAGTATTGGGACAGAGAATTGTGTCATCGCAGTGCACGGGCAGGCATGTATTACGGTCAAATGCCAGGACGTTGTCACAAGGTGAGCGCCGCTTACATCTTGGTGATTATATTATTCACATGTTGCTAAGGTATGGAATGAGGTTAAACGGTGTGATGCTGGGAACATCAGACTTGATATCACTATGTGATTTGCGAAGAAGATCATACTTGATGTCACCACTGCGAAGATGTATTACCCCTCCTCCAGACTGAGTTCCCTCCTCCTCGTCTATATCTGCTCGCACAGATTCAAGCGTCCTGTGGACATCATGGGGCGCTAACCCTGAGGATAACAATACTACTGACACCAATACTGCAGAAGGTCTTTCATTAAGCGTTGCCCCTAGTTCGTCGACATTCGACCCCTGGACTGTGGATGCACAGGACACCCAGGATAACATCAACGCCAGAGCTGAAAAAGTTCAAGACAATGGTGGGTCCTTAATGGAGGCATCACAATATGTTGCTAATTTAACTATAGGCCCTCTACCCTGGTTGATGTCCAAGGAATTTGCTTCGCAGCTCCTTACATATCACGCACTCTTGAAAGTCTCGTTGAAGTTCAATGGAGGTGGAGGCAAGCTTCACAGGCGATGTGTATCAACGGCCTGTCCTGACCCATTTTGTGGTGTGAACGGACCCGCACCCGAGGGTTTTGTTGCAGTGTTTTGTGCATCAAGCAATAAAGGCGCCACACTTCAACACTACCACATCCCCGCTGGCGATCTATGCCCAGCGCCTCCACGCAGAAAGAATCAACTGTGCCTGATTCTGGACGGGGAGTTTCACGGCCAGATACGAACTGTCTCGAAGTGTAATGTTAAGCTCAGTACTGCTGAGCTTGTGGTTGGGGACTCGGATGCTCCTAGCATTACCTTGCGTTTTGACCAGATATGCCTCGTGGAACGCTTCATGATGTCATAAACTCTTTATATTGTCAATCTAATTATTTGAGACAAAGCTGGATGTAGTTGAATACTTAAACATGCCTGTATGCTACCTATTGTATAGTTATCAATGGTCTTTTGAGATCCATCTATGGAACATTAGACTATGTATTTGAACTATATTTCTTTTGATACAATGATCATTACCAAGGACGTCAAGGTAAATATAGTCTGATACTAAAGTTCGTGACTGTCCGGGGAGTAGGTGGCTATTAATTCAGGGCTAAGGTTGTCAAGAGCAGATACTTGAGCTCAGGTAATTCCCGCTACCTTTAGGTAGCTGCCTCTCGTCAGAATGCCCTCTTTGTTGAAGCCTCTGCAAAGACGGCTATAGGGGTATGTGAGGTGTTTGAGGAGCTAGTGGCGCGGATTCTTGAGACCCCAGAACTATGGGCACCTGTTGCACCAGAAGCTGGTGTAAGTTTTGGGAGGTGGGGTGAGGAGGAGGGGATGCCGGGAACGATTAATATAGGGCCTGACACGACTGCACAGGACGACGGGAATTGCGGATGCTAGATTCTGTGCTTAAGCGGCTGTCACTAGTACTGTCATGGTGATACCGCTTTGCACGCAGCGGATAGAACCCACAGGGGTCGGTGCGCTCACTAGTGATATTATCAATTTTTGCGTACGATGCTGATTGCTGTTTCTGCGGATAGATCTGCCTTGGACACGAGTGAAATACCTTGATGTGCCTATGTACTGCACTCAATGTATGTAGTATAGACATGCGGGCCATCTGGAGAGTGGAATTTCGGCTCTTTGCAAAATTTTGGAACCCTTGCTCAGTATTAAGATCACCTTTCACCAGTTGATGGTCTTGATGATATTGATACCTTTTCAGAGTGATACGTCGAAGAACGTGGTGATCATTGGTCAATCTGGGGCGGGGAAAAGCTCCCTCATTAACATGATTTGTCCCAGGGCCAATGCTCCTACCTTGAACGACACATTCGGCTGCACACAGGTAGAAAAAGGGTACACATGTAATCTTGGGAGACAAATATCATGTCAAGTACACGATACAAATCGCATGCACGTAACTTCAAGAAGTTCAAGTCGGTGGCGGATAAACTAGGTGTGCCAGTCGTAGTGGTCGTTACCAATTTGGAGGATTTCAGAGGTTCTTTGGAGAATTGGTGAATACTCTCAAAAACCTCAGTATTCCGGACACTACTAACACTACTAAACATGCATGCGTCACTGCACTACCCAAGGAAGAACTGCAGAAATATTACAAAAAAGGACAACTCCATGATGATTCCTGCCGAGATGTCAAAAATCTTATCAGAAGCATTCTTGGGGTTCGAGAGTTCGATTCCAGTGTTGTTCTTTATTTTATTTATCATTTTGGAACAACATGTGGGTTTCTCAGATAGCGCCGGCAGAGTTTTATTCTGAGTAAAGCCGTATATCAACCCGCTCCTTTCAAACTTGTTCCCTTTTCGCTTAACCATATGTACTTACTATGCCTGGAGTAACTTTATGTACAAGCGCTTAGAAGTAGTTGAAACGTCTGGCGTCATATGTGTCATCATTAAATATAACTTTCGCCTCATTGCCACATTGAGGACCAGCAATGACAATGCTGCAACAGCCTACATGGCACTACAAGGTGGTGAGATACAATATTGATCACTGTGATCAACATATTTAATGCATAAATCTAGGATTAATGAATGTCCTGATACCTCACCAGGCTCATGTAATGTCCTGAAGGACATCGTCCGATCTTGGATGCATATCACTCATTGGTGCTTCACTTAAAAACTCAGAATAAGATACTGATGTGAGCTATAACTACGACAGGTAATCTGTACTAGGGTCTTGATATGGGGACACCGTTGCAGATCTTGGCAAAGAACGCAGTGACTCTTGCTGGTCATCATCACATAGCGGGAGCGTGCAGGGTGGGTAATGATCTTTAGAGTATGAGTGTGTGATAGAATGGAGATACTATAAATATACCTTTGCATGGATAATGCATAGCCGGTATGTAGGCTTTCTCGAAGAACTTTTCTACATTTACTAAGTTAACGGTCAGCCATCCGCCCACCCTAATGTTGAGGAAGTCAACTTACGCATGTAGCTGCAAGTGCTGGTCATGCATTCGGCGACGTATTCTCCTGTACATATCCCTGCGGTTTGTTGAGAAACTGAAGCCTTGACATAAGTATTAACCTTGGAGCAAAGACAGGATGGGTAACAGAACGCATGCGTCTCGCGATACTTCACAAACTGTGATGGATGAATTTTGTGCCCATATCCGTCGGTCGGCCTGTTATTCTGGTGAGTGGAGGGTTCCATAAAATCAACTGATTTACCATTGATACATGGCTAGTTCTCCTGTTGGGCCGTGATAATGCAGTATTCCATGACGGCAAGTCAAGATATTGACCAGCATCCTGATGATATTGGGGTCGACTTCAAATACAGGACATTCTAGCGTTTCAAAATCAGGAGAAGAGTGTGTAGACATCTCTGGGGCATGGGGGACGCCTTGCTCTCATACTGAGAGCATTTATGCACCCTACAAGACACGCTACCACTGCGCGATCCCTATTTTTATCATTCAGCTGGCGCGGTCTTCATTGTCAGGTACTTGGCGATTGTGGTCTCTATTTTAGGTACTCGGCAATTGCGGTCTCCATTTTCAGGTACTCGGCGATTGCGGTTGCAATTTTCTGCCATCACTATTTGGATTCAATTATATTGTTGCACGATGTCTTGGGCAGTGCAATCTGTCCTCGTTTTTCATGTCAGCCGCTAGTTACACCTGCGTCTGTAAGTGCACATTCGCAGCGCAAAACTACTTCAACCACCATCAGCAGTCATGCTCTCAGACGAAAAAGTGTCTTTCATCGGCCATATCATCTTTCAAGGAACTCTTAACTCGTAGGAAGTCACGCAACTCACACAATGAGATTGGGCTCGTGGGAGTTGCGGGATCCATCAATATACCATCCGCCAACCCGCTGCCATTCGAGCAAGCCAGTCCTTCGACAACCTCACATCACGAAGTGACAATGGCATCTCTGCCCAATTTATCCTCCACTCCTGAAGGAGTGGGTGTCCCTCCCACATGCGAGGGAGCGGAAAATAACGTAGAGGACATGTCCCTGGCACAGCGTCGACCGAGACGTCAGAACTGCCGGATGCCACTAAGATTCAGAGACGTGCTTCCACAGCCTCCTCCTACCGTGCCGTTGGAAGCTCGCGACCATCATCTTGCACCCGCCATATCTATTGTCATTCCAGATCATCGACCAGTACGTATGGTATTGCGCACCCCCCGAAATGTCTTTGGGCTTGTGCGTCAATACTTCTCCCCTGAAGTGCCATTACACGATCCCAAAAAGTACATCACTATCGCAGACCTGTCATTTATACCGGGCAGCTCTCAAGTCGATGATGAAGAACATGCACCTCTGGCTGCGAGCGGTGGCTCTCAGTATCACCCATATCCTAATCGTTCGTCATTCGAACTCGGTAATTGGTACTGGAATCAAGGGGTGCAAAAATCACAAACAGACTATGTGAAACTAATGAAAATCATGGGTGACAGTACCTTCAAAGTTACCGATGTGTGTTCTATGCATTGGAACAACATTAACACCCAGCTTGGCACCAACGACTACGACGAGAGAGATGGAGAGGAATGGGAAGATGAAGACACTGGATGGAAAAGGACACCTGTGTCCATTGAGGTACCATTTTCGCGCACCACTGAAATACCAGGTTCACGGCGTTATCACGCTGCAGAATTATACCATCATTCTCTCATGGGTGTTTTGCGAGAGAAGCTGGCCAATGCCCGAGACGATAAGCTCTTCCACTACCAGCCGTACCAGCTGCGTTGGAATCCTCCTCACCTAGATTCCGAAGTCACCATCCACGGGGACTTGTACATGTCTGCCACTTTTCACGAAGCTCACAGCAACCTGCAAGAATCACCAGGGGAGCCTGGTTGCGATCTACCTCGAGTGGTGGCTGGCCTCATGTTTTGGTCCGACACCACGCAACTCACTTCGTTTGGCACTGCCAAACTGTGGCCTACCTACATGTACTTCGGCAACGAATCTAAGTATCGTTGTTGCAAGCCATCACTTAACTTGAGTAACCATGTTGCCTACTTTGAAACGGTCCGCCTTCTTACATTGCTTGATCTGCTGCATACTCAACGTTTTGTCACCAGCTCCTCGATTCATTCAAAGCCTTTACAGATGGGAAAGGCCTAAGCAGCGAGTGCACAACACATTGTCACAGAGAGTTCTTTCATGAGCAATGGAAGATTCTACTGGACGACGAGTTCCTCGAGGCATATGAGCATGGCATTGTGGTGTGTTGCTGTGACGGAATCATGCGCAGATTCTACCCAAGAATCTTCACTTATTCTGCAGACTATCCAGAAAAGTACGTGTGCTCAATTTGTATCTCAAATAGTATTGATTCTAATTTCTCCAGAGTGCTTATAGCTATGGTTCGAAACTTGGGAGGTTGCCCATGTCCCCGCTGCCTCATACCTAAGAATCGAATCCAGAACATGGGCATGCCTCAAGATAGACAACAACGTCAGACCCTTTCTCACAGTGACAAGAGAAGGAGGATGATCGTGAATGATGCCCACTCACTGATTCACGAGCAGAACTTCGCAGTTGGCAGCGCAGCGGTGGAACACATTTTGAAACCTCAGTCGTGGGTACCTACCTTGGTAAGACTTCCACTTCATTTGCTCACAATGACTAACCAAATCTTAGAATGCATTCTCAGACCGCCTTGGACCTATGGGTTTCAATATATTTTGTGCTCTTGTGGTGGATCTACTACATGAGTTTGAGATCGGCGTGTGGAAGATGTTGTTTATTCACTTGTTGCGGATCATTGCAGCGCAGGACCTGGGTCTCATTCATCAATTGGATCAGAGGTATAATGTCTGATAACGTGTCACTTGCGTGATTCAGCTGACTCCTATCATCAGATACAGGCAGACTCCGACATTTGGCCCAGCCACCATTCGAAGGTTTTCGGCCAATTCATCCGAGATGAAGCGTCTGGCAGCTAGAAACTTTGAAGATCTCCTTCAGGTATAATTTTACCATCATTCAACTTGGATAGGCTGACACAATGTACAGTGCTCCATCCCTGTTTCGATGGCCTTCTTCCTGAGCCACATAATCAGACTATACTTAAGTTGCTATTTACCATGGCCCATTGGCATGGGCTAGCTAAGCTCCGGATGCATTCCGATCTGATGCTCGAGATCATGGACCATGTGACGTCAGCACTCGGCCAACAATTTCGCCAATTCAAGGGCACAGTTTGCAATGCTTACGAGACCCACGAACTTGGCCAGGAAGTCAGTGCTCGTGCCCAACGCCATGCAAAGAAGGAGATGAACCAGGCAGGTCGTAAAGGCACACGACCTACTCATGTCATAGGGCAAGCTGAGGTGCACGACTCAGAGTTATTAGCCCAAAATGTGAAGCGCACCAAAGTGTTCAATCTTCAAACATACAAATTCCACGTGTTGGGAGACTATGTGTCCACCATTCGTTGTTATGGAACGTCTGATTCCTATAGTACTGAACTGGTCTGTCATATAACCTTCAACTACGAACTTCCCTCACTCGACTTCTCCAGGGCAAACTTGAACACCATTCTCCCAAGGCAAGATATTGTCGCACTGATCGCAATTCTTTTGTTAAACAGCTGACTCGGATCGAGCGCCATCAGGCTTGCATTCGACGTATTGGAGACACTATTTTTCATCACCCCCATTTCGAAATTTCTGAAGTAGCAAGGAGCCCTCAGGCTCATCATCATATTGGCCTCACACAAAAGTACCCTGTACATATAGGATCATACTTGATTAGCCACCCGGGTGATCCAGCTATAAAAGTTGGTCATATACTGCTGTATCGAGAGCCTTCGTTCCAATATGCTCTTGCAGAACTTTTTTCCGAAATTGAAGGAACACCTCCTGAGTCGAATTAACATCTCAAAAGGCACTCCAGGAGTAGGAGACGAACAGGATATAAATACAATTATCTTCAAGGATGATCGCATGTATCACCATAATATTGCTAGGTTTAACTACACAACTTACGATGTCCGAAGAGCCCAGGACGTTATCAATCCAGGGACATCGCATTGTAATATCATGGTGCTCCGCTCCGACAACGATATGGGGCGCCAAGGTCACAGGTACAACTACGGTAAGGTACTGGGCGTATATCACGTCAATGTCATCTTCATTGGACACGGCATGGTTGACTACACTCCAATGCGAATGGATTTCCTGTGGATTCGCTGGTACAAGCCCGTGGATGAAGTCTCTGCCTGGGACACTTCAACCCTAGATCGAGTGAACTTCCCGCCCCTGACGAACGAGCACTCATTCGACTTTCTTGATCCCGCAGATGTTCTTCAAGGTTGTCACATCATTCCTCGTTTTGCTAGAGGCCAGAGACATACTGATGGGTCGGGTGTGTCGGCATGTGCAGGAGACAAAGATGACTGGTGCGAATACTATGTTAATCAGTGAGTCGGTCGCAATGCAACATGGATCAGCAGTATTAAGTTCAAGTTTGTTACATTAGATTTGTTGACCGTGATATGCTTATGCGCTTTCACTTTGGGCTTGGAGTTGGACATGTGTATTCTCACCATCGTGCCACACAGGTTGAACTTCAACGAGAAGATAACCCCTTACATGCATCGTTTAATCATGATGCAGAAGGCCCTGCAGACGATCTAGAAATAAATGACGATAGTGATGAAAGTGATGATACCGATGGCGCATTGGACGTTGAGCAGCTGTTTGGTTCAAATGAATCATTACTGGACCAATTTGATGAGATGTATGATGGCGAGGTGGATCTGGATTACGAAAACTAGATACCCTTGATCTTTCATTGTAAATGTAGCTTTACTATTCCGCGACTGTAGAAAACCTTAAATTTAATGGTACCACTTTCGCGGTCAACCATCCGAGCCGTTTCTGGACAATTTACATGTAATATGTCGACCGCATTGTAATGGCGCATGGACGCGGTCAGGTAGGTCGAATCCAGCCAGCTGCAGTAAAAGTATGTAATCATATCCAAACGAATATTTTTCCCTCCCGTCTCAAGGTCTTTATTTGCAGGTACTATGGAACCTCAACTTCATGAATGTTATCTCTTCAGCGACCTTTCTCCTAGTATGATGCCTATCTCTGTGCGTTGCTTTTTGACCTTGCTATCTCAACGTCACTCACTCACTCCATCCAGGGTCTCGTCAGGCTAGATGCAGGGTTCAATTTTGTTGGTTATGTTTCCATCAGGGAACAAAGAGCAATTTTGTTTCCGCTATATGTAGGTTGTCTTTTTCTTGAGAATTGCAAGTGTCTCATTACGCACCAGTGTTTATCCATGTCTCTCGAAGCTGTAGGTGGTTCATTCATCGGGTGTCATACACTGACTATCTCTGTAGCTCAAGCAACAGATCTACCTGGTCGGCTATATAGCGACACCGATTATGCACAACAGAATGCAAATTGTGCACCATTCCGTGTTCGAACCTGGGTCCGTGCCCATATACACTCAGGTATACAGTGTTGCATTGAGACTGTGCTTTGCCTTCCCACTGATTAGTTGTGTAGCACGCAGAGCCATCTGGGAAGTTGGATCTGGCTCCCCGGGCCTACACGATAACTGACCACCTTTTGTACATCAAATATGATTGGGTGAGTCCGCCTTACAATCTTAAAATTTTGTTGCGCGACAAAATTATAGCCCACTCCGGGCATTCACAAAACAATGGCCTTTCTTGCCGAGTATCCCCAGGGACACATCAACATTGACATCACTGTCACTCTATCACAACTCTTTCAGCCCTTTCAAACCTCTACGATTGCCCAGGAGTTTAATGACTATCAGCCGCTCGAGCCACCTTTCGTTGTCTCGGAGTCAGAGTCTCCTGTGTTTGACGGACTCCCATTTTGACAAACCCTGACTGTGCCTGAGGTACTGCCAGTGATGGATCCCCATAATCCTTCCGTGAACATAACTGGCTGTACAACAAATCTCGACGGCGATGTCACACAACCTGAAACACAGCAGGCAGACGGTCCAGACACACTGACCGTCATTCAAGAGCAGTATTCCCAGTGGAAAACAGTCCTCGTTCATTTGAGGCTGGAGATGAGATCTGACATTGCTGTCGGAAGACCCATCAATCTGTTCTTGCTCACACAAGCGAATTATGCCCAGGAAAGGGGACATTTTGTCCGCCAGCTCTTCGAACGAAGCCTTGCTGCGGTTGGGATAAGTCAAACAGCTCTGGATCGCGGTCAGGAGCTCATTTGTGTAATATTCTCTGTACATCCTGACTCATTTCTAGTCATATTGTCCAATGGACATACCCATATCTCTGAAGATGCTATATTGGGGATGGTATGTTTTCTTCATCGACTCCATCTACTTTTCTCACTTAAAATAGGTCGGTAAATGGTTGTCTGCCCTTCTGTCTCTCATGAAACGGGCAGCTACCATTGGAATTGCAGATGGCAGACTGATGTCCAATTTTACTCTTCAAAACCTGTGCCCCTTCGCCCTACAGAGTGATATGTGTTCTATATGTGTACAATTGATGAACATGTTCATCCCTCCCAACTCAATTCATTTTCCGATTGCTGTCAGTATTCAATGTTGACCTTGATGTTAATGTCTTATTTGCCACACAGACCAATGATTTCGTGCGTTTCCTTCACATGGGTATTGCAAAATCGCTCTTTTACTATCTGGTATACCGGCCTACTAAGTCAGCCAATGTGATAAAGGTTATGGCTGATATCAACCGCCCGGTCTTCAGGGATGCCTCACACCCGCCCCCGGCAACGTTAGCATTTGTAGGGACCTGCGTAAGTCGCATCTGCATTACGGCCCCTTATTCATCTAAAGGTGTTCCACTGCGATAGTGTTACAGCACCCTCCTCTATCTGATAGATATGGTCAAGACAACAGGAACCAGCATGGACTTATCACAATTCCCTTCTGTTAGCGAGGTTTACGACATACTTCTTGGGACAGCTATGAACCTATTCGCACAGGAAGGCGACCCAGACCTCCCAATACTCCAGGTTTACCTTTCAGGGTTTTGTAACCTGAAGTGAGATACCATGGAATTCATTTTTGTGCTACTGATTAATGGGAATTCAATATGCAGGAAAAATGACGTCGTCAAGATCGCCCGCCACAAATAAGCCGAACTGAAACAGAAGTCGCTTTCTATATGCTGTCTAGTCATCAGTTGGGTTTGAATGTATATGACCCTACGAATTTTCTTGCGATATTTGAGGGTTAAGATGCTCGTTGTGGTAAGTACAGCACTCCAAGCCAGATTGTGGCAGCCGCAATTCGAAGGTATGATTAATGCGAAGGATGAAGTACGTCTACAACGTGAGCGATGATACCCAAGCCTACGGATCTCACACTCAAAAAATCTTCACACAGGAACTTGTGTGTTGTCCAATGGACCTTCCATGGCAGCATTGAGGTAATTGGTAATTCTACTAATTACTTATCCATGCCGTGTTTTTTATAGACTGCTGGCATACAGCCACCGCCGTCAGAACCACTGTTGTACAGCCACGGTCTCCAAATCAACTTGTAAGCCCTGAACGATCGCATGTGAGCCTCTTCGTGCCCTCCCATTTCAATATGTTAAATATCAGTTCAGCTTTTCTTCCTACATCTAACACTCCTTCAACAAGGTACTTGCTTGGTGACCACACTGAGAACGCCCTGAAATCTTGGCTCCGGACACACGGGTGTGAAATTGTCAGTGCACTAACGTGTTTTGAATATTGTTTTCTCATAACATGAACTTCAGCTTCCTACTCCCTCTTTATCACAGCATCCGTGCTGTTTGGATGGGTCGACCCCCTTGATCTTATCGCTGTCCTGCATATAAGCATCAGGGTGGCTGCAGTAGATAACCGGCTCCAGCAAGAAGATTACACTAGCATCACCTTCCTTGTGCAAGGAGGGCGTTGCTTGATGGAGGAGAGGATGTATCGAGCTCAGATGGAAGTTTCATTATTTAGTAAAGCTATTGCGAATGTGTATGAAGAGCTAAATACCCAATACCACCCACGTAAGTCATGCTCTCATGATATGATTTTGACACCAACTTTTGTCCCCTAGCTACATGGCAAAGGGCAATACTCAGAGAGAACCCTATCGTGCATATGGGAACACCCCTATCGATTTATGATGATGATTTGTCGGTCAATTTTGATCGCTGTAGACCATCAAAAGCTACTCGAGACAAATGTGAGGCATGGCTTTCCATGGCATGGCAGTTTCAAACGGATTTCCCGTGAACTAAAGAAGTTCCTCGATTTCACCAACACATCTCAAAGGTGAGTATTATTATACTGTGAGGGACTCAGTATTCTGACACTGTGCAGATCAACGATGCATTTCCCCCCCTGCCTTGTTTGATAAGAGCCTGGGTCAGCAACGTCGCATATGGTGATTTCATCAGCGCATCCCGTGTAGACACAAAACCTTTCCACCTCAACAAATCCGACAGCTTCAAAGCAAAGGAGGACAAATCACTGGATGTAATCAAGTCCAATTTTCATATGTTGCAGCTGATGAAACGACATGCACAGTCCGAAGTGGCCATGTTTTCTGAAGCCATTGCACGGACTGCTGGGATTCGGTGTGCTGGTGATGGTGGGCTTGCAGTGTTTACTTTTGTTGTCTTGCTAATGTGACTGTAGGCACGTGCACATCCTCTGGAAGTGCTATGACTTAAGAATCGTGTCTACCCAGCAATGCCCCTGATGATTGGTCTGACGATTGGTTCGATGATTCTGTATCTTCCAACAGCTCTGCGCTCACGTGAAACACTCGCTTGTAGTTGTACCTTTTCTTGAAGCGTAGTGCAGGAAACACATCACTACTGTATTGATATGCCACATTACATCGTTCGTACGTTTGACTTGATTTTTATCTATATTGTGTTGCTTTTATCATTATTACCTTGATTATCAATTTCCATTTGCATAGTGCCTGCGCTCCAGGTGGTCTAACTATAGGTGCCGTGGTTCGAACTTGACCAATGCTCCAGTTCTAGAAGATGTCGAAAGCCTGGCAAACAGACTTAATGTGTACCCAATGGTGCAGCCCATGAAGGCTGCGCTTTACTTCAGCGACGTGGACGGGTTCGAAGAGTGGCGAATCTTCATGTCTATAAAAATATGTGTGGATTCTGTAGAACAGATGCGAAGATATTCAAGATCTCGTCAAGAAGATCAATTCTGTCTTCTGATGAACTTCACTGTGATGATCTCATCGCTGCCTTAGACAACTACTGAATGGTCATTTCTCAGATGATAATCACAAGGGCTGATACAGGTATACCCAGGAAGCCAAGTTGATAAGGGACCTGCGATTAGTAGTAAGTGTAATTTTACATATGTTGCTTAGAGCAGGAGATGACCCACCTTTTCTTACATTACCAGGTCAATTGTATCACCGAGCATGATACCGAGACTGCAGTTTTGATAGTCTGAAACACAAGGTGAGCTGTCAAGAGCAATTACATGTCTACCATTGCCCATATGAACACCAGTAATCAAGGTATACAGCATTTATTCGCATACCCAGCTTGGCAGAATATGGTATGCCTTGGGCAGCCATCTCGCACGCAAGGGCAGATAATATCATAGAAGGTGAAGTCATTTTCCAGCTCTTGATGCAATTCAGTGGATCATTGCTTGCGCAGGTGCATCTTTCGGAAGAGACCAGTCCTCTCTAATGGCAGCGTGATTCTGCTTGCGTCATTCCTACCAGCTGAACATGAGCCAGAATACTCAGGAAGCCCCCTTGATCTCAGTGATAAGGACATGAACCGCGTTGAGCAATTTCAGTTGTCATTTGTGCAGTTATTGATGCATGGCATAGCTTCACTCTTTACTTGTGTATGAATCTTTGCCATCCTTATTCGAATTGGTCTAACGATTTTCTAGTTTGGAGAAATATTCTCCCAAGTAAGCTTATCAATGCGATTCATAGGCACACAAATATTGACTCGGTAACCTCTTGTTTTAGGCGTTCCTGCATAGCAAGTGATCATGTAGTTGGCTCGCCACTTGCTCTTATCTTTCCAAAAGGTCTCATCGCAAAACCAAGACGTACAGCGTCTTTATACTCATGTGAGTTCTGCCCCAATGAGACGCATTTATTGTTCAATGTTTGTTCAAACTTCAAGAACAAAAGATTGTAGCCACACCAAACCTTCGTCGCCAAATTCAGAGTGCTCGCTATGAAAGTGGAAGAGTATTTCACGAAGCTTCCCGAATCTCTGGCATCAGTAGGCTATATCCTGGAGGAAATTGCAAAAATGAAGGCACAAAGTATCCTGGAGGGCCTTGTTGTTCTCGACTACCTGCCCGAATCACAGATGAACATACTGATGATATACAGCGGACTTAAGGATAAGCACTTTCCTCTGTTTCTAACTTTCGATCGAGTGCATCCCAATCTGTCATCTGGACAGTTCCTGAGCTAATCATTTATGTAGCTGACGAAATGATCGCGGCAGATATCTTGTACAAGAAATATAGCGCAGGAACTTTCCTCAATGTTGACAATGCTGACGCGCATGATTGTTTCGTTACCTATGACGTATTCGCCAATCAATATTGGCCTTGTTTTCCACAGAATCTCAGCAAGAATCTTAGTAACATTTTCTCTTATGATGACAAGAGAGTACTGACACTACTCCATCAGATTTGTGGCTAGTTTTTAATGAATTCATGAGTGAGTGCTTATTTGTATTACATTGACATTGACAATTTCTGAATATGCCTATAGGGATTGTCAAAGGCTCCGAATATGCACTGACATATCCTGAAGGAGCTCTCAATCGCCCAAATTACCTCCGTCTTCCTCATCGTTTTAACCCAAACTTTGCGAATCAGAGGGGAATTCTGTATGACATCTTTGAGTATTATACGAAAATCAAGAGGCAGTGACGTCATCATGATGTTGCAGATCGGTATGACCTGTTCTCCCTTCTTATCCATGTAATGTCATGACATATGCCCAAGCAGCACGCATGTGGTACTTAAGCTCTTGCAGAGCCAGAGGTTCCCTGGCCAACAGTTCGATTATCTGTATGTGTTATGCCAACAATGTATCTCACCTCTGACCACCCGCACTAGGTATGTTGATGAAACAAGGAATCTAGATGGTTTGTTCTGGGCTGGGGATACCACACAGACAATTTTTGCAGGAGTTCCTCTAGGTTCGATAATCTGAAAGCCTTTCTCTACCGTGTAAAGGTCAGCAAATAGTAACTTAGCTCGGGCCTGAATTGATATCTCAGAGCAGCAGCAAAATACCTTGGTTAATTCCCATCCTCGTGTGTGACGATGCGGCACGTCAAAAGTTGCGAGAACAAGTTGGTGAAATTGAACTGATTATGTGGGTCGTATCAAGACTGCCTTTTCTCCGTGTTTTCATGTTCACATATGTATACAGGACGCTTTACAAGAGTAAAGCCTGGAATTCAATAATGTGAGAAATTTAAGTTGAATATCTGATGGATGTCTGACTTCGGCCAGATGCTGTCGTAGATCTGTCACGAGGGTGCACAGTTCTCAATGGAGTAGGGGGTCACGGGCATGCACCGAACTTTGATTATGATGAGGCGCGATATGCTGGGGCTTGTAGCAAGGTATGCACATCGATCCTCGAAATAAACTCCAACTTACTTTTATTAATTCCAACTTCTTTATGTGGGAATCGCTTGAACAAGGAACACTTGAATCGTTGACTAGTCTGACAAGTCAGACCCGATGCGTGTACGTTTAGAGTAGCACGTTGGCTTAACTTGATCTGATAACTATTTCCCTTCAGATATTCTGGACCTCTCGCAATCAGGTCTAGGAATGTATCCCGGCGCCAATGTCCCTCATCTAGCCATCTCCTCAACCCCAGAAGAATGGGCATCCTTCGGGGGCTCATCTTTGCCTCTCTTTCGACATTTGATGAGGAACTGAATTTCACCTGAGGTATTATGAGGCCACAGAGCTCCACTTGTCAAAGAATAGGCCCTTCACGATCTCATTTATATCGCAAATGTAAGTACGCTTCGTTCGCCCTGCCATGCCAGCTCATTCACCAGGTAATTAGGTCACCCTTGGTGGTATCGGTCCTCATTCACACTGTAAGGTGACTCGTCAATAAACCAGATTGTATGGTCCAACTTGACACAGGTACGTTTTTTCTTGTTCCCTTTCCTTTTCATATCTTGCGTCTTTGTTAGGCTCTTCTGACCTATGAGTCCTTGACATTCCAACACCCATCCCCAATACAAACATTATGGTGAGTGGCACATGCTACTTCTGACTATAGTTTACTGACGTTCACTAGTCCCAGAACTGTAATCTGGCTGTGAGTGTGTTTCTGCTTGAATAAGGATCTTCAGTCTAACTTCAGCGCACAAGTATGGTATTGGTTGGGTATATGGTGGTGTTTCTTATGTCAATGCCGAGTTTGCTGGGTAAGTAAGCGTTCAAGTTATGTGTCATAGACTAATTCAACCTCAAATATGATATCCGTTCCTTCACAAGCTTTTCTTGACGTCTCGTCCGCACAAAATCCGGCATTATCACATGGAGCTTCTGGACTCCTAGGGCTAGGTTTTGATTCATTATCGACTATAGGTGCTCTCGTGAACGCCATTGGTGCGTCAACCGGCCGCAGTCTCCTCTACCATCTTTTCCAGGATAATCCTTCCGAACCCAACTTTATTGCATTATCCCTGCGGAGTACATCAGATAACGATCAAGTTACAGGCAGCTTCGCAATTGGTAAGTTTACTGTATCACTCTTATATGTACTTGTTGACCTATTAGTATGCAGGCGAGACTGAGCCTCAATATTCCAATGTCACAAGCACCAACAAAATCCAACTTGGCCGGTAGACTCTCCAACACGTTGGAGTGTGTTATTAGACCCTTCATCGTTGGCGCAGAGACCAGTTCAGTCTCTACTGGCATGCAGGGAGCACCGTCGAACAAAGCAGTTGTTCTTCTGGATAGCAGGACACCATATACGTGCGTGATCATTTGCGTCAATAGTCGGACTTTATTCACAAGGAGTACAGGTACGCACCTACTGACGTGTGTGAAGCCGTCTATAGCGGCGTATCTGGAGCTCAATATAACTCTGACCTTGGGCAATGGACAGTCCCTTATGACACAGACATAGATATGGCGAGTGAGTGTCCGTGCTCGATCATGTATCTTTCAGTCATTGTCATACCTTTAGGATCACTGCAAAACTGTTACTGGTGAGCCAATGCAGCATCGTATCACTCTCGCTGATCAGCTATGGATGGGCAGATTAATGCCGGCAATTCGTGATCTTGTACTTTTTGATGTTTGCCCTGACACCTCTCCGTAAGTTCTACCTCTCGCTTTTGCAAAGGATGGAATTAACAGGCACAACATCAGAACTTTACTCATCTGGGAGCTTCAGAAAACGGCCTCACGATGGCGTTTTTTTATGGATATTGTGGGGATCAGTGTAACTTTCAGTGAGTGATTTGGGCTGCTGTTCTGAAGCCATGCTTATTTCATATATAAGTGTGTTCCTGGCGGGTGTCATTGTTCTCCGCGAAGGAGCCGTTGCCATCTCGCTGACAAAAAGACTTGAAGATTCGCAAACAATCGTGTTTTTGCCTCTGGTATGGGCGCTGGATTTGCTGCGGTCAATATGGCTCACCACTTAACAGTACTTCATGCTCTCCAGGATGAATGATGATCTTGGATTGCTTAACAATTGTCTGTCCTGGATAGTGCCTAGGCTACACTGATCATCTACTGATGCTTCCAGCAGGTACGGCTTGAGGATTCATCATTGCAGTTATATGTTTGGACTTTGCTGGAAAATTCAGTACCTGTACAATCACCACTCGGGTTTTTGGAAGTTGGTTGATGCGGTGCAATGGGTCGGTTATCTGATTTCCTCTAGAATATGGTCCTGACAATCTCTTTTAGTCCTGTGGAATTGATCATTCTCAACTGTAGTACATCTCATACTTTAATATGGTTTGGGTCGCAGCAACTGGGGAAACGAGCGCATAGATAGCACATCTAATCATATCTTTTTAGAGAAACAAAGTTTCATATTGTATCATATGTTGCAGTATGCACGGATGAGGGAGAGATGCAACGATGCAACGATGCAAAGATGCATTATAATTTTCGCTCGTCACGAACTAGATGCACTGATATCCCAGACATCTCGATCCCATGCTTCCGCCTCCCATCGCGTATGATTCTCTCCCTCCTCGTACTATTCCTGTCACCCATCATCTCCTCATCTTCCACGCCTTTTCCCTCCCTCGTTGTCACACTGGATCACAAACATCAAGTCAACCCAACATAAACCGTAGACTAGTAGTACTCACTGTACATATCGCAAACTCATCATCACCTGATGATATGTTTTCACCCCCTCCCTCTCCCGCTCCTTCAAATTTGGGATCCAACGAAGACGCTAAGATAAAATGAGCAACAAAAATACGAATAATAAGTCACTTACACAGTTCAGCTGACCCATAGCTCTGATGTATGTTCAGCTTGTTGACACTGGTGTAAGTTAAAGTACGAAGGACATAGCTGACGTTCTTAAACAGTAAAGTATTGAAACTCATCCAGAGGGCCTTTGCCTGTCTTCCCACATTTTCCACGCCGCATCTTCAGCAATGGATCACTTCTGTACCTTCCATACATCCTTCGTATGTTTTAATTTCTCGGAGTTCTCAAATCCGATCTGACAAGTTTGGTTACTTAGCATTTGAAACCGCTTTCCAACACTTTGCAGACTCGCAGGTAGTTTTCATTCAAAAATCGACTACAACACACCCTTCATCAGGAACATCAACCTAAGCTTACTAACTACAACTCATGTCATTCCAGGTTTTCTCTCCAGTGCTCTCGGTCCAGCCGACACGTCAATGGTCTTCCAGATGGATGGCCTCAATTGGCTCTGACGTTGTCATCTTGCCTTGTCTGGTTTACATGCGAAGCTAACATCGAGGTCCAGAACTGGTGCGTAGCTTTTCTGACTTAGTTGAGGTGGCATTCCTAATTGAAACGACCCAAAGGATGAATCACATCGTATGTGAAGATATTTTGCCATTGACGCCTCGAACTAATGCAACATCAGTCCGAACACGGTTGGCATGGCTGGTTTCTTTCGTGATGTTGACTTACTCGATGGAAAGCACGCACGAGCCAGCATGACCGAAGTATTTGATATGCTCATGTTGACTAGGTGCATACTAAATCTAATACAACCAATCTTCGAGCCGCGTTTCACGTGATCACATTGTTGACGCGAATTGTCCAGACTTCAACAGTACTTCCATCTAACCATCATGGCTCCAATCATATTCAGCGGTACAATTCCTTCAAAGATGTCGCATCCATTCCAAAAACGCGTCCAGTTTTCAAACCTCTCACTCAAGTGTTTCGTGAATCTCATGCAAAGCTACAAGTCAGCATCCAAAAACACACCCAAACTACCTTGTTGATGACGCGTGCCGTAAGTCTTTGTTAAGGTCGTACTCAAAGGGTAACGGATCCGAAGGGCTTTGGCCTCAGCTCGTACGCTGTGCCCCTTTCCCGAGTATAGCCCCGTATTTCAGAATGCTATAAGTATCGTATCCGAAGATCCGGATGGCTGTTGTAGCGTATCCAAAAGTCCGGACGACTATCGTATGATATCTGGGTGTAGAGGAGAGTAACGTATTCCTATCTGAAGACAAGGAATAGTATTGTAGGATATCTGAAGGTAAGGATTAGTATCGTATTCCTATCCGAAGATAAGGAATAGTATCGTATACGTATCTGGATGGCGTCCAGATATTGGACGAGAGTATAAGGGCTAGTCTAGGCAAGCCTAGGACTAGAAACTAACAGAGTATCAACTATCCGTAGATAGAGGCGGATGCGTATAGACTATCGGATATAATCCTTAAGTCTCAGAGGGTGACAAGAGTTGTTAAGACTCGAGTCCGGATAACGGAATGAGGACAATCTAAGATGATATTCGAACTGGGGTGCTAAGAACATATACAAGAGTTTATATACGATAGAACTACGCGAGAGGCTATGCACAAAGTATCGCAAAGTATAAGCAATGCTTATTAGAAGTCAATCATAAGCCGGAAGGTAATCACAAGTGAAGCGGATCAGTAAACATAACCGGGAATTAATCACAAGTGAAACGGATCAGTAGAACATAGCCGGAAGAAAGCATAACCGATAAACCGGAAAGGAGGATATACTAAATGGAGGAAATAAGCAGTGTTTAATGTTATATGAACAGGATATGAATGAAGAAGCTTATCGTAATGGATCCGGTACGGATCTGTGGATCGGATCTGATTGGATCTGACATCCAGAACTTCAGATGAGAAGCGCGAATGTATGGGATATGACAGTATCCCCCCTTTAGGGCCGATCCCTAGAAGGCTAAAGAATCGTAGATCCGGTCCATGAGAATCGATGGAGAAGAATGATGGTAGTAGTGCTGAGTTCGGATTTCCACAGATATACCAACATCAAAGCGTTGCAGATGATTCCTACCCCCCCACTTATCAACACACACTAGCTTAACTTGAAATATGTCTGGCAACAACTCTGGAGCTCAGCAATCTGCTAAGGCTAGGCTGGAAGAGCTTAGACAACAGATCCTGGACATGGAAGAAGTGGCTCGGATGGAGGAAGAGGCTTTGAAGGCTCAGGAAGCGGAGCGGAAGCGCTTAGCGGATCTGGAGAAAGTGAGGCAAGCGGAGCTTCGGATCCAGCAAGCGGAGGAGAAAAGGCATCAGGAAATTGTTAAGGAAATGGTGCGTTTCGGATCCGTTTGCTAGTCCTTTTACTAATGTTTCGGATAGACTCAGAAGATGTCCTCTAAGGAGGACGGATCCTGCACGCACTGCTCCGGAAGGGCGCGGATCTGTCAATGGACGGATGCTGCAGCTAATCCTTTGGTAAGTCGTCCGGATAGCTTTGGATCCACGTTTTTGATGTTCGGATAGATCAAGTCTTGTGATGCTTGCCAGAAGGATAAGGCTACTTGTCCTGGACGGCCTGGAACTGTCAAGGCCTCCAAAGGCAAGAAGAGACAGCGCGCTGCCGGATCCCCTTCTCCCAGGGGCAAGGGCAAAAAGCGTCAGCAGAGTCCTACTCCGGAAGCTCCGGACTATATGGAGTATGATGATCAGGCTTGGGTGGCTGCTGCTAACAATATAGTGGCTGAGTTGACTAGGACTAACGCGCTCCTGGAGAAGAGTATTGAAGCGGCCGAGGGAAGTAGGGCTGCCACGGAGCGGATGTGCTCTGGACTGGAGCTGTTCCTTCAGCAACAGAGGGAATTCCAAGCCCTCTTGTTCAAGGAGCTTAGGCTTGACCCTCAAATCACTTCGGATAAGGCTCGGATGGGTCCGGTGTGATGCACAAACTTGGCTAGGTAGTAGGATCACTCCCTAACCAATATGTGGCCAATACCCTGCCTAGCTGCTATGTCCTAGAAGACAGTGTTTGACCCTAAAGGGTTTCTGATCTAGGCTCAAGCTCAGAGGTAGTGAAATATCATCTAACTTCAGACTGGTACTGGTGAAAGGGAAACATGCTTATATAAGCCACCAAGTAATGAATGTAAAGGTAAGTAAGAATAGCTAATATCAGCCCAAAGAAAACTAGATTGTCACATCTCATGGGGACTTTGGATACTGACTGTCCCCAGTCATCTACACATGTCAACCACAACAAAAGAAAGGTAAAAACGGGGTCCCCAGTACTTGTTTCCACATTGACCAGGTGTCAAGAGTATGACTGGGTGTCAAGTGAACCTCATCAGTACAGGGGCAGGGTAAAACGGGTAAAAAGGGGTTAATGGCTGGATGGATGATGGTGGGGAGTAGACAGATGGAAAGAGGTGAACAAGGGCTTCAAAATGAGGGTAGGGACAACTAGGTTTGGTGGAGGAATGGGCAAGATATGAAGGAAATGGTGAAAAGGAGTGGAAAATAGATAGGGGGATGAAAAATGCGGATTGTGAGGGGGCGCCTGCGCGGATCGGGGAGCTGATGGGATGGGTGGATAGCCCTGGCTGAGAGCTTCAAAAGGAGTATAGGGTTGATAGGGATCCGATAGAAGGGTGACTGGTGAGAGGGGCAAAAGTGCGAAGGGGGTATGAGGAGGGGGTAGGCAGTTGAGACCCAAGGAATGGTCTGATCAAGGGGATGAATAGAGCGATGGGAATGGCCACTGGGGGGTGGTAAATGGCCAAAAAAGCGAGAGGAGGGGCGCTCTAGATCTCCCAGGATAAGCCTTATATCTCTCCACCTCTCCGAAACACAAAAACCTCCATATCTCCACAACTACTGGGCCAAATCGGACAATTGAGGGCTCTCTGGAAAGCCAGGAGTGAGGGGAATCCAACCCTTGAAAAGCGAGAGGTCCGGTCCAAACGTGCGTGGGAAAAACGCCTATCAGTGCGCTGGTAGGGGGAGGAGAAGCTGAAAATAGGGGGGATATGAGAGAAACTGGTAAGGAATGACTGTGGTTGGATAATAGGCGGATTTGGGGGATGGTTGGTGAGCATATAGAGCCTAGAAACAAGAAACCCTCGCGGTGGGCTCCAGTTTGTGATGCACAAACTTGGCTAGGTAGTAGGATCACTCCCTAACCAATATGTGGCCAATACCCTGCCTAGCTGCTATGTCCTAGAAGACAGTGTTTGACCCTAAAGGGTTTCTGATCTAGGCTCAAGCTCAGAGATAGTGAAATATCATCTAACTTCAGACTGGTACTGGTGAAAGGGAAACATGCTTATATAAGCCACCAAGTAATGAATGTAAAGGTAAGTAAGAATAGCTAATATCAGCCCAAAGAAAACTAGATTGTCACACCGGATGAGGAGGAGGAAGGTGATGAGGAGATGGAAAAGGCGTCCGGAAGTGAGGAGGGCGGATCCGGAGCAGATGAGGAGTCTATGGAGATGTAGATTTTCGGATCCATTTTCTTAACTTCCGCTACTTGTACTTGTAGTTTCCGTTATGTACAATCTGTATACTTCAGTTTGGAATAGGACCAGGCTTGTCCGGATATGCTGAGTGATAATCCGATACTAGTTCGGACATGTTCCCGAGTTCTGTAGCTAGTAACCATGAAGTCTCTTCATCCGTTCCTTCATATCCGGACCATCGGACGAGGTATAAGAGTTGACATTGTCTTCTTCGACGGTCTAGCTTAGAGTCTAGGATTTCGGATATCTCATACTCTGGTTCTCCGTTAACTTCTACTGGAGGCAGAGGGGGTTGGATACGATTAGGAATGGTGTTCAGTGTTGCAGGTTCTAATTGAGACACATGGAAAACAGGATGGACGGAACGCATAGAATCCGGAAGTCGGACGGTAATGGAGTGTGATCCCGGACGGGCTATAATCTCAAATGGACCTAAGTTCTTTTCCAATAGTTTCTTGGACAGACGAGTGGAACGGAAGTATTTAGCTTTCACGAATACCTGTTCTCCAACTTTGAAGTCCGGAGCGGGTATCCGATGCACATCCACAGGTCCTTGATATCTTTTCTGCGCAAGAAACATTTCTTCTCGGAGGAATAGGTGTAGTTCGTTAAGGTCTATAGTATAGTCACGGGCGAGGGCGGATGAGAGGTCGCGTTCTGGGTGGATGGATATGTTCGGATGGTAACCCTTATTGGCGAAGAATGGTGAAACTCCAGTGGTAGCACTCGGAGCGTTGTTATAAGCGAATTCTGCCAATGGAAGGAGTTCCGACCAGTTATCCTGCTGATAATTGCAGTAGATGCGGAGGTATTGTTCTAGGGTTTGGTTGGCTCGTTCCGTTTGTCCATCTCCTTCTGGATGATATCCGGATGTGAAGTGGAGGACCATATCGAGTGCCTTTCCTAGAGAACGAAAAAAATGGGATACAAATTCTGTACCTCGGTCCAAAGTAACATGAGAAGGGATTCTGTGCTTAGAGAATACGTGAAGCAGGAATAGTCTAGCAAGATCCAGAGAGGTAATGGTATCGTGAGTTGGGACGAATATAGCTTGCTTGGATAGACGATCAATGATAACGAGGATGGCTGTATAGCCAGATGAGTCCGGAAGTTGTTCGATGAAATCCATGGATATGGAATTCCAAGGTTTTTCCGGTATGGGGAGTTGTTTCAGTAATCCGAATGGCTTATGTCTCGGAACCTTGGCTCGGGCGCAGGTAGTACAGGATTTGACGTAGTCCTTAACATAGGTGTGTATACCCGGCCAGGTATATTTGCACCGGATAAGCTCTAGGGTACGGTTCTGACCGAAGTGTCCTGATAACGGATGGTCATGGGTATTCTGGAGGACGCGAAGCCTAAGGTCATTGGATTCTGGAACATATATGCGATTATCACAACGGAGGAAACCACTATCGTCCACGGTCCATCTATCGTCCAGAGGATCAGACATGCGCACGGATCCGATAGGGTCATTAGGAAGTGCGGATAGGATATCCTTATGAAGCTGTTCAACATCCATAAGCACAGCTGCGCGGAGCACTGGAAATGCTAAGGTTGATGCTCGTAGGGACGAAGCTAACTGTTCGGATGTGAATACGGGACGGAAATTATGAGGGTTAACTTGAGCGTAGTCCTTATCCCCCTCTTTGGGATAGACGTCCCAGCGTCTAGTAAGGGAATCCGGTTTAGCTCCAAGTTTTCCGGGACGGAAACAGATGATCATGTTGAATTGGTGGAGGAATTCCGACCAACGAGCCTGACGGCGAGAGAGGAGTTTGGTAGTCGCAAAATACTCAAGGTTCTTATGGTCCGTGACAACGTCAACAGGCTTGGACGAGCCTTCTAGATAGTGTCGCCAGGTCCGAAAAGCCTCGTGAATAGCTAAGAGTTCCTTATCATGGGTATCGTAATTGAGTTCCAGAGGGGTAAGGGTTCTGGAATAGAACGCTACTGGACAGATTTCAGAATCCGGACATACTATGGATAGTATGCCAGCGATAGCATAGTCTGAAGCGTCCGTTTCCACAATTAAAGGAACGTCTGGCATCCAATGTGTTAGTATTGGAGCCGTAGTAAAAGCTTTCTTGAGCGTTTCAAAGGATTTCCAGCACTCATCCGAAAAGTTCCAAGGTGCATCCTTGCGGGTAAGCCGTGTAAGCAGAACTACGATATCCGAGTAGTTACAGATGAATCGACGATAGAAATTTGCGAATCTGAGGAAGGATTGAATATCCTTAACCTTCTGAGGTTCCGGCCAGTCTACGATAGCTTGTACTTTCTCGTTAGACATAGTAAGGCCATCCGGAGATAAGAGATAACCAAGGTACTCCACGGACGTGGAATGGAATTCGCATTTTTCGGGTTTGGCATAGAGCTGATGCTTGCGGAGGCGTCGAAGTACTTCTCAGACATGATTCTTATGGGATGCGAGGTCTTGGGAATATATAAGGATGTCATCCAGATAGACGATAACGCATATGTCTAGCATATCGGCGAAGATGCTATTGACAAACTGCTGGAACGCGGCCGGTGCATTGGTAAGACCTTCAGGCATAACCAACCATTCATAGGAACCATAGCGCGTTCGGAAGGCAGTCTTCCATTCATCTCCGGACGAGATGATAAGCGGAACGGAGGTCGATCTTCGTATAGATTTTGGCGCAGCTAGGGGATTCTAATAGGTCGGATATGAGGGGTAATGGATATTGGTCTTTCTTGGTTATCTGGTTGAGGCCACGGAAGTCTACGCAAAGGCGTAAGGAACCATCCTTTTTCTTGACAAAGAGAACGGGTGCTCCATGAGGAGAGGAAGAGGAGTGGAGGAGTCCGGTAGCTATATTTTCATCAAGAAACTTTCTAAGAGCTTCAAGCTCTACCAGGGATAACGGATAAATAGTTCCAAGGGGTGGGGCGGATCCTTCCTCCAAATCGATCTTGAGATCGTACGGACGATGAGGAGGAAGTTGACTAGCCTTTCCCTTATCGAAGACATCCGCAAACTCATGATAATCCGAAGGTACTCCAGATAGGTCCGGACCTTCGGACGAGAGCTTAGCGGAGCGGAGATCTACTCCGGACGGACGAAGGTAAATGCTGAACTGGGTGGATCCTTCTAATTTACAGGCCCTGCAAAAGGCTACTGCATTGATTAGCGATATATTAGGAACCAGATTATCAGTGGATGGTTCTGGCAAAGTTGGAGGGTGAGGTTCCACTGTAGGAATAGGATCTGGAAGTGGAGGTGACGTCAGAGGGGTCGATGGCATTCTATGAGGTGTCGTCCGGAAGTCAATGCTGCCTGTAACCCAATCAATCAACGGATTGTGTAGGGAAAGCCAGCTATATCCAAGAACGATAAGACAAGATGAATCAAAAGGAGTAACATAAAACATTTCGGAGGTAACTTTGCCAGAAGAGAAACGAACGGAGAGATCTATAGCTTCGGAAATGGTAGTATTATAAGTACCGTCAAACAAGCGGAGCGGAATAGGAGGAATCGGATATGTACAGAGTTTTTGTTTTCGGACGAGACTAGTTTCTATAAAACAATGAGAGGAACCACAATCTACAAGAGCTGGAAATTCAGAAATACTAGGATAGTCCAGAAGTGAAACGTATGGACAAAGGGAAGTCGGATTCGAAAGTGCAACAGCGTTGAGTCTTAACTCCTTAGCACGGGTCGAGTCAATGCGACCCTCATCCCATGCAGAGTCAGGAGGGTCACGGACTATTTTTTTGCTTCGGACGAAGCCTCCTGTTTAGTTTCAGGAGTGACCTTGGCTGCACATCCTTTAGCGGCACGAGAGGTCGACTTAGTGCAGTCCCGAGCAGTGTGCCCAGGTCCGCCACAGAATAGGCAGAGTTTCTTATCTAAACGTCTTTGACGTTCCTCGGCCGTAAGCTTTCCGTCCTTACCCAGCTTGGTATTAAGATCCAGTGCTTTCAGAGTGGACGAGGTAGACGCGCATGCGGGTTTAGCGGATTTGTTCTGTCCGGATCTGTGATTTCCGGATCTGGATGGATGGGAACTAGCGCGGTCGGATGTGGACGGTTTCGGAGGGTTGGATGATGAGGACTTGGTTTCTCTAGAGATTTCTCCCTTACATTCCCAGTAATGGGCATCGATAGTCTGGGCAAGGGTTTTGAACTCTGAGAGGGTAGCGGGTTTACCCATGCGACTGATTTCGTCCTTGATATGAGCTGGAAGTCCGTTATAGAATTGGCGACGTAAGGCTCCGTCACCCCATCCACGGACCTGCGAAGCAAGCCTTTGGAACTCTACAATGTACTTATTAATACGTTGTCCTTCGCGCATATTGAGTTGCTCGAGTTGCATCTCAGCATCTCTGGATGGGTCATGGGGTCCGAAATTGGTTTGAAGTTCTAGCATGAACTCGGAGTAGTTATCCATCCAATCTGGATGAGGACTTAACCCGTCTGAAAGGAGGTCAGGTTCAAACCATTCAAGGGCCATGCCCTTAAGATAGGACTGGGCGAAGTTAACTTTGGCCCGGTCCGAACAGAAGGTCTTGGGTTTACTCTGGAAATTAAGCTCGCATTGAACAAAAAATGCGCGCAACTTCCTAGGTTCGGATCCATCAAAGGTATCCGGCTCGCGAACCTTGACTTTAGAGTCGTCCGAAGGGGAAGTGCGTCTGTTATTACACGCAAGGTTATTGATGGCTTCAGATAGCTGCATGAAAATGCAGTCCTGAGCATTAAGGCCATCATCGTATTCATCATGGTTGGGTTCATCATCTGGATCTCCACCTTCATCATCGGGTGGGTTTCCGCCTGGAGTATCATCGTCTTCATCATCAGGATCTTCATCATCCGGGGCTAATCCGGATGGAGTATGCGTAGGGGTCTCTGGATGCCTACGGTTCATCAACTCGGATATGCTCTGAGCTGGTCCGGATATACTAGTGCAACGTTGAGAGGAGCTGGTGAAGGTATTGACTATGGGTGTAGGGTCTCGTCGTGTGGACACAAGTCCAGCGTTATGGAGGGAGTTCTGTGTAGTTCTAGTGGGTGCCATGGAGAATGTTGTAAGTATACTCGGAAAGGTGTGAGTTCGAATATACTGTTAAGGTTGTACTCAAGGGGTAACGGATCCGAAGGGCTTCGGCCTCAGCTCGTACGCTGTGCCCCTTTCCCAAGTATAGCCCTGTATTTCAGAATGCTATATGTATCGTATCCGAAGATCCGGATGGCTATGGTAGCATATCCGAAGGTCCGGATGACTATTGTATGGTATCCGGTTAGAGAGGAAGGTAACGTATTCCTATCCGAAGACAAGGATTAGTATTGTATGATATCCAAAGGTAAGGATTCGTATCGTATTCCTATCCGAAGATAAGGAATAGTATCGTATACATATCCGGATGGCATCCGGATATCGGACGAGAGTATAAGGGCTAGTATAGACTATCCGTAGATAGAGGCAGATGCGTATAGACTACCGAATACAATCCTTAAGTCTCGGAGGGTGACAAGAGTTGTTAAGACTCGAGTCCGGATAACGGAATGAGGACAATCTAAGATGATATTCGAACTGGGGTGCTAAGAACATATACAAGAGTTTATATACGATAGAACTACGCGAGAGGCTATGCACAAAGTATCGCAAAGTATAAGCAATGCTTATTAGAAGTCAATCATAAGCCGGAAGGTAATCACAAGTGAAGCGGATCAGTAAACATAACCGGGAATTAATCACAAGTGAAACGGATCAGTAGAACATAGCTGGAAGAAAGCATAACCGATAAACCAGAAAGGAGGATATACTAAATGGAGGAAATAAGCAGTGTTTAACATTATATGAACAGGATATGAATGAAGAAGCTTATCATAACGGATCCGGTACGGATCTGTGGATTGGATCTGATCGGATCTGACATCCAGAACTTCGGATGAGAAGCGCGAATGTATGGGATATGACAGCAATAATAATTAGCATGGCTGGTCACCATGGCTTGCTACGCCCATAGCACGCCTGTCTCGACGGTGTGGACTTATTCCTTGCTGCCGCCCAAGTGTTCCACTCTGCTGGCTGTGTGATCAATGACATGTGGGACAAGGACGTTGATGTTGCTGTTTGTAAGTGTTACCTTCAGTCATGTGGTGGCTCCCAATAACACTTTCGTTGCCAGCGCAAACAAGCACATGGCAGCCCTTGGTTTCAAGTGATGTCTCAATATTTGGAGCATTTGTCTTTCTTATCCCACAGCTGGCTCTTGGTGTCTGGCTGTTGATGCAGTTGAATGGATACAGGTACATTGGGTTTTTGTAGAAAAAAAGATTAGTTGGTTTCCACGCTTATCATTTCTATTTTTTTCAAGCTTGTGACTTGGACTTTTGTCCTTGGGCCTGGTAGTGTTGTACCCTGTCATGAACATTTGCTAAGTGATTTGTGTTGGACGGCTCGCTTCTAGTCACTCATACACGTCTTCTAGTCTAGTTTTAATACATAACTGTGCACCTATTGATAGCATGGATGATGAGTGGTTCTGTTTGGCCACTGAGTGGCGAGTTGGACTTTCAAGGCCGACCCAGTCATATATATTGTTTCTTAGTAATATCTGAACCATGCCCGTTCCTTACACCTTACTGTACCTGTCCTAATACCAATTGAAAACTAATTGGTTTGAACATTGTGTGTGCTATTAAGCCTGAAAAATGTGTCCAGTGTAAAATTAGGGAAAGATAGTTCTAACTAGAGCAGGAGGTTTTTCCTGATGGCCAACTTGTCTATTGGCACTTACAGAGCACTCCAGAACAGATCATACTAATGGGACAGAAGAAGCTTGTTATCAATCATTTGATTGTTCAGAAGATGGACACCAACTTGGCACCATTGGTGAATTGGCAGCTTTAGTCTGAAGCAGTCCATGGTTGTCAAGCTTTGTAAATATTGACCATGTTAGATTACTAAATGCAAGTAGACTGTCACAATTGTAGTGATTACAACTTTTGTACAATCTTTATAAGATATATCCTACTATTTAAAAAATGTTATAGCACATTATCAGTCTACTTGAAATGTGATGATCTACAGCTATTCAACTGCAGTGCATGGATAGGCCAGTATCATAATGTTAGCCACTTCCAAGGCATGTGTCACCATGACATTTTTCTGGTATAGTCATATCTTCTTTCATCTATGTGTAACACCATGGTAAAAACATCTAAGATCAAATCAAGATGTGTTTTGATTGCCAATTTTTATAAGTCTACTGAAAATGTGATGATCTACAGCTATTCAACTGCAGTGCATGGATAGGCTAGTATCACAATGTTAGCTGCTTTCAAGACATACATCAAGGTGATATTTCTCTGGCAAAGTCATATCTTCTTTCATCTATGTGTAACACCATGGTAAAAACATCTAAGATCAAATCAAGATGTGTTTTGATCACCAATTTTTATAAGTCTACTGAAAATGTGATGATCTACAGTTATTCAACTGCCATGCATGGATAGGCTAGTATCACAATGTTAGCTGCTTTCAAGACATACATCAAGGTGATATTTCTCTGGCAAAGTCATATCATATTTCATCTATGTGTGATGGCAAGATAAAAAGATGTAAGGTTAAAAAATGATGTGTAATATTGCTTGTTGATTGTCAATTCTGTCTGGTCATATCAGTTCAGGGTTAATTCCCTGATGAGGAACCTTAGCGCTTGTCTCCATGATTACGAACATACAATTCACTCTATTAGTTTGTATCACATCTTTTATTCATAAACCAGTTTGCGTCTACAATGGTGCATAGAGGGTAAGACAAATTGATTCAATCATTGTAGCATTGCACAGAGGCATCCTACTCTTGTCAAAGGGGACACAAGCGCTTATCTACTCCCAGGGCCGTGTTTTAGCTACATTCGTTCACGCAACGCATGATTTTACATGTTCTAGCATTGTGCACAGGTGTCCCATTCTCGTCAGTGAGGACCTTAGTGTTTGTCTCGACGATTATAGATCTACAATTCACTCTATTAATTCTTGTCACGTCTTTTATTTATAGACCAGTTTCTGTTCACAACGTTGCATAGAGGGTGGGACAACTTGACTGGTTCACTTACAAATCCAACTTTCCTTCGTAAGGTTAAGTAAACCCCCCCCCCCCCCCCCGCCACATTTACGTTGATTGTTGTGATTGTTACTAATGTAAAGTAAACTATGACATTTTCATTTGTTCACTGGTTCACTGATGGAAGAGTGCGAAGCGTGATAAAGATGGAATGAACGGATACATCAGCGATTCAGATCTACCTTCGAAGCGCTCCGTAACGACAGAAAGCTCACTAGGAAAGTAACAATACCGTAGTTTGCTGCTACTATAGGATTATACAGTCTTTAGCCGACGTTCAAGATTTTATTCTGAGGTTCACTAGTAACTATAGCCACCTGAGTGATACCGTTTATGTTACTACTTAGTAACGTGAGAACGTACCAGTTGGAATAGTCTATGCAGTACTGCACCACTCACTTACTGCAGCACTCAGCAGTGACTTCACAGGTACGTTTTTTCCTCTTGGCTTTAACGCTTTTCCCATCTGTGGGTCACGTGGACGGCTTCGAATGCATGGGCCATTCGAGCGCTCGTTTTGAAGCGTGGTCCGGGCGTAGAGGACATGCAGTCCTTACTAGGCTGGAGTATACACGTGAGATGGAGGGACACGCTTGTCAACGGAACGTGGCTTTCCGTCGAACTTTCTCATGACATCGAAGTTGTCCATCAGATACAGGAGACACACTTGGCGCTAGTCGCAGCTGCCAGAACCTGTGCATTTCATCCATACAGCATGTAAGCTGTGAAGTGACACGAGGATAAGATACAGGATGTACCTTAAAAGACGGCATGAAGGAATGGGTGCCCAACTTCCTTGGCTCGAACTCAAACGCCCACTAATAATGCTGGTGATTTGAATACTGATTTGTCTAAACGGTGCGCCTCGTAAGTGATTGTCTAAGCTTTCTGCAACATACCCATTTACTTACCAGTGACTTTGGATACCAACTACTGATATCTCTGTGCATTCACGAAGTATAGCAACTCCTGCATATACAGTCCCACAGTTGGCTTCCCACCAGACTGAATTCCTACAAGCAGGCTGTGCGGTGAGCAATGGCTTGTACGTTTTGATTTGCAAGAGCTCAAGTAAAAGAAGATAGGAACATCAAATCACCAGAAATCGCCATTTCCAAACAAGTTGTTCTAATTCAAAGATCTCAACGTGCTTTTCGCATAAATAGTCCAAAATCTGCAGAAGTTGGGACGCTGAACGCCGACCATGTCTTCATCTATCAGTAAGAAGCAAACAGCGTCAACGGCCATGCCTCGTAGGACGATACAAGGCCATACCTCATTGGTACAAGGGGTTGTGCACCTGCCGGGGGGACAACGGATCGTCACATGTTCGGATGACGGCTCGCTCCGAGTACGGGACCTGGAGAGCGGCGCACAAATCGGCGAGGAATGGCAAGATGAAGGAGACAATGAAGGAGTGAAAGCCATAGCATTGTCTCCAAATGGCAAAATTATTGCGACCGGAAGTAATGATGGGAAAGTGAGGTTGTGGGACATCGAGACGGGAAAGGTCACTGCAAAATGGGCAGGGCACACTGAGAATGTGTTATCAGTGTACTGGAGTGCAAGTGGTAAGCGAGTGCTGAGCGGATCCTCGGACGGGACAGCACGAGCCTGGGATGTCATGAGCGGCAAAGATGTCCTGGCAATCGAGACCGGGCACATACACGTGTGGGCGGGGATCTACTCTCCCGACGAAACAATGTTTGCGACAGGGGGCTACAAACAGCACGGAATAAAAATCTGGGATGCAAAGAACGGCAAGCTTATCGCCACACTCCAACACAATCGAATAGTTTTCAGCTTGGCATGGACATCAGATGGAAAGAAACTTATCTCTACATCGTATGGTCCGATTACCATATTCAGCACAGCCACATGGCGAGAGATCGCCATCCTCGAGGGTCACACAAACGCTGTCTGGGCCATTTCCTTGTCTTGCAATAACAGACTCCTTGCAAGTGCATCGGATGATAAGACAGTGCGTCTTTGGGATCTCAATACCAACCTCCCAGTCGGACTACCCCTCCATCACGAACATGAGGTGGCTTGTGCCGCCTTTTCTGCTGATTTCGGAAAAGTCTTAGTAACTGGTTGCGAAGACAAAAATGTGTATGTATGGGATGTTCATGCTATCCTCAAAGAATCTGGCCTTGAAGATTTCCTTCGTGATGTAAATCTCCAGGTTCTCCGGTAAAACGATGCTAATCTAATCTACCACTCGCAGATCACTGTGACAGCTCGAAAATCATTAAATAATGTACGTGACATGTTCATTATTATTTTCAACTATTTTAAGATCGTCACTCTAGAGCAGCGCTACGCCGCGGCATGCTAATGGCCCACCTGGACTACCGCAAGGCTTTTTCGATGTTCTGCCACAACAGGGCACCCAGGTCAGTCGTCTGCATTCTGACTAGCTCTTGTCATAACCTCTGTAGTTTCAGTCCTCCGCAACACGCAGGATACATCCTGGTTCTCCTGCACAGCACCCTCGTAGTACTCTCCCACCCTTTCTCGCACGCATTTTGTCGTTCTTACGCTCCTCTCTCGATACCGATGACACAAGTCAACTTGTTTTGCCTGTTGTCGAAGTTCCTGCGATAAAGGGCAAAGTATGTATTTCTTCGCGTGGGTCCTCCATCGCCTTGGTTTAATTATCTCTGTTCAGGCTAGAAATGAGTCGGCACAAACTCCAAAGAAAGAGAAATCGCACGGCCAGGGGTCGTCCACAACACCGCCTGTTCCAGGTGTTAATACTACTACGAGACCTCTGCATTCACGGCCCCGCCAAGTTTTGGCTCGTCTCGTGCTTCTTCTCTGTTGCGTGTCCTCTCAACACACTGATGACCATGCACAACCAACTCAGCAGCAAGAAGGCCAATCACAAGGTCAAGTCCAGGCCCAGGAGTCATCACCGCAGACTCAACCTGCCGCTCCTTCGACATCCGCGACACCTCCTTCGAGTTCACGCTCAGATGGACCCATCAGTCGCCTGTTCTCACTCTTCCGCTCTCAACGCCACACCAATGAAGACATTCCTCATGTTGTCGTAGTGGCCGCAATGGAGGACAAGGGGGTATGTCTTTTCTCCGATGTGTTAAGGTATGTGTCTGATCACTTATATACAGGCGTTATTTGTTGCTGGACGGCCGCAACCAGATCTTTCACAGCCTCCGTCTGCTGGTACTGCTACACCAGGTGCAAGGCCTGTGCATCCACTAACTGTCCGATTGTTGGGTCATCTCGCGCTTTTCCTCTGCTGTGTATGTAATCATCAAAAGACCGACAGCAATCCACAACCGACACAGCAGCAGGAAGGCCAATCGCAGGATCAACTGCAGACCCACACGACATCATTGCAAACGCAGCAGCAGAAAGGCCAGACGGAAAATCAAGACCATGCCCAAGCGTCATCATCGCAGACTCAGCCTGCCGCCCCCTTGATTTCCGCGACGCCTACTTTGAGTCTACGTCCAGATGCACTTATCAGTCGCATGTCCTTACTCTTCCGCCCCGAAACCCACGCCAACGAAGAAATCGAACTCACGGAACTCCCAAGCCGTCCTCATTTTATCGAAGTGGTTGCAGTGTAGGATATGTCTTTCTCCTGTGTAGTGTCTGATGATTAACAACCATACTGGCTCACAGATAAATGTGCGTGTTCTTTCTTGTATAATGACACAACGACAGTGTACTTAAATAGTAGCTCCAGGACACCTCAGGCACCAAAGGGTCCGAAGATGGAGGTAAATAGACAAGATCAGCATCGTACCATTGACCTTCTCCCTCTGGACTGTTCTACGAGAACAGTATCTCGTGAAAAGCTCATCATAAGTTAGAACCGCACGGCCAAAAGAGCAAGTGTTTCACTGACTAAAATATTATACAAAAACCTTTCATTCGATGGAAATGACTGAGTGAATATGACGACATACAACAACTATCCTCCTCTGGTCTCCAGGTGGAGAGTGTTATATGTTGGGTGACAATGGCGGGTCTGGTCATGCGTCATGTAGGAGGTGGAGCAATGGTATGGGAGTTCTGTAGGAGATTCTGACGTGAATGGCCGAAGGAGAGCGTGATGGGGAAATGCCTGAAGCGTCTGACCTTCCTTTGAAAATCCATCAAGCTTCGTCTATCGCACAATCATTGAGTCAGACAAATAGTGGTTGGGTTGGGCCGAGTGTTAGCTCGATTCGGACGCTGGCGAGATTGCGACTGGGTGGGCGGGAAAACTCGACAAGCGGGCTGAATGAAGAGTGTTGGGATAGTAGATACGAAACTGCGAAAAGTAGTAGTATATTATTAAATAAGTTCGAGTAGATAATGACAAAAAACAACTGATATTAAGGTGTAATAATTGATCCTGCGAGTGGTGGGTGGGCGAAAATATGTGAGCGATCGAGATTATAGTGAACGTGCAGCGATTGAAGGTGCGGTGTAGTGTTGTGGGCAGAACTCTGCCATTCTGCCACGTGGGAGGGCAGAACTGGCACTACCAGGCAGATGGCAGAACCTCCAAGGCAAAATGTGGCAGAACTCGAGACCATGGGAGCGGTAAAGGATGTACTATACAGTGTTAGATTAGTGTATGATAGCGTGAATTGAGGTACTGTAAACTCTACACAATGGCTATTAAGTCTGGAGGCTGGCATCTGAACTCCCTCATTGAAAACAACTTCAAAAAGGGGGATGCTACTTCTGCAAAGTCCAACAGATATTGGTGGAACTGCAACCACTGTGACACCCGCATTGATGGACGGAATAATAACCTCTTCGAACACCTCACGGATGCCGTAAAATGCATTAATTGTTCACAAGAGACTCATCGCGAGGCACTGCAACACCTCAAGGCTTTTGCAATTATCATTCCGTCGATTGTCCCACATGCAGCTGAGGTTGAACGCCTCTTTTCCGACCTCGGTGGCACGCAGTCAGTCAAGTGCTGCAATCTCTCTGTCAACACATTCCAGACACTTGGCAAGATTCGTGGGAACCTTCGCTATCATATTCACTCTAAAAATGTTGCTGATGGCAAGCCGACACGACGCCATCATGCTCACATGCACACAACTGAACTTCTGGGCATTGATACAGATGTCGCCAAGCAGCTCGAGACTGACTTCGCATTCGTTCCGCCACTTGCAGCAGTTTCCGGCGACACTAGCTGCAACCTCGAAGGTCCCGAATCAATTTCACTCGACGACATTGATGCTGAGTTTGCTTGCCTTGAAGATATTCGCAATGGAGAAAAAGTGATGGACCTCGAGTTTCTGTCAGACTGGGATGTGGATGGGAAGGAAGTTTTAGAAGGGAACGTGTTTGATTTTGCAGAGTTGCAGCGCGTTGACGAGGGATTAGTGCCTGCAGCAGTAGAGGATGAAATTATGGTCACGGATCATGATGCAAACGAAGACGGGACTTGGAACATTGATTCGATGTTAGTATCAAGCGGTCTTACATCCATGTAGCTACCTCTAGTACTACGCTGCGTGCATCCAAAAAAGACCGCTTCTGCCATCTGCCACACTGGCAGAACATAGTTCTGCCAAGTTCTGCCAGTTCTGCCGGCAGAACTACCCCAAAATAGTTCCGCCCACAACACTAGTGCGGTGTAGGTTCCTTCCGAGCACTGATCAAGATTCGGCACCTTTCACAAATGAAATATTAATGATAAGCCGGCTCGCACACCTTTTTAGTCGTTATTGCACCTAAGAACTCGGTTCCTTATAATCACAGGTGTATCATGCATTGCGCAGTGCACACTACTTACATTTTTGTTTCGTTGCGGCTCAACTGCACCATGTTATCTGTTTTATCTATATCATTTTATAGGTGAAATCAAGCCTAGTATGTTATCTTTAGACTCAGAGTGCGCTACTGAAGTCGTAGGTGTTCGTAAAGCGCGTAAGCTTTTGAGCGTTCATTTCAGTGGTTTTGCAGATGAGCCAGTTACTATGTAGTAACTCATTCTCCCACCCTATGTGATCAAGACTACTTGTTATTTTTACTACCTTCTCACGCGCTGCCCGACAAAGTTCCCCGGTTTCTGTACTTGGCTCTACTCACGATCATGCATAGACGATACGCTCGCATGTTCATATCCTGGTTGAGGCACATTTTCAAGACGGCCATATCTCACTCGTACAGGAGGCTCTTCTCGGTCCTGCTGCGACTGACCAAACACTGTCAATCTGCCTTTGATGGAAAGGAGGAGTTCTTTCGAGAACGGCGCGGTTTACTAGCATTGAGCTCTCTGCCAGTGGGCGGGCCGACACCTGAGTCGGTGACCCTGGCAGTGCCATTGCTTAAAGACCCTCTACAAAGCCAAGGGTGCCAACCTAGCACAAGCCTTCAAACTCACAGCGAGCTCAATCAAAGTGTAGCTTATACTACACAGTCTCCCAGCAAGTCTTCTGCGTCATTAATACCGGGGTCCATGCCCAGGCCCAGCATCTACAACCCCTCAGGTGTCGCCATGCCAGTGTATATGACTACTCTAATTCCTATCATACCAGGAAAACAAGTCAAGCGATACGAGAGGCATGTTATAGTGTAAGCAAATTATATTTCGGGTGATTTGCAGTTCTAATCCATGCTCGCAGTAAAGATGTGAATGGAGTGTTCAAGGTTAAGAAAGGCCCCTTAAATTGTTCAGAGTAAGCATGCTGGCAGTGAAAGGACCAGAAATGAGACTCGGATTGAAATGAACTTGTAGGGAGCTTGCTACTGTAGCAGGATGGGAGCCGCTGACGCACCCAGAAGGCGCCTTGTTCTTCTATCATCCGAGAGAAGTGCGTCTACCGCCCACTTTTACTTGGCTTGAAGCACTCATACTGCGCACCAGAGAGTTTTCACCGATGCTGATGTTCGAGACCCTGTAATTGCTGCCAAAATAGATGAAGCTGTCAATGAGGCGTACAGAAAAGCGCGTGAAGCACACATCGAAATGGATTTACTCGTCGAGCTAGTGTTGGAGCTCATCATGACTGATAGCGATGAGAAGTGGGGCTACTACTTTGCCGATCACAAAAAACGCATCGTTTTCTGGTTTGAAGACTACAAATCTGGTCTCCTTCTGAACAACATTCGAGGTATAGAGCGCAAAAGCCACGTCAGTGAGTTTTTTTATGTGCAGTTGTTTTTCTTTGAGCTTCTGTAATTGTGTTGCTCCAGGGTATGCACTAGAGTCGCAGTACTGGTTCGCACAACTCCTAGCAGTATGTCTTTTCCCTCACACGACCGAAGTACACACACTCATACTTTATCACAGTCCTTATCTCCCGCAGCTTATATTCTGTGGTATTGACAGGAGACATATCGAACTATTTCCAAACAGACGCTTCCTTCCGGAAAATGACATCGTGAATCTCAAAGAAATTGTAATGCTCGCTCAGGCAGGTGAGTAATGAAAAATAACGAGTGTTTCAAGCCTAAAAGATTGCGTTGCGACAGAAAATATCACTTCTGAAACATGCCTAGCACCTTTTGCTTCGGATGAGGTTGATAGTATGCTCGGCCTTGTTGATTTGCTCATGAGTGAATGATTACCTGATGTGGGAAGTCGCAGTTGATTGTTTTTTAGGTAGTGCTAACAAAGAGCGTGAACACTCCGTGTGGATAGTCGGTAAGTCTAATCATGGAAGGCAAGTTGATTACTCCTGATATGTTTGCCGAATTCAGCCCGGTTCATGAGACTTTTCTGTGAGCCCAGCTCAGCAGACTGCGCGCCCAATTTCCTAACCATTTTTCTAGGCAACGCCAAGTTTGTGAATTTTTGTGGACAACCAGGCGCCCGACTTGATGTAGACCAATCATTATATGGAAAACCCAACACCCTCCCGAAATGGATCCGTCGTTTCATTAATTTTTCTCTGTTTGGATCCTTTGATGCTCAGAGTGAGGCTGTTCACAAGATATGGGTAGATAAAACCATCGTTCAGCCTCGGTGGAAGAATTTTATCGATACGCTTACCACTGAATGGAATGGATACACAATATATGTGAGTTGTAATGTGTGTCATATAATCACGCGATCAATAACCAATCTCAGTCCACTGTGATGCTTGCTGTTGACATCAGCTTCCTTGCGGTTCAATCTGTCCAGACTCAAATGTCGGTGACCCTTCTAGCATATCTGTCTACCCTCTGCGTCTTGGGCTCATTAGTGGTCTCGTTGGTATTGGCTGGACAAGTTAATGGCAGCCGGCGACGCTCCGCTAAAGATGTCGTAAGAATCTTTTCTATCTTATGACCTGTGTTATATATGTCCACAGGCCTCTTTCATGGAAGGGATGTCGAGTTCTATGCTTGGCCTTGAGAGCCTCGCCCTTATGCTGTGTCTGCCGTTTGCGCTTCTGATTTGGGCGTACGTTACTTGTTACATTGCACGGGTCGGTGGCTCATTCTTTGACAGAATGGTGTTCTTTGCTGCAGCATTGTCTGTCCTGATTTTCCGCACTGCTGACGTTGTCGTCATCTCGATTGCATCTCCAGTGTGGCTTGCAATATTGTGCCTAGTGACATGGCTCGTACTAGCAGCCAATGATATTCACGTGTCTCACCTGAGGCCTTGGGTCGTAGAACGATTGTTTCGGCTCATCCAGACCTAAGTTGTCTGGGTAGACTGATTTCTAACATGTTCTTTGTCTTCGAAACAGGATGTATCTTCAGATATGCAGACAGGCCACCGGAGGCCCTTAGACTAGATTGTAATGTCCTACGTAGTGCCTGCTCTGAAAGGACACAAATTGGATATATATACATGTATCCAGGCTGAGGTAGCCACCGTGTTGACCTATATATAACAGGACGTGTCTCGACACTTGCCTCATAGTACGGACTCAGCTGTGTATCTTCAATGGTTTGTGGAAACGCAACACATAAAAACCTTCCCATTGAGTTCTTATGTCTTATAATCCGGTTGTTAATACCGTCTCTTGCTAGTCCGTTTAAAGAGAGCGGTATAACATAATGAATTCTGGATCTGCAGCTACTCTCGTCCTGTCTGTGTCTGGAGCCAGTCTCGTCCTCCATGGTTCTGCAGCTAGTCATGTCCTCCCTGGTCCTACAGCCATTCTCGACCTGCCTGGATCCGCAGCCTGGCACACCCGTCCACAGTCCCCAGCCAAGATTGAAAATTTGAAGTGAGATCTCCTCGAAGCCATAGTATACAGATTATGACTGACAGTGACTCTGGTGGTCGAACAAGGAACGCTAGTGAGCCTTTTAACGTATAGGGGTCCTCAGGTTGCATAGCTTTGCCTTGCTTATTCAGTTCTGAGAGTGCATCCAGGAGAGCCGTGTTGTCTGGAATCGCTTTCATCAAGCAGAAAGAGGAACATGCGAGTAGGTAGTGAGGTGATGCGACATCACGTACTTGAGGGAGGTCGCAGTTTGAGGGGTCGGAAACATAGTCACGAACGGACGAGTGATAGATATTCACGGGAAGAGTGCTGTCTGTAGGGATATCCATGACAGACCGTAGCTGTATCAACGTTGTCTGCACATCCATTCCCAAACCAGAACCAAGAAGTGACAAGATTTGCGAGATGGGAAGAGGGTCTGCAAGGGCGGCGACAATCGACAAGTGCATGTAAGCCCGCTTTGGGTCGGCACACGTAGAGAGGATACAATCGTATAACTTGTACACTTCTGTTCCTGGTAGAAGCGAGCTCGTGAGCTCGAGCATCAGTTGTAACCGATCATGGGAATCATTGTCTTCATCATCGTAGACGCCACGATGAAACGTCTGCCTGCTCGGCTCGCCAGCTTCGCAAGGTCAACCTCCGATGGCTGCGGGAAATCGGGATGGCGACGTCCCAGCTCCTTGAAGGAATGCCGCAAAAAAGTACAGATATCGTTGTCAACGTCTGCGCCGTCTAAAGAGATAATTCCATTCTCCCCAGAAGTTCTCACGGGTATCTCGCGCACCAACGCGCACACCTCCTCGTTCTGGAAGGCTTTGAAGATATGGGTTTCCGAGCGACTTGTGAGCAAAATGTGTGTCACGGGCAGATCAGGGTCACGAAGAGCCTGTGCAAGAGAAAGGATGAGATCGGTAAGCTCGGGTTCAGACGTACGTGCATTCATCAAGCGCATCAATAACAAACGACAAAGGCGGACATCCGCGCAATCTGAGTCGAAGTTTCCGGAGGGGTTGGAGAAAAAGAGCCTCCATCTGGTCGCAGAGAGGCGTGTCTGGGTCTAGGAGAGCGGGATTGTCACGGATAGCTCTGTTCACATCTTTCCGGATGCTGGGGACTCTTCGGTCACTTTGAGACCTCTCATCTTCTCGGCTACAGCGAATGCAACAGCAGACTTTCCGACGCCTGCTGTGCCATGCAGCCAGACGAGCTGATTCTTCTTTGTATCGTCCAGGAATCCGTGGATGTATTTGAGGAGATCCTCCCGGGTCCCTTGCAGACATTTTGGGTGGGGCTGACGTTCAGGGGAATTGTATTGAGCACCCTTGACAGCGACCTCGGACAGCTTCACCCAAGGTCCGTGAAGGACTGCCAAAGGAGTCGGAGACCTTGTGAGAGATAAGAGATAGAAGTACTGACCTTGATCGTCACTCATTGATGAAGATTGTGATAGTATGTGTGATAGAATGAACCAACTGAAAGTACTACTACTTAATAGCTAGGTTCGAGGGTGAGAAGTGATCTGGTTGATAGTTATCTGGAGGGACGACGTACGAAGATTTGAATTGAAGCTTGTGAGTTGTGACAAAACTGAGGTCGCGGAACGATCCAGATGTCGGTTGATGGAGAGTGCGAAGCGTGATGAAGATGTGATGGACGGATGGATGTTTCAATCTATTTTGCTATGGAAAGCTCGCTGGATGGTTGTGGAGTGCAGTTAACGTTGAAGGACGAGTACTTAAGAGCTCGCCATCCAGTGTTTACAGGAGGCTGCAGTGCGACCATACTAATACTGCACAGCCAGACGGAACTCCATGGATTTTCTCAGCCGTGGAAGAAGGACCAGCCAACTCTAAACGCGAATTGTGAGTAAAAAATAAGCCGAGCGCTCGCAGCTGACGACACTCTACATGCAGAGCGGATACCATGAGGAAAGTGTGGGGAGATCTCCAGAGCTCGACAATTGCGCCGAAGACTCAGAATGTAAAAGACAATCGATTTCGTTTCTACATAGGAAAAGTACGGACTAGTCGCAGCGGAACATGACGGCGACTTCCTCGAGCGATACATCGATGACATGGGGAGTATACTGCTCTTCGTGGGTTTAGCGTGTTTATCCTCGATCTGTTTTGAGACTGGTGTTTGACCAGTCTGGTCTTTTCTCCACTGTCAGCTCGTCTTTCATTGTCGCAATGGAGTCCGATCTCAATCCCGACCCCAGCGACACCACGAATGCCTTTCTCACGCAACTCGTGCAAATCGGACTGGGCAACTTCACTGCAGCGGGCTCCACGCCCGTAGACACTGTATCTACGTGGTCGCCGACTGCGTCACTGTGAGGATCCAAATGATCGCATACGCAAGCTTGTCTATGAGCTTGCTAGCAGTATTCGGGGCCGTACTAGGCAAGCAGTGGCTCGGGCACTACAAGACGAAGAGATATGGTCGCAGCTCTCTGGAGGAACGAGGGAAGCACAGACAAGAGATGGTGTCCACCTGGGAGAATCGGTCGTCCGGAGCGTGGGTTCAAATATAGGAATTCTCATGGGTCCCATAGTCATCCACTATCTGAAAGTTCAAAACCTTGTGGTCGAACTTGATTTCACATCTCTATGATGGCAATCCCATGGATAATCAGTAATTATGCATGGATTCATACACGCGGCTGCATTCACCAAAAGAGAGCGGAATGAACATATGATATGCCCTCAACTTCACCATGACCTTCCTACTCTGCGCTGTCCTCTTTTGCGTTCCGTTTGTTGTCGCTTCAATTCCAAATCTCAATGATACCCATATCTCCGTACTCTATTCCGGCGACTCTTTATCCTGCGGCAACACCAGGACCTTGTGGGATATTATCTTGAGCTGTTGGTTAACTTGTTTGCGTGCACATGGACTGCTATCCATCCGGACGTTCCGGGTGTGGATGAGGGGGTAGTTCTTATTACCTTTCGTCGTCTACTCCTCATGGTGATGGCGTTTTTTCGGCCCTGAATTCGTGATCGCCTGGGCCGCATGGCAGTTTTTGTGTGCTCGTCAAGTTGCAGAAGACTTCAACGATGCCTTTGGTACGCAACGTACCCAGCCCAGTGGCGATGATCGAGCCGTCCGGCAGAGTGAATCAGCAATTTCGTTACTCGGTGACATCTCAAACTCGAGCAAAAGTTCAAGCGCAGGTCAGTTACATACTCGGACTCTTCGATCGGGAAGAAACTAACATCAGACTGATGCCTTCGTAGAATGGACACTGACACACGGGTTCTTCGCCTGGATGGGTGGATTCATGCTCTACGTCGATGGTATGCCGCGGGCCACTCTCACACCCGATGAACTCCTCCGGTTTGTTCGTGAGGGATCTGTGGAGATGCCTGTCATCGCAGAGGCAGACATAGAAGACCGAAGTAAGGGCGATGTTCTATCCAAATTGGTTGCTATCCTTCAGCTGGTGTGGTTCATCATTCAGCTCATCGCCCGCTATGTCCAGAACCTCCCAGTAACACTGCTTGAGATTGATACCCTGGGTTTAGCTGCTCTGACCTGTATTGCCTATGACTTGTGGTGGAAGAAGCCGATGAACATAGGACGTCCTCATATTGTTCATTGGAACTCGGGGGCAACTACTCCTCCATTGCGTGACAGCTTAGCCAGCGAGTGCGTCATTGTCATCGATATTCTTGACAGGACTTGTTCTGATTTGTCTGCATTCTATGTAGCAAAGGACGTAGTGCACTATCAATCTTTCGGTCTCTCCTATCCGACTGGTCACCTAATGGTCTGACTCGGAAAAAGATCATAATCTTCATTATTGGAGGCATCAGTGGAATGCTGTTTGGAGGGATACATTGTCTGGGCTGGAATTTCTTGTTTCCGGGACACGTAGAGCAGCAATTGTGGCGTATGGCTTCCATTTGGATAGCATATTTATTTGGAGTGATTATGTGGTGCTATCTTGCGGAAAGGCTGTGGAAAAGCTTTACGCGGCGTGGTCCTGCGTCTCCGAAGTCAGTGTAGCTACCCTCATAGTGATCGGTTACATTTCTGCACGTCTTATTATAATTGTACTTATGGTGCTGAGCTTACGATCACTACCTCCTGGCGTATATGATACGGTAGCTTGGACCCAGTTTATTCCACATTGGTAGTTTTATTAGAATCGCTGTAACAGAGCAATATGGTAACTTGCTTGAGTCTTCATTGATTGCTGTTGACATCGAAAGTGCGAGTACGACTCGGTCAAGTTTGAACCTGATAATTGACAGGCCGCCGTTCCACTTACAAGCAACGCTCGATAATCTCTTGAAAAGCTGCCACATGGATGAGTGAACAGTGAACAGTTCAGAGCTTCCTTTTTATCGTATGATCATAATGTTGGCGAGTCAGCTTGTCATGGGTCATTGACCGTGGCTGGCTACCACGAGCCTGGGGTTGATGGATGGACCAGGATGGACCATGCTAAGCTATGCAATTGCAAAAGTTCAAGTGGACGGTTAGATCACTTCTTAGTATCTGGAATGTTAAGCCAACCTACTTTCTTCCGAGCATTGTGCGAAATGCACTACGTTTCCATATAACCGTGACGCTGGAGTCGCTCTCATCCCCTTCGCACATGACAGCCTCTTTCCAGTTATCGTCAGGCTCGTCAGAACGAAATACACACCCTAAAGTTGATGAACATCACTCGTCAAGGGTGATTGTTAGATACTTTAATGTTGTCCGGACGCATAGTATCAGCATGGACGATACTGAAAGACACGAGTGTGCTCATGTCCTTTACGAGCTCCTGGGACTATGTCGAAATAGGAGCTAAATAAGGGGGGTCTGGGGTGGTTACAAGGTTCTCACCTAGGATGTATTCCATGAGAAGCACCTCACGTTGTTGGCTCGTCTTGTGCCTTTGATTTGTTGTACACCTCTCCCAAGCACCGATGGTCATTAATACTGCAGCATATAAAACCTATTTTCTGTCTCTACTTCTTTCGTTACTCCGTCGATGGTATTTTCCCATTGAGACCCGAGCAATGCATCTTTGTAGGGCACACATTTGATATCGATTGCCTGCTATGTTCTCATGTCAAAAAAAAAAGGAGAACGGCGACCTTGTCATTATAAAACAGTTTCCTCGGACTCGATCTGTTTCGAACTTCAGAGCAACGAGTCAAGTATCAGAAGGGAACATGCTCCTAGCTGTGACTTTCTCATCATGTGAAAATCATATAGGGTCATGAAGTTGACGTCTATGTCCAATGTCCATCAAACATAATTTCCAATTGTTGATGGAGACTAGAAGGAGGTTTCCAACGAGTTCTATAGGTATGATATATTCTATACACGAACAGACGTGGCGTCTTTCTTGGCTATTGAATGCAAATCTTGTTCTGTTCCAAACTTTTCGTCAATGGTAGACATCGAATAGATGCAATAATGACTGACGCATGCCCCACACGTGTGATCTCAAATCAAGGAATTCTTGTTAAGGTCTGTAAGTTCACCCGCTGCTGTTTAAGCGCAACAACGTACCGATGTGCAATCCATCGTACACTTTCTTGAGCTCCGCACGAACCCTTGACAAGTCGTCTTTACTTGCGGAGCTCTGAGCAAGCGCCTTCAAGTCTTTCTCCACTGCTTCGATACGACGGACGTGTGCAGACACCTGAATAAATAATAAATAACACAAACGGGATGTTTCACAGAGGCGCAAAGTCTCAAACCTTCTCCGTGCTTGCTTGTAGCTCCTCCACGCTGGCCTGTAACGCCGTGGAAGCGAGTTTATACTCGTCTAAAAGATGGTATGCAGCAAACGCGGAAGCCAACGAGAATCCAAATAGGAACCCGATTAGTCTGCGCCAGTGACAATAAGAGATATAGCAAGACGCGTGTAAGATTGCCTACCCTCCCCGAAAGCCCCCGACCGGTCTCTTCTGCGGCTGCACCGATCCTAGGTTGGGTGAAGCAGACGCTTCTTCCCGTAGCACTCTAGTCGTCGACAGAAATCGTGCACCTGAGCGTTGAGCCAATTTTGGGGTAAGAGCCAGACAACGCGAGGCCATGGCGGTGAGAGGAAGGATGTTGTTCGGCGTTAGCCGGTAGACTCTGGTCGCGTTTGTGGCAACTCTACTTTGTTCTTTCACTCCAAAGATTTTGTATTCACCACCTTCCGATTCTCGGTTTTTGCCAGTGCCAAATGAGTGTATAATCAAGATTTGGGACCTGCTCTTGAGGAAACAGTGCATTATCCAACATTAAGCACAAATGGCTTCAAAACGTAAGGCGGACGACGCGGAGGAAATGACGTCTCGGGAACGGAAGAAACTTAAAGTTGCAGGTGCTCGGACAATTGCAGTTCAGCCATCTGCGTCAAACAGCGGTAGTGGGGCTGTCCAATCGTCAGGAAACGCGCTTGCCGGACCGTCAAGTACCACGGTTCGATTTGACTGTGAGCATCTTTCGCGTGTCGTTTCTTCACTTGATATTTACCTGTAATAGCTATGCAGGATTACCCGCGTCAATCGATGTAGAAAAATTCACAGAGGTACGGTGTTTTGACCGATTCCGGCTCTATGTCATTCGATTATGAGACACCAGGCTCGAGCGTATGAGATCGATGCCATGCAGAAAGCGATCAAGACAGCAGGGTTAGAAGCATATGTCTCAATACGTATATAACTACTTATCTCGTATCCTTAGGGAAAGTGTGACTCATCGCGCATGGCAGACTTTGCCCCGCCATCTACGACGAAGGGCCGCAAGCCACGATGTCCGTCGTGTTCCCTTGCGTTTGCGAGACAAAGCACGCGCCGAGGTGAGACTCAAACCACTTCCCGGAAATTTCTTCATTTTGCTTGTCAGATGGCTCCTGTCACCCGGCGCATACTCAAGCGTGGACGTTCTAAGCGGGGGAAAACAAAGCGAGTGAGCCGCACCGAATCCCTCTTGAAGCGACAACGTCAGTATATGTGTCCCCGCGTGCTCCTTATCTTATGTTGTGTTTGGCAGGCGACAAGACATGGCTCGAGACTCATATTTGGCACGCCAAGCGGATGAAGATGGAAAATATGTGGGGGTACAGACTCGTTAGTCTCTAGTTGTGATTACAGGCTCCTTCTGAATCCTTTGTCCAGGCAATAACACCGACCGAGAAATCTTTCCGCCCCTCACATCGAGCCTCTATGCATGGCTCAATCCTGCACGATTCGTCGTACCACTCGCTGATCGAGCTCAAAGGGCCTGAAAAAATCCTTCGAAATATCCTGGATTTATGCTGTGATCCTCAGTGCACTGGAATGAAGCGGTCAGTATGTGGGTTGAAGGAGGAGCGTAAACTGATCATTCAGTAGATCTATGTCCGGTGCTCGCGTGCTCGAGACGGACCTATACAAAGCAGGAAGCTACCCCTTTGACTTGATCGCACCGGTAACGATCATGTGGCGGCCGTTACCTGTTGGAAATACGTCGGCACAGACGAACGCGTCCTCGGTGGAAGGATCCTCTAAACGCAGGCGCAAAGGAAAGAAAGTTGTAGTAGCTGACACAATCCAACAGAGTCCCGCGAGAACAGTCTGGGTGCGTTCGCACCCTGCAGTGTTCGACGACATCTTCGCAGCGTTACGAGGATCTGCTTCATTGGTCCTTCAGGCTGAAAAACAGCGACATAAAGATGTACATGCAGAAGTAGAAATAGCCGATCTGCGAGGCAGCGTCAATACTTTTGAAATCATGGGGCCCAAAGCGAGCCAGGTCATCAAGGGCGCCTTGTCTTCAGTTGGAGATGATGACAGACAGGAATTCAAAAAGGTGCTTTCGTTCTTCACTTGACGTCCTTGCGAATCTGACAATGTAGACAGTTCTGGCCGTCCCTAACTGATCTCCAGACCACCGCGTCCTTACCCCGCGGAATAGTCATCGGGATGAAAGTTCTTGACCCACGACTGAAGTAGGTATCTCTGACTACTTGACTTCCACACGAGTAACTTGCCACCCAGGTTTCCGCCTAAGAACGCCAAACCCAAAACGGACGGTCAACACCCCGCGAAACAGGTAATGACGTTCCCCGCAGCCATTCTTGCTCAAAGCGAAATCTGGGATGAAGAGAAGCGTTCAGTGCTACAAAAACCGACATATAAGAAGAAAGATCTTGATGCGCGCCGCTCCAAGGTAAACCACTTATTGGTCCTCATACTGACAAACAATAAGTAACTTGCACACAAAGAATCTTGTTCCAGGCACGCCACTTTCACCTATTCGCCAGGACGATCGTATCCCACTGTTGCTCATACAACGCTCGCTCGAATCGCCTGGAAGCACTCATGGTATCCACGGCTGGACACTTGTTATTCCTGCTGGGTGGGGCATGCCTTTCCTCCCCTCACTGATACACACTGGCACACGCGTCGGCGGGCAGCGAGAGCGAGGCACACAAGCCTTCGAGGCAGGCACTGCGTATTTTCCGAGAGATTTTCCTTGCACAGACTTCTACGAGAAGTATTGGGCGAGTGCGCCGTTAAAGAGAAAGCGAAATGGAGCAGGACGCCACCAGCAAAGAGGGCCAATTATAAGAAACTTGGTACCCGTAGCCCATGGCGGGCGGATTGGGAAGTTGTACTTGGGCTCCCGGTGGCGCCTGGCGTAGATGAGAACCTTGTGTCGGCACAAAGAGGGCCTCAGGATGCAATGGAGGTTGACAAAGCACCCGCTGTTCGCCCGTGGGTGCTCCGTGGCGTCGAAGTTCCGACTATCCTCGAAAAAGTAACACAAGTGCTTGATCATGGTGCTGGTCTCCTTGCAGAAATCAACAGGCTTCGGACGAAACGTGGTATGGATGTACTCGATGCAAGTTATCGCCCTGAGGATCTCCTGAAAGGGGCATTGGTCATGGTCCGTCTGAAGATGGTCAGCCGGGGCGCCCCAAACGACCTTGCCATTATCTACCGCGTTGATGACGTTGAAGCCAAGAAGATCATCCAGGAGAATGGCAAGACGCGAGAGGGTGCAGGTACAAATGAGGTTCGTCGTTTTTCACTTTGATCATGCACTCGTAGATTGATTTACTCCCTTAGCTCCCCGAGGCTGCTCCGCCCCACACGTCTATCATTGGGTATGTTACTACCGGCAACATGTCCTTGTCCCGCGGAGAAGGTTTCGCCATCGGCGCTGTCCCAGTGTCAGTGCAGTTAGAATTGAAACAGCAAGCACGGAGGTGTGGATTTCCCGCTCGTGGCAAGCGTTAACTGATGTAGCTACAGGAATGGAGAACCTCGTCCACTGGTTAAAATTCGCGATCGTGCTGGGATGGTTTGCCGTGCTGCATATCTTGATTTACTTGACTCATGATAAGTACTTTGTTTTTGTTGTTACATGGGTTTCGCCCATTGGACTTTGCATGTGAAGATTTCCGCAGCTACTGACAGGTCCTAAGCTTCACTATCAATGTTGATACAAGGGCTTCACAAAATCCTCGAGTACAAATATCGGTGCTACGATACACAGTCGTACGTGAATCGACAGTCAGCCCAACAGTGTCGACCAAAAATTCGTAGGTATAGGTCAACTGTGCATCGTCCATATCAATAATGTAAGAAATGAAGTAAAATAAAGCGGGTATTTGAATAGAGTGCACGATGGTATGAGCAATTAGGTAGATGATCCAACCACAGGTGTTAAACAAATATCCAAAGCCTTCACGGAAGATTGTTCTCCTTTTTGAACCACTGCACGGAGAGAAGGATCAGTCGCACCGAAAAAAAACAGCAGCCAACACTTACCTCGACCATTCTTCTAACACCCTCCTCCAATCCAATCTCCGGTTCGTACCCAAGCACACGCCTTGCTTTCTCGATATTATGGTACCTCGTAGCACAGCTATACCCAACCCTATATCGCGTGAACCCAGCCTCTTTCCCAATTAAGGACGCCCAACACTCCGCAAGGAAACCCAGCACCATCCCAAAGCTCCTAGGTATCACCCACGCAGGCTTCTGTGCCCGCTCAGACGCGCCCGACGGGGACTTCGACGAAGGCGGGTCGAGTGCAAGCCATATGAGGCGCATGAAATCCCAGAAGTACACTGGCTCGCCGTTCGTGATGAAAAACGCCTGCCCCGCAACCTGCAGCGGTGAGGTCTCTGCGAGATCAATGGCATTGTCAGAGAACTGGTCGAATCGGGAGCGTATGATAGGGTGCGCGGGAGTGCGCGGATCACGTGGGGCGGTGAACGCTGCCTCTATTTCGGCCGCATTAGGCGGCAGCGTGACGTATGGTCCTAGAGGGCGTGCTTCGCATGTCGGGACGCGCTTTGCTCCAATTGTTGCGCTGACAGGCTGAAGGGCGCGGTCAAGGTGAAGTTCGGCTTTAAGGGAATCTATGGCGAGCGTATCTTGTGAAGATGCAGTAAGTGAGGGGGAGGAAAGCTTGTCGGCGGCGATTAGATGTGCTTTGGCGAGATTACCGACGTAGGTGTAGTCGAAGAGGTTATTGTTGTCTCCAACTTGGAAGTGGGTTTGTCCACGCTGATAGGCTTGGTAGAGGCCCACCATCATTTGACGATCACCCTCACTGAAGAGTATCGCAGTTGTGTCAAGATTGGTTGATATAAAGAAACGACATACCCAAAAATGCCTGCAGGTCGTAAGCAACAGTCAGGAGTCCGCCCTTGCCATTGGCCTCAAGGATAAGTTTTTCTCCCTGTGCTTTTGAGTCGTTATATGCATCAAATGGCTTCTCCGGGAATGGAGCACGTTCGTCGAGGTTGACGACGTCACCACCATCAAAGACGACACCGGCACTGCTTGTGTACACTAGCTTTGTCACACCTGCGGCCTGCGCTGCGCTGATGACGGCTTTGCAACCGTCGACATTGACTTTATAATATATGCTGGGATCTTTGGCGCCGTGTGGTGGCGAAGCAGTGTGAATTATACAAGTCGTACCGGTCTGCAATTATTCCGACAGTAAACAGACACACACCACACAGAGAAGGAAAGTGAGTTAGCGCTCGACGACCATAAAATTGAGTGAAGTAGCGCGCACCTTTCTCAATACATCAAGCAATTGGGATTCGTCCGTAATATCACCGGAATAGAAGTCAACATCGTGATGTCGCTGGACGATGTCGAATACACAGACGATGTCCTTACGAGCTAGAAGGTGCTCGACGATGTGACGGCCAACAAAACCGCTACCTCCAATGACAAGATATATATCTTTTCGTTGCGACATGAAGGATGTAAGCTAGTGTATAACCTGTTCAGGTTTGGTGACTAAAGTTCGAAAAGTTGCTTTTATTATATATTGCGGCTTGCCCTCATTTTACCAGAGGCGTGTAAAACACCAAAGCACGTGACTTCGCTGACAAATCAGTAACCTGGTAGTAGGACGCGTTCGCGCTTGAAGTTCACTAAAATCTCGAACCCAACGAGTTGTAACTCGACTCAGATCGGAAGTTTCGAGTTGAAACGATTTTGTTCACTTTCGAACTGAATCGAGTCTACATCGAGTTTAACTTGCCCTGGACAGCAACACTAGACAAGTCTGTTCTGATCGTGAAGATGCGTATCCCAGATACATCCCGCAAATATACTCCAGAGGAAAAACAACAGCTGCTGCAGAATCTTGACATTGAAGGTGCATTAAACTTGCTCCGCATTATCTCACTTTTGTATTCACTGAATTTCTGCCTCCATCCTTGTGTACAGTCGAACACCGTGTTCGCCAACTCGAGGAATGGCTTGCAGACGCACTTAAAAACTTTCGGCTTCACCAAGAAGGGCTCATCGCCCGCATTCCAAAACTCGTGCGCGGTGTGACTATGGGCGAGTTTGCTGATACATACAATGGCGATATTCAAGCGTGTCTTCGTGGTCTCGTGGGTGGTGCTCCACCAAATCTCGAGATCGATCGTGAGACTCGCAAGCGCAAGTGGGAGGAGGCTAGTGAAGGTGAACGCGCCCTTAAGAATGGTACGTGGTTAATTTGGCATCAGTCTTTTCATTGACGCGCTTCTCATTCAGCGAGGATGATGCATGCCACTCCCAAGAAGAAGCCCCCTCCTGCTAACACGGGCACTGCACAACGCGTTCGCACATTCTCTGCGGCAGTCCCGCGTACCCCTGGGCAACTCCGTCCAACCTTCCGTTTGCCCTCCGTCAGTCCCCAGAAAGCGTCTGCCCTCCAAACATCTCCCTCTAAATTGCGCGCTCCATCGCCCTCCAAAGTTCCACCTTCACCTGGAAAATCGGTGCCATGGAATGCCAGGCCACCATCCCAGGCAAAGCGTCTGCCAAGCAGCGCAACCTTCGCTCCAACTTTACCCGCTAAGGCGCCCACTTATCCTACCCTCCGTGCACCCCGCCGCGACGAGAGCATGCTTAGTCTAAATGGGTCCCCGCTAGCTAACCCGTACAAGCTCGGATTGGAGTGGTTTGCTACTGAAGAGGAAGAGGAGGGTATTGATGACATGGACGTGAAAACCAAAGGCAAAGGAAAGGAGACGCAGGTAGATACGCGAGGCGAAAGCAAGACTCTAAGACGCGTAAACAGCATAGTTATACGGCGTGATCCATCCGTCTCGCTCGTCCCCTCATCCTCCTCCCAGACCACCTTCTCCCAAACGCACTCACAAGCCAACTCTCAAACTCAAAACCATAATCGCACGCACTCACGCACAGCTGCTCGTGTCCCAGAGCCACCGGTGCCCAAACCTGCTACGCCTTCTCTCCTGCCTTCCAGCTCGCTCTCGTCCCTCCCTTCCTCGTCCTCTGCCCGTGCAGTCGTCGCGATCTCAACCTCCGATGGACATGTCCTCGAGTTCGATCCGCTACAAACATCACCGCGCGCACTCGATGCACTCGTAGGCATCACAGACAGCGCAAAGAAGCAAGCACGTGAGGAAATGGGGCGCTTGGTGCAGGCTGCAGTGAACAAGTGGAGTATCGCATAGCACAGCTAAGCGGGTGTCTACTTTACGCGTTGTGCAGGCTCGCGTTAGGCGTGCCGCCAATTTGCATGCCGTGTCGCTCATACAGTATTATGTATAGATTTTTGATTCGTTATTCACCTCGCTAACGCACCTGTTAAACACCGACATTCCATCGCATGTTCCAGTTATTTATTTCGCATGCCGAGTATCGATGTAAAGATGTAGCGCTAGCATATAAGCCTATGGACACTATTTATGTCGAGCAAAAAATAGATGTTATTTTGAAGACTTGAGTGAATGATTGATTTGCGTGACACCTCTAGCTGGAGACGATGGTGTTACATTCAACATTGTTCACAAAGTGCTTCTTAATTATCGCCATGACCACATCCACATGTTCTACATATAAATAACAGGAACTTTAGGGTAGACGGATCGTGATGATGTGGGCCTTCAGTCTATGTATCACTGGAGGTACGATGTCTTGCCAATTTGCAGGGACACTGAACGGCCAAAACACCGTAGCGTGAAATTTCGTACATTGCATACCAAGTAATCATGACACAACTAAGGCTAGCCATTATATCATATATTGGGTCAGCTGCATTCTGAGATTAATATTAGCTAGTACTCACCACGTTATGACGGGGCAAGGAAGTCAAACATAACAGTACTTAAGATAGAAAATGTCCCAGTAGGATCTACAAGAAATTCGTTAACTGTCAGATTGCCCTGCAAACATTATGCCACCCTGATGAAGGAAAATCATCAGACGTATTTGCATACGTTGCAAGGATCTCACTGCCTTGACTCATCCCTTACAGGTTTGCGTTGGCAACTTTCCCAAAAATTTCCTCCAAAAATGCATTCGAGTTCGGCGATCGACCCAGGAAATCCTGTTCCATCATGTGAGTTATGACTATCTTCAGATTGGATTGCAAAGTTGCGACGTACCTCAAGTAAGTCTGTTTCATCTCGACTACCACCCAACAAGAGAATCTTGTCCCTGTAAAGCTTACCCAAAGCAGGGTTCAACGGATCCTTCTTGAATACTGTCGCATACATGTCCGCGGCAAACACGAGAGAGTACGTGTAACTGGTTATCACGTTCGCCCGAGGTGTCGGTTTCAGTCGGTGGCACATCAGAATACAATGATCGCATGGCTCACCCATAATACCCTGCATCATAGCCACGGACGATATGTCCAAAAGTGCCTTGTCCTGGTAGGGCTTTCCCCCCTTTTACGAGCGAGATCGATTCACGCAGATCATTCCAGAGTTTGGTATAATCAGCCGCCTCTGTTCAATAGCCTATAAGCCCTGTAGTCAATAATAATAATGACACGTGCATCCAACCTTTATCAACGTGCACTTTGAGATCAAACTTGGCAAAGAACACTTGCCGAAGGTAGTATAACCCTACGTTTACGTAGCGACTGTGACACCCGTCATTTTTCATTCTCGAAATTCTCAAGATACACACCTCCTTATCGTCTTATCTATCAATTCCGGCGACAGCGACTCCTGCGTCTTATAGTGGCTAGACATTTGTTCGAGTACTTTGGGCTCCCAGCACCTGCCCCATGCCGTCAGCACTCTTCTGATGGTACATTCCTTCAGGATTGTCCAAAAACACGCACCAATTTTCGAGCATTTGCGATGGCGCCTCAACAAAGTCTCTTGCCACGGATGTACCGTGGAATCGCGCGTACCTCGTCCGACTCAGTAATCCATGGAAAACATGGCCCATCTCATGGAAGAATGTTGTCACGTCGTTGTGTTGCATTAAAGCAGGTCTCTCGGGGGTTGGCTTTGCGAGATTCGCTACCATCGCCCTCAGTGGGTAGTGACGTTTTCCCGATGGTAGCTCATAGCCCGGGAGAAGGCCCCATACAGCTGCGTGAGAATACTTTGCAACTGGCAAGAACAGGGTTCAGCAACTTGAAGGACAGCTAAAATACAAATGAAGTCATCGCTCCCTTACCACGGGGAAACAAATCGAGGTAGCAATATCCTACAAATGCGGATTCGTCTTTGGCATCCTTCTCCCATACAGCGAACTGTTGCACTTCTAGAGCAAGAATTTAGACAACTGAAATTTTGTTCAGTACGGCGGGTGCTACTCACCTGGATGCCAGACGTCTTTGTTATCGTCCTTGATCTCAATGAATTTGACTCCAAGTAGGTCCTGATATATTTTCAAGATCGTAGGAACAACGACGGAGACCGGGAAATATTCTTTCACAAGAGATTCGTCGAGGTTGAGTGTCTTCTCAATATAGACGCGGTCATAGTACCTGTCATGATGCAAATTAGCGAGATGTTATAGCACTGATGAACGTGGTGATTGACCTGTAGTCCCAGATGTAGAACTCGCCATCAAACGGAAGTCCGCGCTTCTCGTGCTCCTCTTTCTTGAGTTGAAGGAGAATCTTGCGCTCTTTCTCTCCAACAGGGCGCAGCTTCGCCTCAAGGTCGTCTAGGAACTAGGACGCATATATGTTAGTTTAACAGGAGTAATTAAATTACTCACGTCCTGGGCGTTCTTACCAGACTTGACCATCTTCACTTCCGTGACGTAGTCTGCCCATGTGTCATAACCAAGCATTGCGGCAATGCGCCGACGGAGGTCAAGCGCCTTCTCAAGTAAAGGCACATTTTGTTTGAGTCGATCTTCATATCCTTCTTGAGCACTGCGTCGCGTGGCTGGATTATGCGCAGATTTGAACTGAAATATTACTCAGGTAAATCGACAGAAGCTCTTCATGATGTCACATACGATCGGGAAGATATCTGGCGTCTTGAAAGTGACATCATAGACTTCTTTTGAGCCCTCAGTACGCTTGCTGTAACCCGAGATGACATCGTCCGGGACTCCATCCAATTCTTCGAGTGTGAACGAGATGAGACCCTGTGTTTGTGTAAGTGGTCATTATCACGAATCAAGGCAAACGAGTGATCTCACATCTTCTTCATTGAAATTTTTCTACAAATCCTATTAGCATAACGCCTGAACACCGAAGAAACCATCCCTACGCTAAAATCCAAGCAAACTTGCGAGAGCTCCTTCTTCAACTTCATCAACACCTCGCGCTCCTTCTCAGGGAGCGCAAGACCAGCTCTCTTCCCATCCAACACCATTTTCTCCACTAGCCTACGCTGCTCGTCACTCAGCTTCTCCCATTCACCTGATTTGCGCAGATTTTGCTCTGCAGCAGTCTTGGCTTTGAACACATCAGGACGCATAGACTCCTCTACACCGAAATCCCGATGAAGAACGTCCGCTTGATTTGAAGCATCTCGGAGTTCTTTGGAGGTGGAGACGTTCCGGTAAAATCCGAGAGGCTGGCAAATGATGAGGAGTTCTGACTCTGCATCAGCAAGAGGCAACTAAAGTCGGACGCTTGTCTCAAAATGCGATGACAACTGATCAGAAGCATCACTCACAAAAACCTGCAAGTGGATGAGAGATGATCAGTCCAACGATGCATACAAGACAAGTCACTTACGGTTTCGAAATTGCATTCAACCTCGGGGAGTGCTGCGATCTTGTCACTTATAGCCTTGTTCTGCGCAAGTGCCTGCTTGGTGAAACTCAGCACTTCTTCCGGGGTATGATTCCACTTAGGAGGAGCCTGTGGCGGAGTCAGCGAAGCCATGATAGGGTCACTTCTAATATCGAGAAAGCAAAGTTAGATATTGGGTGGACAACGATCTCATCTGTAATCATGAATATTGGATTCGCGGGCCGCTATGGCGCGAAGCCAATGGGGTACAAGAATCGAGATCACGTGGGTCAAGACATGCTTCAATCATAATTGCGTTCATTCGATCTCTACCACTGACGAAAGCATTGGAAGGAACAGCACGCTGATGCTTTCAAATATCACTGCGAAATTCAACAAAGAACGAGTCTGAGAAAATTGTTGTAGGGTTACCCAACGAGTGGTAGTTCCTTTCTTCACCGTGCTGCTGCTTCACATACCTGTCACACGTAAGGACTCTAAGCTTGGGACCGAGTATGATGTTTCTGTGACGACTGTTAGTATGATTTGAGTTTAATGTATTGTGCAAGTCTCACGACGAGGAAACAAGAGTGACTGAATAGCGGAAGACATGAAGGATAAAATGATTATACATATGCTGCACCTGTATCAATGACCATCGGCGTGTGGGGGAGGTGCACGACAGAAAAACAGTACGAAACGAGTCCACAATGGGATGGGTGGTGCACCTGCTGTGGCACCTTCAGCAGATGTGGTGGACATTGAGGTGGCGGTAAGCTGAGATTGCAACGACGAGGCCTGGACGCGTGACTGGTAAGTTTGCTGCTGCGGCCACGTCATTTGACGGGCTTGAATAGATGGACGTCCAGTACCATCGCTCTAGAGTGACGAGCTTAGAATGGTTGAAAAGATGAAGAAACTCGATACATACACCCTCGAACAACCTTGGAGCTGGGACCTGCGAGTGGGATATTAGTGTGGTTTGAAGAGCATGCGGCACTTGGACTCACATAAGGGATGAATAACAGGTCTTCAAGGCCAGCTTTTTTGAGGATGGCATGAATGTCCCACACATACGCATTGTTGTCGCGACCACCAGTGACTAGTATTCCGTCAGTCGAAAGGGCTACACATTGTAATTCATGTTTGTGCTTGAGGAGTGGACCGACTGGGAGGTTGGTGTCGAGATTCCACAAGCGCACTGTTTCATCCGACGATGCACTCACAAGGAGGCGGTTGTTCTGAGACAAGGTAATGGCGTGAACCCAGTCTTTGTGACCGTCCAGAGTTGCGATCTCCCGCCAAGTGGCCGTGTCAAATATTCTAATTGGGTACGACCCGGAGATAAGCTTCTTCCCATCCGATGTCCATGTCAAGCTCAAAAGTGGGTAATTGTGTCCGAGTGTGACAATAAGCTCGCCCGTCTTCGCATCCCAGATTTTTACTGCGTTCTCCTTGTATCCCCCTGTAGCAATCTTTGTGTTGTTGGGCGAGTATATCACCGCCCACACATGTTTGTGTCCGGTCTTGATTTTCAGCATTGTCTCTCTGCTTTTGACATCCCAGATTCTTGCCGTCCCATCCAAGGATCCGCTCACCACTCGCTTACCACCCATACTCCAGCAAACTGACAACACATGATTAGTGTGTCCTGTCAATTTTGCGACGACCTTTCTCGTCTCGACGTCCCACAACCTCACTCCCCCATCTCGACCTCCGCTGGCAATAGTCTTGCCGTTTGGAGACAATGCCATTTCATACACTGCTGCTTTCTTCCCCTGATTATCTCGCCAGTTCTCGCCTATCTGTGCGCCGCTCTGCAAGTCCCACAGTCGCATTGAACCGTCCCATGAACTTGTCATAATCCGTCGTCCTCCGGGCAGGTGCACAACGCCTTTTACGTTGTTAGTATGACCTCGCATTGTCTGACGGGGCATGATCGCTGGCGTCTTTTGCTCCTTATTGGTCTGTAAAGACATGGTCGGCGCAGGTCTCAGTATAGCCAATCTATGCGACAGAAGCTCCCCAGTATCTTTAAATCAAAACGAGTTGTCTGACAACGGCAAATATTCCTGGTGAGTCAACCTGCCTATCTTCTTTGACTTCAGCTCTCGCCAATAGAAGCGTGCAAGCCATCGCTCACCAGACAGCCTGCTGATAGGAATCCAACCCTCACCCGGAAACCAACTGATATGCAGGGGTTAATTCGAGAATACTGAAGAGGTCTTAGTGGGTATCCAAAGTCGCTAGTAAGCAGGTGGATATGTTTCGGAAGAGCCTAGAGTATCACTCACCAGAAGTTTAGATACACCCATTACTCAAATCACCAGCTATACGTGGGCGTTTGGGTTGGAGTCATGGACGCTGAGCGCTGCTTTTGTCAGGCCATATTTTAAGGTGCGTCACATGCGTCGTCACTGTGTTCTCCGCACGGCTTATCTGCTGGGTGGGCGAGGCGCTCAGCAACTAGCGCTATGTACATTTGCCAATATCTTCGATGGTGGTGAGAAAGTTCGACGGGGGAGCAGAATATTGCCTCTCCATCTCATATTTTTCTTCCAGTCCATATCAAACCCGGTGCTATCAAATCTTTGGCATGTTTGCGGTGCAACATGCCATGATTGAATGCCATTTTCTGAAACTTCTGAGAGCTTGCGGTGTGCATATTCTCGGAATCTTGGATAAGCCAATGATGATCAGCGGGATTTTGACGGGATTACTACAACTACTCTCGTCAATGCTTTAAAAGAGGGGAAAGATAAAGAAGAGGAAGGCGATGAGGAAAAGGACGATGAGTAAACCCATATCCACCTCTACTTGCTAACCCAACTTTGTCTCATACTTTGCGCATGGTCACCAAGGTTATTATGACGATGGTGTATGATGCACGCATATCTTTGAAAATATAACACTTCACCAAGAAGGCTCATCTCCCGCGACCCGAATTCGTGTGCGGTGTGACCATGGGCAAGTTTGCTGATCCTACAATTGCGATGTTCAAGCGTGTCTTCGTGGTCTTGTGGGCGGTGCTCCGCCCAACTTCGAGATCAACCGTAAGCCCCGCAAGCGCAAGCGAGAGGAAGCTAGTGAAGGTGAATGCACCATTACAAATAGTACGTAGTCGATTTCATATCAGTCATTTCATTGACATGCTTCTCATTCGGCCAGGACGATGCATGCCATTTCCAACAAGAAGCCCCTTCCTAGAGCGCCCGGGCCGGCGCCCCGACGCGCTACGCCTCTTTCTCGTGCCTTTCAGCTCGCTCTCGTCCGTTCTAGCTCGCTCTCATCCGTATTAGCTTCTCTCAAACTCCGACGGACACATCCTCGAGTTCGACCCGTTGTAAACTTCGCCGCGCGCACTTATGCACTCGTAAGTATCACCGACAGCGCAAAGAAGCAAGTATGGGGATTTGATGCAGGCTGCGGTGAGCAAGTGGAATATCGCGTAGCACGGCTAATTGGGTGTCTGCTTTACGCGTCGTGCGGCCCTGTGTTAGGCGTACCGCCGATTTAAGACGCCGTGTTGCGCATATAGTGTTATGTATAGTTTTTCGATTTGTTATTCATCTCGCTAACTTCGCACCCGTCGAACACCCGAGATTGAATTGCATGAACCTTTATTTATTTCGTACACCGAGTATCGACGTAAAGATGTAGCGCTAGCATGTAAACCCGTGGACACCATTTATGTCGAGGGAAAGATGGACCGAGTGCTTGGTGTGGGTGGGCGACGTCTAGAAGGTGCAGTTCTGGAAGTCTCAATTTCCCTGGATAATTGTCTTGGAATATAGATACCTAATACGTACAATATTTGCGATATATGCTATGTTATTCCAGAGTCCGTAATATAATGTGTCTTCCGAGTCTGAACTGCTTCGGTGCAGGGAAGTTATGCACTGCGCCGACTGTAACATCGCCGGCAATATAATACAGATGGGATCGAAAGCAAGGAAAGCGAATGCGAGCGAGAGCGATGACAGCGAAGATTAGTACAATGATATTGATATGCGCGCAACCAGTGAATCGCAAATTTCGCATCACGACAAACTGGCCTTGTCATATACATGTTGACCGCTGCAACGAGAACGAATGGACTCCTGCATATATACGTCAGATAAGGGGACACCTCAACGCTATATGACATGCACTCACCAAGTTCGGGTCATCAGCGAATGATTTGCTTCCCTCTCCGATGTCGCTACCCCTGTCGTTCTCCACCTGTTGCGAAAAGCTCAATGACTGCCGTGACTGATGATACGCCAGCTTGATGTCAGTGCCAGACTGTCTGAGTCTTAAGGCGCGTTACTTACCCCTTTGGGGCTGCGGAACTGGAGCACGCTTGGTAAATCATCGCTTCGAGAGTCCTGTCGATCAGACAAGGACACTTCTTCGTTGAGACCGGCGCCGAGTTTGACTTCCCGGGTAATCAAGCTGAGAAAAAATATGAATATGGTGTTTGATGAGGTGTTTGGTCAATGACTTACACTCCCAAGATAGTATTTGCGTAGACTATGACATGTAATGAGCATGTGCGCGAGGTGAGCGGGTAAAAAACTTACTCCTGGGTGACACCATTTGGATTACTATCCAGTATGATTTCCCTGGTGTAACAACGAACTATAGAGATGAGTTATGAAGCTATGCTTGCTAGATATCCACGTACTGTGATAAAGTATGCCAGTTGGATGATGCTGACCAATATAAATATAATTAGGCTGCAGACTTTGACACGGAGTACACCTACACGAGTATCAGGCCACGGCCAACGAACAACATAGCAACGTTTTCAAACACTCCATCAGGCCTAAAAACAAAGCGTCGGCGGTTGCTTGTATCGCATAATATGAAACACTGACCGAGGGATGTCTGGATAACGTGCTGGACGCAATGACCAATACATCGCAATGAAAATGATAATATTCGCGACAACTGCGAAGCCTTGGCTGATGCCAGCGATAATCTGCAATTCCGGGTGAACAATTTCCCAATGCAACACATTGACGAAAACACTCACTTCCATAAAAGGCAAAGCAAATGCCGTCAAACGTCTTTGGTGGAAGCTGAGTGAACCAGGATCAGCCGACAGCAACCAAGATCACTCTTAGAACATCTACTCACAGCTGCCCTACTGAAACTGCACCCTCGTCAATAAGATTCAATTGGCTATCGCATATACTTACTCAAGCCGAAAACTGGAATCAAATCTATATCAGGCAAGGTTTATGCACGCGAGAAAGGATACTGACCAAAGGCGACGAAGGCACAGAAGAACTGCGAGGGGGTCAGTGGAAGTTGACTAAGTATAGTTACAAAATGTATACCACTACGACGCTGACGGATCTGGAAGTGATACTCGTAGGACCACCGCAAACTATTGAGAAGTGAGATTAGCATGAAATAAATGGAAATCTTGGCTCACCAGTATAAAGGCGTCTAGCGAAGAATCTGAGGGGGAGATTTAGAGGTGAAACATAATCTATCTATGATTGGTAGCCCTTACAATTGCGCGATCAGGATGATAATGACCTAGAGTAGTGCTATGAGGAACGCCGAAGGGCACTACTGAGTAGGACTCACCGAAATGAGATATTGTATCTTGATACGGCAGACAGTGAGAAGCAGGTAAGGCATCCATGTGCCAAATTCACTTACGCAGTAAACTCTGAAAATATGGTTACAAGGGTCCGTAACACAACGAACTGACACTTACGGAGTTGCATATATGACCTCTAGGCTCACAACGAACATTGTACATCATGTAGTCATATACTCTAATCGGATGCGTTAGAGATTGGAGTAAACGGAGACGAAGCCCCTACAGGTAAGATACTATAAATTTAAGTCAGTCAGACAGAAAACACGCGTGAAAGTGACCTCACCTAGGCCAGCTGAAGTAGTATCAAGGACACTGGAAATGTGTAAGGCGTAGTTAAAGTGTAAAGCTGCAGTACATTACAATAGTGTCCCAACCTGTAAGAAAGTGGGTATGTCAGACATGTCGTCGACATATAGAGAATGGTAAACTATACCAAGACTTTTATCCATGCATGATCATTGGAGTATCGAGAGAAATATATGTACGTCTCTGCAACGATTAACATCAAAAGAGTGTTTAATTGAGAGAGCATTAATTACTCACGAAAGAACGTCAAGCCGTATAGGAATGTCGCAAACACGAAACCCAGGTAGATAGCAATAAGATTCTCTCCTTCAACATGAGAGGGGTCACTCATGGTGCGTAGTGAACCGCAGAGTTAGAAAATATGCATGGATGACAGGATCACTCGACGCGATGTTTATAAGGTGAGGTCCGACTAATATTCATTTTGGACTATATACTAGATGGTAAAGGACGGAGATGGACGGTTCAATTCAATTTCTATTGCCATGTGGGGCCATCATGTAAACATGTCGTGGACTACTGACACCGTGATCGCTTTAGTGCTCAGGCCAAATTAAAAAAAACCTTCATCGATCGAGGAGGCTCTCCTAAAAACTTGTCAGGTGACTGGCGTTAGTACTCAGCGCTCATTGAATTTATTTTTTCAACTTCTGGGAAATTTGAATTGAATTTATTCGGGAGACTATATTGAAAAATCCCTGAATTCGGGTGCACATATGGTTGACAGGCTATAGATTTGCTATAGACTTGAGGCAACTTACCAAAATACTTCCATACCGGCGGTCTTATTTATCGTTTATAAAGACCGAATATCGAAATGATCCCGCCCGCAATTTAGCCTAAAGTACTATAGCTATACTTGCGCGAACTACAACTAACAGTACTTTTGCGAGTGGTAGTCCGATGAGTCGCAACATGTCAAGCTTTCAAGTTGTCTCCGGACGCTCGCGGTGATCGGTTGTCACGTCCTGTCAAAACGACTCATTCACCCTGCTTATATATTCTCGCAAGTATGTCTTGAGCGGGAAAACCATTCAAACGACAAAGTTATAGGGCCTCCGGGTCGGCAGTTCTGCCGGCAGTAGAACCGACCCGAAGTACCCCCTAGTAGCATCAGTGACCTGCGTGCCACTAGAAGTGTATTTACAATGCGCTGGCTTTTGCAAAGCAATGCGACTTCCGTACAGGTAACCATCAGTATCATAGAATCCGAAATATATGTATAACTTTACTTCTTCCCTGCATTTCCCTAGTCAGTTACAGCTACAGTTCACATTGCGTTATTACAAGTAGCAGGGTCGTACTTACGCACCCGGATGGTCATATACGAAGGTTTAGCTCAAACTTTATGCCATCACGGAACATTGTAGGTAAGCAACTAAATAGTAGTTGCATACTCGCACTATTGAAATATCGACACCAAAGCTTAGTTCAAACGCCACATGTGACTACCATTAAGGGCCAGGAGTGATAACTCCCGCGCGCATACCGGTCTTCGAACGTTTGAACGTCATTGTCTTTTCTTTGCTTCAGAATGGAGTCCTTTGGGGTCGTAGACCCTATGTTGGACATTGTCTCATCATGAACTTTCTGGTGGTCGGGGGTTGGCTACTTTGTTTGTAGCGTACTCAACTTATTATCGTTATCTGACAGGGCCCCAGGGAAGCAGGGCAGACCATATGGCCACAAAACGCAATTTGATGGTAAGTCTCGCATTTTTATCGGGTGCAGTAAGTACTCGGACCTTATCGTGTGCACGACATGACCATTTTGTTCTGAATCTCGAGAGCGGACATTCTAAGGGCAGAACGGGATAGAGCTGCCCTTCTGTTCGACCACCTCCACACCAAGCTTGACGTTATCAATCATGCAGAAAACGGTGGGTTGACCAACACACAGGTCATTCTTGATTTCCGTAGTCCGGACGTCGAGATTTACCTGCAGTAAAGTCACCGAGTCAGTAACCTGCCAAAGGCAGAAGCCCCGCAGAACACGAACGAATGTGATACATGATACTACAGTTACCAGGTCTGATTAATTTACTTACAGGTCATGCAGATCTCCACCCCAAACTTTCCACGAGGAAATTATGATCAAGCGTCAGAAGCCCTCCGCTCGCGAGATCCCTAATTCTTGCGGCTGCAGGGATTAGGAATTTTCTACTTATCTGTCGTGTATTTTTCATTGGGTTAGGTATCACCCCGGGGAACACTTTCGTTGGCTAAACTCACAATACTATCCCTTGCACTGCAATCGGCACCCCACAGAAGTCGGCAGTCACGACATGCCACTGCATATTATCATAGGCCGATTTCAAGTATTCGGCGTGAATATTTGAATGTTTGAACGAGTATTGACTCAGCGTCTGACCGGATAGTAGCATCTGACGCGCACAGGCTCCTGCAACTGCCGTCTGTTCACCCCCAATCGCACCGGGGAAATGAGGTTAGAGATAAACGGACGGGAGTTGCATATCCTTTGGCACCAAAGCTCTTGTCGGTTTCAGGTGTTGTGAAAGACAAATCCTCGCAGCTTTCCTCGTCTACCGCTGCTTTGCGAATGCAGACTAGCCCCACAGCGCTGCACCCAACACAAGTCGGCACTTCCAGAGTTGGTGTGCAGTTTGAAACTCCGTCACGGCACATATCGGCAGGTGACGTGACTCATCGGCACTTTCAACTATCTCATTCAATTCTTCTTCAATCATACGCATGGTCGTTCGACCTTTATATTAGCGAGAGAATGATATATATGTTATGTTGAAGTAGCTAGCAATACGAGTTTTGTGAAAGTGTCGACTTCTGTGGGGTGCCGAGTGCAGTACTTCGAACTTCGAAGGGATAGTATGCTAGAACGCACACTTTTGAAAGCCATTGCTGAAGAGCTAAAATTTGTTGTTTTAGGCGCCCGCAGTTATAATTAACGGCATTTGGATGGATTACAGTACAACCATAAAACTCCGTCCGTTTCGGTTAGTACTACGTGGACTGCAACTGCCAAAGGATAATTTGATAGCCAAGGCCCATTCTACCGCTCAAACCAAGCCCAGGTTCATCTACAAGATTAATGATCGCCCGTGCAAGCTCCGCGTCCTCCAAGTCTGCTTCTCTTCTACCACATCGTTTTTCAGAATCACGCAACACAGAATCCTCGCGCTTTTGGCAGTTTGCACATAATCCCGGTAGATATACTAGGTCGGTCGTGCACATCAGCGAAAGTACTAAAAGGCCATATATTCAAATTGATAGCTCCAATCTAGCGCTTAAATACCCCACGCGGCAATCTCTATCATTGACATCCATCGGCTTGCGCCAGAGCCTCCCGCCAACCCAATTTTCACGATTACAGACATCAAGACCGTTCTCGAGCAGCTCTCACGCAAAATCTAGCTTTGCATTCTCGCTATTAGAAAGTGATCCTATCATGGCTTCGTTGACTCCGCCACAAGCTCCTCCTAGTTGGATTCATACCCCAGAAGAAGTGGTGAGTGTAACAAAGCGGGCACTTGCGCAGAATAAGGCGGTTAGTGATAAAGTCGCGGCTCTGCCAGAGGCGGAATGCAATTTCGAAACTGTAAGTGACTTGTCTTGCGTGCTTATGATTGGACTGATTATCTCTCGTTCGACTTGCAGGTTTTTGTGAGTGATGCTTCTGATCCGTTATCATGTCATTTTGAGAGAGGCGTCCGACTCTAGTTGCCTCTTGCTGATGCAGAGGCAGAAGTCCTCATCATTTGCGAGCCTCTCGCATTCTACCAGAATGTCTCCACCTCCAAAGAACTCCGAGATGCTTCGAACCAAGCGGAAGTTCTTCAGCGGGACTTTGATGTCGAAGAGTCCATGCGTCTTGACGTATTCAAAGCCAAGACTGCTGCAGAGAAAAATCTGCGTAAGTCAGGTGAATGGGAGAAGCTGAGTGACGAGCAGCGTAGGCTCGTGGAGAAGATGGTGTTGGATGGCAAGAGAGCTGGTCTTGCGCTCCCTGAGAAGGAGCGCGAGGTGTTGATGAAGTTGAAGAAGGAGCTCTCGCAAGTTTGCTTGGATTTTAGCGTAGGGATGGTTTCTTCGGTGTTCAGGCGTTATGCTAATAGGAATTGTAGAAAAACTTCAATGAAGAGGATGTGAGACCACTTGTTTGTCTTGATTCGTGATAATGACCACTTACACATATACAGGGTCTCATTTCGTTCACACTCGAAGAGTTGGATGGAGTCCCGGACGATGTCATCTCGGGTTACAGCAAGCGTACTGAGGGTTCAAAAGAAGTTTATGATGTCACTTTCAAGACGCCAGATATCTTCCCGATCGTATGTGACATCTTGAAAAGCTTCTGTTGATTTACCTGAGTAATATTTCAGTTCAAATCCGCACATAATCCAGCCACGCGACGCCGTGCTCAAGAAGGATATGAAGATCGGCTCAAACAGAATGTGCCTTTACTTGAGAAGGCGCTTGATCTCCGTCGGCGCATTGCCGCGATGCTTGGTTATGACACATGGGCAGACTATGTCACCGAAGTGAAGATGGTCAAGTCTGGTAAGAACGCGCAGGATGTAAGTGATTGACCAACTTTCAATTACTCCTGTCAATCAACATGCACCCTAGTTCCTAGACGACCTCGAGGCGAAGCTGCACACTGTTGGAGAGAAAGAGCGTAATATTCTCCTTCAACTCAAGAAAGAGGAACACGAGAAGCGCGGACTTCCTTTTGATGGCGAGTTCTACATCTGGGACTACAGGTCAATCACCACGTTTATCAGTGCTATAGGATCTCGCTAATTTGTATCATGACAGGTATTATGACCGTGTCTATATTGAGAAGACACTCAACCTCGACGACTCTCTTGTGAAAGAATATTTCCCGGTCTCCGTCGTTGTTCCTACGATCTTGAAAATATATCAGGACCTACTTGGAGTCAAGTTCATTGAGATCAAGGACGATAACAAAGACGTCTGGCACCCAGGTGTGTACCATTCGCCGTACTGGACAGATTTTCAATGGTCTAAATTCTTGCTTTAGAGGTGCAACAGTTCGCCGTGTGGGAAAAGGATGCCAAAGATGAATCTGCATTTGTAGGGTATTGCTACCTTGATTTGTTTCCCCGCGGTAAGGGAGCGATGCCTTCATTGGTATCGTATTTGTCCTTGCTGAACCTTGTCCTATTTGCCAGCCGCCAAGTATTCTCACGCAGCTGTATGGAGCCTTCTTCCGGGCTATGAGCTACCATCAGGAAAACGTCACTACCCGCTGGCGGCAATGGTGGCGAATCTCGCAAAGCCGACTCCTGAGCGGCCTGCTCTGATGCGACATGATGACGTAACGACATTCTTCCATGAGATGGGCCATGTTTTCCATGGATTGCTGAGTCGGACGAAGTACGCACGATTCCACGGTACGTCCGTGGCACGAGACTTTGTCGAGGCGCCGTCACAAATGCTTGAAAATTGGTGCGCGTTTTGGATACTTCTGAAGGAATGTACCATCAGAAGAGTGCTGACGGCATGGGGCAGGTGCTGGGAGCCCAAAGTGCTCGAGAAAATGTCTAGCCACTACAAGACACAGGAGCCGCTGTCACCGGAATTGATAGATAAGCTGATAAGGAGGTGTGTTTTATCTTGAGATTTCAGAGAATGAAAATTGACGAGTGTCATAGCCGCTACGTAAACGTAGGGTTATACTACCTTCGGCAAGTGTTCTTTGCCAAGTTTGATCTCAAAGTGCACGTGGATAAAGGTTTGGATGCATGTGTTATTACTATTTTGGCTTGCAGGGCTTACGGGATATATTGTAGAAGCGGCAGATTATACCAGACTCTGGAATGACCTGCGTGAATCGATCTCGCTCGTGAAAGGGGGAAAACCCCAGCCAGGACAAGGCACTTTTGGACATATCGTCGGCGGATATGATGCAGGGTACTATGGGTGAGTCATGCCATTGTATTCTGATGGGCCACCGACTGAAACCGACACCTCGGGCGAACGTGATAATCAGGTACACGTACTCTCTTGTGTTTGCCGCGGACATGTATGCGACAATTTTCAAGAAGGACCCATTGAATCCTGCTTTGGGTAAGCTTTACAGGGACAAGATTCTCCTGGTGGGAGGCAGTCGGGATGAAACGGACTCGCTTCAGGTGTGTCATATCTTCACAATCCAATCTGCGGATTGTAATTCACGTGATGGAACAGGATTTCCTGGGTCGACCACCGAACTCAGATGCATTCTTGGAGGAAATTTTTGGGACAGTTACCAATGCGAGCTTGTAAGGAATGAGTCTCGGTAGCGGTGTCCTTACAACGTATACATTAAGTAGTCATGTCATACATAGCACAAAGGTCCTCGCAACGTATATGTCATGGTTGAATCAGGAAAGCCACGTGCGCGGGGTTTACTGATTTAGGTATCCCCCCTGCACTGCCCAGAGTGATAAGGACGACCATAACAGCAACCAACGCGGAGTATCCAATAGCAAGCGGACCAGAAACTCGAGGTACAGTCTATCTGTGGATCTAACCTGACACTAGCTCTAGGCGAAACTAGAACAGGGTCAAGGATGAATGGGGGAAAAGAAGCAAAGGTGAGTAACAGGCCTGTCAGCCAAGGCGTAGTAATGCTCTCGTGTGTGTTTCACCTCTGATCTTCCCTCGCGAACCTGTCGCCTTTTCTAGTCATCGATCTCCAACGACGCAGCCACCAATCTCAGGAAACTCCTTGCGACTCAGGTAAGCGCCACCCTTTGTTTGATTCGAACCATTTCAGTCGCTGCTTTCTTGTCTCGGTTATGTTTGCCACTGCTGAGCCTACCGTGCGTCCAAGACGCTGGCTAGCGTGGTATGGTCCGCAGAAGGACAGTGCTAAAGAAGTGCCTAGACCAACCCTTGAACTGCACACAGGGTTGCCGTCCCCCAGAGAGGAAGGCGAGCAGACCTTCCATTCTGCAGACCCAGGTGCGCGCTGTGAGTCAAGCTTAAAGACTTCGCGGCCTAGCACACCGCGGCCTAGCACACCACGGCCTAGCACACCGCGGCGCAGTTCCATCTCCTCCTTATCTCATTTACTTTCCTTGCATTCATCTCCTCACTCTTCTGTTTCTCATCTACAGCAGTCTGAGCAAACCTCGCCACAGAATGGAGCATCATCGTCGGCTACATCGCCCCACTTAGCATCTGCCGGGAAATCACCTGAACTGACCCCTCGTACGCCCGGATCGTTCGGGAAGATATCTTTTAATTCTATGATGGGGGGTCTTTCTGCGCTCTCTTTGTCTCGTACGACAACGAATGAAGACAAGGACAAAGACAAGGAAACTCGCGGACGCGCGACAAACAAACGAAAACCTCGCGCCTCGTCCTTTGTACTCCCGTCTTATACAAAAGACAAGGACAAAGACAAGGACACAGCATCTGTAGCTTCCAAAGAATCCATCCGTGCTCGCTCGTCATCTCCCTTCAGTCTACGCCGTTTCCGTACCCGCGACCGTGATCCATCTCCCGCTCCTCTTCCCCTCGAGGAATCGGACTGTGACTCCGTCATTTCACGACGCACACTTGCCGTTCGACCTCGCAATGCTTTCACAGACGATTTGGACTCAGGGTCAGAGTACGCTGGAGAAGAAACGGAAGATGAAGAAGATGATTGGAGCGATGATGCCGCGGGCATGTTTGATTTCGTTACTGAGAGGAACACGGAGCAGAATGCGCTTATTCCTGCCCATGAGATGGCAACGGGGGAGCTAGACCCTGATGACGTAACTATGGATCCTGACCCATTGGGCGAAGGTGTCAATGTCGTGGTACCACCCGAACCATATTTTCCCTCTACCCTGAACCGGACGAGTTTTACTTCAATCAAAGGCAAACGTGGGGGCCCTAAGCGAAAGAAGTCTCGGCACCATGAAACTCTTCCTTTGAAGACTGCTCGTCCACTGTTCCAGCGTGATAGGTGCACGATCACCATGACTCAAGGCGATCCAGAGGCATCGGAAAGACGGAGGCGGATGTATATTGTTGCTAGTGACCTCAGCGAGGAGAGTCGCTATGCTGTTGAGTGGGGTATCGGCACAGTGCTTCGAGACGGCGATCATCTGTAAGTGTCCTCACCCTTGTCGTAGTGCACTGTCAAATTTATGGTACAGGCTCATCGTTACAGTCGTCGAAAATGAGGCTAAAGGTAATGGCACCTTGATATGTACTCGTACCTTATTTTGATTTACATGCTGCAGTCGACCCGCCGATCCCCAACCCAGTGGACCGCGCCACCAGACTTCGTTCTCAACAAGAAGTAAGATAGTTCTCATATTGATTTTATTGCGAACTCATGCCGGCGCATAGCGTCAAGGCCTTGCCTACATCCTCGTCCGTCAAGCAACGTCGCTCTTGCAACGCACGCATTTGAACGTAACTGTTTCCTGCCAAGCATGGCACTCAAAAAACGCACGCCACATGCTCCTTGATATAGTCGACTATAACGAACCCACGATGCTGATTGTGGGATCCAGAGGCTTGGGTCAGATCAAGGGGTAAGTGCACATGATTGTCTCATCACGTCACTAAATCAATGTGTCATCCTCTCCATAGCATTCTCTTGGGTTCAACATCACATTATCTCATTCAAGTACGTCTTATCACATCGCTCACGAGATTATCACTCTGACACTATATCAGCGATGCTCCGTCCCTGTCATGGTTGCCCGCCGCCGACTCAAGCGCCCCCCGAGGCGTTCCGCTCATCTTGCGAAGAACCGCATGCACGTCTCCCTTGCAGAGGCCGGGATCGACAGAGTCGTCCCCAAAGTCGACCAGGACGTGGCGGTAATGCGGGACGAGATGCAGCGTGAGGACGATCGGCGAGGTGAGGAGGAGGAGAGAGTTATTGACGAGGATGGGGAGGAGCCAGGGGAGGAGGGCGAAGGAGATGGCGCGGAGGGTGAGGGGTACTTGGGCACTAAGGTTGGGGGGTCATGAAATGCGAGCTTAAAGCTCGTTGATTCCCCTGTGCATTGATTTCCCTGGGTCTTGGTCTTGGCATTCAACTTTTTTTTTTTTCACTTCAGGCGCACCCAGATATGAGTGGTCATTGAAGTTGTGTTAATACCTGAATGATGGGATGAGTACCACAGTTTGGGCATGTACGTATGATAGCCATAGACGAACATTTTTAAGACTTTGTAACATCGGGGCATTACAAATCGATTAGGCAATTATATTTTATTTGTACAGTCAAACGGTGCGGATAAGAGCTCTTAGCTGCGTATCTGAAGTTTGCATTCAAAGGCAGGGGACAACATTAACACACTGTCTCGAAGAGCCAACATCTCAGCACGATAGGATGACCTGAACCTTCAACTTAAAGTGACGGCAGAATCACCATTATGTATGCAGCAGACTAAAGACAAGTTGTTGGTTGTTAAGTACTTTACTATGAAAACCCAAAGACAAAAATCAAAACATAGAGAAGCTGTTCGTGACCAATACATCAACATCATGACATTACGCCCTCTCGGCCTTCACAAGCACCGGAGGCTCGATGCGTTCCACACCCTCGATTTGCATCCTGCCATAGAAGTCAGCACCAGTGACAAGTCCACCAGTCATCATGAACACTCACAGAACCTCATCCTCAATTGACGTGTGGTCAGTGACGCGAAGGTACACCATCGGTGCGGCGAAGATCATGCCAGCAACTGTGAGACACCACGTTGACAGGAAGATGTTCATGTATCTAAAAGCACCGATTCAGTGCTTTTGTTGCGCAACACGGAGGGATAATGAACTTACGGGGCACTAGCACCATCGGCAGCCCATACGCTTGATGCACCTACTGATTGCAGGCACTTGTCTGTGTGGGTTCTTGATCAGTATCGAACTCGTACTCCTGATTCAAGGTCAATACATACAGAAACCAGCAAACACGGCCAGCTTGGCAGGGTCGTTTGACATTGCGCCCATCAGCCAGTATGCATATGTCTGCCACATTGAATCCAGCAAGCCATAGAAGATCATGAGCCAGACATGGGCAGGATAGGATGAATCGTAGATATCGATTTTGTAAGCACCTTTCGCGGTCTCCTCGGCCCGGGTATATGTCCTAAGGATCACATTGATGTGGATTTGGAGCAGTACGGTAAGGTGACTTACTTTTGGTAAAAGTATGCCCAGACGTGGACGACGAAAAGCATGAGGAATACGACGACCCAGCCGTAAAAGGCACGGACTCTGCGTCGGACACTCTTCAGGTCAAGGACAAAGTAACCAATTAAGATGGATCCAAAGATCTGTGATGTCCAGTACACGAAGTTGTTGAGACCCCGAGCACGGATGTCGAATAATGCGGCATTGTAATCATTGAATTCTGTATAACTTATGAGTAACCATACTGATTCAAAGAATAAATATACGAACGCCAAGTGTAGAAGTAATTGCTGGCAGAAAACATCGGAAATAGGAGTATAATCCAAGGGTCGGTCTTCAGGGCTATGAATAGGCTTTTGAACTCCGTCTTCCAGGATGCGTGGCGGACGAGGTTCACACGAGTTCCGTCCGTGCGGATCATTTTGTCTGGGTCCACCATGAACAACGGGATAAATACGCCGATGAGAGTCAGAATCAAGAAGCCGACCTAATGAACTGTCAATTTTTGTTGGTAATAACGGATCTAATGACTTACATATGTTCCATTGCCAACTGGGCACAACAAAATTAATCAGTTCCTCGTTGAGATAGCAATATCGTACTCCTTACCGCTGTTGGCCTTACAATAGAGGATATGAGCGTCTACAGATCCACAAATGTAATACTTGACTCACCGTACTGTTGAAATTGTTTCCAAAAGAAACAGCAGACCCGACAACCCCTCCAAGGTTGAAGATGGCCCAGAAGATACCGATGAAGGTACCTTTCTGAGCCTCAGTGGGGTATGACATCATCAGCGAGCCCTGCGCAGACCAAAGAAAAGCTGCACAGGCGCCAAGGATGACACCGGCTGCGACAACAAAATTACCCGCACCGGGATGAATGTTGACAGCGCTAAATTTAGGGAAATGTTTGAGGATAATTATAGATCGAATGGCAAAGCATAGTTACAGGAAGGATGCAATGTACAACGAGTAGCCCCAAGTGCCAAGCATCAGAGTTCGTCGAGGACCAAGCACATTGTTAATCGAACTGCAACAATAATGTCACTATAGGCAAAGGTGAGAGTGATGACTTTGCCTTACCCGGAAAAGAACCCAAAGAATGCAAAGGTCGCGTACACCCCAGCATTGGAGTTGGCGGAATCCGTAGTGCTAACTTGACCTCCACCTCCAAGACCAGTAAGTGCGTTAAACATGCCGGGGCACATGAAACACACGAATCCTAGCATCGAAAGCTGTGTGATGGGGTGGTGGTACCATCCCCTCCATCCCGTCGGACGCTCAAATATTTCTGCGCGTTGAGAACCAGAGTCCTCGCTGCTGCCGCTGCCGAGTTTCTCGATTTCTGCTTGCGCGTCAGACATGGTGGTCAAAAGATGTGGCCGGCAACAATTCGTCGTCCAAGAAGTTAGTGATTCTTATAACGTGTTATCAAGCGCTCATGTGGTATGAAGGATCCATGTGGCACGCGGCGTATCGAGCCGTAGCAAATGCAATTGGAAGAAACGGATCGTGCTAAAATAAGCCATTGCCGGCGAGGGAAAGAGAATATCAACAAAGGGAACTGCACCCTACTTACTGCACCCCGTACTGCCATACGCCGCATCTACAGGTACATGGCAGATGCGAAATGAATCGATGATTTGGACCATTTCATTACGATGTTAGACCGCGCCATCATGAGAAGAAGCTTGTAAGGCGCACTGAAGCCGGGTCTGCAAAGAATTATCAAGATGTATTTCTTTAAGGCCGCCCAGGCCACCGGCCGGTCTGAAAATGGTATGACTGATGCCGTATCTGTCTATCATACCGGCGTACCCGCTAGTAGAGCAGCTTTGACATGTTAATGCAGAGCATGTACAGGTCTCCCATGCATGTCATTCCGAATATGATCCCTTACCTTCTTGTGCTTGTTCTCAGCACATGGTGCTTGAATGTACCGTCGAGACTAGTGGAGATTTCGGAGATGAGTACCGAGTCTTGTGACTATGTAGTGCCACTACATAGTCACAAAGGCTGCACAGTCCAAGACCCAGACACCAAAGTAATAGCAGGCTCAGGTCACTGAGCATTCAATTCTTACCCAGTGTCAGTTTATTTTTTGAGCGTGGAGGAGGAAATGAACTGCGGTAACCTAAGTAAAGTTTGTATGTTCAAGTTGTTCCTGTCGCGGAGAGTGAAACGCGAGCAGCTGACCCGCAAAGCATGGCGCGTAATAACTTTGTGCCATCACTGCAACGTCAGTGCCAACGGAGCAGCATGACCTCTCGGAAACTCTCGCAGTTGCCCTCCTCGCCGAAGCGAAAGACTCTAGGGATCACTAATTTGTTCGCATTAGTCACCCCTTTGGACCGCTGGCAACGGGAGCGGTACGTACGATAAACAGGCCATTTGCAAAACAAAGACGCGTTCCAAGTTCGGGTGAGAGCTTTTGCTGTCCATTTCCGTTCCAGTAGTCGATATCAGTGTGTTTTTGCTCCTCACGGCTCGACATTCAATATATGGCGGCCATCACAATCAATTTACTCCAACATCTCTAAATAAACTGGCAAGTGAATTCCCACTCAATAACTCTGACTGTTTATAAATTTTCTTCCCTTGTTCAAGCAGAAAATAAACCGGTGAAATCAACTGATGTTAGGAAGCCTATCTGTACATTGCAATACGTGTTGGATGCTTCTGATAATCACTTTGCGATCACCAGGCCACCTATATTGAATCTTACGAGTCCATATAGCAACCATGAATTTTCGGAACACCAATCTCCAAGGTATAAAATCAAATACATGTTCGTTTGTACGTACTAAATCCATCATTCTTTGAATTTCTTTCTCCACCATCACTTATCACTTTCCATCTCAGCGAACTCAAAAAGTTTGGGACCAACGAGGCCTCATCAATCTCCGTGTGGTTCTTTACGCGGACATGGACCAAAGGGAAGGCGACCAGCAGTAACGAGGACTCAAGTAGAAATGAAAATGCTCATATCTGTTAAAGAAAACAAACCAATATTTACGTTTTTCTGGAAAAGAATAAAGTTTACAATCGTCGCTCGCAGAGCGTCGAGATGAGCGGATCCAAAAGGCTAGAAGCACTTGTCTGATAAAGTAGGTCATCAATAATCGCTCGCAGAGCGTCGAGATGAGCGGATCCAGAAGACTAGAAGCACTTGTTTGATAAAGTAAGAGGATGCTACTATTACGTGACTTCGATGTGGAGAACTGGGTCAACCGAAAGAAACCAGTGAACATGGCGAGCCTTGCAGAGTTATCGGACATAGCGTCTATCAGCCAGTAGGCAGTTGTTGCCACATAGAGTCGAGGAGACCGTAGAGAATTATAAGCCATACATGTACATGTAATCGGGGACATCGACATATATCTTGACGGGAGTAGGAGGCTCTGAGGTCGCTTGAAATTGACTGTTATGTCCGACTTACTTGTGGTAAAAGTAGGCCCACGTATGGACAGCAAAAATAAAGACGGCTATAATCGACCAGCAGAGTAACGCACTGAACCACCTGCGGCGCCGCTTCAAATCCGGAACAAAGAGACCGACGAAGAATGAGGCAAAGATCTGAGCAGTGCAATGCACCAAGTTGTTCAGGCTACTGCGGATGTTGAGCAAGACGCCGTTATAATTGTTGAATGCTGCAAAACACATCAACCGCTCGCAGCGTCATTTCCCTGTGATGTTTTACTCATGCCCAGTGTACAAGTAGTTGCTGGCAAAAAAAAAATAAGGAACAGGAGGTTCAATCAAGGGGTCCGGCTACAAATAGATACTGATGAGCTCAGTCTTCCAACAAAAGTGGCGGACAGGCGTGACTTTAGTTCCGTCAGCGCGGATCATCTTCTATGGATCTACAAGGAAGATGAGCAGAACTAGACCAACGAGGTGAGGATAAGGAACCAGATCTACACGAGTATGATCAAATCAATCATAAGAACTTGATCACGATTAGAGTCCTACATAGTTCCAACTTTGTTCGCCTAATTTCCTTCTGTTTATATAAGTAGTAATAGCTTGTACAGCAAGAGCAAGGATGGTTTACCGTCGAGTGAAAGTTGTCCAGAAGGCTGTTGCGGAGCCGACAGCTCGATGCCCAGAAATAGCGGATGAACGCCGCTTCTGAGCCTCTGCGAGGTACACCACCATCAAGGATTCTTCCGCTGACTATGTACATCAAAGGCAGCATAGACACCTGAGATAGCTCCATGCAGTAACGACACCTGCACCGGAGTAGACGTTCGTTGCACGATGCAACCAGATGAGTGAAGATTTAAAGATGGAAGATAAAACCCACGAAAATGTAGGATGCAATGTACAGAGGCTATCCACATGTTCCGAAAAATAGGCAGAGTCTAGTTCCAAAATATCATGCGCCGAGTTTAGCGCAGGGGGCATATTAAATGGACGTGACATGGGGCAGTGTGCATGACTGACCCAGAAAAAAAGGTGGGGTAGCATACTAGTAGTGAGTGGCTGAGTTTGCATTGGTACTTGACCACCAGCGCCAAGACCGTCAAAGGCACAGCCGACAAAGCTCACTAGTAGGCAGACCTGAGTGATAGTGTATACCTCTCCATTCCTCAAGACATTTGAAGACTTCGTCTTGTTGAGCAGTCGAAGTGTTACCTCTGAATGCGCTCATGTTTGCCTTTTCTTCCTCGCCAGTTGACATCGCGAAATTTCAAAGAAGAGACGTGCCTTGCAAAACTTGATTTTCGAGCGTTCATAATCATATGGCGCATGATAAAATGGCTCGTCTGCAGATATCAGCTGCATGTCACGCTGTGTGGTACACCACGATATAGAGGCTCGATACTGGACAGGTCAACAGTTAACTCGAGATTTTTGTTATGTCATCGGGCATAGGTGGTAGTGTCCCAGACGGCCTGTCGAATTATCCTTAATTCTGGAAGTCATTATAAGAAGAGAGGAATCCACCAGGAAGGCACCTTACTCCATCAAAAGAACTTGGGTCGTGAATAAGTGTACTATGTATGTTCCGTGTACAAGTACAGAATTAAATTTAAAGCGAGTAGAATAAATAAAGCACAGTAATTAAGCGTCGGTAACAGTCGAAACTCGGCGCCCGCGGCCCGCAATCTATTAAATTCCCATCATCATGTTTTAAATTATTCCAAGTTCCAACAGACATGGCAATCTTTTCAGCTATCTTAATATCGATAACGAGGTCTAGTTAATTGCAAGTCTAAGGATTGCCGTCGAGTACAATCAGGCTTCCGATGCAGCAACATGAGAGCAGTCGTCTGCTGACTTATTCTAGCCTCTGCACTCTCAGTCCTCTGTAGCAAGCGGTACCCATCATCGTAGTCACAGCTCAATACGTGGTCCCACCGTGCACCCTCTTCTGCGAATCCACGTGCGCTCGTCAGCGGCTTTTCATTGTTCTTCTGCCACACTCGCTCCAACACCGATGGAACAACCGAATTCCAATATCGCTCAAGGCGGTGTATCTCCTCTCATTGTAATCCTCATATTATCGAACTTGCTACAAGACAAGACACGTCTTCAATTGTTGTAGTCAGTGGTCTCTGTCATTGGCTGTTGCTCGGCAGCCAGAACTTGACAACCTGAAACGAACACATTAATATCACAGCCAATCGAAACTGCAAAGCCCAGGCGTCTTCATCTTAATCCTGACCCTGTCTCGACGTCCATAGCACCTCTTGCTCACGATACTGATGGATATAGAGACCTAGATGGCACGATTCCGCACACCGGAAACCTTGCATTTCCGCACAGAGAATACTCGAATCACGCTCGCATACATAGTCAAAATCTGCTGTAGTCATCTAGCGCCAACGATGTACTCTCTGACAAGTAAGGAACAAGAGGCGACCGGGTACAAGGTATCATGCACCTCCCTTACGGACGACGATGTGTACTAGTGTGGGATGCCGAGAGCGAAGCACAGATCTGGAGATGTCTGTATAGGTGGTAATCTATTCACCCGAAAACACAAAAATTATGGCAGGAGATGCGATGAGGATGCAGCAAAAATCTGCAATACAAAGATGGGCAAGCTGCTTGCCACATTTATACATGACGTCCGTGCATGCCGCTGCCTTTTCACATCTTGTGTATGTCGTCACCTTTGACGTGTCATTCCTTACTTCATCAAGCCAGATCATCCGCCAGCGAGCGCTGCAGAACTCGACCTGCTTTGAGCGAGAAGCAATAGATATATGTACCGCTAGAATGCATTTAACTGGGTCGCATAATCTACGCACAGGCGGCAATCTACTACTTCCCCGTGGTTATAAGGACGGTTCCGTTATATATGGTTTGCTATCCCACTGCTCGAATCATGGCACCTGCAGTTAATGGTCACCTTGCTATCCTCGCCAGCATTTCTGTTTCCTTTGTCGCCGTCACGGCACTTGGGCGTTTCATCAAGAAGCGACAGAATAACACCCCTCTTCCTCCTGGCCCAGTGCCGCTCCCACTGTTAGGGAACGTCTTATCTATTGACGCTAAGGAGCCTTGGCTGACTTATACCGAATGGTGTGCTACGTATGGTGCGTGAACAGATGGTATAGGTCATATGTGGTGCAAATCATTATACCAGGGGACTTGATCTTCGTGCGAAATCTAGACGAGGAAATAGTCGTGGTTAATTCTCAGCACATTGCAGAAGCCTTATTGGACAAGCGTTCTCGGATTTACTCCGATCGACCATACCTAGCCACACTCGAGCCGTGTGTTCCTTCAGTTTTTTTCCATTCAATCGAGTCTGAAGTTTCCGCAGATATGGCTTGTCGATTAACTTTGCATTCATAGCTTATGGTGATGAGTGGCGTCTCTGCCGACGACTCTTCCACCAAACTTTCCGTCCTGAATCTGCACTGAAATTTCGCCCAATGCAGATCAAACGAGTCTGTGAGATGGTCGTCAACCTAATCGATGAACCTCAACATTATCATCATCACTTCGCAACGTGAGTAAATGTTTTTTACACATTGAATGATTACTTACTTGTTCACAGATTCTCGATATCTGTTGTGTTGTCAACTGTATATGACTACGATATCAGTGCTCGTGATGATCCTCTGGTGCAGACTGTGATAAACGCATTGATTCCGGGCTTGACCTTGTTGACCCCAGAGAGAGCATTGATGCTTAAAACCTTCCCCTTCTGTAAGCTCAACTCTCCTAGATGAGAAAGTGTTAACACGACACGCACTTTTAGTATTAAAGTTACCTGACTGGTGTTGGGGATCCTCGATCAAGCGTAGTGCTCGAGCTTCGACCGAACGGGTCAATGCAATGGCCGACGTGCCATTTCAATATGTACAACAGCACATGGTGGGTATTTATTTTTCTCTTGGTTCCAAACATTGATTCGACCCTTGCCAAGGATGACAACTCGTTCGTCGCTCAATCTTCAATGGTTGCCGAAAATTTGCGACGGATGGAAAGGCAAGACGATGCATCCAAACCTGCATTCGAGAATGCCTTGAGAAAAGCGGCAGCTACTGCTATTATAGGTAAGTAAGCTTTTTTCACAAGCAACACTGTGCTCTCAACATACATCAATATCACACAGCCTCATATGAGACGGTAAGTGGATAACTTTATCGTGTTGTCCGCTGCTCATCATTGCTATAGACTTCGTCAATTTTGATGGTTTTTACTTTGGCCATGGTATTATATCCAGACGTTCAGAAACGTGCACAAGCGGAAATCGACTCTGTGATTGGTAGAGATCGGTTGCCAACGTTCGAGGACAGAGCGTCACTACCCTACATTGAAGCAGTACTGCGGGAGACTTTCCGATGGCAGCCCGTTACGCCCATTGGTAATCTTTCCTGTCAAGTGATCTGGCCTGCACTGAATATGATCTCATAGGCGTACCACATGCTGCCTCGAGTGATGACGTATATGATGGCTATTTTATTCCAAAAGGTCCGCTATTTTTGTCCTGTCAACACAAAAATCATTTATAATATCGTACAACAGGCGCAATTATCGCGTACAACACTTGGTCCGATGAGCTCTTCCCAGCTTTCGTAATACTGACTTGATTGTAGGGGCATTACACGGGATGAAAAACGGTACCCCGACGCATCTCGTTTTATACCAGAGAGGTTCATTGACGTTGATGGTGCATTGACAAGTGATGACCCCGCACAATACATTTTTGGCCTTGGCCGGCGTATATGTCCAGGTTCGTTGAGTTTGTTTAAGCCTACAAAAGATTCGCTGATATATAGACTTTAATTAGGGCGGTATACAGCTGATGCCTCCGCGTGGTCTGGCATTGCGACCATGTTGGCCACATTGGATATTTCTTCTGCCAAAGACGACCAAGGCAAAGTGATCAACTTCACCCCCACGTTCGTCCCGGGAGTGGTTCGGTACTTGAGTTCCTCATGTCATTCTATCCTCTCGTCGCTAACAGTTTCTTCAGCTCTCCTGCGCCCTTCCCTTGTAGTATTTTGGCACGGTCTCACATTCATTCAGACCTTGTGAACCATTGGCGAACTGCCGAGTTTTAAAAGAGGGATGACAGTTTTCTCCATCTGTATTCTGATCGTTTTTTGATTGAGTGTGTATTTCCTGTATACGCGATGAACAGAATTGTATATGTGCTTCAGTTACCCAGTGTGTCTGGCTGTTGCGTCGAGGGTCCTGCGACGTTTCGGTGACGGCGTACCAGAATATAGCGCCTCGATATTGACATCCTTTGTGACGTCAGCGCCTCGCCCGCGCTTCACTAGTCACTGCTTGGGAGATGGACTAATACGCATGCCCTGCTAGATCAGGATATAGATCAGGAACGATTCCTCCTCTACTGGTGCCGTTGATACCGCCGTCATTGATATTTGATGTAAATGTCAGTGCAGAGAATTTTGAGTTTGATATTTTCACGAAATCTAGTAAGGACTCGATCAGCTGCGGTGCTTGTCAAAGATTCGTCGGAAACCTGAACCGAAGTGCATGTGAATGCGACCCAGGTGACCACAGGAATGAAATGCATCCAGCATGCTGCGACAACGGGGTATCCTGACCGCAACCCCAATCAAGCTACAGTAGGCTTGATCAGGCACTGCGCAGTACGCTCACAAAACAAAGAAGCGAGTTTTGATGAAAAGGCTTCCCTAGTTGCAAGCTTGGAGGTTTATGAAAGTTACTACCAGGTGGAAACTCGCTATAAAAAGCTCGAGAATTCGCTGGAAAGAGACTATCCCAACTTCGGAAAGAACGTGGTGGTTAGGGTACGCTGAGTCTGGGTTTTGTGTGCTAGAAATAACGAGCGTTGGGATGAATCTGATTTGATGTGAGAAATCGTGGTCTTTGTTAAGCTTGATAGGAGACAACTTGTTACAAAGTCTGAGTGCATCGAACTTCAAGTCAGGTGAAAAGGAACAACATCAAACAGGACATTGCATTTATTGAAGAAATATCATGATTCATTGATGGCATGATGCATGTTTCCCTTGGTCTCATGTTCCGCGGGAATGACCAATAGATTCTTGTACAATGAACGAGTGTGATTCAGTAGAAAGGGTTTTCGTATAGATTGGTGGATACCGTGGAGCGAGTCTGGATTAGTCCAGCTGTCGTTCGGATCTCTCCAGCTCTTTTTGTAAGCGAATATTATCTAATCACCGATATCATAATCTTCCGATGGAACGTTGTCCTCAAGGCTATGCAGGGCTCTGCTTGTCTCAACAACTAAATCTCTTAGTGCTCTTCGTTTTTGGACATGCCAAGTCGGAACCTCGTGGAACCCAGTGGTGAGCGGTATCATAGGAATCGGTCTGTGAATGTTCAGGAGATCGTAGGCTATAGTCGGGAATGCGACATGGTAACTTCCCTTCGTATATTATCATTGAAGCGCTCGACGTTACTTACTAGATAACGTAGTATTATCGATAACCCCCATAAACTCAAATTCCTCTATTCGGACTCGGGTTGATGTGACCCATCTTCCCAAGAGCTTATTCGTCACTCTTCTCTTATCGACTTCCGGAAGGGCCGGAACCAAGCGGAGACCTGCGAAGACCTCCAGTTGGTACCACAGTAGGTCACCTGTCACACCTGAGGCATAATACATGCCTAACTGAACTTCATAACGGCACATTCAAGTTAAGCTGTCGAGCCTCCCTATTGCCGCAGAACACATAGAGCTCCTGCGGGCCTCGATTGGCCTTGCGCCCATATAATTATAAACACGGCTACTCGTAATCAAACGTTGCGCGTCTCGCCTCCTTCTTTCTGCCATGTCGGCCACTGCAGAAGAAAAGGCCCATGGAAGCGGATCTGAAACTTCATCTACTGAACAGGTGGAGATCTACGAGCGTCCGGGAGGATGGAGAGGTCTTTACTACCACACAGCCACACAAGTCTGCTTGGTGGGCTTTGTGTGCTTTATGTGCCCGGGCATGTTTAACGCCCTCACTGGTCTTGGCGCCGGTGGTCAAGTGGATGCAACTAGCAGCGCAAACGCAAATACTGCTCTCTATTCTACCTTTGCATTCTCCGCATTTTTTTCTGGGTTAGTCCCATGCAGTTCTCTGTATACTATCTGATCTATCTGATCTGCCCAGTTCCGTGCACAACGTGCTTGGACCTAGACTTTGCCTACTAATCGGAACGTGGGGGTATTCACTGTACATTGCGTCATACCTGTACGTTTTTCTTCGACCTCTGTCTTTAGTCCTCACACAAGATCGAATAGTGCAACGAACATACACCCAGGGGCAGGTGACTTTGTTGTTGTCGCTGGAGCCGTCTTAGGCGTCTGTGCGGCCTTGGTTTGGACGGCTCAAGGATCTCTGATGATGGCATACCCAACCGAGGCTCAGAAGGGGACATTCATTGGATACTTTTGGGCTATCTTCAACATAGGAGGTGTCGTTGGCTCCGCAGTGGCCTTTGGATCGAATTATAATTCTACGGTAAATTATCCTTGTTATTCAAGCGATACGATAATCACCCACAGAAAATCAGGCGAACAAAGTCGGAAATGGAACCTATGTGAGCTCTTCTGTTATTGTGATGACTTTATGTCGTTGTTTTGATCATGTTTCTGAAGATCGTATTCCTGGTCCTCACCTTAACTGGCGTTGTCCTGCCTCTCTTCCTTGCAGACCCATACAAGATGATCCGTACTGACGGAACCAGAGTCACGCCTATCCGTCACCCTTCTTGGAAAACTGAGTTTGTCAGCCTATTTGTGGCACTGAGGACGGACCCTTGGATTGTCCTCTTGTTCCCCATGTTCTTCGCCAGCAACTATTTCTACACCTGGCGTGAGTCAAACATCACAGGAAAATAATACTGCAAGAGGCTGATGCGTTTTTCAGAATTCAATGATTATAACGGCGCCCTGTTCAACATTCGCACTCGCGGCCTAAACAATTTTGTTTATTGGACTGCTCAGATCTTTGGCTCATTCTTCATCGGTCACTTTGTTTTGGACTTGAGGCGGTTCCGTAGACGTGTCCGTGCATTTTTGGGCTGGTCGATTGTAGTAGTCTTCGTTTTTGCCGTTCATCTATGGTCATACTACTACCAAATGTAAGTTGTAAGTCACTGACCATCTTTTGTCCAACATCATTTTTAACTCTACAGGACTTATACTCGGATCACGGACCCTCCTACAGCCGTCAAGATGGATATCAGCGATCCAGGTTATCCTGCCCATGTTTGGCTCATGATTTTCTATGGTCTCCTCGACTCTATGTGGCAGACAACTGCCTACTGGCTGATGGGTGCTATGTCCAATGACCCCGCAAAACTTGCCGTGTTCACCGGCTTTTGTAAGATCATTTCACACTGAAATCACGCAACACCTCCAGTTCTAATTTTTCCAAGACAAGTGCTTTCAGTCTGCTGGATCCGCTGTTGTGTGGCGCCTCGACGCTTTGCAAAAACCGTAAGCATTATTATTTTCAGAAAGGTTGTAGACATAGAATTTTTCCTTCACAGATATATGAACATTTTCATTTCTACTTGGGTCCTAGCGGCTGCCGGCATGATATGTGCCTTCCCCTTGGTATACGCGCGGGTAAAAGACTACACGGAGATGGACGACGAGGCTCTGTGAGTCAATTTTTTGTCTTGTTGCCTTATACATACTTACTGGTTTCCCCAGTTTGGCTCGTCCAAACGTTGAGAGGCTTCCTGAAGCCTCTGACAGGAAGTAAAGCGACATATGTTCACGCAACAAGAGAGGATTTATTTATGACAAACGAACCTGTAATGAGATTTCTGTTGTTTTTGTATCTTCGAGTATCTGTAGTTGTCTTGCTATTAGGAGGAATTGTGTGTTGTAGGTATTGGTAGGACACAGAACAATTCTCAGACGCTGCTGGCAGTGGACAAGGTGAACTTGGGGTGATCCGGTCGCATGATGTCTGGGTTCCTCATTGGACCTTTGGACTGACGATCAATTGATGGTTCAATGTCTGGTCGAGTCATAATATAAGTCATCATGCATCATTGGTCGAGTTTGAAACTAGACTATCACACATTCATTTACAGAACATCAACAACTTGCAATATCTCAGCCAGTGCAACTTTCATCTGCAAAACCACTAGTGTAAGGGCTGTTCAATTCTGAAATGTCGCTGTCAATGTCGATCTGACCTTACGGCCGTCCTTGTAAATTACTTAGGCGAACCCTTAGGGACGAAAAATGAAATAGGTACTACCCTGGTGGCTTTCCTGATGAGCAAGACGTGCCACCCCTTGATTAGCTTGATTACCAAAATTTCGACAAATGCGCACCGTGCAAGTTGTGGAACGTGCAAATGATAAATGCGCAGATATAACACCATACACCGTCATCGAAGCGTCGTAGGACACTCGACACAACAGCTAGACGCTGACGCTGGGTAACCGAAGGCCACACTACACATTTCTGTTCATCGTGTCTATTGGCCTAGTATAGAGGAGGTACATACTCCAAGACCGATTAGTCCTTTAGTGCCTCAATCATACCACAGATGGGGTAAACTGTCATCCGTTCTTTCAAAACTCGGCAGTTCGCACAAGGTCTGAATGAATGTGAGACCGTGGCGAAATACTGCAAGGGAAGACCGCAGGACAGCTGAAGCCACGAAATGGTCAGTGACAAGAGGATAGAATGGCACGAGGAAGTCAAGTACCGAGCCAGTCCCGGGATGAACGTGGGGATGAAGTTGATCACTTTGCCCTGATCATCTCTGGCAGAAGAAATATCTAACATGGCCAACATGGTCACAATGGCAGACCACGTAGAGGCATCAGCAGTATACCGCCCTGATTAAGGTCTATCTGTCAGCGAATCTTTTGTAGGTTTAAACAAACTCAACGAACCTGGACACATACGCCGGCCGAGACCGAAAGCGTATTGCGCGGGGTCATCACTTGTCAATGTGCCATCGATGTCGATGAACCTCTCTGGGATAAAACGAGACGCGTTGGGGTACCGCTTTTCATCCTGTGCAATGCCCCTACACTCAAGTCAGTATTACGAAAGCTGGAAAGAACATATCGGACCATATGTTATACATGATGATTGCACCTGATGTATGATATTATAAGAAATCGTTGTGTTGATGGGGCAAAAATAGCGGACCTTTTGGAATGAAATAGCCATCATATAGGTCATCACTCGAGGTAGCATGTGGTACGCCTGTGATATCATCTTCAATACAAGCCGGGCCACTTGGCAGGGAAGAATACCAAGGGGTGTAACGGGCTGCCATCGGAAAGTCTCCCGCAGTACTGCATCAATGTAGGGTAGTGACGCTCTGTCCTCGAACGTTGGCAGCCGGTCCCTTCCAATCACAAAGTCGATTTCCGCTTGTGCGCGTTTCTGAACGTCTGGATATAATACCATGGCCAAAGTAAAAACCATTAAAATTGACGAAGTCTGCAACGACGATAAGCAGCGAACAACATGATGGATTTATCCGCTTACCGTATCATATGAAGCTGTGTTATATTGTTATATGTTGAGAGTACAACATTGCTTGTGAAAAAGCTTACTTACCTATAAGAGCAGTAGTAGCTGCGTTCTTCAAGGCATTCTCAAATGCAGGTTTGGATGCTTCCTCTTGCATCTCCATCCGTCGCAAGTTTTCTGCAACCATTGAAGATTGAGCGACGGACGAGCTGTCGGCCTTTCGCAAGAATTAAACGTTTGGAACCAAGAGAAAAATAAATACTCGCCATGTGCTGTTGCACATATTGGAATGGCACGTCGGCCATTTCATTGATCCGCTCGGTCGAAGCTCGAGCACCACGCTTGATCGAGGATCCCCAACACCAATCAGGTAACTTTAGTACTACATTCCACCAAGGTTCCTGTCATGTCAAGACTTTCTCATCTTGGAGAATTGAGCTCACAGAAGGGGAAGGTCTTGAGCATCAGTGCTCTCTCTGGGGTCAACACGGCCGTGCCCGGAATCAGTGCCTTTACCACAATTTGCACCAGAGGATCATCACGAGCACTGATATCGTAGCCATATACAGCTGACATCACAACAGATAACGAGAATCTGTGAACAGGTAAGTAATCGTTCGATTTTTAAAAATAATTTGCTGACGCTGCGAAGTGGTCATGGTAATGTTGAGGGTCATCGATTAGGTTGACGACCATCTCACAAGCCCGCTTGAATTGCATTGGGCGAAATTTGACGGCAGATTCGGGACGAAAAGTTTGGTGGAAGAGTCGTCGGCAGAGACGCCACTCATCACCATAACCTATGAATCCAAAGTTGATCGACAAGCCATATCTGCAGAAACCTCAGACTCGATTGAATAGAAGAGTATTGAAGGAACACACGGTTCGAGTGTGGCTAGGTATGGTCGATCGGAGTAAATCCGAGAACGCTTGTCCAATAAGGCTCCCGCAATGTGCTGAGAATTGACTACGACTATTTCCTCGTCTAGATTTCGCACGAAGATCAAGTCCCCTGGTATAATGAGTTGTACCACATATGCCATATACTATCTGTTTACGCACCATATGTAGCACACCATTCGGTATAAGTTAGCCAAGGCTCCTTAGCGTCAATAGATAAGACATTCCCTAACAGTGGGAGCGGCACTGGGCCGGGAGGAAGAGGGGTGTTATTCTGTCGTTTCTTAATGAAACGCCAAAGTGCCGTGACGGCGACATAGGAAAGAGGAATGCTGGCGAAGATAGCAAGGTGACCATTTACTGCAGGTGCCATGATTCGAGCAGTGGCAACCCCGTATATAACGGAACTGTCCTTATAACTACGGGGAAGTAGTAAATCGCCGCCTGTGTGTTAATTATGCAATTCGGTCATGTGTCTTCTAGCGGTATGTATATATAATATTGCTTCTAGCTCAATCACGTCGGCTTTTACAGCAGCGGCCGCTGATCGGACCAGATGAAGTAAGGAGGGATGTGATCATAGAAGGGGAAAAGCAAGCACCTTGTCCATCTTTATGTTCCATACTTTCGCTGCATCTTCATGGCGTCCGTCCGTTACAAATTTTGTGTTGTCGGGTCAACAGATTACCACCCACGCAGACATCTGTAAGACTGTCTCCGCTCTTGACATCCCACACTCTAGAGGGAGTTGTATTATGCATCATCCACCAGGTAGGTGGACAACGCCTTGTATACGGTCGGTTCTTGCTCCTTACTGGTCGGCGTTCGATTCCTACAGCAGACTTCGGGCTGTGTATACGAGCGAAGCTCGTAAAAACAGTCGAATGTGAGGGATTGTCAGGCAGGAATTACAGGTGGATCTACAGACCTATCTTTTAGATGGCAGCGCGCACACGGTGTTGCTCCGAGTCACGAAATAGCCTACATGCAAGAGTTCAATATTCAATCCTGACACACAGAACCGCTTCGTAACTATATATCTGGCGGATACATCAGTGTTATTCGAGCAGCACGGACAAGAAATTTTTGCGGAAATACAAATTCTCCGGTATGTAGAACCGTGCTATCTAGGTCCCAATATTTGTCGGTATGGTGAGTAGGAGGCGCCGCGGACGTCGGGGGGTGTAGACTAAGATTACGATGAAGGCGCCAGGGCTTTGCAGTTCGATTGGGTGTGATATTGCTGCGTTCGTTTCAGCTGGTCATGATCTGGCCGCAGAGCAATAATCAATGCCTAAACAGACCATTAATCACAACGGTTAGAAGTGCACGCGAAGACATACCCTTCTGTCCTGTACTGTAGCAACTTCAACAATACGAGTCAGGATTGCAACGAAATTGGATAGTCTGCCATGGGCGTTACTAGAATTCGGTTACTCCATCGGTATTGGAGCGAGTGTAGCGGAAGAGCGATGAAGAGTCACTGAACAACCATATGTAGATTCGCAAAGAGGAAGCATAGTGGAGGCCCCAAACTTCTTGGCAGTATAATGTATCATATACTGTTATTATAGTATATGCTAGCGATAGACTAGCTCGGTAGTGTCAAGACAACACTAACATTATGAAGTACCTAGCGGCAAACTAGGTAGCAGATAGAGGAGCCCAACCTCGAGACTAAAATGAGTATACCTAGCAGAATAGTGGTAAGGTCTGAGAGAGTCTGAGAGGCCATCGAAATTTGACGAACCTCACGTGACAAATGTGACAAAAAGGTGATAAAGCATGAAAATTCGGATAACAATTGGGAGCGTGGAATGTACATGCAGTACTTGCCATGAAACGGCATTCAAGAGAATCAAACAACCAAAATTTTCATTTTTTCAGAATAGTGAGAAAGTGAGTTTCGAACGAGTAATCCATGTTTTTGTCTAAGTGATCATCGGCCAGATAAGCCTAGGGACCATTGCAAGGCCTCGCAATACATTTTAATACAGTACACTTTTCATAATAGTGGTATTCAAAGTTCACACCTGTGCTGAGAAAATGAGTGCCAAATGCTGACAGCTGGCATGCTTTTCAAACTCCGTCCTGCCGTCTGACCGCCGTCCTGCCCATCAACCAGCCCGTCGACGTTGTCGTTGCTGTTGACCTTGCTGGTATTATCCGATCCCCAATCACCCTTTATCTGTCACTCTGTCGGGTCTCTGGGAACCATTTAAAAGATGGCACATGCTGCTAGAGGTTGAGCTGAAAGGAATCATGATCAATCACAATCCAGACAAGCAAAGGGGAAAGCTCCTGCATGCACAGTTGCACCAGCAGATGAAAATGACGGCCCACAACCTGAGATCAGCCCTGCTCCAAACACCACAAAGAAGCTGGCTATCCATTGGGAAGGGGCTCACAGTGCCTGCACCTCTTGGCTCATTGCCTGGTGCAAAGCTAACGATGACGCACACATCAAACTCTTCTCTGATTCTGTGAAGGATGCCAAAGAGCAGGGGAGGAAGAAGAAGCAGAGTGGTACTCCAAAGGAAACTTACTACTCACAACTCGCAAATGCTATATTTTCAAACAATGAGGATCCTGAAGTATGGCTCCTCTTCCAGACAAAGCCTGGCACTTTGATCAAGCCTGTCCAGACTTGATGTCATATCCCAGATTCTGGACCTATCCTATAGATTGGATTTATGGACTAATCCTTAGATTAGATTCCTAGACTTCATTCATAACCATATCCAGTCTCATCCACTATCATGCTTGTCCAACTACTGCTCATCCATCTGATCTGATATGCCTATCCGATCCAGATCCGATATGATAAGCTTTCTTATTTCATTACCTGTCCATATACCATTAACACAGCCTATTCCTTTATCCAATATACCTATCCGCTCCGGATCCGATATGATAAGCTTTCTATTCATTACTTGTCCATATAACATTAACACAGCCCATTCCTTTATTTGGTATTCTCTACCTTTCGGATAACCGGTTCTATACTTACCTGATATCTTCACTACTTGTCTATTACCGGTACTCGGTTGTTTACTTATCCGTTATGCTTACTGATACATTATCCTTTGACTGTGCTAATGTACATAGCCTCAGACACTGCCTCTGATTATTCCATTAGCTACCTACAGTATATAAACTCTTGTAAATCTCGATAGATTCTCAGTTTGAATATTACATTGTCTTGCAGCATTCTTGTCCTCACACATTAGTGTTGTAAGGACCCCTTCTCTACCCTTTGGGCCTAGGGATTGATTCCCTAGGCCAGAGCTCCGCTCTTCCACATTTCTGGACTTTGTCCATTTCTGGATCCTACCTGAAGCCTAAAGGATTGTATCCTTAGGTTGAAGTCTTGTCTTTCCAATACTTACACTCCTTCCGATCCTTATCCAACTCCGTCTCTACCCAAGGGTAGTCTATATCCATCCGTGTCCGCTCCGGAACCCCTATCCGGAACTCCGGACCACTCTTCCTGCCTCGGACTGTGTCCGTTGCAGTATCTCCACCCTATGCCTTCACTAAGGATTGATACGTGCATTTATCCCACTTCCTATCAAGTGGATGGAACTCCATCCGAGTTTCCGATACTCATCCGGAAGTTTCCTGCACTCATCCAGATGGTTCCCGCTGAAGGGTGAGGCTCGACTACAGGGATGAAAAGGCGGTTTGAGTGAATGGGGAAACTCTGCAGTAAGACCCAGGCGCAAGGTATATACTCGACCCGTAGGACAGCTACTGAGAGGGAGAACCTCAGAATATGGGCAAGGGACTCTCTTACAACGAGGGAGGGTGCTCTAAGGCATGGGGAACGCGAAAGGCGCGGTGCGCGTTATGGTTTATATGTGCAGGTTGTCGTGAGCGTGGATACGCGATAAATCCAATCGTATATTTGGTACTTTTAGAGTCTAACTATGGCTAAGGAGTGGGGAGTGCGCGAAGTGTGTGAACTCCCAGTCCAGTAAGGTCTCTATATACTGTATCTATAAGTGCGAAGGCGCGCGGGTACTGAGCTGAATAGCACGTGGTCCCGAGTAATTAGTATGTATGTAACTATATGTAAGGTGTGCACTCGGGTCCGAAGTGAATGCTTTCATAGCAATTGAGATAACTTACCAGTAAATCAGCAAGGACAAGGGGTGGACCGGTGTGTGGAGATAGGCGCAAGGTGCACGAGCGCGCTAAAGCGCGCGCTCTGGATGTGGTGATTTGAGCATTGGAGTTTGAGCCTGTAGGACCTCAAAATCAATAGGTAGATGCGATGTTCCTTACACCGCGCTCATCCGGAAGTCCTTCAGACGCTCCACCAGAGTTGTCTGCCTCTGGAGTCCTCTGGACTTTGTTAGGACCTTATTGGACTTTATTTGAAATTAAGGGCACCGTACTCAGGTGAGGGGCACAGCATACAAGCTGAGGCCAAAGCCCTTCTGAGTCAGTCATACTCACCCCCCCGAGAGATTGTACGCACCGGCATGCCATGGTCTTTAACACTCGATTTGGAATGTGAGTGTCTCAGAAATCATTTTTTATCTGTTGTGAATTGCAAATTTACATCGTTTCGTTACTGATCAGATGCTTCAGGCTAAAAAGAAAATACAATGAGTTCAACAAGTCCCTCAAGCAGACAGGTGCTGGATTGACATATGATGAGCTGCAGAAGAACCCACATACAAAGACACTTATTGGTGGGTTGTTCTCATGCATGCCTGTCAATTATACTTTTATTTATTTATTTCTCACAGATTCGCAACTAAACAAGTTCCCTTGGTGGCCAGACCTTCATGGTTGGTGGAGGACAAACCCCACCTACAACACTGTATTCTCAACTGCCGACTCTGGGCAAAATTATGAATCTGCCACACTACAACACTTCTGTGTGCCTGACCGTGAGGATGCACAACTCCCTGCTGATGAAAACGAGTTGCAAGAGGATGCCAATATTGAAGATGGGGAAATTATTGACACAGGTGACATTGATACCAATGTCGACACCAATGCAAATGTTGCAGGACAATTAGATGATGACATTGTGATGGAACCATCAGATCAGTTTGTCCATGTGCAGCAAGCACCGATGTCCTCCCACTCGTCTTCATCAGCCCTCAGTTTTTTTGTGGGTCTACCTCTACAGGCTTGTATACTTCCTTGCCACGTCCTCACCCACCCATCACTCCAATCTCAACAAACTGCTCTGATCCAAATGTGATATTGCTCAACTCTCCAGACCCTCCACCTGACGTCCAACCTGACAGTCAATATTCTTTTTATTCCAGCTTCAAGAAACCAACCTCTAACTACAATACTACACCACATGACTCTGATTCTGACGTCAGCACCACCAATGCAATGAAGAGTTTGCGGGTTGACTCTCATAAAGCAAGTCCTGCTTGAGGACGTCCAATTATGAAGCTATCTGGAGGAAGCACTTGTAGTGCATCACCTCAATCACCTCAAGTTACTTCATCTCATCCTCCATCACACAAGCGCGCCAATGACCAGGCTCCCACTGCTACTGCTACTGAGCGGCTGTCTGAAACAGCGCAAGCTCTGATGCAGCAAGTTACCAAAAAGTGTGATGGTCATGTCGAGCATGACCACTACAAGTGAATAAAGCTTGAGAGTGACATGTGGGCTAGGGAACTCAAAATGCGCAATGCCCATGATGAACGAGCACATGCTATGCATCTCGCTGAGCAAGACCACTTGCACAAACATGAGCTCATGGGTCACCAACTGGAGCATACAAGGTTTGAGCTTGAGCTTGCCCATGCACGTTGAGAAGAGGAGGAGGCAAGGATCCAGCATATCACAATGGAGCGGGGCTTGGGTCATGATTGAGTGTTGCGTTGTCATCTTCGTGTGTCACTTGTTGCATGTCCTCTTGGTTTGTTGCTTTGCGTATTATCTTTGTTGTTTTTTCATTGATCACTAAATGTTGTCCAAGTACTGCCAGTATTTTAATTTGATACACAAATTTTACTGCTACATCTACTGGAGCACGAGAAGCAAATGCGCCATTAAAGTATTTTGAAATTCTTGTCCTGCTGTCTCGATATAAGTCTCATCATCCTGCCCCTCCTCTCCCTCCTCCTCCTCCTCATTCTGATTCATTCTCTGCCCAGTCAGTTCCTCATAAAAATCATTACCAGTACTCGCAATGCCAAGAGTCTCCTCGATCTCGATAATCAAATTGTGCAAAATTAGACAGCAGCGGATCCACATATTGAAGTAATTGAGTTCTTTCTTGCCTTGGATTGGGAACTGAAGCTCTTGTAGGCTCTGAAATCTCCCCTTGATTTAACCGAAAAAGTGTTCAGACCAAACATGGACCTACAGTGGCTCAAAAAACTGTCCGCATGTTTTGACATTTTTCATTATCTATGATATTGTGTGAGAATGAACAAATTCCTCAAGGACATACTTATACCACATTGTAGTATGGCTTCAGGGCTTTTATTTGAGCCCTACACCATGGGAATCGGCCGAGATATGGTGGAGATATAAGGCTTATAAAATGATGACTCATGTGGACAGTTTTTTGAGTGTATATTAAAACTATATAAATCATTATTTATGACACCATAAAAATCATGCCACTATTATATAAATTATAAAGTGGTGTCATTATGTTATTTTATGACTATATCTAATTATATAAACCAGAATATCTCATGTATCATAGTCATAATCACCATGAAAGCCATCTCCTCTGCTTAAAGAGATAATATCCTCTCTCTGTCTTATGCTGGCCTCTCTGCTTGCTAAATTTCCTCTAGAACTGGAGTATGCAAGTCCACTGTTGCCAAGTTCATCAAAGAAAGCCACCCAGACAAGGAAAACTCTTGTGGAGGACGTCCATCCAAGCTTACCTCTACTGACAAAAGGGCTATTATCCAACATATCACTACAGGAAAGGCTGATAATGCTGTCCAATCCACCCATTATATCAATTCCACCATCACTACCCCTGTCTCTTCACAAACTGTGAGGAATGTTCTCAAGGCAGCTCATCTCAAGGCAGTAACAAAGAAGAAAAGCCTCTTCTCTCCATCAAACATAGGCAGAGAAGACTAGCCTTTGCCTTAGCTCATCAACACTGGACTGTAGAGGACTGGAAGTGTGTTATATGGTCAGATGAGACCAAAATAAATAGGATTGGGTCAGATGGGAAGGTATATGTATGGAAAAAGAAGAGAGATGGCCTAACAGACAGAGAGGTTAATGGGACTGTCAAGTTTGGAGGAGGTTCTTTAATGGTATGGGGCTGTATGGGATGGAATGGTGTGGGAATGCTTGCTGAGGTTGAGGGGAAGATGAATGCTGAGCAGTATGTGGACATTTTAAATGACCACTTGCTGCCTCGCTTGGCAGAATCAGGGATTGATGAAGAAGATATCATTTTCCAACAGGATAATGATCCTAAGCACACATCCAGAAGAGCTAGGGAATGGTTTGAAGAACATAACATCAATGTTCTTGACTGGCCAGCACAGTCTCCTGATGTCAATGTCATTGAACATCTCTGGGGAACACTCAAGAAAAAGCTTCAAGCCTATGAAAACCCCCCTAAAGAAGTATGGGAGCTTTGGGAGAGAGTAGCAGTGGAATGGGGGAAGATCACAGCTGAGGATTGCCAGAAATTAATTGAGAGTATGCCTAGAAGGATAGAGGCAGTAATTAAAGCCAAGGGAGGTCATACAAAATACTAGAATACCTGGTTATTACTGTAAAATACTTGAGTCAAAAAACTGTCCGCAAGAGTCACCATTTTGTGAGCCTTGTATCTCCACCATATTTCCACCAATTCCCACGGTGTAGGGCTCAAATGAAAGCCCTGAAGCCATACTACAATGTAATATAAGCATGTTTTTGAGGCATTTGTTTGTTCTCACACAATATTATAGATAGTGAAAAATGTCAAAACATGCGGACAGTTTTTTGAGCCACTGTATAAGTATGGTCAGTGACACTTTAAACTCATCACACAGGAGGAGAACAATATTCTGAAACCATCCATTCAAAGACAGCAATTGAAACCAGCGGGCCTCATAATGGAGGTGATATATGCAGAGGTACTTACTTTGGACAGGTGATAGTTAAACATTTTCTGCTCCCTCATCAACACCCCTCCAGGGGGTCGTTTGAATGGTGTAACACACCATACTTGTGAAGCATATGCAGAGTCGGCCCACAGCCACTGATTTACACCAAAAATGTCATTCGGGTTTCGCACGACCCTGGTTCAGCCAAAAACATTTGAGTCATGAAGGCTACTGGGCATGCCAATCACATAGTCAACAATACAAAGATTGTGCGGGAGGATAACAACCTTGAGAACATGTAAGCTTGTCTGATGAAACAGAAAAAATTAACATACCTGAGCGGTAAGAGAGTAGTTGGAATTTTTGTCAAAAAACCCTTCCCCATGCCACCCAGGCTTCTGAAACAAGTTGAAAGGGGTGCCATCAATGCAGAGGAAGCCACCACACCATTCCCGCCATGTCCTCCCTTCAACCCACTGCTGTGCCCTTTTTCATTCCTCCTGATCTTCTCGATCAAGTGGATCGAAATGGATCGTGTCATCATGGTGCTTCAAAATTGCAATCATAACTTGTTTGAAGCAGTTGTAGATGGTTCCGATGGAGACTCCTGCCCATTCAGCCAAATCCTGCATCGTGGCAGCATTTCCATAGTGGCCTATGCCATTGAGAAAAATCGCGAGTTGAATAGGGACAGGGAGCTGTGGGTTGTTAGAATTGTTGTAGAAAATCACGTGTGGCTGGATATGTTCAACAAGCTTGTCGAAAATGGCAGGGGATACACAAAGTTTTCAGCAAAATCTATCAGGGGCATGCATCCCCCATTCTGGAAGCAGGTGCAGTTGTGGGGCATGGCTAAGTTTTGGTTTCGCATCAAGAACACGGCTGATCTCTACTTCATCATGCAAAGCACAAACAGCATCTATAAACTCCGTAAAGGCTTGACTGGCCATCTGTGGTCCATCCGATGAGAGCTGGGAGGCTGCAAGTGAATAGGCACTTGTGACTGTGATACCTGACATTAAGGAGTCCACAGATGTATTCGATGACATTGAACAAACCAACATGCTGATGGATCCATCACTGTCATTTGAGGAGATGCTGTAAGTGTCATCGTCAGAGTCTGGCTCTTCAAGGAGCTCATCAAGCGCATATTGCACAAGCTCAACATAGCAAGCTAATACAAGATCATCGTGTGTATTTTTGAGGGCTTGTAGTTGTTGTTTTTGAAGCGATATGCAAGGCATAGTGGGCCGATCTTATCAGCGATGTGTAAGCAAAACGGAGTTATAATTCGGAGTTTTAATAATGTTGTCCAAGTTTCCAAGCGTTGTCTGTTCCGTATTGTTTTTAACTTTGAATACCACTAATGTATAGCAACAGGAGCTAGTCCAGCATTCCGTCGCCAAGTGAAGCCAGGCAGTGACGGAATTCCACAAGTTTTGAATGGCACTGCAACAAACTGTGTGACCATGCACACCAAAATCGAGCCACAGTGTAATGCAAGGTCTTTCATCCTGAATGAAAATGTAATCAACAATGCATTCGTTGTCTTACTAGGATATGAAAAGCAATAAAATCACCAATTTCAATATCCTACCACAGTCAACGGTTCAGACAATTACCAATGGTTGATAACGTGGTTGTTCGTGGGGAATAGGTTTGTTGAGTTCTCTAAGCAAAACACTAGTGACTAAAGGTGGAGGGAAAATAAGATCAATAACTGGCTTGATGCAGTGCTTATGATCTTCTACTAAGCTAAGTCAATAACTGGCTTGATGCAGTGCTATGACTTCTCTGAATATAATGGTGCAACAGAATATAATGACCTAAAGCTGTATCCTTCTTGGATATTCCTTATCCTCAACAATGGAGATCAAACTAAGATCGTGCACTATCAAGACGACCCAATACGTGACTTCGAAACCAACCCTCTGCTGCTCAGGCACTCACGATGAGTATGATGCAGACCAGAACAGAATACACCCTCTTGATGTAGTCTTAAGTGGCCAAGCTCTTAATATTGTTGACTGACTACAAGCCTTATTTGTCTTCCCTAATTGCTGAAAATACTAATATTCTCCCCACAGAACTTTTTCTGTGTCTAAAAGAGAACCTGGAATGTACTGTGTAAGATGGCTTAGATGTGGCCTCAGATGCCTTGTATGATGTTGCAAATAATGTCAAAGGAAGGGAGGAAATAACTTAATATTTCTCTCAAATAGTCACTCAGATATTCACTCACTGAGAACCTAGGGAATTTTCCCTATGATTCCCCCTACTAATTCTTAGGTGTAAAAGATGGGTATTGTTATTGCAAAGGGGAGAAAGTGAGCCCCTTATATACTACTCTACTGGTGGCTATGCTAGAAATTATTGGTATACAAGTAAAATACCTAGAATTGTTGAATAAAGTATTATGAAGCACTTTGGCAGAGGAACCCATATTTGGCATCCTTGGGTCAAGTAGCAGTGCTTCCTGCGCAGAGCTAACCTAATTTGGAAGTCTCAGGTAAAGTGCTTGAAAGGCTGTGTGCCAAGACTTTACACTGCCTGAATGCTGTACTTTTGGCTGTGTGCCAAGACTTTGCACTGCCTAGTTGCTGTGCTCTAGCCACTAGCCCTAAAATAGACATTCTTAGTGCTCTTTTGCTGAATACCTTAATTCTGAGTTTGTTCATATTTACAGACAACACATTACTCAAATGATGTTGTGTTTATTTACAATTCTTCAAAGCAAAATTCCCTACATAGACATAACTATGTCCAGATGTAGAATTGCTAATGTTTTAGATGTTGGGGTGTTACTGTAAAAGTATCTCAAAAGATGTGAAAATGTGTGACAAAATTATGAAAGGTGTGAGAAATTGCTGACTAATGAAAATTAAAGGGTTTTGAAGCTGTTTTCTGACCAAGATAAGTATTATTGTGAAGAGATAAGTTGTAAAGTAATGTTTGTAGGCTCAGAAATTATTGAATAAAATTCTCCTTTGATTAGGAAAATTCAGGACAGTATAGTGGACTATTATTAGGAGCTTGTATAGGGTAGAAACTTAGATGAAAATATGTCTATGACCATGTACAAAGCAGAATTTGTGCATGTCATTGTTCATGATGACAGGAACAAAGATTCCAATGTTGAGACCCTGTCCGTGATTTTAACTCTGTAAACCAAAAGCTAATAGTCATTTTGCAGGAATAAGCATCCCATCCTCGGTGTCAATATTGACACCAATCGACAAAGCTCACAAGCTGGCGCTAAAATTAGCACACATCTCATTTTGGACAAAAATGATTGCCCATTTGGTTTTGAGGGTGATCCAGCCAACCAAATTGATTGACTTCATGACTTTCCGGTAATGACTGGAAGTTTTAGTAACATCTGGCACTGTCACCTCCATACTGATCCAAGAATAGTTCAGGTATGTTGTATGTTTACTGTTGTCATTGACTGTTACAGCCATTTACATAACGCTTTGGCCCGCCAATCACACAGGAGAATCTGGTCACTGCGCTTTTGAAGGCTGGCGTCAATGTAGCCATTGGTGTTGTTGATGAGGCCTATGCCCAGAATACACGTTTCAAAGCCAGTTGGGTATGTTTGGTCGAACACTTCTTTTCATGTCATATTCGCTAACATCAATCCCAGCTCCTCCTCACGTCCAATGGTTTCATTGATTACGCAACGGCTTTTGCACTTGTCACAACAAACCTTGAGAATGTGCTCGGAGTGCAAATGGAGATGCCCCAGGACCTTGTGGCATACCATGGTGGAGATGTTTTTGAGTTTGAAGCCAAAGTGGTGGGGGTTATGATGGAGATGTTCAGGTGAACAGATTTATTTGAGTGATTAGTGATCAGAATGAGAACCTCATTCATAGGCTCCAAGTTTCATTATAGGAATATATGTATAGCAACTGATAGTACATTCGGTACTGTGTGATAGTCAGTGTGAAGCCCTGTCACAGGATGAGACATTAGGATATTACATAAGCGTTGTACCTGATGCTGATGAGGCCCAGGCTGCCTTTGTTCTGACCCCTCAGCCTGGATCTGATGCACACAATGTCGTCCTGAACTTCTCACTCATGGTCGCTTGCACAGTGACCAAATCGAGCTCAACTCAACATTGTCCACCTACATCGAGGTCTGGACGCTTCTCCAGGGGCATGGGATCTCGCAGTCTGCCTCGATCAAACTCGCAGAGCTTTATTGCGATCAAAAGTAAGTCTTGCCACATCTGTTGTTGCAACCAGGCACTTACTCCAGACAGGGATGGTAGTGGCTTAGAAGTCATTACACTCTCAAGATCATTCATATCTTCAATATCCAAGGCAAAGACTGCCACACTGAGTGAGCGCTGAAGGGTGAGGCTTGACTACAGGGATGAAAAGGTGGTTTTGGGTATGGGGAAACTCTGCAGTAAGACCCAGGCATGAGATATACTCAACCTGTAGGACAGCTACTGAGAGGGAGAACCTCGGAATATGGGCAAAGGACTCTCTTGCAACGAGGGAGGGTGCTCAAAGGCGCGGGGAATGCAAAAGGCACAATGCGTGTGTTGGTTTATACGTGCGGGTCGTCGTGAACGCAGATACGCGATAAATCCAATCATATATTTGGTACTTTTAGAGTCTAACTATGGCTAAGGAGTGGGGAGTGTGTGAAGTCCCTCAACTAAAAGTCCAGTAAGGTCTCTATATACTGTATCTATAAGCACGAAGGCGCGTGGTACCGAGTAATTAGTATGTATGTAACTATATGTAAGGCGTGCGCTCAGGTCCGAAGTGAACGCTTTCGTATCAATTGAGATAACTTACCAGTAAATCAGCAAGGACAAGGGGCAGACCGGTGTGTGGAGATAGGCGCGAGGCGCGCGCTCTGGACGTGGTGATTTGAGCATTGGAGTTTGAGCCTGTAGGACCTCAAAATCAATAGGTAGACGCGATGCTCCTTACAGCGCCCCTCTGTTCTTGACCTGCCATACTTGATTAATGTCTACCATGTAGTCTGCATGCTTCTTAATCGCTTCAACTCCATCTCTAACAGCCGACAAACTCAAATTGACATCCTAACCGACAACATTGAGCGGTCAAAGCGCATATTCCTCAAAAAAAAACCCTAGAAATTCATCTCGTTTCCCTGTAAGAACACTTCTACTTCTTATGACGATGCTTATTATCTTTACAGGCAATACAAAGCACTGTAGTATGAGCTAGCCTTGACGCATATCAATGCACTCTTGACAGAGTTAAAAAAGCTAGATGACAAGATGATTCTTACCGAAGTACACCTGCTGGAGAGCCATGTCTACCCTGGCATTGGAAATCTCTCAAAGGCCAAGGTCATTCCCTCGGGTGCTGTCCTAGTATATTCATTCCTTACGTCTGTCGAATGGATAGGCTGCCCTCGGTTCCAGCTGGTAAGTTCTCTCTAACAACCAATCGAGGGTTAGGGTTGGCTAATCCTTATAAGGAGATCTGTTCTGGAATGTAACCTAACCCCAAACCCTAACCCCACCCCAAAGTAAGTAATCCTTTCTGCTTGCTGAGCTAACTAACTAGCAACTAGCAACTAGCATAATAATATATGTCCAACTAGCATATGTCCAACAACAATGTAACAATGTAATAATGTCCAACATGTCCAACATGTCCATTTCTGAGAAGGCGTCCCATCTGTCTTCGCTGTCCATGCACACGACATCCCACATGAGGACTGTCATCGTCCTGGGTGGTTCTTATGGAGGTGTGTGCAACACGAGCAGCCTTAAAATTCATTTTTACTGACCTACCTCCATCTAGGCTCCAGAGCTGCTCAAGTTCTAGCAGAGGGTCTGCCACAGGGTTGGAGAGTTGTTTTGGTGGATACAAATTCTTGTGTTTCATTTCCAATCCAGTGATTATGGTCCATTGACCTCTGTTGATCCTCAGACATATGAATAGTGAGCTTTGTTACTTTTGAACTTGGAAGAGAATTCATTTTTTGTTTCAGATGTTTATAATTTTTCTAGATACACTGTTCTCACCGGTCATGAACATAAAGCATGTATGTGCACTGAATCTGCACGTTCTGCTCTGCACGGTCACTGACTTTTCTGCTATAGTCATTCCTTACTATCACATTCCTTCCAGTTCTCTTTCTACCTCCATAGTGTCATATCCCATACATTCGTGCTTCTCATCTGAAGTTCCGGATGTCAGATCCGATCAGATCTGTACCGGATCCATCACGATAAGCTTCTTCATTCATATCCTGTTCATATAATGTTAAACACTGCTTATTTCCTCCATTTAGTATATCTTCCCTTCCGGTATATTGGTTATGCTTACTTCCGGTGAAGGGTCAACAATTCTGCTGGCTAGCAGAACTATGTTGGGTGAATGCTGCCTAGCTGCTATTCAACCCAAGGGTTTCTGGACTAAGCTCAGGGCTCAAGAGAGAGGGAGAGAGAGTGTGTGTGTGTGTGTGAGAGAGAGAGGGAGAGAATATGAAAATGTCACTCCAGACAATGAAGACAAGACTATATATCAGGAGCTGTATAGTGAGCTATTGAGCTACTGCTAAAACTAATAAGCTGCAAGTCTGGGGAAGCTACTGAATCCTAGAAGGAGAGCTACCAGAACTATAACTGAAAGTCTAGCTAATGAGTGGAAGTGTAGGGCGAAGATTTGGTGATTATGTAAGCAGTGAAAATGTGGACATAAGCAATGAAAGTAAGGTAAGAGAAGTTAAGTAAAAACTGTCAATACAAGCCCAGAGGGAAACTAATCCCTACACCGGCTATGTTTACTGATCTGTTCACTTGTGATTAACTTCTGGCTTATGTTTGACTTCTAATAAGCATTGCTTATACATTGCGATACTCTGTGCATAGCCTTTCACTTAGTTCTATTGTATATAAACTCTTGTATATGTCTTATAGCACCCCAGTTTGAATATCATCTTAGATTGTCCTCATTCTGTTTTCCAGACTTGAGTCTTATTAACTCTTGTCACCCTCCAAGACTTAAGGATTGTATCTGATAGTCTAATGCATCCGCCTCTATCTTTGGATAGTCTATACTCTGTTGGTTTCTAGTCTTAGACTTGTCTAGACTAGCCTTTATACATCCATCCGATATCTAAACACCCTCCAGATAAGTATATGATACTATTCCTTATCTTCGGATAGGAATATGATACTTGTCTCTACATCCGGATATCATACGATAGTTGTCCAGACCTTCAGATACGCTGTAGAAACAACAACACAGCAAGGTGCAAACAAAGCTCCTGACTGTATCTATAATTGTTGTAAGGTTGCGCATTGCCTAGTCTGCTATACCTGGGATGACAAGTGCATTCGACCCTAAAGGGGAAGCAAGTGCAGCAAGGATCTAGTGGTATGCACTGAAGGTGCTACTGGTTGGCCAATGCAGGGTGCGAGAAAGCGCAGGTGCGCACAAGGCATGAAGGCACGGGAATGCGTGCATGTGCTGCATGAAGCGCGTGAAAGTGCGCGCGTATATGTGCAAATGAGAGAGTGTAAAACTGATGGATTTCTACTATATTCTGCTAGGTAAATAGTGGGTAGGAAAGTTCTGTCAATCGAAAAGTAATCCAATAGTAAGTACTGCTGGCGCTTATATATGGCGCCTAAGCGCTGTCATGCAGAGCCAAAGCGCTACCAATGTCCTGCATGATTTAGGAATCATGCATGGACATGACTACTAGGTATCCCCCTAAAAGACAAAGTCTGATAGCTTAGCCTTCAGGCTAGTCAACCCATGCCTTGGCTTCAAGCCTTGGTCAAACAATTCCAGTTTCCCCATATTTATTTATATTTCTGTACTGTCTTGAAGAAATGTCATTTGTGAGATGGGAATCACATAATGACCTAGTTGATAGTAGGATTCAAAAGAAGGTTAAGGTATTGCCTTGCCTTTGGCTTATTCACTTTGGCTAGAGAAAACCATAGAGAAAAGTTCAAAGCCTTACAAAAACCTATCCAAAAGTTCTTGGTTTCTTTTATTCTCATTGTATCATTAGTTCTGTGTTGTTTTCTCTAGTGTTTCCTTTATTTCTTTTTCTATTAGGATGCTTTGACCCACCAGATACTTCACAAAATTGTACCTACAGGGTATGATGTCATAATGATGTCATAAGACTCCACTGATACTCCTGCAGGTATTTGTTGGTAGAAATGATATCATGATGAAGTCATGATGATGTCATCAGTTCTAGAATGTTCCAGGGAAAGTTCTGGAAAGTTCTGCTCCACACTGATGTCATAAATGATGTCATTACTCCACCCATGGAATAATCTGGAATATTCTGCTCCACATTCTGATGTCATAGCTCCATCTTTTTACTTACATAATATTCCCACACAAAATGTATATAAGGAGAGCCCATTCTCCCCCAAAAATAAGAAACTTAGTATCTCTCAGAAGCACATATTTTTCTCAGAAAGTGAATATAGCCCCTGAAGTTTCTCACTGTACAGATAGCTGCTTGCAAAGTTAGTCCCTTTGAAGTACTGTGCAGGATTCTCCAGAGATAATTGGCCAACCAGCTTTGGTCATTGTGTACATATATTGAGACCAGCATCTCACACGTTTGTAGTTATTTGACCAACCAGTCTTTGGTCCACGTATATTGCCTAGACAGTTTATCCTAGGTAAAGTTTCATCAGTTATTTGACCAACCAGTCTTTGGTCCACGTATTCGCATATTGAGACCCACTTCTCACACGTTTGTATTTATCTGACCAACCAGTCTTTTGGTCCACGTTTTCTGTCTAGTCGGATTATCCTAGACAAAGTTTATAGGTTTTATTAAAACACATAAAAGCTCCGGCTAAGTTAATCAATTGATTGGTTTAGCGAGCCTCCCAAGAACTCACACATTATCTACCGCGAAAACTAGAAAAGTCGTAGACCGTGTTAATCGAGGACTGGCAAGAAGTCTTATTCAAGTGTAATTGTGGTGTCATTACATTTTTACACGCTTTAATTTAAGACCCTCGATTATTAAGACACCGAGTAAGGTATGTAAAGTAAGGGTCCATGATAAAAATAAAAGTGGAACGATATGCAAATAAGGGAAATAGGAATATATGCACTTAGAGAGCTTGGTGGACAGTGGATGGATGCTTCTGGATGGCTGGCGCTATAGGGCGCTTCAAGCGCGGGAAAGCGCGCGCATCATGAAGCGCGGGAAGTGTGCACACATGGCATGCGTTGCACAGGAATAGCTGCAGATAGCACCCAGAGTGGTGCTGCAAGTTCGTGCCATGTACTCCCTAGTGAAAAGCGCCATATCACACAATGAGAGGCATTATTCCTTACAATGCTACGATAGCCATCCAGATCTTCAGATACGATACCTATAGTATTCTGAAATACAGGGCTATACTCGGGAAAGGGGCACAGTGTATGAGCTGAGGCTGAAGCCCTTCAGATCCAAACCTATTTGAGTACGACCTTAACACATAGACATGCATCGGATCATTCTCTCTCCAAATCTACTGGACCACACATTCCAGCAATCATCCTTAGACATTCATTATGCTATATATGCTCTCAGCTCTATGACAAAGACCTCCAGTCTGTTTCTGTCAGATTTTTCAACTTTGCAGATATCCTTTGGCTGAGTGATAATTGGTGGAAGAGCTACAAGATGGACAAGGCTTTCATTCACCTTCATGCCATTGGCTCTGCATTATGCAAAGGCACACTTCATCGTATCCTCTTTCCCATCAATATTGACAATGTTCATTGGGCTGCTATCAAGGTTAATACAACAAACCAAAGCATTTCCTATGCTGACTCCCTTGGCTGGAGTTGGCCTAACGAAGACATTGATACCATACATCGTTGGTTGGGCTATTATGGTTTTGCCAAATTCAACCACATGACCACACTCCAGCATGGTGAACAGTGTGACTCGTTCTTGTGCAGTATTGCAGCTATAAACACTATCAAGCATGCACTGTTTCAAGATCTGTTGTTCACCAACAATAGAGCTTTTTCCCTTTGTATGGAAGAATTTCTTTATATTGTTTATGATCACCTTGTTGAGACTCACTCTTATGTGAAAACATAACTCAGGCTGGAAGTGCAAGTGGGAGGACACAGAAGCTTGTCATATCAACTGGCAGAGCCCTTTTTCATGGCTGACTATTGAAACAGCAGCCATTTGTGTTGGCTATGGAATGTCACCAATCAAGATTGAGCGTGAGCTTAAGTGAGTTGATCCCTCCCAGTTTCATGGTATTTCTGCACAAGTTATAGAACGGTGGATTGACCATAGTGGGACATGGCCAGTATGGCATGCCAGTGTCCTTGCTCGTGTTCAAAAGGGCAACCTTCCCTTAATGACTGCAACACCACCAGGCATCCTTGCAAAGTATCCTGAAGTTATGAAGACCATCATTGAAGATCTCCGTGCTCTGCATGCGGTTGGTGTGGCTTTGGACACTATGCATTGTCATGGTGTAATCATTGCTTGCCTCACTATCTCTTGCCCAGAAATCTTCAAGGCCACTGCCAAGGACAGCTCAAGATTTCAGTGTACTGAGTCTTGGGTCAAGAAATTTGTACACCGGACTCTCAATTGGACATTCCATTATGCCACATGTGCCACACAAAAGACTCCTTCCAATGCTGATCAACTCTGTCTGGATGACTCCTGAGGCTGACAAAGAAGTAGAGCTACCTTTCACACATGCTGCAGATGTTGAGCTTGATCCTAGTGATGTTTCTGTGGATACTGTTCTACAACTGTACATTGCATTGGGTGAATAATATGTCCCTCATGGATATAGCACTGATGAATCAGGTAATTTGCTGGTGGACAATGAGTCAGAGAGCTACAAGTGAGGGGTACTGGATGACATGACAGGGCTTCAATCTATGGCTGGTGGGTCTATGCAGGTTGAGGGTGAGGGTCGTGGCAAGTGCAGACGTGTTGTGAACACTCAGTACAAAGACTTTTGGATGCATTAGATGTTTTTTTTTTGCATTTTTACCACTTGTCACAATTTAGGTTTGACGGCCTCAAAATTGGTGTGATGATCACAAAAAATAGGTTTGATTCGCCAGGTGTGTGATGGTGTGATGAACCTAGGTGCATCTCAACAGTACATTCAAATGGCTAGTACATGAGTTTGGATTGACATCCATGTTTTGGGACTGGTGTTCCACCAAAAACATTATTGTAAATCTTATCACGATTTTTGCTGATGAGTGCATTTTAAATACATGCAACATTTAATTGGTGTATTAAAACAAAAATTTTGTGCTGACTGCATTTTAAATACCAACACACTTTTGATGTGCTGTAAACTTAATGCATGAGCTCCACTACAAAGTTATTAGATTTTGTGGCTGTAAAATTTAAAATATTAGTGCCATAAAGAGTCTATTCAAATCTTGAACAAAGGTAGACTTTGGTGAGGGACAAAACGTTAAAGATTGTGGCACACCGGTGCATACAATCTCTCGGAGGGGTGAGTATGACTGACTCAGAAGGGCTTTGGCCTCAGCTCATACGCTATGCCCCTCACCTGAGTACGGTGCCCTTAATTTCAGATAAAGTCCAATAAGGTCCTAATGAAGTCCAGAGGACTCCAGAGGCAGACAACTCTGGTGGAGCATCTGAAGGACTTCCGGATGAGCGTGGGAACTGTCCGGATGAGTGCGGAAAACTTCTGGATGAGTATCAGAAACTTGGATGGAGTTCCATCTACTTGATAGAAAGTGGAATAACTGTGCGTATCAATCCTTAGTAAAGACATAGGGTGGAGATACTGCAACGGACGCAGTCTGAGGCAGGAAGAGTGGTCCGGAGTTCCGGATAGGGTTTCCGGAGCGGACGCGGACGGATATAGACTACCCTTAGGTAGAGACAGAGTTGGATAAGGATCAGAAAGAGTGTAAGTATCGGAAAGACAAGACTTTAGCCTAAGGATACAATCCTTTAGGCTTAAGATAGAATCCAGAAATGGATGAAGTCTGGAAATGTGGAAGAGCGGAGCTCTGGCCTAGGGAATCAATCCCTAGGCCCAAAGGATAGAGAAGGGGTCCTTACAACACTAATGTGCAAGGACGATAATGCTGTAAGACTGTAATATTTGAACTGAGGATCTATCGAGATGTACAAGAGTTTATATACTGTAGGTAGCTAATGGAATAATCAGAGGCAGTGTCCGAGGCTATGTACATTAGTGCAGTCAAAGGATAACGGATCAGTAAGCGTATCGGATAAGTAAACAACCGAGTACTGGTAATAGACATGTAGCGAAGATATCGGGTAAGTATAGAACCGGTTATCCAAAAGGTAGAGAATACTGAATAAAGGAATAGGCTGTGTTAACGTTATATGGACAGGTAATGAATAGAAAGCTTATCATATCAGATCCAGAGTGGATAGGCATATTGGATAAAGGAATAGGCTGTGTTAATGTTATATGGACTGGTAATGAATAAGAAAGCTTATCGTATCGGATCCGGATCGGATAGGCATATCAGATCGGACGGATGAGCGGTAGTTGGACAAGTGCGATAGTGGATAAGACTGGAAATGGTTATGGATGAGGTCTAGGAATCTAATCTAAGGATTAGTCCATAAATCCAACTATAGGATAGGTCTGGAATCTGGGATATGACACAAAATAATAATGTAAGTTTGAACACTACTTTGAATATTGTCTCAGACAAAAGTCAAAACTTGACTAAGATATTTTGGCAACAAAAACATTGGAAAAGGCTAATTAAAACACCAACTTTTGTGCTAGAACAAATGATGATAAAGTCCATTGAAAAGTTTGCCTACCATCAGGCAACAAAGTCAAAAATTTATCCAGGTTTCACAAGCAGAAAAATTGTTTGAATTGTTAAAATATGGATTGATGCAATATTGTAAACAAAATGTAACACAATATTTAACTGAAATCAATATTTTTCATCTGGAAGAAGTGTAACAAAAGTCAAAATTTTGTATAACATTTTGAGTGTCACAAAACTGTAAAATTTATTTTAACCTTTTTTAAGATCTTTTCAACATTTTTCACCATGAAATAGTCATCCATGCTTCCAGTGTTTTGCTATACAATATGAGAGATATACACTACCAAATGATTCCCACGGTGGAGGGGTCAACCAAAATTGGGGGTGTCGATGTGCAAGGTGCTCCTGATAGGTCGCCAACTGTCATCAATTGAGCAAATTCAAGCACCCTGGTGAAGGCGAGGAATGATGAGTGGGTGGGGGCTAGACCTGATGGGGGCTCTACAGTGCTCCTCTGGACGCAAGATATAGCTCGTCCCAAGGGGATTGCTACTGAGAAAAGATTCCTCTATAAGAGAGGGGAGTCATGGACTGGGCTTTGGTCTGGAGGCTCTTTAAGTGCTCTTGAGGGAAGGGGAAGTGGTGGTGTGTGGTTTGGCTAAGGGCGCATGAAAACACATTGTAAGTCACGAAGCACGGGAAAAAGCGCGAAAATATCGTGAAATGAGTTACTCTCTGAAAATGCGAAAGTGGGGCTCTCTAACTCGAGGGTAGATACTGAAGGAGAAATAGATGTGATTCTCAAGAATATCCTGAGGCTCTTGTGGAATGCAACGATGGAATTGGAAGTCAATCAATGCTTGATGCTAAGTCCTACTAACTAATGTGTAAGTGATGGAAGAGAAGTAAGTAAAAACCTCCAACTATGCGCTGACATGTCAGCATGCTAAGCGAGTTCCCAGGGCTCGGAGCCGAGTAGGTAGCACTAAACATACAAGGGTGATGTAATATAAACACATAACGAGATAAGTGAACATAAATGGGAATGTAAAGACATATATGATGTAATGCAAGTGAAACAAAGTGAAATACACACCAATGGACCTTGGAGGATGAGGACAGGACATGTGAACGGAATGTGACAGATCCTAGGGAGGCGCACAGTAGTGTGTGTCAAAGCGCAAAAAACGCGAGAATGCGCGAAAACGCGAAATGTGCAAGATATGCAAGTGCATGAAATGCAAAATATGCAAAAACACGAACTGTGTGGGATCACGAAATGCACGCAATATGTGAGATGTGAAATATGTGAAAATGCGAAATGCGCAAGATATGCGAGTGCGCAAAATGCAAAATATGTGAAAATGTGAAAACACAAAATGTGCGAAATCGCAAAAATCACCGCACTGCAGCAGGTCCAGTATAAGGTCTTGTGATATGGTCTGTACGCACCCATAGAGACTTGAGTCTCTACACCAGGCCCCATGTCTTGAAATGCTGAACAATGTTGTGATCCTGAGGTAGTAAGTCTGGATATTCATCAACACCATCAACCAGTCATTGAAGGTAAGACTCCTGTGCCTAGTGTCAGAAAGCTTTATAGATACCATCCCTCTTGTGAGGTGTATTTGGTTTCCGCTTGTATGGGGTGGGTTTGGGATGTGGCTGGCATTTTTAGGGTTGCGCACCATTGGGACTAGACTAAATATCATAAAAATCATTCATTTTACAATGTTTATCAACTCAACAGTAGTTCTACTCGGTATAAACTATATCTCATAGTGTATATTGGGCCTCCGAAGGCTATACATTATACATTATACAATTTTTCGGGCGCTTACCCGCATACCACGATGGGAGCTGCCAAAACTTGATACAAGATGAGATTTATACATTACTAACGTATGCATTATGAAAAAGTGTACTGTATGGACCTAAGGAACTCGATCATTATCGTGGACATAAAATACAGCTGAACCCAGAGTGCTACATCTTGGCACTGAGTCACCAAAAGTCCCAGGACTCTCTACACAGCAGCTAGACACTCTGGGTGACTGAAGCCCATGACATTTCTGTTCATCGCGTCTGCTGACCTAGTATACAGGAAGTACATACTCAATCGATCACTCCTCAAGCTTTAAGTGCTACAATCAGACTACATATAAGGCAAACGGAAATCCCTTCTTTCAAAACTCGGCAGTTCGCCAACCATTCAAAATGTCTGGATGGATGTGAGACCGTGCTGAAATACTACAAGGGAAGGGCGCAGGACAGCTGAAGAGACTGTTAGCAACGAGGGGATAGAATGACACGAGGATGTCAAGTACCGAACCACTCCCGGGACGAACGTGGGGGTGAAGTTGATCACTTTGCCTTGGTCGTCTTTGGCAGAAGAAATATCCAATGTGGCCAACATAGTCGCAATGCCAGACCACGCGGAGGCATCAGCAATATACCGCCCTGATCAAAATCTGTCTATCAGCGAATATTTTGTAGATTCAAACAAACTCAACGAACCTGGACATATACGCCGGCCAAGACCAAAAATGTATTGTGCGGGGTCATCACTTGTCAATGCACCATCAACGTCAATGAACCTCTCTGGTATAAAACGAGATGCGTCGGGGTACCGCTTTTCATCTCGTGTGATGCCCCTGCAGTCAAGTCAGTATCACGAAAGCTGGTAAGAATATATCGGACCAAGTGTTGTACGCGATGATCGCGCCTGTTGTACAATATTAAAAATGATCTTTATGTTGATAGGACAAAAACAGCGGACCTTTTGGAATGAAATAGCCATCGTATACATCATCACTCGAGGTAGCATGTGGTACGCCTATGAGATCATCTTCAATACAAGCCAGGCCACTTGGCAGGGAAGAATACCAAGGGGTGTAACGGGCTGCCATCGGAAAGTCTCACGCACAACAGCATCGATGTAGGGTAGTGACGCTCTGTCCTCGAACGTTGGCAACCGATCTCTACCAATCACAGAGTCGATTTCCGCTTGTGCGCGTTTCTGAACGTCTGGATATAATACCATGGCCAAAGTAAAAACCATCAAAGTTGACGAAGTCTATAGCAATGATGAGCAGCGGACAACATAATAGAGTTATCCACTTACCGTCTCATATGAAGCTGTGTGATATTGGTGTATGTTGAGAGCACAATGTTGCTTGTGAAAAAGCTTACTTACCTATAATAGCAGTAGCAGCTGCTTTCCTCAAGGCACTCTCGAATGCAGGTTTGGATGCATCGTCTTGCCTTTCCATCCGTCGCAAATTTTCTGCAACCATTGAAGATTGAGCGACGAACGAGTTGTCATCCTTGGCAAGGGTCGAATCAATGTTTGGAACCAAGAGAAAAATAAATACCCACCATGTGCTGTTGCACATATTGAAATGGCACGTCGGCCATTGCATTGACCCGTTCGGTCGAAGCTCGAGCACTACGCTTGATCGAGGATCCCCAACACCAGTCAGGTAACTTTAATACTAAAAGTGCGTGTCGTGTTAACACTTTCTCATCTAGGAGAGTTGAGCTTACAGAAGGGGAAGGTCTTAAGCATCAATGCTCTCTCTGGGGTCAACAAGGTCAAGCCCGGAATCAACGCGCTTATCACAGTCTGCACCAGAGGATCATCACGAGCACTGATATTATAGTCATATACAGTTGACAACACAACAGCTAACGAGAATCTGTGAACAGGTAAGTAATCATTCAATGTGTGAAAACATTTGCTCACGTTGCGAAGTGATGATGATAATGTTGAGGTTCATCGATTAGGTTGATGACCATCTCACGAACTCGTCTGATCTGCATTGGGCGAAATTTCATTGCAGATTCAGGACGGAAAGTTTGGTGGAAGAGTCGTCGGCAGAGACGCCATTCATCACCATAACGTATGAATCCAAAGTTGATCGACAAGCCATATCTGCGGAAACCTCAGACTCGATTGAATATAATAAAATTGAAGGGACACACGGCTCGAGTGTGGCTAGGTATGGTCGATCGGAGTAAATCCGAGAACGCTTGTCCAATAAGGCTTCTGCAATGTGTTGAGAATTAACCACGACTATTTCCTCGTCTAAATTTCGCACGAAGATCAAGTCCCCTGGTATAATGAGTTGTACCACATATGTCATATACTATCTGCTCACGCACCATATGTAGCACACCATTCGGTATAAGTCAGCCAAGGCTCCTTAGCGTCAATAGATAAGACATTCCCTAACAATGGGAGCGGCACTGGGCCAGGAGGAAGAGGGGTGTTATTCTGTCGTTTCTTGATGAAACGCCTAAGTGCCGTGACGGCGACAAAGAAAAAAGAAATGCTGGCGAGGATAGCAAGGTGACCATTAACTGCAGGTGCCATGATTCGAGCAGTGGGTTAGCAAACCGTATATAACGGGACCGTCCTTATAACTACGGGGAAGTAGTAAATTGCCGCCTGTGCGTGGATTATGCGACTCGGTGGATATCCTGTCGGCATATATGCACATATATATTGCTTCTCGCTTAAATCATGACCACTTCTACGACGGCGGCGGATATGGCCAGATGGGGTAAATAAGGATTTGATCATAGAAGGCGAAGACATACATAAGATGCGAAATGTGTCGAAGATCAGGCAAGCGGCATGCACGGCAGTGTCACATTCGAATACGACAAACAGCTTGCTTATCTTTGCGGTCTAGATTTTTGCTGCGTCCTCACAGCATCCCCTGTCGCAAATTTTGTGTTGTTGGGTGAATAGATCACCACCCACACAGACATCTCCAGCTCTGTGCTCTGCTCTTGATATCCCACACTCCGGAGAAAGTCATATTATAAATCGTCGTCCGCAAGGGAGGTGCACGATACCTTGTACCCGGTCGCCTCCTGCTCCTTACTGGTCGGGGAGGACATGGGTTGCGTTCGATGACTGCAACACATCTTGACTATGTATCCGAGTGTTATTCGAGCATTTGCAAGAGATCTTTGCGGAAATACAAAGTTTCCGGCATGCACATTTGTACTATCTAGGTCTCTATATCTGTCAGTATCGTGAGCAGGAAGTGTCGTGGACGTCGAGACGGGGGCAGGCTAAGATTACGATGAAGACGCCTGGGCTTTGCAGTTCGATATTGTTGTGTTCATCTCAACTTGTGATGTTCTGGCCGCTGAGCAACAAGTTACAACCGATGACAGAGACCATCGACTAGAGCGATTGAAAACGTATGTGAAGGCATATCTTTCTGTCCTGTCCGGTAGCAAGTTCGACAATATGAGGACTACAATGAGAGGAGATGGACCGCTTTGGGAGTTGTTGGAATTCGGTTGTTCCATCGGTGTTGGAGCGAGTGTGGCGGAAGAGCAATGAAAATCCGCTGACGAGCGCACATGGATTCACGGGAGAGGGAGCACGGTGGGTCCATGTATAGAGCTACGAGGATGGGTACCTCTTACTACAGAGGACTGAGAGTGCAGAGGTCAGAACAAGACTCAACAAGTCAAAAAAATGTAGACGACTCTCTTGTCCCTTCATCGAAAAAAGGCTGACTATCACACTCGACAGCGATTCTTGGGCTTGGCTAAACCTCGTGTAGCATCACTCTAAGATGTCGATATTAAGATAGCTGAAAAGATTAAAACTTGTCACTCACCTTCGTTTAAAATTGACGACATTTCAGTTAGGACCTGCAACTTCATCTACATGCTCAATTCTGAAACGTTGCTATCAATATTAGTGTCGACTCGACTTGACCTTATGGAGGCCCCCGGAAGCTCCAGAGAGCTTCCGGGGGCCTCCTTATGGCCGTCCTCATAATTAAAAGTGAAATAAGCACAAAAAATAACTAAGTGGTGTTCCTGAATCCTGATTGACTTGAAGATTGAAGCTTGGTTACCAAGGTTTTGACTAAATCATGATGCAGCTGCGGAACGTGCAAATAACAAATGTACAGATCGTGACCGAAACGTTGCAGGACCCTCGACACAACAGCTAGACACCCTGGGTGACGGAAGCACATATGATACAATTATGCTCATCGCGTATACATGAAATACATACTCCTCTAGTGCCCCGATCAGACTACAGATGGAGAAAACTGTCATCCGTTCTTTCAAAACTCGGCAGTTCACACTGAATGAATGTGAGACCGTGCCGAAATACTACAAGGGAAGACCGCAGGACAGCTGAAGCAATGAACTGTTAGTGACGAGATGATAAAATGACGCGAGGAAGTACCGGACCACTCCCGTGGTGAATGTGGGAGAGAAGCTAATCGCTTTGCCCTGGTTATCTTTAGCAAAGGAAATATCCAATGTGGCCAACATGGTCGCAATGGCAGACCACGTAGAAGCATCAGCAGTATACCGCCCTGATTAAAGTCTATCTACCAACGAATCTTTTGTAGGATTAAAATAGCTTAGCGCACCTGGACATATACGCCGACCAAGGCCGAAAACGTACTGTGCGGGGTCATCACCTGTTAATGCACCATCAATGCCGATGAACCTCTCTGGTATAAAACGAGATGCGTCAGGGTACCGCTTTTCATCCCGTGTAATGCCCCTACAGTCAAGTCAGTGTCACGAAAGCTGGGAAGAACGTATCGGACCATATGTTATAAGTAATGGCTGCGCCTGATGTATGAAATTATAAATAATCGTTGTGTTGATGGAACCAAAATAACGGACCTTTTGGAATGAAATAGCCATCATATACATCATCACTCGAGGTAGCATGTGGTACGCCTATGAGATCATATTCAGTTCAGACCAGATCACTTGGCAGGGAATAATACCAAGGGGTACAACGGGCTGCCATCGGAAAGTCTCCCGCAGTACTGCATCAATGTAGGGTAGTGACGCTCTATCCTCGAACGTTGGCAGCCGGTCTCTTCCAATCACCGAGTCGATTTGCGCTTGTGCGCGTTTCTGAACGTCTGGATATAATACCATGGCCAAAGTAAAAACCATCAAAATTGACGAAGTCTGTAACAATGATAAGCAGTGGACAACATGATGGAGTTATCCGCTTACCGTGTCATATGAAGCTGTATGATATTGTTGTATGTCGAGAGCACAACGTTGCTTGTAAAATAACTTACTTACCCCCAATTGCAGTAAAAGCAGCTTTCTTCAAGGCATTCTCGAATGCAGGTTGGTACGCCTCCTCTTGCTTCTCCATCCGTTGCAGATTTTCTGCAACCATTGAAGATTGAGCGACGAACGAGTTGTCGATCTTGGCAAGGATTAAATCAACATCCTGTAAAGAGAAACATAAACACCCACCATGTGTTGCCGCACATATTGAAATGGCACGTCGGCCATTTCATTGACCCTCTCTGTCGAAGCTCGAGCACTACGCTTGATCGAAGATCCCCAACACCAGTCAGGTAACTTTAGCACTACATTCCACAAAGTTTCCTGTCATTTCAACACTTTCTCATTTTAGAGAATTGAGCTCACAGAAGGGGAAGGTCTTCAGCATCAATGCTCTCTCTGGGGTCAACACGGCCACGCCCGGAATCAGTGCCTTTATCACAATCTTCACCACAGGGTCATCACGAGCACTGATATCGTAGCCATATACAGCTGACATCACAACAGATAACGAGAATCTGTGAACAGGTAAGTAAACGTTCAATTTACAAAAATCATTTGCTGACGTTGCAAAATGGTCATGATAATGTTGAGGGTCATCGATTAGGTTGGCGACCATCTCACGCGCCCGCCTGGTTTGCATTGGGCGAAATTTTACTGCAGACTTGGGACGAAAAGTTTGGTGGACGAGTCGCCGGCAGAGACGCCATTCATCACCATAACCTATGAATGCAAAATCGATCGACAAGCCATATCTGCATGACCTCAGACTGATTGAATAGAGAAATTCTGAAAGGACGCACGGCTCGAGTGTGGCTAAGTATGGTCGATCAGAGTAAATCCGAGAACGCTTGTCCAATAAGGCTTCTGCAATGTGTTGAGAATTCACTACGACCATTTCCTCGCCTAAGTTTTGCACGAAAAACAGGTCCCCTGATATAATGATTTGCATCACATATGCCCTCAGATACTATCTGTTCACGTACCATACGCAGCACCCCATTCCGTATAAGTTATCCAAGGCTCGTGAGCGTCAATAGATAAGACGTTCCCTAACAGTGGGAGCGGCACTGGGCCAGGAGGAAGGGGAGGGTTATTTTGTCGCTTCTTGATGAAACGCCCAAGTGCCGTGACGGCGATAAAGGAAAGAGGAATGCTGGCGAGAATAGCAAGACCATTAACTGCAGGTGCCATGATGAATATTCGAGCAGTGGGTTAGCAAACCGTATATAATGCAACCGTCCTCACCACGACATGGAAGTAATAAATTGCCACCTGTGCAGATTATGCGACTTGGTCATGCGTAGGCATCACTGAAATTCACCTAGCCTAATATGACCATAGTTATTTCACTTGAAAGGCCGCTCAATTCTAAAAGTTCGCGTGCACTTGGGATCCGAGTATTGCAAATAGAGTTATTTTAGTCTTAAGCGCCAAGGCGGATACGGTTGACTATGTGTATCAGGATTGATTTTACTAATGCGTCGTTGTATGTAACATAGTATGCAAGCGTTCCTACATTCAACTCCCAGATCAAGTTGTACGGGTTCATGATCATTTCTTCGTTCATTTTTATTCACCATATATAGGGACACATGCTGCATCAGCTGATGGCTGCTTTCTTCGCACTGACGCGCCAATATTCTACACCGAGAACCCACACTACTAGCTACACCAGCCAATGACTAGTTTCTTTTCCTCCCTCTCTGGACCCTTTTTGAAGCACATCGATGTTTAACTGGCGTACATTCTCCAACTGGCAGCGAAGGGTGACATTTCACGAGCGCAATTTCCTCTTCAGTTTGTAGCGAAAGAGTTACAACGTCGGATAACTCGTCTGCAGACGTAGCATCAGATTCATCGCTGAATAAGGGGCCACGCGGGCCGGCGCTGTCAATCACACCAGTTAGAGATCTTTCGAACAGAGTAAGTAATCATTTCCTTGTTCACTCTCGCTGTAATCTCTTCACATAACCCATTCGTTAGATACACACTCCACAGCGGCTCACCGCCTGTGATATTTGACCAGTATCCAATACCCACTGTTGGTTTGGTATATATATATTTCTGGATGCCCGTGTCAATTTTGAGAGGGAGAACTAGCGGGCCTTGTACTTTCGATGACAGGCTATCCATCAGTCGAAAATTTATATTTGTATGTGGGTGTGTTGTAGAGTTATAGATGTTTTCCCAAAAATGCGCGGACTCTGGTGGACATCTAGTAAACGGCAAGTGCCAAAAAGGAATGTGGATTTACTGATGACCCAGTCCTAGTGAAGTACGAGCGACGTATGTATCTGAGGATGATACGGCTGTTATAGTCGGGGGATATTAATGTTGTGGACATGAAATACGAATGTCGCAGGGTGCTACACATATTTTGGTATGTCCTCACCGAAACGTCGCAGGACCCTCGACACAACAGCTAGACACGCAGGATGATATTACTCTAGTGTCCCAATCAGACCACAGATGGGAGAAATCGTCATTCATTCTTTCAAAACTCGGCAGTTCGCCAACCGTCCACAAGGTCTAAATCGATATGAGACCGTGCCGAAATACTACAGGGGAAGACCGCAGGACAGCTAGAGCAACAAACCTGTTAGTGACAAGAGGATAAAATGATACGGAGAAGTACCGAACCACTCCCGTGACGAATGTGGGAGAGAAGCTGATCGTTTTGCCCTGTTCGTCTTTGGGAAGAGATATATCCAATGTGGCCAACATGGTCACAATGGCAGACCACGTGGAGGCCTCACCTGTAGATCGCCCTGAGTAAAGTCTATCTGTCAGCGAATCTTTCATAAGATTCAGATAGCTCAACGAACCTGGGCATCTGCGCCGGCCAAGGCCGAAAATATATTGTGCGGGGTCATCATCTGTTAACGCACCATCAACGCCGATGAACCTCTCTGGTATAAAACGAGATGCGTCCGGGTACCGCTTTTCATCCCGTGTAATGCCCCTGCAAACAAGTCAGTATCATGAAAGCTGGGAGGAACAGATCAGACCATATGTTATACGTAATGGCTGCGCCTGATGTTCGAAATTATAAATGATCATTGTGTTGGTGGGACAAAAATAACAGACCTTTTGGAATGAAATAGCCATCGTATACGTCATCACTCGAGGCAGCATGTGGTACGCCTATGAGATCATCTTCAGTACAGGCCAGATCAATTAGTAGGGAAGAATACCAAGGGGTACAACGGGCTGCCATCGGAAAGTCTCCCGCAGTAATGCATCAATGTAGGGTAGTGATGCTCTGTCCTCGAACGTTGGCAGCCGATCTCTTCCAACCACTGAGTCGATTTCCGCTTGTGCGCGTTTCTGAACGTCTGGATGCAATACCATGGCCAATAAGAAAACCATCAAAATGCCCGCAGTCTGTAACAACAATAAGCGGTAGACAACATAATGAAGTTATCCACTCACGGTTTCATATGTACCTGTGTGAATATTGGTGTATGTTGAGAGCACAACATGGCTCATAAAAAGGCTTACTTACCCCCAACAGCAGTAACAGCTGCTTTCCTCAAAGCAGTCTTGGATTCAGATTTTAACGCGTCCTCTTGCATCTCCGTCCGTCGCAAATTTTCTGCAACCATTGAAGATTGAGCAATGAACGAGCTGTCGGCCTTGGCAAAGATCGAATCAATGTCTCCAACCAAGACAAAAATAAATACCCACCATGTGCTGTTGCACATATTGAAATGGCATGTCTGCCAGTTCATTGAGGCGGTCGGTCGAAGCTCGAGCACTACGTTTGATCGAGGATCCCCAACACCAATCGGGTAACATTAGTACTACATTCAACAAAGGTTCCTGTCATGTCAAAACTTTCTCATTTAGGAGAGTTGAACTTACAGAAGGGAAAGGCCTTAAGCATCATTGCTCTCTTTAGGGTCAACACGGTGGAGCCCGGAACAAGTGCCTTTACCACAATCTGCACCAGAGGATCGTCACGAGCTCTAATATCGTAGCCATATACAGCTGACATCACATAAGATAACGTGAATCTGTGAACAGGTAAATGATAATTTAATTTGTAGAAATCATTTGCTGACGTTGCGAAGTGGTCATGATAATGTTGAGGGTCATCGATCAGGTTGACGACCATCTCACGAGCTCGCCTGATCTGTATTGGGCGAAATTTTACAGCAGACTGGGGACGAAAGGTTTGGTGGAAGAGTCGTCGACAGAGACGCCATTCATCACCATAACCTATGAATGTGAAGCTGATCAACCAGCCAAACCTGCATAAACCTCAGACTGATTGAATAGAGAAATGCTGAAAGGACGCACGGCTCGAGTGTGGCTAGGTATGGTCGATCAGAGTAAATCTGAGAACGCTTGTCCAATAAGGCTTCTGCAATGTGGTGAGAATTGATCACGACCATTTCCTCGTCTAGATTTCGCACGAAGACCAAGTCTCCTGATATAATAATTTGTATTGCATATGCCCCGTACTATCTGTTCACGTACCATACGTAGCACCCCATTCGGTATAAGTCAGCCAAGGCTCCTGAGCATTAATAGATAAGACGTTCCCTAACAGTGGGAGCGGCGCTGGGCCAGGAGGAAGAGGAGGGTTGTTTTGTCGCTTCTTAATAAATCGACAAAGTGCTTTGACGGCGATAAAGGAAAGAGGAATGCTGGCGAGGATGGTAGGGTGAATATCAACTGCAGGGGCCATAATTCGAGTGGTTGGTTAGAAAAACGTATCCGATACAACTGTCCTTATAACCACGGAAAAGTAGTAGATCACTGACCGTGTGTTAACGATGCGACTCCGACATGTGTCTTCTAGCAGTATATATATTGCTTCTCGCTCAAGTCACATCGATTCCTGTGGCGGCGGCGGATGATCGGGGCAGGTGAGTCAATTGGGGATATAATCATGGAAGAAGAGCAAGCAGCTCGTACATATTTGCAATCCAGACTTGTACTGCGTCCTAGTGTGCCCATGATGTGTCTCCACTCTTTACATGTCACGTTCCGGAGGGTGTCCTATTGTGCGTCATTCACTAGACAGGTGCATAACACCTTGGGGGGTAGTATACTGTCGCCCGTGCGTCGTTTAAGCGACTCGGGCATGTGTCTCCTATAAGAATATATATATGAATACTGCTTTTTGAAAATCATGTCGACTTCCGCAGAGAAGGTGGATGATCGTGCCAGCTGGGGTAAAGAGGTATATAATTGTGCCAGCTGGGGTATGGAGGTATATGATTGTGCCAGCTGGGGTAAGGAGGTATATGATCGTGCCAGCTGGGGTAAGGAGGTAAAAGATCGTGGAAGGAAAGGAGCAAGCACCCTGTCCATCTTTTGATCCCAGATTTTTGCTGCGTTGTCATAGTGTCCGCTTGTTGCAATCCTTGTGAATAGATTACCACCCACGCAGACATCTCCAGGGCTGTCTCCGCATTCTGGAGGGAATTGTATTATGCGTCGTCCGCCATGCAGGTGCATAACACCTTATACTCGGTTGACTCTTGCTCCTTACTGTAGATCTTGGCCAGGTATGCGAGCGAAGCCCATAAAAACAGTTGAATGAGAGGGTTTGTCTGGTAGGAATTGCTTACGAGTCTACAGGCCTATCTGTCGAGATAGTAGCGCGCACGTGTTGCTCGTGAGACAGCCTACATGGAAGAATTCAATATCCAATCCTGACACACGAAATCACTTCGGACTATATTATCCAGCAGTTACTCCGGTAATCTTTGAGCATTCACAAGAGATCTTCGGAGAAATACAAGGTTTCCGGTGTTCCGAATCGTGCTATCCAGGCCCCGATATTGTCAGTTGGAGATGCCACATGTTCGTTTCAGCTTGTCGTGTTTTAGCGGCCGAGGAACAATCGATGCTTGTATTTCCACCAGTGTTGAAACGATTGTGGCGGAAGAGCGATGAAAAGCCACTGATGAGCGCATGTGTAATTTCAGAAGGAGCACAGTCACTGGGGCATGTTTAGAATAACCACGATGGGTACCACTTGCTGCAGAGGACTGAGATTGCAGAGGTCAGAATAAGAACGCAGACGACTCGCCTTGTCACCATCGAAAAAGCCTGACAGTACTTGACGGCAATCCTTGAGCTTTCTGAATCGTGTAGCGGCTGCGTCACTCTAGGACATTGATGTTAAAATGGCTGAAATGGTCAATAAACTCGTCACAAACCTCTATTAACGACTTGTTGGCCAGAGCCTGCAACTTGAAGTGGGAGATTAGTGCGGTTTGAAAAGCCATATCAGATAATTACATCCAGGTGAGTAATGGATAGTGGGTTATCATGGCCAGCTTCTTCGATTTTTGTCACAGTACTCAATGACTAGCATTTTTCCATCAGCGTTGAAATTTGCCCACTGTCTTCACATCCCTTATTCCGCCCTCGTTCCATCATCCCTTCGTAATCATTGTTTAGTCGGGCGAGTAATCACCACTCACAGACCTGCATGCCCAGTCATGATTGTCATGACTATTTCTCCGCTCCAGACACCCTACACTCTTGCGGTTCCATCTCTGGATCCATTCAGTACTCGCTCACTGTGAACCGCACTCCAACACACTGACTCCAAGCACTCCATCCAGCAAAGTCAATCAAGCTTCCTCAGCGTCAATAGCTGAGACATTCTCCAATAGCGGAAGCGGCACAAGGCCACGAGGAAGAGAAATTTTATTCTGTTTGTTCTCAATGAACCGCCTGAGGGCGGCAATGACCCTAAAGGAAACGGGAGGACGGCGAGGAAGTCGAGCATCAACTAGAAGGGCCATGATTCGAGCAGTTCATGGGCAAGGACTCACTTTTGCTCCGCTCCCAGCCTACTTCAAAAGTTATTATCACCATAGCAAGCGCGAAGCACTATTTAAACCTGTCCTCTGTGTGGTCGTGCGTATTGTTTGCATTTGTCGCTCGGGCCCCGGATCGCCAGTGCTCTGCAGGCGGTGGAGGATGCTTTTCTGAGGTATGGAAGTTGATAACTAAACGTGACAACGCTGGACAAGGGCAACAGCCTAGACAGACGATCAACGGGCCCGCGAAGCGCGCACAAGATCAGACAAAGTATTTCAATGGCTCTGATAGCTTCCGAATCGGCATAGAACGGAATAAATTTTGACCAACGAACGAGGTGGCACTGGGCCGTGGCGGTGAGGTCGTGTTTGCACGGTACGGGCAAGGAAATTGACGGTGACTTTCCTGATTGTTGGACTTATCTTACAGAGCGCTCTTCCACCCCCTACTAGTAGTATGTCCTCATATTGTCCTAAAATGCGTAACGTGTTGTTTACTATCCTGTCCATCAAACCTACCTCTGTATCTGACCATCTCTTGCGCTCTCAATGAGAGAAGTAGCGCTCGATCGAGCGCTACTTCTCTCATTAAGAAAGGACCGAACGCGAAAACCGGCAGTCACAGTGATTCTGGGCGGTCGCACCCTGGGTCATCAAGGGCTACTCTATTCGTAGCAACTCCGTTTGGGCCTTGGTTTAATTATCATCATCAATCTTTTACGACCATCACTGCCAGTGCTATTCTGGATTTAGAGGCCAAACAAAGGCAGCTTTCCATCTTGACGGACAACTTGGCGCATGTATAAGGGCAATAAACGCAGTCATAGGTACCTGAATAAAGAACTGATGCATTCCTACCACGGCAATCACTGAAGTGTTTGACTTGCGTTTGCCACTGACAATTGTTTTTACTACCTACTGAATGCGACCGAACTTGAATGTGGATGATGACCGCTCTCTTTCCTCCTTACACCGCGATCGCGGGCACCTATTCAGAATGCAGAGAGGTGTGTTGTGTTTATTATGACCTGCGTAGTGTGGTATATGCTATCATGACTTGTACGTGCAATCGATACACACCTAAACGTAGATAGCACAGATTTATAGCGCGCACGTACTGAAATAATAATGCAGAGATTAGCTGGAGGTACTGATTCGTCCGCTCGCAGTGCACTGGACACCGCGTCGCAGACTGTTAAAGAAAGTAAGGTCGCCGACAACTCGACGGTAGTGCGCTGCAATGAGGAAGATTCGGCCTTCACTGCTTCTCCTCGCTCGTTTGTGCCATCGTGTCGATTGTCCCCGTTTCTGAAGCCTGAGTGACGATCGATGCTGAACTGCCATCCTCAGGCACTTCCTTGGTTTCGCTGTTGGCAACACCTCCATTCCCCAAAAGACCCCAAACGATTTTCTCCCTGCCCATCGCCTCTTCCTCAGCCTCCGCCCTCAAAGTCTCCTCTCTCCCGTCTCTCGATAGCTGGCGCAATACCTTAATACTCGTCGATGCCGGTCGGAAGAGCTTGGGATTGAACGACGGTGCGCCATTCTCATTGGCTTTAGGTCCTTCCTCCTCTATCAAACCGTTCTCCTCGACCATTACGACAGGGCTCTCGTCACCTACCTCCACATCGTGTAGCAAGTCTACTGCTACTTCCCCACCCTCGCCCGAAGCAGCATTCTTCCGGTTGCCAAAATCCAGTGCATTCCACCATGCCTCCATCTCCTCTGGCCGGCTGATATTTGCTGGGAAATTCCATGCACGGAACTGCCTATCTTTCGCAGATGCGAGGTTGGCCCGAATTCTGGGGGCTTCCAGCGAGCTATGCGAGATTGTCCAATGGAGAATCCCTGTAATACCGAAGATATTGATACGTATAACGACGAAATTGGAAGAAATATATGACGACGCACAGTTTTCGTCAGGCGCGGCATCAATCGCCATTGAGCCCCATACAGGCTGGCCAGCGACAAAGTTCTGCACCTCTACGTCGATCTGAACGATTGGGGACTCCTCTGTCTTCGCTTGGTTCCCTTCCTCCTCACCATCTTTCCCTTGCTCCCCAACTTTCATTTCCTCCTCTGCCTCATTCAACTCTACTAGATTTTTTCCATTTCCTTCTTTCTCTGGATCCCACTCGAGAGGCTCCACCCATATATTCATTTTCGGTGAGCGCTCTCGTGTCTCGAAAGTGCATTTCACGCTCTAACCAGGACCACACCAGTCAACAAAAAGTTGGATAAGACAAAGAAGCGGACTCACCCTCTCCCCAAACACTCCAACAATTTCATCCATCACTTTTTCTAGCACTTTCACACACTTCTCGAACACGCGCGCGCCTCTGGTAGGCGCACCATCGCCATTAACACCAGCAGGTTTCTTATCTTGTCCAAACAGGCGTGCATCCATCTCCTCGAGTGAGACGTACTGGAACCCGAAAACGCGGGCCGTGTTATGGTAAGCAACAAAAACGCCATCCATGTTGCCGATACGAGCTTGGAAGCTGATGGTGTCAGATCAAGAGGAGAGGAAGTAATAAGGGTGGAACGCCAACACACCTGTATTTCAGAAATGCACTTCGAATCAAATCATAATATTCTTTCTCGAAGCTCTCCAGTGGTCCGTGAAGCGTGCGAATGAGGTAACCTGAGTTCTCCTACATTCAACGAAATGTTATAACCAGTCCCATTTCAGAGTATGGATGCGAAAACATCGAGCCGTTGTGTTTCGATAGAATGTGAATAATTAGACTCAAAACGCACCTCGAAATTCAGCAAATCCAGTCGGATTGGCACCGCAGCACGGGTCTTGACGTCGAAAACGCCCGTCCCTGGTAAGCGCGGGTCGACGCAATCGAGTTGTGAGCGCATCAAAAAGCGGTCGCTCTGATCCCAAAAATATCGGTCAGCAAGTTGCCCATCGTCAGCCGTACCATATAACGCGGACGTGGCTAGAAATCCAACGCGCGAGAAAACGTAGGAGAGTAAAAACGCACCTTGGCGTACCGATATGCCTCCCTCCTTTTATCCTCTTTACCTTCCACTGGGGCGGGCGAGGAGCGCAAGAGAGTCTTGAACTCAGGTTCCTGGACTGTCAGGAACTTTTCCAAGAGGGTGCCCTGAGGGGCGAACGCGGGCATTAGTTATGTGACACGCAAATCAAAATTGATAACGCGCATATCACGAATGGAAAGTGAGAAGGAACAAACGAAAACAGAACCAAATGCACTTACCATCCAAGTCAATACATTCTTCTCGCTGTCATCCTCGCCATCTTTGCCGGAGTCAACTGCCCATACACCGTCTTTGTATCGCAACACGATTGATACGGGCATACGCTGGCCTGGGGTAAAGTTCGTTGGCTGTAAATAAATGTCAGCATAAACTGGTAAATGTGTATAAACAGAACGGGAGGGTATATAGACGCGTCCAGAAACATGTAATGATCATGAAGCGAGCGTACAGGGCGTAAGATAATACGTAGCATGACAGGAGCTTAATAATGTGCACGTTTAACCGCACTACGCAACAAACGGGTTTGGAAGATAATGAAAAAAAATCAGCCTCAGGCACCGTAAACAATCACCTACCTCATGTGCGAAAGCGCCGCTCAAAACACTCGTATCTACTTCCTTTCCACCAGAGATGAGGAAGTAAATATGGCTGAGCAGACCTGTGAGGGAGGAAGTGGAGCCAACGTATGGTCGGGAATGTATTTTAGCGAGGGTATGAAGGTCCTATAAGTGAGTGTCCTAAGATTTTTTAGACAGAAAAAGTAGTGATCAAACGTACATTATCCTGAGAACTCCGTATGAACCCTGTGACACGCTCGAACGCGAAATCTGTGACTTTGGGTATGCTTTCAAGCCAAGGTGTGAAGTTATATACACGTGAACGTGGATCTTGGAGCCAATGGACGCCGGGGCTACGAAAGAGTTAAAACGGCATTCAAAATTCACAGCGCAGAAAGACGCACTTAAATAACACCCTATCAAGCCCATGCGCAAGCCGCGCAATAGGCTTGTGTTCCGAGGGTGGGTCAATATCTGCGAATGCATACGTTACAACCACGTTTAAATGTTGCTGAATAACACGAACCTTGCAGTATGTTATTGATGGAGCTCGGTCCGCTTGATGAAGAAGCATTCAGAACCTGCGCGTCGTCGAAGAGACCCTCTACGCGTCGGGTATAAGGTAAGGGATGGCGTGTATGCGGCGGTTGCCCAAGTCGAGTAGACTTGATCCCACTTTGTCCTTCATCGCGGCTGAAGGATTCCTGCAATCCATAATTCTCATTCTCCCCCGGTCGAAGCGCTTCACGTGATAGGCCAGAACTGAATGAAAGGCAAAACTAACAGTGATGTCATGGAAAACGCACCGTCCTCGCCCCACCCTGTCGTCCAGCCATCTTTCGTCAAACGATTGGTTTCCCCAGATCCTTCTGACAGTAGCTTGAGTACCCCCGCACGCTTCGCGTCAAACCCTGCAAGGGAAGCACGCGCTGATTCTACAGCAGGTCGTGCGCCAGAACCAGTTAACTTCGCCTTCTTTTTTCTCGGCTGCTTTTCCTTTTTTCTTCTCTTCGAAACACCTGGTGTCGGAACGACATGATGAGAGTTTCGAATACACGCATTGATCGTCTCCTCCAGAGCACTATCGATTTTTTGCGTGATCTCTTGTATCAAGGGAGTGGTGTTGAAAGCAGAGCTGGTGGTTTTAGCATCAGTGTGTTCTTCTGTGGTGTATGAGCTGGTTGCGTGGTTGCGCGAGGCGTCATGCTGGTTACGCAGAACGCGCGAGAGTTTCCCGACAGTGCAGTCCTGTCCATGCCCGCCCTGTTTTCCCTGCTGATCATTCACAGTCTCTCTGCTTCGGCTATCATCCTTTCCCAAGTCCACGTTTTGAATCTGGTCCTGGCTCTGGCTTCGATTTGAGTCTGCGTCTGAGTTGGCATTTAAAACACTCGCAGAAACGCCAAATGCTCGTTTTCTGTAAGAAAGTGCATCGATAGCAATGGAGCGCGCACTCAAGTGGAGACGGTGCATCCCAAAGTCGTGGTTCAAAGCTTTTCGACTCGGAGTTTGATGAAAAGCTTTTTAATGGGCGCTTATTTACATAAAATCAAACCGCTCATACGTCATACACCTTTGACGGGCCGATGGGGTTCATACCATGATTGTCTCTACGATTGATTCACAGTACTGACTCGGACACCATTGCCCATGCACCAGTAACGTTTATATATTCAGGCTACTCCATATACGTCACAGGCTCAGTATCGTGCCATCCGAGTCAGCCTACAACGCCAATGCGAAACCAGAATTTAAACACGACTCACTGTCCAGTTGTGCCACTTTGACTGGCTAGTACTAGCCCATCGGGATTCGGTAGGCAGCTTAAATACATTACCGTCTATTTTCAATCTTTTGGCATTACATGGTGAGTAATGGGGTTCAACCATGGAAGCAGACGTCAGTTATCCTCAGCAACAACCCTGTTAACTCGAAACTTTCGATCCCTTGGAATTCCGTGAGCACATCTCTCGGATCTGAAGATGAAATTAACTTGGTATAAGCAGCGTCCTCGTGGCCTTGAGATGTTTCCGATAAGGGGCGACCAGTCGACTCGGAAAACATCACGCAGATCCTCTTTCTCTCTCTCAATCCAGACTGGTTCTACATCAGAAATTGTTTCCGGCGTGATCTATGCGATCAACATAGCCAGTGGTTATTCGTGCTTAAGCGCTTACATGGTGTAGATACTGATACGTTCATCTATCTCATTTCATGAATAATTTTGTGAGGTCGAGTTGTAGCTTCAGGGTCATTGCCTGAGGAATACGATTAGTGTAACACTCTGAGCTCTATGTCCAACCTATGTCTATGTCTTGGTTAACTTTTGGATGATCATACATCCTGTCCTTCACGTACGAGTATAGTAGAGTGCTAGTTACTGGAGTGTGATGATCATCCAAGAATCAAAGCTTATACGACACTATATACAAGCATTGCAGCTTGTCCGTAATCTTGTGACATACTAGAGTATAGTAATCTAGTAAATATGAACGAATATGAACAAATTATACGTAGAACATAAGTGAGATTGAGATAGACACCATAGTAAAGGATACAAGATGATCAAGCTTTGGCTGATACGACACAGCTTACAACAGAGGAGGAAAAAAGTTCTTCGGTGTCAGATTCAGGGATCTCCTTGGCTCCTCATTTCCCTTCCTGTGAGAATGTGGATCCTTCTTCGTCGTCGCAAGTCTCCGCGGCAGTGGATGGTATGGGAACGTGTTCGATAAGATCTTCGGTCGAGATAGCTGCAGAGAGACAGTCAAGGATCGACTGGAGCGTATCGCGTACTTCAAACCGGTACTCTTCCATAGAACAGTTCTCTGTCGCAGCGACGTAAGTCTCCGCGGCAGTGGATGGTACGGGAACGTGTTCGATAGGACCTTCGGTCGAAGTAGCTGCAGAGAGACAGTCAAGAATCGACTGGAGCGCATCGTACACTTCAGACCGGTACTCTGCCATAGGACAGTTCTCTGTTGTAGCACAGTCTTCGATCACCTCCTGGAGCATAGGCTCATCCTGAACAAGGACCGTGGAGGTGGAAGTTGGGACCTGAGAGGAAAATGTTGTAAGTCGCATGAAACAGAATTACCAGACGAGTGAGAACATACAGGAGTGTCAGGCAGGTCGAAAGGCCGAAAGGTGCTGAGGGATGGCTCCTCGTCTACAGGTAGAGATCCGCTGAGGTAGGTCTCGGCTTCTTCGAGGAATTTCTCAGCATCTGCACGCTGGCGGGAAAAAGTTTCTTCCTCCTCCATGTGAGTCTGAATAGCGACAAAATACTGCCACTGTTGGATCATGGATCGCTGCATTTCAGCTGTCTTGCGGGCCGTGTGGTTGGCCCGCTGCATTTGAGCGTGCTCGAGGGCCATAAAGTAGCCAATATTCTTCTTGTCTCGTGGCCTACGGCTGAGAAAGACGCGCATGATGCGCTGCTGGTCCGGAAATTCATCGTATTCGTGAGCGAGGAGAGCGATTGGGTTAAGTTGATTCACAGGCTGCTGTTGGTAATGCAGAGCCAGTGCGCGCTCACGTTGCTCCGCGAGATACCTGGAAGCAAGAAATGGGTTTCCGGGGTAGCGGGGATAGTAGTCGAAAGAGTAGGGACTTCTGGAAACAGGTGTAGTGAAGAACATTGCGACGTGAATGGAACAAGGATGAGTTGATGGGAGATGTCATGTTGAGCACCGATTTATGTCTGGATGATGTGGACTTGTGGATTAATGACGAAGCGCTTTGTGAGTAGACGCGTCCACCAGATTTGACGAAGCGCGATCGCGATTTCCATAATAGTTACATTGTTGTCACGATGAAATGTGCAAGCAACCTTTCGCCCATACCACAGTTGCTTCTTGAACAAAGGGCATGATTCCACCATGTGCGGCCGAACGGTTCAAGACCACAGACATCCTACCGCGAATGGCGAATGAGCAATATGTGGTAAAATATTTTATTATTTCCTTGTAGCAAACACCACCAATGCTGCCGGAAGACATTGTCGTAAAACGCACCCTGTAGCCATACCGGGCACGATCCATGTCGGTGATATTTTGGTGTGCCGTCAGACAGTCCTCTTGTGTTTGTACTGTACCATCACAATCATTAACGGTGCAATCAGAAGGCTCGAATTCGAAAATTACAGAAGAATGATGAAGTCGGCGCATTGAAATAGAACTGATTGGTAGATGGGGTGTGAGTAAAATTTACTAGGCCCAGATATTCGATAGTGTCGAGTTGTGCGAAGGCGACGTTTCTTTCCTTCGGGGCCGTGACATATAGATGCATAGATAGCATTATAGAATACTGCATGAATAAAGCCCAGATGTAGGCATTACGGACTGCGACCATGCAGGGCAAGGGGTTAGAGTGAGTATCGGCAGCCTGACGAACTTCATCCAAGAAATTGAAATTAACGACCGGGGGAAAAAAGGGCACCATCAAGTAACCCGTTCACATCGGAACCATCGTCATTATCCCCCTGTGGATGTAAAATTCCTCATTACTCGAGTGCTCACAATCCTTGACATTGAGCCGTCAAGTCATTCGAAAATTTCTTCATCAGAATTTGTATTGGGCAGCTTGGATCTGCAGGGGTATTGAAATCAGCTCACTCCACTCAAAGAGATGTTCCAGCTCACAGTAATCCTCTGAGTAATAATTCTACAGTCATGTCTCCATAGTTTGAGTGAGTGTGGTCGTCCATAGCCTATCGGTGGGTGGCTCCTCTTCGGCGAATGAAAACAACAGCTGAATACCGTCAACTTGAGAAGAAAAATGGGCAAGTAGAAGCCTACAGACCTGCTGCCATGCTTCTGTAGCACGAGAAGCCTTGAGTCGTTCAACATCAGCATGCCGCTGGTCGCAGGTTAGGTTTCTGGGAGCCTTCATCCGCTACCATGCGCACTGTGCCCGCACTTGAAGTTCCCGCACGAGCCTGTCAGGTATATGATGATTACCAACTCTTAAGGCATTCGAACGAAATGTGGCAGCCTGATAAACCTCAACAATAATGTTGATTCGATCCATCGGGCTATGTCGAACTTGAACGCAAACTAACCGGTTCGATCGGTGGCTGTGCAGATTTGGATGATAACCGTAGTACCAACTTGTACAAGCTCCCCCAGCTGCGGCCTTTTATTTTTCAATTCATTCGGATCTCTCGACAGTAGTAACGAAGAGTGAACTACATTCGCTGTATCCCTTTTCTCATTCGTTTTGGTAACCAATATTGGAAATTGAGAACGATCATGTGGTTGGAGGCCTGGACCACGGGAGCTTTATTAATATCTAATTCCCACGCACCATGAAGGCTGTTATCGTCATTATAGTACTACCACTGCAGTCTGTGACTTACAAAGCTTCAAGCTTCAAGGACTCGGCAGTCGAACATCGAGCGGTCCACTATGACCTTTATATCCTCAATACTCTCTTGGTTCAGTAGGTAGGCCAATCTTTCCTTGAAGTGGACAAGACTTTATATATTGAGTACCGCAGCATATTCTTTTCCAAGGCCGCTGAAATATCCGTAGTTGGGCTGCAGGCGCGTGGATTCGTATGGTTCAAGTTCAGGAAATGGTGCTAACATGCCTTCACAAAGGCTTCCGGAAAGACTTCATTTGTGAATGTCATCGGGTCGGGGCAGGTGCGACTGTTTGTTTTTATGACTTTTCCTTCGCCCAAGCGGCTTACCCTCACTCAGTGGTCGGAAGACGTCGTTCCAACTGTCGCATTCAACTACCGCAAGGTACGCAAAGGCGCTGTGACCCTGAAAATATGGGATGTCGCAGGACAGCCCAAGTTTCGTTCAATGTGGGAGCGCTATTGTAACGGAGTCGATGCTGTCGTGTACGTCGTCCGCTTCTTTGCATTTGACAGTCGGTTTCATTTGTAGAATGCTCTCGCTACAGATTCGTAGTTGACTCGGCTGATGTAGGTTTTCCTATGCACATACCTGGTGGATTTCAGTTCTAACGCCGATGCTGTTTACAGCAAGAGAAGTTTGACACGGCACGCTTTGAATTGCACCAACTATTGGCTCAGCCGAATCTAGCAGGTGTTCCTCTTTTAGTGGTAAGTTTACTGTTTCAGAGCATCTACAGGGTTACTTACATTGACAGCTTGGAAACAAGAATGACGTTCCCTCGCATGCATCTGTCAAAGACCTTATACGCGACCTGTGAGTAGACGGAGTCTTTGCTACTGCATGCCCACTCATCTTGAGGCAAGTCAACTGGACAAGATACAAGATCGCCCAGTCTCAGTACGTCCCGGAATTACTGTATGCTTACAATGCACTCATGAGATATTGTTTTAGTGTTACTCGGTGAGCCTTCTCATACTGGATACCGTGTGCGCTAACTTTCTATCAGTGTTCTATGAAAAGCCAACATAATTTGTGCGTTCCACTTCTCTATCATGAATTCATCTGGAACCTCGGATTCCTGACTAATTGTACGATTATCTATTGTAGGGACATAGTCCTCCGCTGGCTCTCAGATCGTAGTCATTAGACTTGGCACCTTAAAGGTGCTATATTGACCCACCACATGATTTATGGAACGCAATCAACATCACCCATTTTCTGCTAGTGGGACTGAAGCACATATCGTGCGACACTCGCATTAATGCAGACATACTGTTGTGAGATCACCTATAACTTGAGAAGGCAAGGGGAAGAACCGCATCGGGTTCTAATCTTTTGAACAAATTAAATGGACGACAGCTGGTGTGGTCCGACGTCCCTTGAACCTTGCACCGCATCACTCAATTCAGTGATTGCTATTCAGCTCCGTCATATTGTTGCGCATACCTTTCCCTACTTGGTATATGATGTGATCGTCCACGTCGCTCACTTTCAAAATGCTCCGAACCTTCATTACGTGTATATTCAGTTCGTTCTACCAACCCGTACAGTGCACAGCCATCTACGCTAATTCACAGAGCAACTGTACCAGCTATTCATATTGTGACTTGCACTTGTAACACACGAACGTCATGTGGCACCGATGAGCTTGCGGGTGTTTCCACTTTCAAGTTTTGTTGAGTCTTCATAAGTATATACGTACACATATACGTACACATTGCAAAGTGTAATTGCCAAATGCGTGGGGCTCCGAGCTGGCGACGGACTGCAAGTTTACCTTAACGCACCACGATATAAACGCAACACCCAATTCTTTTTAGCGAACTTGCAGAACAATATAAAAATACATGAAGATCAAACAATGCAAAAAAAAAAGGAAAACGTGAGTCTTTCTTTCTTGCTCAGTTATGAACATGGCGCGGCAGTGACCAATTGAGCAAAAGACCTATGTGGATCATTCGTCGTGAGCGATGCGCGGCGTGTGCGTCAAGGGCTATTTTGTTTCAGGACGCGCCAGAAAGTGGCCAATACCTGGCGATAGACCCATGTGCACCTCAGCGTGTCAGCAGCGTGTTAAATCACTGATTCGGAACAGGAGCAAAAACTCACTCTGCCGCAGTATTCTTTAAAGAATCTTGGAACTCTTCGATTCACCATTTTACCTCAACACGAGGTACCACACACGAAGATGTGTCCAGGGTTGCCATGAAAGACACGTACGGCCGGTGTTGGCATGAACGAGCTGCCCACAGACCCAGGCAAACCCTCGTCATAATTAGCCTCTTAGAGAATTTGGCATAGTCCGCACACAGCTAACACCGCTACGGTTTCCCATACGGTGAGTTTTGCCCTGATGCAAACACAAGAATGATCATTTACAAGGCCGATCGCAGGCATTCGCAAGTACTAGCAAACTCATTTAACGTACCACCTGCGCAGAGCAGGAATTGGAGAAAGATACAACTGCTATTCGAGGTGTGCGGTGGAAGGGGAATGACACAGGTAGTGACTTTCTCGAAGACGTCTCTCTTACTGGCGAATTGTGGTCACCTGCCAACTCTACTTGACCTGCTGGCCTCTGCATCATCGGTGTCTGGCACAAGCAATTTCGGATGTGTTGCGGCTGACTGCTAGATTTTGGACTTGTCCATACCACCGAAAGCGCGATGAGCAGACTTTGATTGGTATCAGATTTGCTCCTTAGACATTGTCCAAAGATTTCAGTGATATCTTGGCTGTCGCCGCCTAAAAGGCACAAAGATAATATGTCCGCGTGCTCGCGAACACTGCAATAACCTGCACACAGAGGGCTGCGTAAACGAAGAGCTAGCAATGACAGTTTTCAGTTTAAAAGACAGCGCGAAATATGATCACAAACTACATGTCGCTCATGTAGACTATGTTTACTTCGGTATGTTACTGAATGAGAAAAGACACATTAAAGAAGCATCCAGAAAATCAGTTTGTACTTCATGCCGCGTATCCTGGGACTGGATGTCCTGCCCGAGACCATTTGTCACTGTCGGTGGCCATGTAATGTAAAAGAAAACACACTCACCTCAACGCCTGTGCACGAATTCAACTCGTCAAGACATGTACATCTGCTGCATTGTTCCTACCGCGAGTTTTCCGCAAAGAAGTCGCACGGAACGAACAAAGCGGAAATGTATAAGCTTGCACATCAACACCAAAGAATCCCAGCGCACTTAGAATGGCAGTGGTAACTAAAGAACAGTCCGATCGACCATCACGCTCCCTAATCCTCTTCCATCTGCTCTTCACTACTGCCTTCCTGTCTCGCCTGTTCAGCGATAGCAGCTAAAAACGCGCCAACACCCGTCGCAGCACTCTCAGGGAGACCAAGGCTCCTCACAAATTCACCAAGGGCGCCTGTCCGAAGTGCCCGATCAAGCTGCGCCACAGCCGAGCGGAAAGGTGGAGAATTAGTCGTACGCTGCAATATCTCCACCACCTGTTGCGGTGTAGCATCCGACGATGGCATAAGTTCAGGTGGAAGATGAGGGAAGAGTGCTGGGAGGAGTTCAGGGTGTGATTGGAAAAGCTGAAGCAAATTTTGTGAGGACAGGACGTCTGTCAACCAAAGTTCTGTGGAATTTGTGAGTAATGATGCAGTGAGATTGAAAAATTGAGATACCATCTTCACCCGCGAAGCCGGACATTGAGCTAACAATCCCACGAAGTTGCGCAAATTGTTCTGGGGTGGTACCCGTTGGTGTAAGATCACTAGTCGCTGGAACGATTGGCTGTCTAGATATCATAATGTACATATTAAGTTGCCCACCATTCTGCAGTGAAGGGACCTACACTGTTGAGGCTTGAGGGGTGGATGTACCTGCCGCGGACGTGGAGGCTTCCGACGCTGGGTAAATGTTGCGCATATCCCAGATAGCGATAATATTGGGATCAGCAAGGGTTCTGTTCAAATTCGTCACGAATTCTTCATCGCGGCGTGTCGACGAGTCCTACAAGACCATCAGATATATATCAAAATAATTCGGTGATAAAAACACACCTGCAGCCAAAACTAACATAGAGGAAACGAAGTTAGCCTATGAAAAACCAAAATCTTGCAGTGAGACACATACGAAATGCTTTTGGTCGGAGCTCTCGAATTTGAGGACATAGGTCCTACCCCAACTACTTTGTGAAACCTTTTCCAACTTTGCATCGCCAGGGAACAAAATCAGATCCTCGCCGACTTCCCCTGTGGTTCGGTCTTTCCACATGAAGTGTATGAGGCCGTCCTCATTAGTCAAGACAATCGCGCCTTTGGTGGGAGAAGCATCAACGAAGTTAGTTCCAGCACGTCGAAAAGCACGACCAGCCTTGAAGGCAAGGATGGTTCGGCCACTAGTACTAGTGAGGTCGACCGACATTTATGAACGCTATGAATTCAGGCTGCTCTGTTCAAACGACGCGTAACGTGCATCGGAGTTTAGAAATTCTAAAGATGCCGCAAGTAGAACTCTGCCTGGCCTTGAAATTATGTTACGGAGCCGAAATGAAACTGTTACTACATAAATAACGCCAAATGAAACGAACTGAACCAGATGTTTTCATGACTATGAATTGTAGAGCAGAACATACCTTCCCTTCATGCGTTCGAAATCGGACAATGAATAATTGAGAGCTCTCGCGACTGTCTCAACTGAGAGTGACTGACATTCTCCAAACACATGTAGGCCATACCAGACAAAGCACCACATTGCGTGATCATATGTACAGCTCCACATCCTGAATCTACCTCGACAAACTGTTCAAGCAAGCTGCCGAGATGCCTCCCTCCGAACCAGGACATCATTGAGGGTTGCATTAAGGTCTTGCTGAAGACAAGCGGATTAGTGGGATTGCTGTCACAACATGACGGTGAAACATACGCAGACAATGATTTAAGCTGATTTCAAGAATAGTCTTGATTAATTCCGACTTCGCCTGTGAGCACAAAGCTTCTTTCTCCTTTTTAGAGCATTCGGAAGTTTCTGGCTCCTGCTCCTTAGACCGTTCCAAAGCCTCTCTCGCCTTCTCCTTGGAGCGTTCCAGAGCTTCTCTTGCCTTCTCCACAGTGCGTTCTCTCTCCTCCATAAAGTGTTCCAAGGCTTCTTTTTTCTTCTTCTTCAAGTGTTTGAATGGTAACTTCGCCCACCAAGTAGGCAAGGTCCTCACAGCTTCTTCATGTGCGTGGGCAGCAGTAGCGACAGCTTCTTCGTAGGCACGGGAAGCAGTAGTGACAGCTTCTTCATATGCGTGAGCGGCAGGTGTCGCAGCTGCCTCGTATGCCTGGACGGCAGCGCGGACAGCTTTCCTGACGGCAGCTGCATGCGGAGATGCCATGTACTGCTCGAGAGCAACATAAAATGAGGGAACAGACCCTTGCTGGTCCTGAAGATCGCGCCGCTTGTTGTGAATGTAGAAAGAGTGTTCAAATATAATGACGGCAGCTAAATGGTCAATCATGAGCAGATTCATTGCAACGTGGTCTCAAAATTCACCAGAACAGAGCTGAATAATGTTCTCCGAGGTCGATGAGCCAAAGGCCTGGCACATTCGCAAAATCAGTGTGTGTACAATCTATGATCAATTGGGCATACCACAGAGAACAATCTAGACTGCAGCGTTTCACAATGTGTCCGATCAAGCTGGTGAGGTCATGTTGAAAAGTTGAATGTCGTCTACCCCTACTGAAGATCGATACACTTACCCTCTGCCAATATGTAACATCTTCGATCAGCATAGCCCAAAGTCTAAGAAGGATGAAGAAACTAACCTCCTATTGATGGATCAGCGATGTCATTCGCGAGCAAGACTCTAATATGAAACACTCACTCTCTGCGAACAGCGGGCAATGACTTGGATCAGCATGGCTCGAGCTCGAACGAGAATCGACACACTCACATACTGCGAACGGCGAGCAACGACTTGGATCAACATGGCTCGAGCTCGAACGAGGATCGACACACTCACATACTGCGAACAGCGGGCAACGACTTGGATCAGCATGGCTCGAGCTCGAACGAGGATCGACACACTCACTTCCTGCGAACAGCAGGCAACGACTTGGATCAGCATGGCTCGAGCTCGAACGAGGATCGACACACTCACAAGCTGCGAACAGCGGGCAACGACTTGGATCAGCATGGCTCGAGCTCGAACGAGGATCGACACACTCACTCTCTGCGAACAGCGGGCAACGACTTGGATCAGCATGGCTCGAGCTTGAACGAGGATCGACACACTCACTTCCTACGAACAGCGAGCAACGACTTGGATCAGCATGGCTCGAGCTTGAACGAGGATCGACACACTCACTTCCTACGAACAGCGAGCAACGACTTGGATCAGCATGGCTCGAGCTTGAACGAGGATCGACACACTCACTTCCTGCGAACAGCAGGCAACGACTTGGATCAGCATGGCTCGAGCTCGAACGAGGATCGACACACTCACTCTCTGCGAACAGCAGGCAACGACTTGGATCAGCATGGCTCGAGCTCGAACGAGGATCGACACACTCACAAGCTGCGAACAGCGGGCAACGACTTGGATCAGCATGGCTCGAGCTCGAACGAGGATCGACACACTCACTCTCTGCGAACAGCGAGCAACGACTTGGATCAGCATGGCTCGAGCTCGAACGAGGATCGACACACTCACATACTGCGAACGGCGAGCAACGACTTGGATCAGCATGGCTCGAGCTCGAACGAGGATCGACACACTCACATCCTGCGAACAGCAGGCAACGACTTGGATCAGCATGGCTCGAGCTTGAACGAGGATCGACACACTCACATCCTGCGAACAGCGAGCAACGACTTGGATCAGCATGGCTCGAGCTCGAACGAGGATCGACACACTCACTCTCTGCGAACAGCGGGCAACGACTTGGATCAGCATGGCTCGAGCTCGAACGAGGATCGACACACTCACATACTGCGAACGGCGAGCAACGACTTGGATCAGCATGGCTCGAGCTCGAACGAGGATCGACACACTCACATACTGCGAACGGCGAGCAACGACTTGGATCAGCATGGCTCGAGCTCGAACGAGGATCGACACACTCACATCCTGCGAACAGCAGGCAACGACTTGGATCAGCATGGCTCGAGCTTGAACGAGGATCGACACACTCACATCCTGCGAACAGCGAGCAACGACTTGGATCAGCATGGCTCGAGCTCGAACGAGGATCGACACACTCACTCTCTGCGAACAGCGGGCAACGACTTGGATCAGCATGGCTCGAGCTCGAACGAGGATCGACACACTCACAAGCTGCGAACAGCGGGCAACGACTTGGATCAGCATGGCTCGAGCTCGAACGAGGATCGACACACTCACAAGCTGCGAACAGCGGGCAACGACTTGGATCAGCATGGCTCGAGCTCGAACGAGGATCGACACACTCACATACTGCGAACGGCGAGCAACGACTTGGATCAGCATGGCTCGAGCTCGAACGAGGATCGACACACTCACATACTGCGAACGGCGAGCAACGACTTGGATCAACATGGCTCGAGCTCGAACGAGGATCGACACACTCACTTCCTGCGAACAGCAGGCAACGACTTGGATCAGCATGGCTCGAGCTCGAACGAGGATCGACACACTCACAAGCTGCGAACAGCGGGCAACGACTTGGATCAGCATGGCTCGAGCTCGAACGAGGATCGACACACTCACTCTCTGCGAACAGCGGGCAACGACTTGGATCAGCATGGCTCGAGCTCGAACGAGGATCGCCACACTCACAAACTGCGAACAGCGGGCAACGACTTGGATCAGCATGGCTTGAGTTGGACTGAAGATGAGCAGACGCACCCCCTGCAAATAAATGCACAACGTAAATGAGAGCAACCTTTGAACTTTCTGATAATCTCACCTCAATTTGTGGAAACCAAATGCCCGACCTCCCTATTACCCACCAATGACTCTCAGATGCTTCTGTGTCACCCAAATCAAAATTTTTTTGAGTGTTCTGGACAATATCAGTATATAATGCTTGAGACAGGTAAATAAAGTTATGTGTAGTTACCTCTCAACTGCATATTTCATGCAGAGCTCCAAGTTGGTCTGCTGGGTGGAGACGAATAATTGCCCCACCACCTCATCATCTAGAGTTGCAGCCGTGCGTTCAATCAGTGGCCCGCAATCTGCATCATCCTTGTCCATGTCTAATGGATCAGCACCATCATGTATCAGAATCATAAGTCTATCATCAACAACTTACTTGGCAGGCACACATGACATTTTGGAGGACGCCGAATGTCTTCGGAGTGGTATAGTAACCTCAATTGTGGCCCACTCTCAAATGACTGTTCGGCATGCTTTGGTGCCTGTTCTTCAGCCTCCACCCTCGATGCTCCCTTCGATCTCAGCTGTTCGTATGCGTCGTTATAGAGGGCATCGAACTTTGTAAACAATACTATCACTGGAACTGATGATCGTGAATCTGCGCATCAGTTGAATATCAACGATGGTCGGATACGAGGGCTTACTGCTTCCTGTGTCGCACTCAGAGAAAAATTTGATTTCGGCTTTGGTGACCGACCTGCTTGCCTCATCCATTGGAATGCAGTACCTATGTTAAAACAGTGAGATAGCGCATGTCGCGATTGATCAGTTGCAATTACCAGATGGCATGGATTTGATTCCGTATTTTGGTTTGCTTAGAACGGTCTGCGATAAATGCCTTCACCTGTTCGAATTCGGATTCGCCGCCTGCTTCAAACCCGCGTGAATCGTGAAAGACGAATCCTGGGTTGCTTCGAAACACCATTTCATTATCGATATTGTGCAATCCGCGCTGAGAACCGGTCAGTCCATGTTACCAATCATTGAAAGTACATGCCACCTCTGTTGAAGGCATCAAAACTGCGGCATCGATCTGATGTTGAGGCGGTCAATCATCAGTACCAGCGTCCCACTAGCATTGTGATGCCCACCTTTTCCCCGGCGCTGTTGTATATTTCAGGGTCCTCCCGTGTGTTGCAAACTCTCTGGAGGATGGTTGTTTTGCCTGCATTCGCTCTTCCTATAACGAGGATTCGAAAGCGACCCATTTTCTTTCTTATTTTTGAGGGATCCATGGGGGTAGGTAAGTGTGATGGAGAAGCGTTCAAGACGTAGCCTTATTTGTAAAGTCGGTGAATGGCCGAGTTGAAGTAGATTTGGAACATGAGGCATACACGAGGAGCGTCAATGCGGGTTTGATGATTCGGAAGTGATGGAATATATCAATGTTGGGTCAATGCACAGAGACCAATTATCTTTTCCTTTAGTCTCAGAACGAATTTCGCTGCATTTGGATGTCGAGAAGAATCACAAAAAGGCTCGGGAAAGATCTGATTGGAAAAATCATGATGAGGAACCTTCGAGTGTTTGAAAACAACTAGATTAGCTATACACTCGCAAGTACGATTGCAATATACTGCTCCTTACTAAACACCGGAAAGCTTAATACTTAGCACCTGGCCAATCTGTCAAACATTCAGTAACCCCTCTTCGACCCTTTGCGCAATATTTTTTACGTAGGTCCGTTTTCTGCATGTGCTATGCGAATTGTGTGACTTGTACTCAACCATTCTGCTCGCGCGTGCACAAGACATAACTGAGACCTATCAGGTACTATAATCTCGTAGGCAGACCCAATAGAAGGAAGACAGTGGACGTCACGGATTCACGGTACGGTGCGACCGGGGCTTAATCAGTCTTACTCCAATCCGACCAACGTCGTTGCCTGCAAGGGAATCGCGTTGTTATTACTACCAATATCAACACGACATAGTAAGTAACAAGCAAGCAACACATAAAAGAGAAAAGAAAAAATAACAACAAAGATGAATAACAGTGCAGATAAAAAGTGAATCCACAGTAGTCAAAGCAACACGAGTCTCAAGTGCAGCATAATAACAAAGTGATACAACGCACAACAGCCTCGGGGGAAATAAAAAGAAAATAATAAAAACAAGACGAACAAATGAAACGAAGGAGACACAAACACCTCCCTCAAGCGTCTAAAACCCAGTAAACGAACGCAACGCGCCAAATACCCTCCCCGCTAACCCCACCCCCTGAGGTCCAGCACTAGGTCCAGCAGGCGGAGGATCAATCTCATACCCACCTTCTAATACCTCCATCATCTTATCCACACCCATCTCACTCGCCTTCTTATCCCCCCAAAACTGCACGAGAAACCGATGTCCAGCAGAAGACACCCGGTACTCGAGGACTTTACATAACACGAGTCTTCCGAGGGTACTGCTTGGATCAGGGACAATGAGGAGGAAGGCTTTGTTGATGAACTGCAGCGGATTTGTGGCGAATCGTGGAGACGTTCGGGGGTGAGTTGTCTGTGGGGACGACGGGCGAGGGCGGGTGCAATGGGTTCTAGAGACGAACCGCGGTCGCTTTCTTTGGGAGATCTGGGGAGAGGTCTGTCATCGTACAGGCGTCGCGGAAATCTCGAGCTTTGGTGAGTGGGAAGAGAGCGGGGGGCATGGCAGCGTCGAAGTCAAAATTAGAGTGGCGATCGGGCTCGAAGTGTGGGTGGGTGATGCTTGCACCGTCGCTACTCCCACTGTTGCGGTCAGCTTTCGTAAGAATTTCGTGGAATGTCGTGGAGTAGTAAGACCCCACTGGCGGATTCGGATCGGGGAGGCATAACATGAAATCGCCAGGACCTGGGGTTGGGTCAACGGATGGTTGGATGCGGGAACCAAGGAGCGGGCCTGGCTCGACACTTGACATGGAACCATTGTCTTTAGCCGCTTCGTTGCGCATCGCCAGCTTCCTTCGAGCACTACCAACATTATTGAATTGACGAAGTAACGCAGTAATTATGTTCGACTCACCGAGAATTACGGGCATTGATACGCTTCCTCTCTTTCATTTTCTCAGCTTCTAGTTCATCACTAATGGAATCGATACATCATCGAGTTGGATTGAGGTGAGGAACACGTACATCTCGCCATTCTTATTCTTTCCTTCAACCGCTGCCTATATTTTTTATTTGCCTCGCGATGTCTATCTGATGTTTTTGGAGCTGTCTGGAAACAAACTGAACGAAAGAACCAGTCAAATAACCGAGAAAAACATACCGAGTTATTGTGACTATTCATCATCGCCGAAATGCCTCTGTATCTACTTCCATCGCATCCCCCTGCATAATCAGACCCAGGGTCTACGCAGAGGCTGGGGAAGGTAAGGCTCCTGCCGAGGACAGAGTGGGATATTGAGCCTGAGGTGCCTGTCGGCTAGCAATCTGTTGTTCGGAAGCCGTTGCTAGCATGGGCTGAATAGGGCGTAGAGTGGTTGATGTAGAGAGTGAAGCGTGCGATGAGGTGGGAGGAGGTGTAGGACAGCGCGGAGAGGTGGAAACTGAGGTATTTGCCAATGCTACAGATTGCGCGATAGGGCTGTATTAGATGTCACAGATGCGGATAGTTGTGCGGTTGATGAGGTACGCGCTGCAGCTGCAGGGTCATCGACATGATTTGGAGGTGGTGGGGGTGGTGGGAAAGTGTAAAAATGGGTGGAGCAGGTACTCGCGCGGATGATGCAGGTGTAGATTTTGGTGCAGATGTAGCTAGCATAGGCGCGGACGGAGGAGGCCGTGGAGGTGTGGTGGATGTAGATTGTGATACATTAGATGTCGATGGGGGTGGTGTACGTACAGGTGGAATAGGTGCAGGTATGGGGGTGCGTATGGATGAAGTGGGAATAGGAGCACCAGCACTAACATTAATACCAGCAGCGGGTGCAGAAGCGGCAAGAGACGATGTAGAAGCGTTATTTGTGATAGATAATGTCGTCGCATGTCCTGCAATCGATGCTCTTGGCAAGCGGATTGTCAGTGGCGTACGAACACGAGGCTGAGCAGTACTAGTACTGTTGATCGGTTCTGATGCCGCCGCGGGTCCCCTGGAACGCGTATATGGTGTAGCACGAGTTGGGGAAGAATTAGTCGCCGGTGCAGGGGATGACGATGGAATGCTATGGGTATGAGTAGACGCTGTAGTTTTGGCGCGTGTCTGCGGCATGTCTGGAATAAGAGTTATCAAATTCGAGCTTGATGAAGCCTGTGAAGCCCGATTTTCGAGCATGATAAAAGAGGGAGGCAACAATATTATGGTCGTGACAATCCCTGCAGTTCAAAATCAGACCGATTCAAGGACTTTGGAAGCAACCACTGCGTCTCGTACCACCTAGAGCCCAGCTGGATATCAAAGTTGAAAAAGAAAAAGAGCGTGAACACTTCCGTTCAGCTCTTTCCATCTTTGGTGCGAACTTTGTTCAACTGGCCCATCAAGCTTTTTTCGACAAACATCATCAGCTCATCGTGAGGCACAGGCAGTACGTCGAATCTACATAACCGTTGCCGGAGGGTTCTTAATACACGAGCAAACTTGAATGCCCAAGACCATTCTCTCCGTTCGTGGGTACTGACATTCACTATCCAAGCTAAGAAGGAAAGACTGTCTTCTCTGGTAGGAGCCTCAGAGTAGACATTTAAAACTGAACTTGCACATCCATTGTAGGCGATAAGTTGTGCTGTTTGTGCCGTGTCTTCCGATAAACATCATGCTATTTGAGGAGAGGGGGACAAGCAAGAGTTCACATTCAACTCCATCATGATGGCGAGAGGTGGTACACGCATCTCCTGGCGTCCCAAGTCAGCGCTGCGCTAGAAATAGTACACCAGCGATTTTATCGGCAAGTCTTATATTGTCTTCAATACCCTTGGACTCGAGGATCCCTAGGCGAGGACCGAAGAGATTATCGGGTCTGTGGAGAGCACCTATCGGTTCATCAACGAGTTGAATAGACGAGGTGACACTGATCTGCTTCTATTTTCAGTTTCACGTTGGGGCCGGCACTGTCCCTGCTTCACTTCACCGACTTTTCCCTGAATTCTTCTACGAGAAGGTTCTCATGGTTTTTGCAATTACAAACCTTCAAGGAGAGCAAATGGGCACCTTCGAACGTGCATCACTACCATTGCTAATAGCATACACAGAGATCTCTATGAAAAATGGCACGTCACAATCCCCGGCCCTGTCGAAGATTTATAGCCGACAGGCAGAAGCAAGCATGGATGAGAGGGGCACGTGAGAGGCCCTCATCTGACGAAGCGTCGCAGTATGTCTCCAAAAGTTGCAAAAAAGTTGGCTAATATGATTTTGCAAGACGTTTATCCGATCGTAGATTTTTTTGCTGATACGTTGAACGTATGACTCTTATGAGCATATAATTACGTGAATTTTAGTAGCACTATAGGACGGCCTCACCTGTCCAGGCTAATGCCTTTTCAATGAAGAGGTCGATCCCTTTAAAGGAGACCCTGTCGTTCTCCGCATCATCATCGACTTTATAAGTCCTTGCACTATGAGGTTACATAGTTTGTGATCACTCGTTAGGTGAGGTTAGACGCCTCCTTCCAACGATAATTGTTTCAGTCGCATTTGACCTGGGGTCAGACTGCTTTTTAGATTCGGTGCGGCCATGATTGTCGTATAGAGTGACGAGTGGGGTCTACATAATATGGATCGAGTTTGAAGTCGGCTGAAACAAGCATGTGAAGTGGAGTGAAAATGCGGCTCATCGTTGAATGTTATCGATACCATCAACGAGCCCGTTACAAATATAGAAAGATGGTCATAATTCCGGTCGAAGGTCTGGATAATTCGTCAATACAGCACTTGAGCTGTGATGCAAACACGTGGATAACACATGGAATACACACCACAGTGCACGACTTAAACAAACGAATGCCCAACTTCTGACCACACATCCACTGTCTCAGTATACAGTCCTTCCTTCGCATTGGTGATCGGAGTGTCTCAATCCGTATAAACTGGTTTGAACACTTCGTCGTGAGTGATAATCCAGGATGTAAGGCGATCACTTGCTTACTGGTGACTTGGATACCGTAAATATTTTCGCATTACCACAGCAAGACCTACATACAGTCTCTGAGCCGTCCTGCGGGCCAGGACTGGATTCCTGTAAGCACGCGCCCTCAACAATTATGCATCGTGCTTTCATTGACAGAAACTAGCCCATCGACTGTCTTTGTCATTACCATTGAAGACGTTCTCATTCAAATATCCCGACGGGCATCCCGCACAGCCCACTTGCAAGCGCCACCATGTACCCTCTGATTGATAATACACCAGTCACGCCAAGGAAGACAATGCGTGGACATACCGACCAGGTACGAGGTGTTCTGCATCTGCCTAGCGGACGACGCATCATCACATGTTCGGAAGACGGTTCACTCCGACTATGGGACCTAGAGAGCGGAGCACAGGTTGGCGACGACTGGCGAGACGAGTGCGACAAAGCAGCAGTGTTCACTATAGCATTGTCTCCAAACGGGCACACCGTTGCGAGCGGAAGCGATGATGGAAAAGTGAGGTTATGGGATGTCGAGACGGGGGAGGTAATTGCCAAATGGATAGGGCACGCTGACTGGGTGCGGTCAGTATGCTGGAGTGCAAATGGCCAGCAAGTAGTCAGCGGATCCGACGACGGGACAGCAAGGGTGTGGGACGTCAAGAACGGAAAAACAGTCCTGGCAATCAAGACCGGGAGCCAGTGGGTGCTCACAGTGATCTACTCACCAAATTCAACAAAAATCGCAACGGGCATACACAATGAAAGCGGTGTAAAAATCTGGGATAGCAAGACGGGCGAGCTGCTCGCTACACTCAAACACGATTATCAAGTTTGGAGCGTGGTCTCGTGGACATCGGATGGAAAGAGGCTTGTTTCCGCGTCGTATGGCTCGATTAGGATATTCGACACTGCCACTTGGCGCAGGGTCGCCATCTTGGAGGGCGGCACATTTGATGTCCACACCTTGTGCTTGTCGCGGAACGGCCGCCTCCTTGCGAGTGCATCGGACGATCGGACAGTGCGTCTGTGGAATCTTAACAAGAGTATCCCAGTCGGTCCACCTCTCCAGCATGAAGGCAATGTAAGATGTGCAGCCTTTTCTGCCGATGGAAAGTTGCTAGTCACTGGTTGCGACCATAATATGTACGTGTGGGACATCTATGGCATCCTCAAACAAGCAGGTTTTGAAGACTTAATTTCCCTTCCCAATGTTGGTGCAAATTCCATGGCTTTTCACCAAGGACCACACTAATATCGCATTCGTAATAGTTCGCAGCTGGAAGCTCGTCGAGGAATGTGCGTGATGTACTTCTAACCTTTTCGACCATTTAACATCGATATTCTAGAGCAATACGGCTCGGCGCCCAACCCGACTCAAGGATGCCTCGAGAGACATGCCAAGCTTTTTTGACGACGCGCCCCATGTGTGTCTTCAACGGTTTTGTTAATCACCTCTCGTTCCATTCTGACATGCGTATTCTCAGTCGTCCGCAACACGCAACATCCATCACCGTTCTTCTGCGCGCCGCCGCCGCTCTCTCTCGACCTCTTTTGGGAGTCAAACTACGCTCTTCGGTCGCCTTCCATCGCTTTTTCGTCATTCTCGTCCCACACCCGGCGAAGCAATCGAACTCGAACAACACCCAAGGCAAAGCATCTTCTCTCGTGGCAGTCCTCTTACTGTTGAAGTTCCTGCAGTACAGGACAGAAAGGTACGACTTCCTTCACGTACATCTCATATCGCCACAACTCAATATATTCTCTATAGCCGTTGGCTGTCGCTCGACGGCCAGGAACGCGAGCACTGCAGCAGCACAGGCGATCACAGCCCCAGGCGTCGTCATCGCTAACTCAGCCTGCCGCTCCCTTGACATCCTCAACACCTGCTCCGGGTACTGGCATTGCGCCAGGTACAACAACCGCACAGCACCGACCTATCCCATTGTGGGCTCGTCTTGTACTGTTCCTCTGTTGTGCATCACCTCCCCACGCCAATGGCCATTGATACTGCATTCGTGGATAACTATCTCATCTTTGATTCGAATTCTTCTTCACCTTTATCTTTTCGTCTACACCTTCAAGCTTCACTACTTCATGAATTGTGCTTTCTCGTGTTTTCTCGTTCTGAGGCTCGTGGGGTGCATGGGCACCTTTTTATGTACGTACCGGTATCCTTGTACCGTTACATCGCGGGTTGTTCGTGGCACTCTGTCGATGCTTCCATTTGCAAGACCTACTAACATCCATCAACAATCGAAATATCGATGTCTAACTTGAAGCCAACTCATTACAACACATTTTTCTACAGAGTTTCGAAACTGGATACGTTTGAGAAACTGGGTAGCCGGGTATAGCATGTGGATATGGCGCCCAGATAAGTATGATTTAGTACGTGTTGACCTCTTGTGTTCAGCTTTGAGCTTCTCGCAAACCGCACCTTGCGAAGTGTGCTTGTGCTTGTGTGTCACTTTGTGATAGACGAGTCTTTGTATATATATTGCAATCCACTTCAAAGAAGATCTCCCGGATGGATGTGAGAACGTGGCGAAACATCACAGGGGAAGATTTTCAAGGAGCTAAAGCGATGCAACTGTTAGTGACAGGAGCATGGGACGACAAAAAAAAAATTACCGAACGAGTCCCGGGTTGAATTGAGGGGTGAAATCGATCACTTTGCCCTGGTCATCCTTAGCAAAAGAAAAGTCCACCGTAGCTAACATGGTCGCCATAGCAGACCACACGGAGGCATCGCCAGTGTACCTCCCTAATTAAAGAAGGGATTGATTCATCACATGCTATATAGCAGTGAAGTAGATCAACCCACCTGGACATGCACGTCGGCCTAGACCAAAAACGTATCCCGCGGGATCATCATTCGTTAACGCGCCATTGACATCTAGGAACCTCTCCGGCATAAACCGAGATGCGTCAGGGTACCGCTTTTCATCCCGTGTAATGGCCCTGCAATGTGACATCAGTATCTTGAAATCTGTGTTAAAACCATCTGACCAGGTGTTACACATGACGGTCGTTCCTGATGTACGATATTACAAATTATTTACTCAACGGATAAGAATAGCAGACCTTTCGGAATGAAAAAACCTTCGTACGTATCGTCACTCGAGGTGGCATGTGGAACGCCTACATTATTATCTTCAGCAATGGCAAAATCACAAAACGAGGAAGATTACCAAGGGGTAGAATGGGATGCCATCGGAAAGTCTCCCGCAGAACTGATTCAACATAGGGTAGCGATGATCTGTCATCAAACGTAGGCAGGCGATCTCTCCCTATCACCGAGTCGATTTCCGCTTGTGCGCGTTTCTGAACATCTGGATACAATACCATAGCGAGAGCAAAAACCATCAAGGTCGAAGAAGTCTGTAAAGAGGTTAAGCAGCACACGATATGGTTCGGGACACCACTGACCGTTTCGTATGAACCTGCATAATATATATCTCAAGGGTATAACATCCTTATAGAAAGGTGGCGTACCCATAACACCAGCTACAGCTGCTGTCTTCAAGGCAACCTCAAACATTGGCTTGGACGCCTCGTCTTGCTTCTCCATACGTTGCAAATTTTCTGCGATCATTGAAGACTGGCCAAGGAACGAGTTTTCAGCCTTTGCAAGCACGCAATCAATGTCTAGCTCCAAACTAGATTAAAAAACGATTCCTACCGTATGTTGCTGCGCGGATTGAAACGGCAAGTCCCTTATTTTATTCATATGATCAGTTGAAGTTTGAGCATCGCGTTTGATCGAGGATCCCCAACACCAGTCAGGTAACTTCAGTACTGCATGAGGGTGTGGGATATCAAGGCTTTCTCATCAGCGGAAGTGAGCTCACAGAAGGGGAAGAGTTGAAGCAAGGTTGCTTTCTCCGGGGTCGTCATCTCAAGACCAACAGCCACTGTATGTTCCATCATTCGAACCAACGGATCATCACGGGCGCTGGGCTCGTAGTCATATATAGTAGACATCCCAACTGATGACGAGAACCTGTGGATAAGTTGATAATGGCTTGATATTTGCAAAACACATTGGCTGACGTTGCGAAATGGTTATGATAATGTTGAGGTTCATCGATTAGGTTGACGATCAGCTCACGAGCCCGTCTCATTTGCACTGGGCGAAGCTTGAGTGCAGAATTAGGACGGAAAGCTTGGTGGAAGAGGCGTCGGGAAAGACGCCATTCGTCACCATAGGCTGTAAATGCAAAGGTAATCGCAGACCAGCCAAATCTGGCTGTATCTCAGACTGATTGAACATCAGAACATTAAAAGAACGTACTGTTCGGCTGTAGCTAAGTATGGTCGATCGGAGTAAATCTCAGAACGCTTGTCCAACAAGGCTTCTGCAACGTGCTGGGAATTGACCAATATGACTTGCTGGCCTAAAAGTCGCACGAGAACCAAGTCTCCTGATATAATAATTTGCACCACAAATGCACCATACTATCCGTCCACGTACCATAAGCAGCATGCCATTCTGCATAAGTCAACCAAGGTTCCTTAGGGTCAATAGATAAGATGTTCCCCAACAGTGGAAGCGGTATTGGACCTGGAAGAAGGCAAGACTTTTTCTGTCTGTTCTCAATGAACCGCTTGAGGGCTAATATGCCAACAAGGGACAGAGGTAAGATGGTAAGGATTCCAGGGCGACCATCGACTGAAGCATACATGTTTAGAGCAGGGCGCAGATCCAGAGCACGAAACAGGCCTTATAAAGGATCCATGGATAATTCCCATGGAACCAAGGCCCCAATTTGTCGGGATATAAATTTGATTTCTTTGTCCGAATGCTGTCCAGCTGAGTTCACCTGCAAATTTTTGCTGAGCCTGCATATGAAATGACCATCAATTATATTTTGCAATATAATTCTTTGATTGCACGTGAAATTCGTCAGCCCACCAGTAACCCTCAATTGACAATAGGTATTACTATCCCTATGATTCGCACAGAACGCTCAGTGCCCGAACTGCGAACCTCTCCCAGCGTGCATCAGTCAAAGCGAACCGTAACCGCACTGCACTATCGGTGCGGTTCACGGTTTGGAACCGCACCCCGGAAACTTTTAGGTAGTATCAGGCACTCACTGTGTTGTGCCACAACTTTGTAAGGAGTACCACTCCGCCGACGATGGAATTCCCTTTGTACCACTTTGATGTACCACTCGCTTAGATATACCTTACTTTCATAATGGTAGTTTAAATCGCTGTATCGCGGCATGATGTTAGTAACTCCTGCAAATACAAGTACGCCTCTTTGGCACTGAACAGACTCAGTGCTCACCTGTGTCATCCGAAATAAAACGAGCCCGAGGGAAGACACACTGGACTGTACGGACAGCGGAGAAAGTTGGGATAATGAATAAATCAGGGCAAGGTAGCCATCGGGTGATTTTTTTGACATCGCCGACCCTAAACGTAGTACGTAGGGAGGGTTCCGTCACCACCTGGGTGCAAATGTGCGCCTGAAAATATTTCCTCTTTTTAAGTTAAGGTTTAAGTCTTGAAGTTTTTTTTAGCCTCTTCCCCCTGACATGTGTTTCAAAAGTTTTCACACTCATCTTTGATCATGCCCATTGAATGATTGAGTCTATCTTCGTCTTCAGATGGGCCTTGTCGTTTGTACATATATCTTTTTGGCCGCTTCACGGTGCTGGCACTGCCCCCAAGAATCATGCATGAAAATATGCCATGTACAGTGTAAACGAACAAACCGGGGGGCCAGCTGAGTGCAGGTATACACACTGGGGCAGAATTCGAACGTAAATACTTCACAGCACAAGCATATACAAGAGTAGATAACAAAACATTGGACACGGGAGATAACAAGAATAAGGTGCATGTCAAATATCTATATCAAACACGACGTTGCGTGGATACTACAGTACTAGTAGAGAAAACATGCGACCTAAATGAAATTAGGATTGATACCCACCACGGCTCGTTATAACAAAGTGTCAAAACGTTAACATTTTATTTAACGTCGATCGTAATAGCACAGGCTTACTTAGGTATTAGCTTACCACGGTGCGGCTTGATACGGCACTCTCGGAAAATAGATATTATGGTCAAGAGTCATCAGAACATCTTTCGCTGTGATCCCCTGTAGGATGTAGTTTGTCACTCTGCCGGATTCTGCCAGCCAAACCAGCTGGCAGAATAGCAGACTTCTGCTCACAGCACTACCTTTTGGTCACACGCGCGTGAATTTTTTTGCCCTAACAATTCTTGCAAGTGGCAGAAGGGGTACCGGTGGTTGTGCACAATTGCCCGCAAATAGTTCTGCCCACCAAAAAGGAAATCGCAGACTCGACCAAACCAGCAAAGCAACTGAAATCCAACAAACACCTAAAAGCATCTTCTCCCCTTTTATATGCGGACCGACGTCCTTGTCCACCCTACCATTACATTATTCGTGGCGCTCTACCAGTTTTCCCACTTGCAAGACCAATTAATATTCATTGACACTCGGATTATCGATGTCGAATTTGAGGCCAGTCAGCATCAGAGAAACGTAATTTGCTACAGAGCGCTCATTCCTTTCGCCACTTATGTCTTTCTACTTCTACTTTCACATTATCGAGTCTCGTACATAATTTTCCTTATGCAGACCTCATGTACTGCTGTCTCTCGGTTCGCAATAAGTAAAACCTGTCCGAGTCCCCCGGGCGTGAAGCTGGGGGACTCCGCTTGCCTAATCACCGCGAGACCTTAGTGTAAAATTGTTTCAACTACAGAATTTAAAAGGACACGCTCCAGGAACCAGATAGATGGGTACAACATGTGGATATTATGACAAATCATACATAGTGCATACATTTTGTACATGTTGACTTCATAGCTTCAATTTAGTCACCTTGCAAGGTGTGCTTGTGCGTTGCCTGCTTTCTGATAGACAAGTCTTTGTGTACGTATTGCACTCGAGTTCAGAGAAGTCCTGAATGGATATGAGAACGTGGTGAAATGTCGCAAGGGAAGATCTTCACGGAGCTAGTAAAGCAATGCAACTGTTAGTGAAAGGAGGATGGGACGAACGAAACAAAGTACCGAATGAGTCCCGTGTTGAATTGAGGGGTGAAGTCGATCACTTTGCCCTGGTCATCCTTGGCGAAAGAAAAGTCCACCGTGGCTAACATCGTCACCATAGCAGACCACACGGAGGCATCACCAGCATACCTCCCTAATAAAAGAAGGGATTGGTTCATCACATGCTATATAGCACTGAAGTAGATCAACCCACCTGGACATGCACGTCGGCCTAAACCAAAAATGTATCCCGCGGGGTCATCGTCCGTTAACGCGCCGTTGACGTCTAGAAATCTCTCTGGCATGAAACGAGATGCTTCAGGGTACCGCTTTTCATCTCGTGAAATAGCCCTACAATGAGCATGAGCATCTCGAAACCTGTAAAAAAATCAATCTGACCAGACGTTACACATAACGGTCGTTCCTGATATACGATATTACAAATGATTTGTTCAGCGGATAAGAATAACAGACCTTTCGGAATGAAAAAACCTTCGTATGTGTCATCACTCGAGGTGGCATGTGGAAGGCCTACATTATTATCTTCAGCAGAGGAAAAATCACACGACGAGGAAGATTACCAAGGGGTAGAATGGGATGCCATCGGAAAGTCTCCCGCAGAATTGATTCAACATAGGGTAGTGAGGCCCTGTCATCAAACGTAGGTAAGCGATCTCTTCCGATCACCGAGTCGATTTCTGCTTGTGCGCGTTTCTGAACATCTGGATACAATACCATAGCGAGAACAAAAACCATCAAGGTCGAAGAAGTCTGCAAAAAGGTTAAGCAGCACACAAAATGGTTCGGGATATCCGCTGACCGTCTCATATGAACCTGCATAGTATATTTCCCAAGGGTATAACATTTCTTATAAAAAGGTGACACACCTAAAACTGCAGCTGCAGCTGCTCTCTTCAAGGCAAGCTCGAACATTGGCTTGGACGCCTCGTCTTGAATCTCCATCCGTTGTAAATTTTCTGCGACCATGGAAAACTGGCCAAGGAACGAGTTTTCAGCCTTTGCAGGCATGTAATCAATGTCTAGTTCCGAACCAGATTTTTAAAAATTCTACCATATGCTGCTGCGCAGATTGAAATGGCAAATCCCTCATTTTATTCATATGATCAGTTGAAATTTGAGCATCGCGTTTGATCGAAGATCCCCAGCACCAGTCAGGTAGCTTCAATACTGCATGAGAGCGCAGAATGTCAGGATCTTCTCATCGATGAGAGTGGGCTTACAGAAAGGAAAGATTTTGAGTAACATCGCTCTCTCTGGGGTCGCCATATCAAATCCAACAGCCATTGCAGTTTCCACAATTCGTACCAGGGGATCATCGCGAGCGCTGGACTGATAGCCATATATAGCAGACATCCCAACTGATGACGAGAACCTGTGGATAGGTAAGCAATTGCTTGATGTTTGCAAACACATTCTGACGTTGCGAAGTGGTCATGATAATGTTGAGGATCATCGATTAGGTTGCCAATCATCTCACGAGCCCGTCTCATCTGCACCGGACGAAACTTGAGTGCAGAGTTAGGACGAAAAGTTTGGTGAAAGAGTCGTCGGGAAAGACGCCACTCGTCACCGTAGCCTGTGAATCCAAAAGTGATCGTGGACCAGCCAAATCTGGCTGCACTTCAGACTGGTTGAATGACAGAACGTTAAAAGAACGCACGGCTCGACTGTGGCCAAGTATGGTCGATCAGAGTAAATTCGAGAACGCTTGTCCATCAAGGCTTCTGCAACGTGCTGAGAATTAATCACGATCATTTTCTGGTCTAGAATTCGCAAGAAGAGCAAGTCTCCTGGTAGAATGATTTACACTGTATATGCCCCGTATTATTGGTCCACGTACCATAAACAGCACGCCATTTCGTGTAAGTCAACCAAGGCTCCTTGGTGTTGATAGATAAGACATTCCCTAACAGTGGGAGCGGTACTGGGCCAGGAGGAAGGCAATGCTTATTTTGTCGGATCTCAATGAATCGCCTGAGGGCTATGATGACAGCAAAGGAAAGTGGTAAGACGACGAGGATACCAAGGCGACCATCGACCAAAGAAAACATGTTTAGAGCAGTACACAGAGATACATCCAAAGCATGAAACAGGCCTTATAACTGCACGGGGAGCCGCTTATCAGATTCTGTACCTGGAATGCATGAAGTGCCGGATCTGAAGAGAGCTGAAGAGTTGAGAAAAATAAATTCAGTGTAGTAGCCGGGAAAACGAGTCCAGCATAACAATTCATGCTAATATAGTCTAAACTCGACATAGACTTGGAGTTAATTTTGGAGAATACTCACATATTGCCTGTCCGCCACTGTCAACTTTACAACGCAGACATGCTAGCTCGATAAGTAGATCTAGTTGTGAACTTAATAACTTCGTCCTGATCATCTTTGACTAAAAAGATGTCTGTTATGGCTAAAATTATCACGATAGTAGACCATACATCCAAAGAACGGGACGGACCTTATGATCATTCCCTACACCTCGTGCTTGTAGAGTAGTGGAAAGACTGAATGATCTAGAAGAGCAAGTGAAAGAATTTGACATACTTATCGCGCCATCGGCCTCGGCATGTTGGGCGCTCTATTGGGCGCTCCAGGTAACGTTTTCGGCCGTCGCAAGCAAAAGTGTTGAGCAACCCGTGACCAACTTGTACAATCGTAAGATATGATGCTACATGCGGGGGGAGCTACAGTTCCCCTCTCATGTATACCATGTCCACTCAGTATGAAATGGTCAAGAATGTGAAACTTATTGTGCAACGCTTGCACAGGCGCTACACCAAGGTTTGCTAACTTGGCTTACAATGTTGTTGACAGCAAGACCGGGTAAACTTGATGTTGTTGACAGCAGGACCGGATAAACTTGATGCCGCTGTTCACGTGCATCCCCCTCCATTTGATGTGGAACATCCTTCTGCAATGGCAGCCTCTCGTAGTCAAACCATATAGAAGGAAGACAGTTGATCGTTCTTGATATAAATTTTGGATAGTAGCCGAAGTCTCGCGCTGACAAGACTCTGGTATGGTCTCGTGTCATCCTTTTGGACGTGATCGCTAGCGCATTTTATGTGTGGAGAACACATGGTAGGCGCCCCGGATCTCAACGTTACACCGGCCATCTTGTCATCCGAAAAGTGGGGATCAGAGTATCATCTAGTTGTTGTGCAGCTGCCTGTCGAATGAATCACACTTTCAAGTGACGGTTTGCCCCGACTATCGGACCTTGAGAGTGGTGCACAGATAGGAAACGACTGACGAGATGAGGATGACAAGGGAGCAGTATGAAGCATAGCATTGGCAAAATTGTTGCAAGCGGAAGAGACAATAATATCGTGTGGCGTCAAGACAGGAAATGACATGGACAAATGGACGGCGCACAAGTACCATGCGCGAGTGTGCTGACAGAGTAGTACTATAGATTGCCCTGAGCCGCTGGATCTGATCGGTGAGTATGGGAAGACAGTCCTGTCCGGCTCGGCATACATTCCGTCAATCTACGAATGAACGCGTCCACGTGACCCTCGGATACGACAAGCGTTACTCTTCGCACGCGGATACAACTCTCTCCATTCCCTTTCATTATCTTACCTTCTGCTCAGTCTTCACGATCCCCGCTCCAAGTATGACCGAACGCCTCACAGAAAGTCCTTGCCTCTATACATTTTCATATCTATCTTCGTGTTACCTACTAACACGTCTCATAACTACGTCGATCTGTTCGCAATTCCCTGCCGAACTCATGGGCTACCAGCCTACCCAGGCTTACAACAGGTTTCAATTACATAATATTTTCACCTTGTCATGATCCTTATTTTGGCGGGACGTACAACTTGAACCGCGGCAAATATCTTTGCAAGGGCCCAGCTAACCAAGTCCCACATGGAGTAAGATGGTTGGTTGTCGATTCATTGCGTCACCTTACTTGTTTCTGAGTCAGTGACCGCGCTCTCCCTATTGTCTTTCAACATTTTCTCCTACGGGCCCCCCTTCCCACTGTGATAGTGCTGTGAGTTTCTGGTGCCCAATAATATTCGTTAACCGTCCAGAGAGGAGTGTTCCAAATTACTCTGAGGGTATGAAGTCAGATGAAAGCCTAGGGCTGTTCTTTCCTCCGCTCACCCGTATATGGGGTATTGGTATTGAATTTGACGGGTGATGAAGACATCAAATTTAGTAGGCTGGCTGCTGAAACCGAGGGGAAATGCGGCACCCAGCCGAGCGTTTGTCGCGACCATTAACTTAGCGCCTTATGTACTGGAAGACGCGCATAGCGCCGGTCGAAGATCTGATCCTTAAAAGACAACGTGGACGAATGGACGCCCAACTTCCTCAACTCCAAAACAACTGCCCACCTTCTCGGTTTACAGTCCGTCCCTGTGAGTAGGTGCTTTTAGTAAGTGATAAGTACTTTAGGCTGATAATAGCACAGATCTTTTGCGATTTCTCGCATTACACCACATATAGTACTTAGCGCCGAAACGGTCCGGAGGGTCAATCGGACAGGAAGTGATTTCCTGTAAGCAGGCATTCTAGTCAGCTTTTCCTTGTGTTTTATTGACGGTAGTAGTCCTGTCAACTCATCAGCCATCTGGCCCCTTGCCAGACAACTCATTCTAATTCAAATATCCTCGGCCAATTTGCTCACATCTATAGTCGAATCCGAGCACCTATCATGTCTTCCTCAATCAGTGAGATGACAACAGTTAAGCCCTGCAAGACGATACGAGGCCATACCCACCATGTACAGGGTGTGGTGCACCTGCCCGACGGACGGCACATCATCACAGGTTCGGGCGACGGCTCACTCCGACTATGGGAGTTGCAGAGTGGCACGCAGGTGGGCAAGGACTGGAGAGATGAGGAGGATAAGACCCTCGTGACTGCCATAGCATTGTCTCCAAACGGTACTGCTGTAGCAAGCGGAGGCTTCGATGGGAAAGTGAGGTTGTGGGATGTTGAGACGGGGAAGGTCATCGGTAAATGGACAGCGCACAGTGATGCTGTGGCTTCAGTGTGCTGGAGCACAGATGGTAAGCGAGTTCTGAGCGGATCTGGAGATGCCGAAAGGAATTCTGGGACTGCAAGAGTGTGGGATATCAAGAGCAGCAAAACCATCCTGGAAATTCAAACCGGGTCTGATAATGGATCTTGGATAGCGATCTACTCACCCGACTCATTAAAAATCGCGACAGTGAGCAAGACTGTAGCACATATCTGGGATGCGAAGACAGGCAAACTGCTCTCCAGAGTCCCTACACCAGCGGACCTTAGCAGCGTGGTATGGATGTCGGATGGAAAGAAGCTCGTCGGGGGGTCTAAGAACTCAATCATGATATTCGACACATCCACTTTGCAGAAAATCACCACTCTCGAGGGTCATAGGAGCTGGGTCCATGTTATCGCCTTGTCTCGGAATGAGCGCCTCCTTGTGAGTGCATCATATGATTACACAGCGCATCTATGGAATCTCGACACCAATCTCCCAGTCGGTCCCGCCCTCGAGCACGAAAGAACCGTGCTCTGTGCAGCAATTTCAGCTGATGGAAAACTGTTAGTCACTGGTTGCGATGATAACAATGTGTACGTGTGGGACCTCCACGCTATCCTCAATAAAGCTGGCCTCGAAGACCTACTGTCCATTCCTGATGTGAGCTTCATAACTCTTCGGTAAAAACCACGCTAATCTAGACAAATTCTCCTACTCATAGGTTCCAGCTGGAAAGTCATTGATGAACGTATGTAATGTGTTCTTTAAACCTTTTAATCATTCCAAGACTAGCATTCCAGAAAAAAGCTACGCGACAACCAGGCCACCTAAAGGACTGCCGTGGAGTACCGACAGGGTTCTTCGATCACGCGCGAGATCGTGATCATGTGCGTCGTCAGCATTGTTTGATTCAGTTCATATTCTAACCTCTGCCCTCAGTCCTCTGCAGCGCGCAGTACCCATGGTCACAGTTCTCGCCCACCTTCAAGTTCTTTGCGGAGCCCGCGCGCGCTCCTCAATAGGCTGACATCACTCTTTCGCCAATCTCACTCCCACACTGGCGAAGCAACCGAACTCCAGCGACGCCCAAGGCAAAGCATCTTCTCTCGTCGCGGTCCTCGCACTGTCGAAGTTGCTACAGTACAGGACAGAAAGGTAGGTATTTCTTCGCCTGCGTTTGCACTTGCCGTGGTTGAATAATTTGGCTGCAGCCGTTGGCAGTCGCTCCGCGTCCGGAAAACCAAAAGCAGCCGCGGCGAAACCAAACCCACGGCCAGGGGTCGTCATCGCAAAATCAAGCTGCTCCAGGTGCTACCGTAACAGGTGCACCAACAGTATGGTCGCGATTCCTCACGTTGTTAGCCCGCCTCGTGCTTTTTCTTTGTTGTGCATATCCTCCATGCAGCAATGGTCACTAATATAGATGCAGCGACCATTCCACTTAGCTGCTAGTTCTTATTTACTCCTGTCTCTTTCTCCGATCCCTGATTGAGTTCCACCTGATGAGGTCCTCATCTTGGTTCTCGACAATTAAATATATACTTCAACACAAAGTTCGCGAGCCCGACTAAGCAAAGTACATGATAATCCTAGTGTAATGCTCAGCTGTACCATAAAGCTACAGATGTTTCTGTTTCGACGGATGAAAGGAGGGGTGGTGTCTATATCGTTGAGTAGGAATAGGGAGATGTGGTATTACTATTATATAGTCACTGGGTCACCTTCAAGATATGCGTCGCACTATGACGAACTCAAAAAAGAGGTTCCTTTCCACCACTTGCTGACCTTGGCCACAGAGTAGCGTGTACTCTTAGCCACGCCGGCGCTTACTATACCCTTTAGTGACTGGACAGTTGCTGGGTACCGCACGATCTTGGTTATCTCTGATGAGGATTATCAGCATGAAGATCTCAGGATAGGAACAGGAGAACATACCAGAGTCAAGAATCTTGGGGAGCTCCTTGTCGCCTGCGATACGGAGCCAATAAGCGCTCTCATCCGCCTCTCTAGGCGGACCACGCCCCTCAGCACGCTGGTGGACGTGCTTCAATAGTTCTTCCGGTAATTTCTTCAGGTGCGCTGCTCTCGCATGTGGACTGGTATCCTGTTCCACGCTTTTGGAACCCGCCGCCCACCGGACCCCAGGAAGGCCCTGCGCAAGCCTCCAATACAACTCCCGAAACTGGTTCTCCTGACGAGAAACCATATTCTCCACCTTTCCTCGATTCTCAGCTGGGAGCACCATCCGAGGGTCACCAGAGTAGCTTATTCCTGCTATAGCTGAAAATAGCTCGCGTTGGGTGAATGATTCGGGGAGCATGAGAAGGGCGGTGCGAAGCGCAGAGGTGAGGTTTACTTGCTGAGTCAGTCGTACGCGTGCATCGTCTTTGATGATCCGTAGAGGTTTGTGCATTCTCCCCGCAAGATAAAGTGTCCGCCAGTTGAGCAGGTCAGCACATAGTGTGTCGACGGTCGTTACCCCATACTTGATATTCTACGGCGTTAAAAGTAAGCGAACAGTGGAATGGTATGTACGACAGTGACGTACAACCCCCTTCATCGGCACAAAAGTATTGAACCAAAGTCCAGGGCTGAGCTCTTGCGTTTTGGAGACAAACGACGACCCTAGTACACGTGCATGCAGGGGATAATGACCGGGATGCTGTTGCATGTTGATTGAGTGCCAGTGATCCGAATGTGTGACGGCGAATATGAAGTCTAGCATCGGCCTATCTTCCTTGTCTTTCTGCTTCTCATACCCAGCCTGTTCAAAAACACCAGATCCATAGGCAAACGCATATCGAATAGGCGCTTCGAATGATCCTACGATGTCTTCTAGAAGGGCACGAGTGGAGTCTGGTACCGGTAGGACTTGGTTCCGCCCGAAGCTTGCAGGAAGAGTTGGGAGTGCTTGTCGTTGATGGAGAACAGCTGGACGCGGGCGCGGATATAATCGTGAGTGACGAGGCTTGCTGGTCTCTGGCTTTGAGAGGGGAAGCGGCGGAGTGGAAACAGTTTGGGAAGTAGTGGAGTCGGTGGTTAATGAGCGAGGAAGGAATTGCAGACGACGAGCTGATGAGCGAGTGGTGGATAACATACTGCACAACGACAGCGACGGATGACACCGATGTGATGGTGGTCTTATGATGGTAGTGGTTGCAGAAATTGGATTCACTCTCGATCGCACGTAAACCACGTGACTATGAACGGTTTTCGCGGCCACAACGCCGCGCGGTAGTCCGGCATTTAAGACGTCCCGGGGCCACCTGCACCTGGTAGTTACGAAAAACTCCTCGAAGGTGGGGGTAAGCTAAAAACTTGTCGAAAACTCCATGGGGAGTTTTCACGGAGCCTTATCGCTAACGTCGCTTCTCTTGCCTCTCAACATTCATACTCAATATGATAGACGCCCCGGCAGGTTATGCTGTTAAGCCGCGCAGTTTCTCACCCTCTACCCTGAGGTCTGAGGTAGAAGCGCTCATTTGGTGACTGAAACCCACTGCAATCTGAACCACCACACGAATCTAGGCGATGTCATCCAAAAAAACGAAAGTGGGACCCGGAAGGTCCAAAAAATCAAAGGTGAAAAGGCATGTATCTAGATGTCACCACGCTATATCTCATCTATCATAGAAGGGCTCAAAACAACCCGCTCCTGAAACTGAGGAGTTACAGGATGACAACATGAGCCAACTGCTGGGCGTCACTATAGCTGCCATCAACGCTACCAAAGACCTTGTCCCCATCAATCTTGCAAAAGGCATCCTTGGAACAATTGCAAACATCCTGACTCTTGCCCAGGTTTGTTGGCCTAACTCTTACAAAGGTCGATGAAACCCTACCTAGCCTTACATCTATACAGTCTGTAATCAAGAACAAGTCTGACTTCCAGGCAATAGTCAAAAAATGTGAGACTATCAGGAAAGTCCTCGAAAGAACTACAAAGGATGCCACCGAAGACGATCTGCGAGGATCCTTGGGGGATGCCTTAGCTGAGCTTCGCATGTGAGTGCGAGCCACATTGTTTTCATTGATGCCAAAACTAATGACACCAATACAGATCAGTTAACCGCATGAATAGGGAAGCAACCTCAAAGAAGCAGCAGGGATTTTTGCATAGGCTCTTTTCTGCCACACTTGATAGCGACCAGATCACTAGATGGAACAATGACATAGACCGTGTCCTTGCACTCTTTAATGTATGTTTATGTAACACCTTGATTTTGCTACTGAATTAGCGTCTCCAGTTAGAAGTAACTGCTGGCATAGCGATTGACGTCAAGATTATGAAGAAATTGGTTTTGGAGCACAATGTCAATTCTGTTAGTATTCATGCCCCAAAGTAAGGTGTTATTTCAGGCAGGTTGTGCATATTCTCTAAATTCAATCAGGAATCGCCAAATCAAACCTCCCTCACGACCTGACATGCTGTATGGCCGCGATGATCTTGTGGCAGAGTTGACGAACCATGTCGTCAATAATGAGCATTTGGCATTGATCGGCCCTGGGGGCATGGGAAAGAGTTCTCTGGCCAAAGCCATCATCAATGAGCCACTGGTCACAAAGAGATTTGCTGATCAGCGTTTCTTCGTGACTTACGATGGCCTGGATCCTTCGACCATCACTTTCGAAACCTTCATGACTCGTTTTGCGAGAGCCCTTGGCATAGAGATCACTGGATCTGATCCTGTGCGCCAGATATCTACCTTTCTTGATTCTACCAACACCCTCATTGTCCTCGATAATGCTGAGACCTTTGAAGAGGCCAGCGCATCGTTGACACTCAGAGACATACCGCCAGCCATCGCTGAAATTGCCAGCATCCCTGGCGTCATTCTGATCCTGACATCACGCAGTAGAAGGAATGCACTAAACGTGCGATGGAAAACCAAGGATATTCCACCACTAGATTCGAGCTCTGCTCAAAAAATGTTCTTTGAGATTTATCAGCACGCCAGTTGTAGCGAAGCCGAAGAAGACATAAAAGGTCTGCTCAAGGAATTGGATTTTCACCCCCTTTCCATCAACATACTCGCAAATGCTGCGCAACAAAATAGCTGGTCTCCAAGCATGCTGCTCAGGAGATGGAACGATCGGCACAGCAAGGTGCTCGACAGTGGCAAGGGGAAGCTGCAAAGCTTATCTGACACCATGCAGCTATCGCTGAGCTCGCCGTCGCTCCAGAATCTCGGTGAGGATGGTCTTCGTGCTTTAGCCATCATCGCATTCTTGCCCCAGGGTCTCAATGAGAGCCTGGCTAGTGATTTGTTGCCATCGCTTCCACAAGCCGACACCATATGCGATGTTCTATGCATGCAATCACTTGTTTATCGTCAAGACAACTTCCTCAAGATGCTCGCCCCCATTCGGCATTACGTGCGAGATTCGTTGCAAGCGCCTGATTCTATGTGTTTGCAAGATATGCGTGCCTTTTACTATCTCACTGTTGCCTCCTGTTCACCAGAACGCGATCAGTATGCTGCTATCATTATCTCGGATCACCTAAATATCGAGCACGTAATTGCTTTCAACCTTGGCTGCATTCTGGATGACGCAGAAGAGACCTATAACGCTTGCTGGCAATTTTTGGAATGTTTGAAGTGGCATCTGCCTCGCCCAACTACTCTTACCCCTACTATTTCCAATATCATTGAAAACTCTTCCACATGGACGCTAAAAGCATACTGCTTCTCAGCTCTTGCGTGGCTCTACCACTCACTTTCTCAGCTCGTCGAAGCATCACAAGCCTTTCAAGCTGCCGAGGTGCTCTACCTTGCTGCCGGCGACCCCGAGAGCATGGGGAATTGTCTTATAAGTCGTGCAGACTTGCTGAGAAGTCAAGGTCGCTTTATTCAGTCCCAGAATCTCTTCGAGGATCTCCAACACTCCGACTATTGGGGGTCTCTCAGTGAAACAACGAAAGCCCGAGCTTGGGTTTTCTTGGATACGGCCCGCATGTATACGTTCACAGCATCTGCCGATGAATTGTTTGTGAAGTCCATGGAAGATCGTGTCTGGGGCTTGAATTCCAAGATTTGGCACTGGCAGGCCAAATTGTATTATGGGGAGGACGTTGTCCAGGTGCACACCCACTTAGAAGAACTTCTCCAATGCACAAGTACTGGAGATTTCGTCAACCGCACAGACGCACTGGAGGGGCTTGCAGAAGTAGCATTTTGTGAAGGCAGGTTATCCAACGCAATGGATAACCTCCAGGCAATCATAGAGATGTATGAGGGTCAACATTCCGACGACGTCCTTTGGTACACCGTGCGGAAGGCTGTTGTTGCGAGCATGCAAGGGAATTGTGACCTTGCGCGGGAGCTCATCCAGAAAGCCTCAGAACCCTTCCAATTCTTCGCACTGCGCAATGCATGTGTTTTCCTCCACCGATCTTACGGCTCAGCATGCATCGAGCTCACCGCAGGTGAGTGCGACAGGGCTGAGACTTATTTCACCACCACAATCGAAGCCTGCGACATGCAAAGTGATCTTGGGCTCAAGGCTTACAGTATACGTGGACTGGGGGAGATTGCATTTATGCGTAGTAACTTTGCTCTAGCCACACAGCGTTTTGAAGAGACAAGGTCTTTGTGCGTTGAGATGGGAGTGCCTCCCCAGCATTTGTACAGTTGCGCCCCATTCTGTACTTTACCGGACACATTCAAAGGATGGTCGTTATTCCTAGAGGGTATGTCGCCATCTGCGAACGATACTACATAGTCGTATACATCAGCCGGCGATTGTATTTCACGAGGAGTTTCATCATCATTGTATTATATCCATAGCAAGGACATAAACGCCAGATATACTACTATGGCAAGGCTTTGATTAGTCCTCTTAGATTCTAAGCGTTCTGACCACTCGAACTTCTTTGCTTCACAAATACACTTTCTTTTTCGAATGGGCAGCACCCTTTTTCAGTCAGCCATGCGCATCCGACTGTCAGGGACATCTTAGATCGAACGTACGTACGAAGAACGCGACAGAAACTCACATCAGCAACTGCCACAAAAGTATTCCGTTTGTCGACTACGAGTCTCCGACAGCGAGGTCTTGTCGATTTTTGTGCAAGCAACGCGGTAGTCCGGCAGCAAGTCTGCGCCTAGTAGTTACATTCGTTTTTATCAGATAGTACTACACACTTCATACTCATATCACTAGAGCCTGAGGAATTCCGTTGTGTTGAACCTTACTTTCTGACAGATAATTCTTTGAATACATGCTACAATCCAAGGTCCACGGACTCTGAACGGATATGAGAGCGTGGTGAGATATTGCAAGGGAAGACCGTAACTGAGCTAAAACAATGAAACTGTTAGTGACAGGAGGGTATAAATGACGCAAGGAAACAGAAATACTGAGCGAGTCCCGTCGCGAACTGCGGGGTGAAGTCGATCATTTTGCCCTGGTCATCCTTGGCAAAAGAAAACTCGACCGTAGCCAACATGGTCGCAATAGCGGACCACAAACTGACATCGACAGTGTACCGGCCTGGTTGAAGAGTATCTTATCACATGTGATACGACAACAAGATGACTCAACCAACCTGGACATGCACGCCGGCCTGAGCCAAAAACATATTCCGCAGGGTTATCATCGATCAACGCTCCGTTAACGTGCAAGAATCTCTCTGGCATAAAACGAGATGCATCAGGGTACCGCTTCTCATCCCGTGAAATGCCCCTGTAATGTAACGTTAGTATCCTGAAAGCTGGAGAGAATCATAATATCTGGCCATATATTGTATATGACGGTTGTTCCTGACGTACAACATTACAAATGATTCGTTCACTGGACAAAAACAACAGACCTTTTGGAATGAAGTAGCCATCGTATGTATCATCACTCGATGTAGCATGTGGTACGCCTATAAGATTGTCTTCAGTGAAGACGAGGTCATTCAGCGGGAAAACTACCAAAGGGTCCAACGGGCTGCCATCGCAAAGTCTCCCGCAGAACTGATTCAACGTATGGTAGTGATGCTCTGTCTTCAAATATAGGTAAGCGATCTCTTCCAATCACTGAGTTGATCTCTGCTTGTGCGCGTCGTTGAACATCTGGGTAAGACACCATAGCGAGAGCAAAAGCCATCAGGGTCGAAGTAGTCTGTAGAGATTGAGCGGCACACAATGTGTTTTGGATATCTGCTGACCGTCTCGTATGCACCTGCAGAGCATGTATTTGTCAAGAGCATAACGTATCCCTCGTAAGAGGTCACAAACCTATCATAGCAGTAGTAGCAGTTTTCTTCAAAGTAGTCTCGAACATTGGTTTGGATGCCTCGTCTTGCTTCTCCATCCGTCGTAAATTTTCTGCTACCATTGAAAAATTCCCAAGTGACGAGCTGTCCGCCTTTGCACGTATACCGTCAGTATTTGGGACCAAACTAACAGGGGCCCACCATGTGTTGCTGCGTATACCGAAACGGCACGTCTGTCATTTCCCTCATGCGATCAGTCGAAGCTCGAGCATCGCGTTTGATTGAGGATCCCCAACACCAATCAGGTAACTTTAGTACTGAGAGACGGGACAGAATGTCAACTCTCTCTACGAGAAATAATGATGAGCTTACAGAAGGGGAAGGCTTCGAGCAGAACTGCTCTCTCTGAGCTCATCGCCTCAAGGCTAACAATTACTGCATTTTCTATGATTTGAACCAGAGGATCATCACGAGCACTGGGCCGGTAGTCATATATAGTAGACATCCCAATCGATGACGTGAACCTGTAGACAAGTTAATAATAACTCGATATTTGCAAATATATCGGCTGACGTTGCAAAGTGTGAATGATACTGTTGAGGGTCATCAATTAGGTTGACGATCATCTCACGAGCCCGTCTCATCTGCATCGGACGAAACTTGAGCGCAGAGTCTGGACGAAAAGTTTGGTGGAAGAGTCGTCGGCAACGACGCCATTCATCATTATACCCTGTGAATGCAAAGTTGACCGACCAGCCACTTCTGTCTGAACATCAGATTGATTGAATATATGTGAACACTGGAAGAACACACGGCTCGACTGTGGCTACATATGGTCGATCGGAGTAAATCCCAGAGCGCTTGTCCAACAAGGCCTGTGCAACATGCTGAGAATTGATCACCACCATGTTCTGGTCTAAAATTCGCGCGAATACCAAGTCCCCTGAGAGAATTCTTTATACTACAAAATGTAAACTGTCTTTCCACATACCATAAACAGCATGCCATTGAGTGTATGTTAACCAAGGTTTTTTGGTGTTGATAGATAGGATGTTCCCTAGCAGTGGGATTGGCGTTGGGCCAGGAGGAAGGTCTGGTCTAGTCTGTCTGTTCTTAATGAACCGCCTGAGGGCAGTAACGGCAACAAAGGAAATAGAGAAAATGACAAAAATAGCAAGGCGATCTTCAACTGCAGGGACCATGGTTAAGAGCAGTGCGTGGGTGGACCTCCAAAGTACGCATAGACTCTGACAGCACAAAGAGCTTATCTCCCGCTAGATCTAGCATTTAAACTTTGCAGAGCGCCACCAGTGGAGTCGGGGTAAAATTGAAGAGTCATGAAGGATAAATCCAGACAACGAGAGAATGTCATATCAGAGCTATGCCGATGATTGTGGTGTAGACAAAACCCACGTGTTGCGCGGTTGCCGTCACCCTCAATGATATCATTTGATACACACAGACCACCTTGTGTCATGGGACGTCATGAGATATGAATACTGAGGATGCAAAAATAAGTATGTCGACCTGAATTTGAATACGCAACAAATTCTTACCCAAACGGGTCGAGCCTAGAGTTGGGCTTGCGACTCCTCACTCATGCACGAAACGCCCGTTCAGAAGGGGCTCGACTATACAACTCTTATCGTGCAACGTAACACACTTGCGCTAGGGAGGAATCCGATGAGAGGGAAGGCAAAAACTGTAATATAAAGTTTGAGTTGAACTGGACAATACCGAGATAACATACCTGCTTGTAAGCCAAGCCCATCCGCCAGGAGAACTTCTGTGATCTGAGATCGAGCGCTCCATGTCGTATCAAAACACCGCCGTTATTTATATTGACATATAGGGCCACATGACCAGCATGCAATCATTCCAGAAGCAACAATTTAAACAAGGAAATAATCAAAGAGTGGCAAGCATAGACCTGTGAAAGACGCCAGTGAAGACACTGTAAATGGGTACATATACAAAGAGGGATAAATGCGTGAACCAGCCGTATGAAATGAGAAATAGTGCACATAGGATATATACTGAAATCAAGACCAGAAGGCGGGATGCCTTCACGTAAATGAAGCATAAAATAAGAACCACACACCGCTCATACGTCAGTCCCACACGATTGTTCAATCACTTGACTGTCGTCTCAGTAGAGCAGTGTACGTCACCCCTACCGCTTAGAAGCATTGGCCCAAGGACTCTTCGGTTTGGCCGCTTCTTCCGCCAACTTTTGAGCCCTGAGAATGGCGCTCCTGTTGGCGCGGGGAGCGATAGAGGGAGCCTGCAGGCTACTCAGGCGGCGCACCGATCGTTGAGGCAATGCGGCTTTGTCGAGCTCGTCCACGCTAGCAGTGCTGGTAGTGCTCACCGCAGAACTCTCAGAGGTTTGAGAGGAATAGCTACTGGTTTTGTTCAAACTTGCCCTTGGGGCAACATGGGAGACACGGGAAGATGCCCGAGACGGCACCGTGGAACTTGGACGGGTCCGAGTAGCAGAGTCTGTTCCGGCACTGTCAATATAAGCGCTGAGAGAAGTGCTGCTTCTCGACTGAGTGCCAGCACTGCCAGGCACCTTGGGAGCGGACGAAGTGCGAACTGAAAATGTTCATTGCGTCAGTGGCAAACTTAAAAAAATCGAACGACCGTAAAGTGTCCAATTGTGAGAAGAGAAATAAAGAGAAAACAAATGTCGCCAAGGACTTACACATGAAACTGCTCGGGGGAGGTCCGCCCTGCTTTCTCAGAGCTGCAGTCCTGTTGGTTCTGGGAACTATAGACGGGGCTTCAGTTGTACTTGCGACGGATATCGATTGCCGACGCTTGTGGCCAGGAACACCGTCAAAAATATTTTTGCGTTCACGTCCTCGCTCAGTCTCCGTGTCTTCGCCTTCTCTCTCGGCATCACTAGGGTAAACCAGATTTCTGCGAAGAGGTAGCAGGCTCGTTGGTGCTGACCGCTGCCTTTCCGTTTGTAAGCGAGCCAGCTATCGATGCACGCCTCCGCCCAGGAGGTAAAGTGGGCTGGGCCAGGCCCAGCCGTAGGGCGGCTGCCTTGGTCAACCTCGGGGCAATAGTGGGCGGTGCGGTAGACGCAACAGTAAGCGTCTCAGAGCGCTTGTGGCCCGGAACGCCTGCAAAAGTCTTCTTAATCCTTTCTTTCTCTATCTCTTTCTCAGCTGCGTTCTCTTTCTCCCTACGAGGAAGTGGGATGCGGCCAGTACTAGCTGTGGACATTCGTGATTTGAGTGGAGACACTTTGGACCCGTCTGCGGCCAGCCCTTGGCGAAGAAGGGCTGCTTTCGTTGTACGTGGAGAAATATCAGGAGTCAGATGCGTTTTTGGAAGTGGTCGTGCACGAAATGGTTGTTTTCCATTAGGTGATCCATTAGAACTGAGGCTCTGGCGTGCTGAAAATTGTGGTGCACGCGCATCTGAAGCCACAGAGGTTGGCGTGAGCGTGCCTGGAGGAGCACTCAAACCTAGCTTGAGAGCCTCCAGGATCGCAGAGTCTATCGAGCGCACAGAACCGGGGTCGTATTCGTCATTTGAACCCAGCTCTTCATCGGCTGCAGGGAGATCGCTGGTGGGAAAGGGGGGACTGGAGGCAAATAGGGATGCTATTTGTATTTCTGCTTGCTCTTCGTGTTTTGCGCCTATTATTGCATCATCAAGTGAAGGCATTAGCGTGAGGAGAACTTGGACAGCGCGTCTGCGCTCAAGAACGTAGACCCAGACTGGACCACTGAATAGGTGTCAGTGGTGGGAGATACAATAGAAGGATTTGGGAATGAATAACACTGTTACTAAATAGTCATTAAGATACTCACTCGTCAAGGAACCGAGCATCATCGCCGAAAAGCTCGAAGAATGTGTCGGGATTTGTCTCCGTATCAAACTCCATTTGGCGTTCTTTGACTATCTATGAGACATGGCGAATCAATTATTGCGTCTCAAATCAAGAAGTCTAGATATTTTTGAACGCGACTCTGCACGTATTTCACGTGTCATATTCGAAAGGCAGAGACTGATGCGTGATGCAAGGGCAAAGCATATAGATTCATGAAATTGGTGCACATACCTCGAAATTTGCCTCTAGGAGACGGTGTTCAATGTCTAAACGCTGCTCCAATGCGTTTGTCTTGATAATCGCAACAGTTCGCGTCACCTTGGCTGAGGGCGATGCAGCTGAATGCATCCCATTTGGGGACTGAAGAAGTCCATTACGTTCGTGAGGAGGCTCGTAGAACTCGATTGGATTGGCAGGGGATGGGGATTGTGAGGATATACTAGACATCTGGGTATATTCCCTTAAAGCAACTTGAACAGACTAGGTATGACTTGAAATAACCACAAGAAACAGCGACAAGAGCAGTAGAAAAGCAAAGGGCAAGAAAGAAAGGAAAGATAAACAAGGACAGCCCTGAGCTCACCGCCAACTATAATGACAAAATTGAATGTTGAACTCCGTTGCGTGTGGAATGAGAGCCCTTTCCCCAAGACAACACTTTGTCACTTGTCGTAGTTGTATTGCTCCCGTGCGGACCTCGGACACTCATGACATTCACTGAGTCTCCTAGGCAAAACATACTGTAAGAGTCGTTCACAGAAACGAAAAGCGTTTTGACACAGCCAAGGCTAATGATGAACATCGATACGTATGACACATATGAGTTTAGATAACAGAAGGCGGTATCGCGGTCCCGACTGCAGCACGTAAGGATATTGCTTCATCAAGCATAGTAGCAACGAATTCATAATGATTTCTCGGTAACAATGCCGCCGCTCTTTCTGCCCCAGGAAGGAATAAAAGATGCCTAGTATACTGAAGATCGACTTAGACGTCTCCGAATAATCTCCTCCTGCTAGCAGTATAAGTAGAACCCATTTAATCTATCGGGAAACACTTACAGTCCATCAGGTGCTTCAGTCAGGAGCGAGTACCCTCCGACCATCTCTCTTGGCCAGACATCTCGCAAGAACCATCCAATGTGACCAACCGCGCACCCAATTAAATCTCCTGCCGCCGCCTTCCATGTTCCACTTATTACCCAGGAGAAAATTACAAGAGCTAAGGGCAAGTACGGCGCTGAGATTGTGAATAATCCAAAGAGCGATATTGGCGTGGATGGATGTCGACGAGACCACATATATATGGGCACGAAGGCGAGCGAGGAGGAGAGAAATGGAAGGTTGAACAAGGGCGACATGGCCTGTACCACTGAAGGTTAAGATGCAGGCAACAAGAAACTGATACAACTTACCAAGTAACATCACGGATGACAGCAGAAGCAACCAAAAGTAATCAGCTTTTCTGTTGGCGAACGAGGATTCTTCTAACATCCGACTATATCGCATGCTAGAATCCATAAAAGTCAAAATCTGAATCGATAGAAATCGACAGCAGAGCTCACAAAAAGAAAAGATGGAACACGAAGTCGAGAGAAATAGATCCAAAGTAAAAGAATGTCGTAGCCATCCGCCACGGCTACACTCGCTATCAGCATGCATACAAGACACTGCTCCAGATCAAAACACAACTCACTTGCACATTGGTAAAAGCTGATTTAAAACTAAAATACAGTTGCAGAGGTGTCACGAGCTGACATTGCTTAGAAAACGTCAGTTTCGTCACAATGAAATGAGCATTCGCCTTCATACCACTGCTAAACTCGTGGCGACAGATAACGCTAGCCAAGCACGTGTTATTGGTGGAATTTGGGTCAACCAAGCTTCAATTCCGACGGGCATTCCTCAAGTTGCCAACTAGACCTCGAGAAATTGTCGAAACCTGCGAAACGAAGGTTTGTATGGTGAAGAGAGAGTGAGAGAGTAGTAATGAAAGTTGCACGTGGCATCAATAACTCAAGTTACATTTCAAATTTGCGCTTACCACAGCTTGCATCGTGATCAAACCATCATATGTCTAGCTGCCCACTAGTCCGCTCAGATTTTCTGACTATTGTGTACAGACAGACGTGTAGCCAAGGTGTGTCTACATCATGTATACGATACTCAGTGGAATTATCATTTATTTAATTGTTGCTGCAAGGTCGTATGTTTTATGTAAATTTGACTTGTTCAAGTTGCAAAATCATTCTGTTGCATGATATTTCACAAGCATCGGGACTCCAAAGCACGAATAGAACATTACAAAGAGTACCAGTGACACTTAGAATATAATTTATATCAACGCAACATCTCACGAAATGATCCAAGTCGAAGGCTGCGACTGTATCAATGTGCAACACCCTTACTCCTACATCTGTATTACATATGGTTACATATCCCAGTTGCCTCGAGTGTACTGCGAGGATGTTCAGTCGAAAGCACTACACGCGATGATTCAGAAAACAGGAATTGGGACATAACAAGATATAGGTCACCACTCACAGGGATATGTTCTAGTCGTCACTCCTTAAGAGAGTTAAGCGTAGTTGACCTGGACGACTTGGACCCCGAAGCACTTCCCGACGGTCCTCCTAGCCCTAGGGTACCTAAACGGTACCGCGAAGAACGAGAGCGATGGTGAACGATGCCATTTCCATGTGATATTGGAGGAAAAACGAAACCTGTGTTGAGCTCGTCCTTCCTGCAGGTTACCTCCCCACGTTCCATGGCGATCGACCGGGTACGCACTTTGGATCCGAGGAGGAGGGGTTTCAGTGGTGATTTCAGTGGTAGAGTAGGAGGTGCGGGGGGTTTAGAAGACACCTTGGGAGTGCGCAGCGCGGGCGGCGGCGGGGGTGGAGACAGCAATGGCCGCCTCGTGATTGGGCGGGGAGCCTGTTTGCCCTCCATTTCGTCGTACTCGCGCAGCATTATGAGGAGTAATATTGTGAGGACACATGAAGCGCAAATAATCATCTGCGGGATGAACCCAATGTAGTCTGTCAAAGAAAGGTGTTAATATTTTTTTTTCATCAGAAGCCAAGAAGTCGGAGAAAACATACCAATGAGAGCACCTGCGTGAATGGATAAGTAATTAATCGACCCAGTCTGTTGAGATACACTCACCATCATCAAGATCCGGAGAATCTGGCATCGATTTCCTCAGCTGCGGGATGATGAGAAGGATAGCAAAGGCAGACACCAGATGCTTGGCCATGGACCTGATGTCTACTAGTCTGCGTGCCAACATAACATGTCCAATGGTGATGTGAGACAGCATCCAGTTGATGCCAAAAAGTAACAAAGTATAGAACTGTAATTGTCCAGGCCTCGTCACATATAAATCAAAGTCACGAGTGGGAACTTGAGTCCCATTGATTACTTCGTAGCTTTCGACGTCACTAGTCGCGACAAGAAAACTGGTTACTCGTTCGATTGTGGAGAGTTTTTGAATGGGAACCGTCACGTTTGAAGCATTGACGGCCCGCAGAGTGCCAGCGAGAAGATATGTATCAAATGGATACAAGAGAGCCTTGTGAACATCAAGCGTATGATCGCTGTCGAATCGAACGAGGTTCTCGATTCTGGCATATATATTAATGAATATTAATCGATTCCATAGCATCCCTGAACTTACCTGCGCCGCTGACCCGTCTTACGAACGAATGGAATTGCGACAGGATCATATGTACCTGCAGGTTCAGGAGAGCTATGGGTGCACATCATCAATCACAAATCCATAAAGCTCAACACAGCCACCTACTTATCAGAATAAATCCAGAGAGCCATCGATGGCAACCCACACTGACTTTTGTGGACACCAGAGCTTCCATCGAGTTCAAAACCGTCTCCACATGCAACGAGGGACCATGAGACGGTAATGGAGGGCTCGTCAACGTCGATGTCAACGTTTTCACCCAACAGGACAACCTATACACAAGTTCAATAAAAACGTATCAAAGACGTACGAAATACCTACGCCTGGATCATTCGTTGCGATGTCGTCCAGCATGCTCTTAAAAGGGGGAACATCTTCTGTATCGGCACCGAGGAATGCGCAGGACAAAGCGATGATGAAAAGCAGGGAAAAAATGAGAGCAAAACAAAGGATTGTCACATTCTGCAAAGGAATGATTCCACCAGTGCCCCGGGTGTGCAAAAGAACGGCATTACCACGGGATCGAGTAATTGGACTTGTACCGACCATAAAGACCTGTACGATGTGTCAGATGTCACGGACTATAACTCGATCCACAGCGCGTTTGATGGGGTTGACTGGTAAGGGCCCATCGGAAAATCCTCCCAGAACTCGGAAATAACGGCACCTTAGGCCATGGCCCATGACTTCGAAAAGCGAAAGCGGAATTTTCTGTCGATGCGTAAGCGAAGCAACCTGTTCAAACTTTGATGTCATCATGGACTTTATTCGGCTTAGACTGTCTTACGGTATAAGTACGTTCGACAACCCTGTGTTACGTTTGATTCAGCAGTTCAATCTGGTTCAATATGATTCAGAGCTTTAGGATGGTGCGACACAGTAGTACTTACGAGCTTGACAATGGCTATATATATGGTCCAGGTATGCAGCCAACTCCCGAGCCTCAGAGTGCGTAACATTATCATGTGAGGCATAGCACCGCCACGTGGTTCAAGGCCTCTTGGCAGTCGAAGTACTTCCATCAATGATCTTTCATGTACTGTATATGACATACATTCTCTACCAGTGATCTATCAAGTCCCACGAGAAGGTAGTCGAGTGAGACAGGCCTATCCAGCTGTATCTGTATCTTGTCACGGTCCGCTAATGAACGTATCGAGAATGCGGGTCATTCTTGCCATAGTAATGGTCCGTTCTCGACTGTTCTACATGATATTTGATCACCATTTAAATTGCGAACACCTCGGGTGTATCACTGATCATCGTGCCTACAGTGATTGCTACCTGAAATTGATTCCTCAGAGAATTTCAAAAGACTGACATTACAGTAACTTACGGTTCATCGTGAAGTAGTCTTTTCAAAACCGTGAGCTCTTCTAGAGGACCCGCTGAGTCGCCTTCCGGACCGAACAATTCCAATATGTTACTAGCAAGATTGCGATAGACTCGGGCTCGCTTAAGCAAGGATGTCTTAGCAAGAGCATCGTGTGTATTGTCATGTTCAATTGCGATCACAGCATTCCACGCTGTCTTTGCCATCTCTAGCAGATGCATACCTTTTAACAGCGTCAGTCGAGATAATATTTTCACGATGCAGAATTGCCTACCAGTCTGTGGATAGTTTTCTGGGTATATTAAAAGATATACGGCAAGTACGGTTAGCCCAACATCAAGAGCAATATGATAAGAACCCTCGTGAGAAGATATACTAAAGGCATCTGTGAGCCGCAATAGATACGATTCGCGGAGCACAGGGTGGAGATTTTCTGGAAGGTCTGGAAGACTGAAGCCCACAAGCAGCGTGGGATCGTCAATATCTCCAGAAGGAAAACAAAATGTTTGCAGGGTATTGTCCAATTCTGCAAGTGCAGCCTCTGAGACGGGCAACGAAGGAATGGAGCCAAGTGTGCTGATGAAATTGCATGATGGGCAGGTACAGGAGAAGCCATAGGTGAGCTCGAAGATCTGCTGACGGGACTCTATCAGAGCAGGGTCCACATATGGAATACAGATCTGCAAGACGAGAACGGTTTGACTCTATAATAACCATTTGACAGGTGAACGAAGTACCTCTTCTGTGGCCTTGATCTTTCGCAAGGCTACAATTTCCATCCGCACTGACTGACCTCGGCGGATTACGTATCTTGCAGCGGCGTTTGGAAGACACGAATGATTGAACAGGCGACTCGCAAGAGGGAATATGCCATGAGCGATAGTAGTGAGATGACTGTGAATTGCGAAATTGTTGTTCCCAGAACGCATAAACAAGTCTTCAAGGTTTTGGTGCACATCAACGCCCACAGACATGGGGCAAGCAATTGGAAGGGAGCCATGCTGCGGTCCAGGCAGCAAAGACATGAAAGTGGATAGTTGCTTTGCTCTGACATCAGAAGACACATTAGACGAAATTTCGGCTACAAGATGTGTTTGAAGCAAAGCATCTAGTTGCTCATGCGCTTCCAAGTATTGGAAATCAGCTGATGCCGTGAAGGAAGCGAGTCTCTTGCAAAACTTTTTGTGCGATCCCCAGTGCAAGGTTTGGCCTGAGAATAATTTCAAGGCTATTGTCACATGTCATCGACAGAGGGTACGCACACTGTGGTCCGCAATACCAGTATGAAGCACAGCCTGTACACCTGGCCAGCCTGATCTCAGATGCTTCTGAGCAGAGACAAAAATCACATCGGCGGCCTTTTCCCGATGAGAGCAACAAAACCACCATGGATGGCACTTCCAGGACAACTGAACCTGGGTTGATATCGCATGCAGCAACTGCTTTGTCACGAGCGGTAGCGTGTGCCTCCAGACGAACATGGACAGGAAGCTCGTCCAGTGACGAGGACATCAGGACTAACTATTGCAAGGCAATAACTGTAGTGTAACTGTCTCTGGTGACAATCAAATCGATGCGTTCCGGAAATACCACACGGGTCTTTTAGAAAATAATTGTATGGTTGATCATCCCAGACCCAACTCACAATTTCCGCAGAAGACAATGAGTGGACCACAGATCACGGAATTTTGACGAGTCGTCGAGGGAGTCGCGGACTGCTCACACGCGTTGGATATACTAGGAAGAATGCGAAAGAGGGTTGATAGTGACACGATCGAGGAGAGGAATCAGGATAGTTCACTCAGGTTGTCAAGTTGAACTTGAACTTGAACTTGTGGATAATTTTTATTTCCTTTTCTGACATATTCTAAGACTTTGTACTTAAGGTTTGCTCAAGGTGTACTGGTGACTAGTAGAGATTTCATGCGTTATGCTCTGCCTCCTCCGCTCTAGCGTGCAAACAGTAAATTTCTTCCAACCTCCTTGAATTTAGAATTATTCAGGTCAAGCTAGCAGCTGTGTTGTTTGCTCCTTATAATTATACCAGGGTATATTGGCAGTTTTCTCCTTTCTTGAAGGCTTCAGGAGGTTCAACTTTGCCTCGGTCTAGCCTAACCATTTCGGGCTTTGCCCAAATAGGCACGTCATTGAACACTTGACTCCAGTGATTGCTAAAAACTCACTCTCTCGCTTTTTAGAGTACTACTGGTTCGCTGCTTGGACTTGCTACTGGTTCGTTGCTTAGACTTGTTCACTCGTTTTCAAAGTCCAATATCATGTGGCCGTTATCCGGTGTCTCTCTGTGATCGTCCTTCAACTTGGGAACATAGAGTCCTTTCCGAAGGTCGGCTTATTACGGTTCTTCTTACTTTATATACACTGGTGCCTAGTTTTCGCCACGGCTTGGCAGCCCAATGGTGGTGCAGTGGTAATAGGGTATCACGCACTCTTGCTCTAACCATGTTTCCTTCACTTGATGGTCGCCTTGCTATCTTCGCCATCTTACCCGCATCCCTTGTTGTTATCAAAGCCTTCACTTGGTTAATCCAGAACAGACAGAACAAACCTCGCCTTCCTCCTGGCCCAAGGCCACTCCCATTGTTAGGAAACGTCTTATCTATCGACACCAGGGAGCCTTGGTTGACTTATACCGAATGGGGTGCTGCGTATGGTACGTGAACAGATAGTATGGTACATACGTAGTGCAAAGCATTACATCAGGAGACTTGGTTTTCATGCGACTCCTGGGCCAGGAAGTCGTGGTGATCAATTCCCAGCACGTTGCGGAAGCCTTAATGGACAAGCGTTCTCGCATTTACTCTGATCGACCATATATAGCCACAGTCGAGCCGTACGTTCTTTTAGTATTATTCCATCTGATCATTATGGAGTACAGTCAGGTTTGGTTGGTTGGTTGACTTTGCATTCATGGCTTATGGTGACGAATGGCGTTTTTTCCCGACGACTCTTCCACCAAACTTTCCGCCCCGACTCTGTACTCAAGTTTCGTCCTATAGTGATCGAGCGGGCTCGTGAGATGATCGTTAACCTAATTGATGACCCTCAACATTATCATTCTCACTTCGCAACGTTAGTTGATGTTTTTGTAAACATCTAGTGATTATTAACCTGTTCGTAGATTCTCGTCATCGGTCGGGATGTCAGTGACATACGGATACCGGCCTGGTCCTCGTGATGATCCTCTGGTTCGAATTGTGGAAGATGCAATGGCTATTGGCATCAAGGTGGTGACCCCAGAGAGAGCGCTTCTACTTAAAAACTTCCCCTTCCGTAAGCTCATTCTCGTTGATGAGCAAGACTTGACATTCCGCACTCTGATGTAGTGCTGAGGTTACCTGACTGGTGCTGGGGATCCGGGATCAAACGCGAGGCTCAAGTTTCGACCCATCGCATGACTGAAATGACGGACCTGCCCTTCCAATATGCGCAGGAGCATATGGTGGGCATATTTTTTTAAATTAGATCAGTCCTAGATGTTGAACACATGCTTGCTAAGACCGAACACGGTCAGGTTTCTATGATATCAGAGAATTTGCAACGGATGGAGAAGCTAGATCAGGCATCACACCCCATCTTCGAGACTGCCTTAAAGAACGCGGCTGCTACTGCTATTGTGGGTTCGTCAACTCTTCATGGGAGATGTTGCGTTCTTTGATTAGATATCTCTATAGGTTCATATGAGACGGTCAGCAGATGTCCAAATCATATCATCTGCTGCTCAACTTCTTCTCAGACTACGTCAACTTTGATGTCTTTTGCTCTCGCCATGGTATTATATCCAGATGTTCAGAGACGCGCACAAGCGGAGATCGACTCGGTTGTTGGAAACCGCTTGCCTACATTTGAAGACAGAGTCTCGCTACCCTACGTCGAATCAGTCCTGCGGGAAACCATGCGATGGTGCCCCATTGCACCCCTTGGTAATGTTCCTCACTATGTTATTTCGCCATCTAAAGACAATCTTATAGGTGGAGCACATGCTACCTCAAGTGACGATATATTCGATGGCTACTTCATTCCAAAAGGTCTGCCATTTTTGTCCAGTAAACAAATATTTTGTGATATTGTACATCAGGAACAACCGTCATAAGTAACACATGGTCAGAAAGAACCTCTGGGGCATTCAAAATGCTGATGTTATATTACAGGGCAATTTCGCGGGATGAAAAGCGGTACCCCAAAGCATCTAGCTTTATCCCAGAGAGATTCCTGGACGTCAATAATGCGCTGACGGACGATGACCCTGCTGGATATGTTTTCGGCTTTGGCCGGCGTGGATGTCCAGGTGGGTTGCGTTATTGCATTACCGTATAGAGCTAATACACTCTCTGAGCAGGCAGATATGCCGCTGATGCCACTGTGTGGTCCGCCTTTGTTACTATGTTGGCCACGGTGGAATTTTCTTCTGCCAAAGACGAACAGGGCAAAGTGATCGAATTCACCCCCCGATTCACATTTGGATTCACTCAGTACTTGGCTTTTCTCATATCAATCCATCTTCTCGTCACTAACAGTTTCATTGCTTTAGCTCCCCTATGGCCTTCCCTTGCAATATTTCAGCACGCTCTCGTGCCCATTCAGGACTTGTGGATATTTTCCGAACGGGAGTATGACATGTTTTCTGGTGAATGAATGTATACATATATCTTCCTTTCTTGGGCCCAAACTACTTGGCCAATCTGTCAAATATTCGACCACCTTTTTTGACCCTCCTCTACCTAACTCTGCTTTGTGTACGCGCCGCGATGTAAAATATATTACATGTTCAACTACTACTTGCTTGCGCGCGCACGACAACTGACACATCAGGTACAGTCGCCGAGACTGTAGGCAGATATGATAGAAGACAGTAGTTTACTTGGTGGATGTCACGGAGTCACGGTACGGTGCGACCGGGGCTTGGCTTTCGTTTACAATGTATACTTATCCAGGAGGCTAGATGTCACCACCCGTAGGCTTCACTGGCCGTTATGTAACTGAGTGAAGCAGAATACATCGCCGCCGTGTGCAGAGCGCGTGATTTTCGTGCCAATAATAACTTTTCGTTTCAAATCTTCAAGCTTGAAGGACGTGAGTGATCACAAGACTCACCAACGGTATGTCAGAGCCAACGATCATCGTTGAACACTCCGAAAGAGTGGGGATTATCAAGCTCAATCGACCTAGGGCTTATAACGCACTGTCCGGAACGTTGATCAACGAATTATTGGATGCTTTGAGGTCGCTCGAGAACAACCCGAACATAGGCGCTATTATCCTGACAGGCAACGAGAAAGGATTCTGTGGTCAGCTCCGAAACCTTTTTACGCGAATCAATCTGATCACCTCGCAGCTGGTGCGGATATCAAGGAACAAAGTGAACTATCCTTTGTCGATGCGTACAATCAAGACTATCTGAAGAATCTAAACGACGGATTTTTTGCCGTCCATAAGCCAATAATTGGAGTTATCAATGGCGTCGCAGTGAGTCGATCACCCGACGTTTACGGTTTACCTTGACTGACACAGATATCCAGCTAGGAGGTGGCTGTGAGCTGGCGATGATGTGTGATCTTTTGTATGCAGCAGAGACTGCAACGTTCGGACAGCCAGAAATCACACTGGGAACTATCCCAGGAGCTGGAGGGACGCAGCGCTTAATAAGGGCTATTGGGAAATCAAAAGTAGTTGCCGCAAGATCAGAGACCTTCTCAGCACAACTAACGGTTGTTTTGTCAGGCAATGCACATGATATTGACCGGGGAGATGATTAGTGCAAAGGAAGCCGAAGCAGCAGGGCTTGTGGCTAAGGTCCTGCCTACAGAGCAGGTCTTTGATGCAGCCTTGAAGACAGGTACGCAAAGTGTTTGGTTCCCTGAAGGGTGACTTAACTGCTATTACAACAATCGTCTAGCGAGCAAGATAGCGAGCTTCTCTGCACCCGTCGTGGCAATGGCCAAGGAGGCGGTCAATGAAGGTCAGTGAAGTACCTTTCACAGCACACTACGAATTACTGAACAGCAACATTGATAGCTGAAGAGCTGGGTCTGAAGAATGGGCTACGATTCGAAAGCAGACTTTACCACGCGACCTTCGGCCTGGAGGATCATGCAGAAGGGTTCCAAGCATTCCTCGCCAAACCCAAGCGTGTAGCCCAGTGGACACACAAGTGATAACCAACCAGCTTGAATGTTGCACAAGATAAATAAGCACCTCATGGTGTTGTAGAGAGTCAGATTGTAGGATAACGATAACTTGATGATGGTATTGTACAGTGTGACGATGTGGCGAGCAACTCGATGGGATGAGCCAAGATGTTAGATCGACAAGTTCATCGAAACCTTTGGCGTTCAATTACAGACTTCTGTCTCGAATCTCGCGAAACACGCCTGTTGCACGTAAATAAACAAAGTGAAGAAAGTAGAGATGCAACCTTACCAATAATACTCCATCACCTCAGCTTGTCCAAGCTTGCGAAGGAAATTCTCGTCGTGTGTGATGATGATTAACTGGAAGTTGGAATGATTCTTCCTCTCGTTAATGATACTTCAAAAAGTTAGCACTTCTTGATGAAAAAGGCCGCCTGTGATTGATCCACTTACTCGACAAGGCTCTCAGCGAGTGCATCGATGTTTTCCACATCAAGAGCGTTTGTTGGTTCATCCAGCGCAAGAATGCCACAGTTTTGACCGAAAGAATCAGAGAGAGCGAGACGGATGATAATCGAAGCCAGCATCTTCTGACCCGCGGAGCATCGTCCACGCATGTCCATCTCGACTTGATCTTTGGTCATAACAACCTATCGAAAAGATGTGAACAAAACAGTGTGTTCCGTGATAGGTAGCACTCACTCGGTAGTTATAGGACCGTTTTGATGCGCCGCCCTCAACGTCGGAGCGGATTTTGATACCATCGATATCTAACAGCGATCGGCACTTGACCACGACAAGATCTGAGGGTACACACCGGTTCCTTGATAAGTTTTATTCCAGAGATGACGCATGGTATCGTTGACTTCCTCCATCTTCAGACCGTGGTATTTCATGATAGCACTAGAGACATCAGATATAGGAACATAGGACCAGGGATATACAGCTTACTTGTCCAGCGCCTTGCCATATTTCTCCAGATCATTATTTGCCATGTCGGACATCTGAGCGGGTGTTAAATCACTCGACTTTACAAATTGAACCAGATTCAGACCTTGACCTTGACCAGCTGGTCAGTATACCGCTTGTTGATCTCCTTGAAGTCACGTAGATCCTTCTCTGTCATCTTAAGCTGCTCTTGGTGGGAACTGATTTCGCCTCCTATATGGGCATACTGCAGAACATGAGATGATGGACTGAGGTGCGAAAGCCAACGAGTTCTTACCTTGCTCTGCATTTCCGTTTCCCTCTGTTTTTCAACCTGGTAACGATCTTCGAAGTTCCTCTTCGCCTTTGCAGCTCCCTCCATATCGCATGAGTCAATTTCAGCTTGCGTAGCTGCTATAATCGCGGGAAAGCTTTCTGATACGAATGTTCCCGTGCAAATTCGCCATCAAACTCCCGCTTTCGCTGATCTCCCGGTCAATCTTAGCTATGGCATCCCGGGCGCTCTCGATATTGGTGACAAGATCCTTGATGTCCTGTTCGAATTGCTCTATCTTGTCGGCACACTCAGCAAGGAAACGGGCTCGCTTGTCGCGAATATATCTGCCAGATGTTAATGGAGTCTTATAACACACGTGCAATAGCATACCGCTCCACGGTTTTATTGAGGTTGTCAAGTTTGTCAACGTTCGTGTTGAGCTCTTGTACGGAACGTTGAGCCTCGCGAATCCTTGCATCAAGGTCGACCATGGCCTGCTGATGCTCTTGCTCAAGCATATCAATAGGAGCTTGCGCCTCCGAAATCTTTGAGTCCAGTTCCTGGATTCATAAGGGCACAAGCAATCTTCAGCATCTAGTAGTTTAGACACCCAAGAACAAACCTTGAGTTTTGAGTGCAAGGTCGCGATCTCGTTGGTCATTGTGACGATACGTTCCTCCATGATATCCTTGTCACGGATCTGATTGGAAAGCGTGTTCTCTTTCTTTTCCATCGCGTGGAGGTCGTTTTCATTCGTCCGCAGCAATTGATTCTGGTGGTCACGCTCTGTCATGAGTGCTTGCCTTTCTCTCTCATTTGAACGGCTGTGAACAGGTTAGCTAGAGAATTGTTTGCTAGGGGAGGTAGACAACGTACATCTCGTTAGAAAGGACATCAAGTTCCCTCTGTACATCATCACCAGTCTTGGCGGTACCGGTAGCGGCAAGCTCCGTTTCCAAGTTTTTGATATCGCTCTTGAGTCGCTCGGTCTCATTCTGGTTACGTGACACGGTAATGGCGGATTGCTTCAAGGAGGCGACTTCTCTAATGTCCTTCTTGAGATCGGTTAGCCTCTGGGCAGCCTGTATACAAATGAAGTTTCAAGTTTCGATAAGTTACAAGGGTATCTTGCCTGCTCTGCCTTCTCACTGATGGACGGAAGATCTTCATCTAAGGCTTTGATTTGCCTCTCCAGTGCTGGAAGCTCGACCGTCCTGATGCGTTCCTTGGTTGTAAATACAGGCATAAGATCGCGGAGCCTCTTCACTTCATCTTCCCACTCTGCAACTTCGGCCTTCTGAGCCTCGACAGCCTCGGGAGAATGATTCTTAATTTGCTCTTTGAGCTGTAAGCGTAATTATTAAGTTATAGCTCGAAAAGAACTCGGGTGATACGTACATATTTCTCAAAACCAGCCATTTCATTGTCATGTAGACCACGGTTGCAGGCAGTACAGCGTTTTTCTTCGCCTGTCCTACTTTTAGAATTTGTTCATACACTTGACTCATGCCCGCTTTGCTCTCACTGTAGCAGGAATCAGCTACCAGTTGAAAAGAACACATAGTAAAACTTACTTTTTGCGGATCTCGAGCTCCTCCTCTGCGAGCGGAAGAGCAGTCTCGAAAGAAATTCCTCCTTCAATCTCATCCTTGAGTTTCTTCTCCAGCTCTACGGCCTGATTAGTTCAAGACGCCCCTTGGATAGGCGCGACTGCTTACTTTCAATTCGTCCCGCTTGCTCTTCATCTCGGATTTTGCGTGCGATAATGTTGTCTCTGCTTGCTGGAGCTCTTTGTTAGCAGCTGCGGCCTCTGTCTCAGCGCCGGAGAGCTCCTCATCTTTCTCCCTATCATCATTGTTGTTAAGCAGGTTATGGTCATCGAATGCAGAGTTACCTTGAGACACGGTCAATATCACGCTCCATCGTTTCCGCTCTCGCATCTTTGCCCATCAACTTCCGGAATTTGACGTTGCACAACTCAAGGCTACGAAAAAAAGTGTCAGAAGACAAAATAAGTTGCATAAGGAACTCACATGTTCTTGGTATCCGATGTCTTACTCCGCACCTCTGCCCGCTTGAGATCCAGACGAGCCCTTGACTCTGCCTGCAAGCTCAGGCCGCGAAGTTCTGTGTTCAGGGTATCACGTTGGTCTTCCATACTTCGTGCCTTCGTGGCCTTCGTGCTCAGGCGCTCATCGAAGTTTCCAGTTTGTATATCCGCTTTGATCTTCTCGAGACGTGATTTCTTTTCTTCGATATCACCAGCAAGAGTGCGGAGTTCAGATGCGAGACTCTGCATCGTGTCGACTGATGATTCAGCTTTGGAAATGGCAGCTTGGCGCTCTTTCTATGATGGGAAAGAGTGTAAAGCATTTTATGAAAATAAAGTAGGACGTAAACATACGATCTGTTCGCGTGTATTTCCTCGCTGCATCCGAAAACTTTCCAGCTCGGTGTGAAGCAGGCGTAACTTGCGACTGTGTTCATCATTCTTGCTGTTCCTTCCGGTCTGTGTGATTGTTAGTGAAATGAAGGGCGCAAGGTCGCCAGGCTAGCGCACCTGCAGCTTATCAAATTCGGACCTCTGTCGACGCTGGAGATCTCCGAGCCGGGAGACAAACTCAACCACTTTCTCGCGCTCGAGAGGAGTGTGGTTGTAACCCTTGATGTTGTGCTTGTCGCTGATGTCACGGATGAGATCTTCGCGTTCTGAGATGCGACGGTCGTGTGCCTGACGAGCAAGTTGAAGAAACTCAATGCAAAAGCAAATGAAACGAGTACCTTGGCCTCTGCGGCAAGTTCTCCATGTTCATTAATAAGCTCCACATGCGACCTTCGCGTCTTTGCAAGTTCATCTTCAAGGTCTTGTCGTTCCATCTCGCGTCTATTGCGAGCTATTTTCTCCTTTTCAACATTCTGGCCAAAATTGCTTAAGCGCTCCTGAAGCTCCTCATCGGTGCCTGTACGTACTCAGTATCAGCCACCCGTGTACAAACCAGGAACAAAAAGTTACCTCCAACTTCTTGCACGCTTTCTTTCGCCTCCAAAAGCTCCTGTCGATAATGTTCCTTCTTTTGTTGCAAATTTTCAACCTTGACGTATAACTCGCGAAATTGGGTAGCGGACTCGTAGAAGCGGGCATTGTTCTTGACGAGTTCTTCATACTGCTTCTTAGTTTCTTCGTACTGCATTTGCTTCCCAGTAATGGTCGCGTTCAGGTCACTGATACGGCCACGGAGCTTGTCAGCATGCGCCTTCTCCTTAGCAAGAGATTCTAAACGTTCTTTGTCCGCTTTGAGGTCTGCAACGCGATCTTTGCGCAGCGATTTTATAGAGTCGAGCGCCTTACTATAACTAGTTCATACCTCAGCTGAAAGGTCATTCCACTTAAGAACAGAGTAACTCACCGCGTGGCTTCGAAAATATCATCAAATTTCTTCTTGAGCGCAGAAGGCTCGGCAAGGGGCCAGTATGAATCCTCTTGATGACAGAAAATTACATTCTCCAGAACAGACTTTGAAACCCCGAGGAGATGGGGGATTTCTGTGTCTATCTCAGCGCACTTCGTAGAAATAGCTCCTCTCTGGTGCAAGCAGGAATCTTCAGACCAGTCTAAAATACAAGTGTCCCTGACCCACCTTCCCGCCCTTTTCGATGTTGCTGTCCGCAAGCGCAAGGATGTTCTCGAGAGTCTTCATGGTTAAGCCGGTTTTCTTCACTGTCACTGAGAGATTCCTAACGACGAGCATCCGTGTGCCATTTGCAGCATGAAATCGTAACTTGACCTGAGCTTTGACTTCCTTCTCATTCGCCATCTTGGGGTCATGGATAAACGCGCCACCTCGAGTGTTTGGGGGCTGGTCACCCGTTGTCGCGTACTTTAGACACTCAATGACAGTCGTTTTTCCACTTCCATTGTGTCCTACTATGACAGTGACTGGCGAGAAAAACTCAATGATGGATATTTGCTTGTCGTCGAAGGAACGGATGCCCCGGATTGCAAGCTTGTCGAGACTCGCCATTTACAATGAGGAGTTCGATGAGTGTTCTGCTTTGGGTATGGGTTTATGTGCTTGTAGGAAGTTCAGAAAATCTCGAGCCTTTGGTCGAAGATAGAGCTGTAATATTTGGAATATTTGGTTTGTGTGGTTTCTGCCTCAGGGGAGAAAAAGCGCGCGTCACGACCACGAATTGTCACGTTCATTCTAATTAGCACGTGACATGATACAACCACGTCACAACACCTCTCCAATAGCTGTATCTTATACTTAAGCTTAAGACTTACAGCATTCTTCCAAAGGTAGGTTGGCCATCAGACTAATAACTTTTCCACGCATATTGACTATTGTGACAAAAGGTGCTGGTGTTGTGACCAGAAGAACAGTACGAGTCCTGTCCAAGTCAATCATGTGGCTCGACCTGTTCCCAGTATGAACAAGTGCTACAAGGTCTACTTGACCGATGCTGAAGGCGAAATCAAGGCTTACGTAATAAGGTCGTGAACAAAGGTACTCGAGAATTGCCGCCTGCGTCGGCAGAAACCTTGCTTGAACTAACCGTTAAGTTTTCAGACTCAGCAGTATTTTAAACACGACGTGGATAGATCAATGTAAATTGAAAACACACTGAAGGACCAAAATGAAATAAAGAGTTGTACTTTGTACTTCTACCAATTAATGCGATGTGCTCAATCATCTCTGTACTTGTTTAAACACATAACAGTTCAAAGAAGGTGGACTCGTCGGTCACAGTGTGTATCAAAGGAATGAAGTAGGTGCTAGTTGGAAGGAAGAAATGCCTTGCATACATATATGAATTTCATGATACAAGAAAAGTTCGCACTACCTTCAAAATGGTAGTGAGTTTTGTGGAGAGAGGACACTACGAAGCAAAGTAGTAAGTCCTGTGCAACAGTGGTGAAAATTTTCTCTACTTACATAATCAGCGGCGGCCCTTCTTGGTAGGTGACTGGTTGGGATCGAAGAATCGCGACACAGTGTGTTTAGAGGGTGTCCCAGGAGTATAGATGGGAGGAGAAATGACACGGATCATTACAATGTCTCCAGTATAAGTGTCGACACCCATGCTTGCTGGCTGGTCAGCCTTTGCAGGGAATGACCAGTGTGTGAGAGTGAAATGTAACTCTACAGTTGCACCTTCGAGAGCGCGGCAGTATTGGCGTGGATCAATCAGATTTCCCTTCATGTCGTATGCTGGAATGGGCACTACACGATGAGTTTTCTTGATGTTCTCAAGGCCACCTTTGGCAGCGTCATTGAAGGTGGGCCAATTTTCAATCAAAAATATGCCATCAAGATCTAAATTCACAAATGGCATCAATCAAATAAATAAATCAGCAAAGAGAACATACCGTCAACCTTGTCAGAGTTCTCCTCTCCATCCTCAGCATCATCGGTGCTTGCCTCACCGCATTGAAGTGGCTGCAAATTCTAACCATGAGAAGAGCTTCACCCAGCAATGGATTTTACTTACTTCGAAAAGTACATGACGCACTTTGAAGCGAAAGTTATCGGTGTATGGAGGAACCAGGCCACGTTTAAGGACAAAACCGTCAGTTGTAGCCACATCCTGCAACCACTTGATGTTGTCCTTGACAACATTGAAGTCGGTCTTGAATGGCTCGATGTCCGGCCATTCATTAGTACATGAAGGCTTGACAGAGGCAAACTCTGGTAAGAAGGAAGAGGCTCCCCTGTAGCCACCATCTGCAGTCAGATAGTAATCACTTGAAGATATCTGCACGACAGAACTGAGGACTGCCATCTCTGGCCCAGATTCTGGTGATGGAGAAGCATGGTCTAATGCATCGAAATTGGGCTTGACAATGAGCCGGTTGGCTTTACCGATGCGAGACCACTGAACATTTTCTCGAACCATATGGTCACCTTCATCAAATCATAGAGTGATCAACAAGACAGACCAAATTTTACAAACATGAATTAATCACCTATATAAAGGCCGGAGCCTAGCAGGCGTTCCCGAATCTGAAGGAGCCGTGCAGGCATTGTAGGGATTCTTGTAGGGGGAGCTGATGACTGTGTCATATTTACAAGTAAAGTCAAGGAACGTGAATGCTGGTATGAAATAAATAGCAGGAAATAACAATCGTCAGGAGCAAAGTGAGCAGATTGCTCACATTTATATGTCAGGAAGTTTGAATGGCCCGTGCACAACAAAAAAAAAATTCATGCTGGTGCAGAACTGCGTTTGTTGATCCCTGCCAAATAAAGTAGTCCTATCATCCAATCTTCCGCTGCTCATGAAGCCTGCACAAGCAGATGACGACATATGCCATCTCAGTGTCAAAGAAATACTTGCACGTTTAAAAGGAGTCATTACCTTCTCCCGTGAGGAACGTCAGAACAAAGACACAATCTTGACCTGAGTACTTGCAGATGCTCCCAAAGAACAGATCATGTTCCTTCGGCAGGCAGGACAGAAGAAGCATGAAGAGAAAATAGGTAAACAGGAAAGCCAGAAAGCAACAAGAAAACGCAAACGAGCAGATTATTCTGCTGCACGTCGGATTGCCCAGAGGCTCGAGAACTTGGATGAGGATGGCACTGATGAAGTATCGGTGAAGGACACATATGACCCTAAAAGGTTCTTGGAAATTCCTTCAGTAATGGACATAAAAAGCTGTTACCGACAGTTCTATGATGCGACTTCGAATGCAGCACTGGCTAGCAGTATATGCGGTGTTTGTGCACGGGAGGTTGGAGTCATGGACGACTCAGAGAAGATGTCCAAACTTCATTTTAATGATATCCCCAATATACACCGACTTCGTCCTTCAACTCCCCATCCTGCTCATGATCTCTACAATGGACGACTTCTAGAGCCTGCTGGTGTCACATCCGAAGGCAATGATACCTTTGTTAACATCTGTCATTCATGTTTACAAGATCTCAAAAGTAATGGCAACAAACCGCCGCAATACGCTCTTGCCAACAACCTGTGGATCGGAACAGTGCCATGGCAGCTTCAGGTGCTTACTTTCCCGGAACAGCTTCTAATTGCACTACTATACCCCCGTGTCTTCATGTTCAAACTCTTTCCAAAGAAGATTGGAGGTGTTCGAGACGCATCCACTCTTCAGCGCGGAATGCGTGGAAATGTCAGCACCTATGATATGCCACAGGAAGGAGTTAGTTTGATGCTCCAAGGGAAGCTCATGCCACGCACACCTGCTGTACTGGCATCCCTTATCTCTGTAACATTCATTGGCCTCGGTAATCTGCCCCGACACTGGATGTACACCACATTTCGAGTGAGGCATCAGGTTGTGTTTGAAGCACTGCGGTGGTTGAAGAAGAATAATACCAAGTACTATGGAGATATCGAGATCAGTAGTGCTCGGATCAACGAACTTCCTGAGGATGACATACCACAGGAAATCATTGGAATAGTGCGCCAATCATCGGATGTTGGAGTGGTCGATGAGGAGAGTGCAGGATATGTTCCAAATGATGAAGGCAACTCAGATGCAGAGCAACCAGGTAACTGTTACGATCGTCAGCCCCATCATACACCTTTACAAACGTCACAATGCAGCACCTATAGGACCGGTGGATGAACTATTATCAAGCAGTCAAGCTGATTCAGTGCGAACAAAAGGTTAGCATCCATGCATATGCACGTCAAACTTCTTACAGACATCGCAATATAGCAACTACAGCACCTGAGGATGTACCATTACACAAACACAAAGGAAATTTAACAGAAACAGAAACAGAAACAGAAGGTCAGCACTGATGTCGTTACACATGTTAACTCTAACTTACCTCCGCCCTCATAGAACCTGATGTAATCCCATTACAGGTGTCCGGTGCAATCGATACAGACATGTCCAAACTGACAGCTACTGAGCTGATGTCGTGGGGCCTTTTGAACCTGTGGAATGAGGGAAAAGAGGGAGGCTATGCTGTGCGTCATGGTCAACAGCCAGTTAGTGATTTCCCTCCAGATCAGAAGCGCACCGCGGAAGGGAAAGAAAATCACAATTTCTTCGAAAAGGCGTTTCCCTGCTTGTTTCCGTATGGAGAGGGAGGAATTGAGGCAGCAAGGGCTGTCAAGGTTGACTTTGGAGAGCATATCAGATGGGCTTTGCGCTACCATGACCAGCGATTCAGAAGACACGACACCTTTCCTTTTGTTTCATTTGGAATCTTGCAACGGCGGCAAGCTCTTGGCTCTGCACGTCTTCAGATGCGCCGTCAAACATTTGACCTTGATGCAAAGATCTTATCCACTGTTACACTGGAGAAACTCGAGACAGCACAGAAGGAAGAAGAGAAGAACGTACCAATATCTGATCCTGCCATTCAGCTACTCAAAAAGCATATATATGCAACCGGTGGGCGTGTCATGGGATCAGACCAATCTCGCTATCAACTGCGGAGTCAGATATGGTCTACGTGTATCATGCTAAACCCACCTTCACTTTGGATTACGATCAACCCATATGACCTGCATGACCCCATAGCGCAGGTTTTTGCTGGGGAAAATATCAATATGGACGATCTTGCTGCTACTCTGAACCCTCCTTCAAAAGAGAAGCGAGCACAGAACATTGCTCTTGACCCATATGCCACTGCCAAGTTTTTCCACTTCATGATTCGGACGATTCTACGCACACTTTTTGGAGTTGAAGCCACTCAGCACCAAGTACACCAGATAGCCATTCCATCTCCGTACAAGTGCGTTGATTCGCCGGTGATCTGACAACCCGTTTGGACATGCTGAAAATCAGGATATTGCTCTGCATTAAATTCTGCTGGTTCTCTTCCTTCCAAACGAGCTCGTATTTCCGTTCCTGCACTCCAAGTGTCTTGCACTTTAGTTGTTTGATGTGTCGTTTGTTCCATCAACTGTTTGCTCACATACGCTCTGAAGTCACTTGTACCACATTTTTCATTGCATAGAATCATGCTTTCGTATCGTATACAGTTAGGTGATCGTTTGCTTTCATTGCTACTATCATCGTTGTATTGAATTTGCTGCGATTGAGTCCAATGCTCCGTAAAGAGTCGTATTGGTGTTTTTGGGCCTGTTACTGCATATTTTGGCGTCATCGAATCTCAAGGAAGAGGCAGCCTTCACCTTCACATGCTTATATGGCTGAAGAATTCACCGCCTAGTGAAGAGATGGAAGATCTTCTACAACAAGAGGAATTTCGTGATCGCATCAAAGCATTCATCAAGGCCAATCTTAGAGCGTACCTTTCTGGTTTCGAGTCTGCAGAGAGTATCAAGAATATTTCCAATGATAACGAGGTCGCTTGGTCCCGTCCTCCTAATCCAGACTCTGCCACTTATGACATCGACGCAATGGAACTTGAGCGAAGAGTGGCTCGGACAATGCAAGTACACACCTGCGAGTTTCGTCGCTGCTTGGTACCTGATAAAAATGGTCAATATCGGTGCAAACGGAGAGCACCATTCGAGTTGTCTGAAGAAGATTGCATTGACGAACAAGGTCATTGGAAATCAAAGCGGCTTTTTGGTTTCCTGAACGGATGGGTCCCTGCTATCACCCTCAATGCACGATGCAACAACGATGGGAAGTTACTCACTAATGGCACTGATACCAAAAATGTGACATTCTATGTGACCGTCTACCAAACGAAGAAGCAGGGTAAGCATTACAACATGTCCGCACTGCTGGCAAAGGGTTACGCATATCACTCTCACCATACGGCATATCTCGATAGTCTTCGTGACAACCAGAGACTGCTACTGTTCCGACTGATTCACACCATCAATCGGGAGCAAGAACTGGCTGCCCCAATGGTCATTTCATACTTAATGGGGTGGGGCGATACTTACCGTTCTCATCACTATTCCCCAGTCTACTGGTCATCATTCGTTTCAGCATTATTGAAGGTTTTTGCTGCTCTTAATCGCACCAAAGGGTCTGAAGTGGAGGGGAAGGATAGTAATAGTGGCGGAGGCGCAGCAAGGTGATTGTGGTGAAATTGAAATTCGAAGTTGATGCTGACAAAACGCTTACAGCATTTCTGGCATTGACACAAATGGGACAAATCTGATGCAATCAAGTGACACTGGCAATGCTGAGAATGACAAAGGTACTGAGCTTGAGGTTCGTCCTGATACCAACAGACTTATATTCGCAAATCCAATTGATAACACCAGGAAAATGGCGAGACCGTGACACTTTCAATCGACAGGGGTGGCTGTATACGCAATAAGTGTCAAGTGACCGATTACTGCCTCCGAGGCCATGCCCTAGAGAATGCAAATGTGATATCGTTCTTCACCAATACTTATGAGGGAGATGTCGATGCCAGGACACGTGCAGCTATGCAGTCGGATTCACACCTCGAAGATGTGTCTCATGGCCCACGTCCACGTGGGTGACCTCGCAATGAACGTGTTCAATATCTGTCCACCCATCCAAAGCATGGCATCAAGCAACGTATCATTCGTTCGCAAGGCCACAATACTTTGCCTAATTTCATTGGCCGATATTTTCCTCGTCGAGATGACCCAGCAATATACCCATTCTACTGCGCATCTATGCTTCTTCTGCTTAAGCCATGGCGCAACATTGCCACAGATCTCAAATCCCCTGAACAGACTTGGCAATCAGCATTCGAGGAGTTCTATTCAACAGCATCACAAAGCGTACGGCACATGATTTCAGGAATTCAGTACTTCTATCAGTGCGAGACATCAGCGCAAAACACTCAGGGCTCAGCTACCCAATTGACCTTGCCGCGAGATGAAGAAGCTGTGCAGGGTGTAACTGGAGAACTCGAACTAGAAGAGGATGCCCTACATGACCTCACGCCAATGGCCCTGACAGAGGAGGGTCTTCAAGACCTCATTGCATCTCAACTCCCAGTGCGAGAGGAAATTCATGCCCGCGTTGCAGTGGAATTGGCCAAGGGAGCAAAGATATTCTCCAATGATTCTTCCAAATGGACACTTGCAGATGGCGATATCAAAATAGCCAGTGCTAATGAGGACGACATGAAAAAGCTTTCGTCTTGGAAAGCCCAAATGGAGTCAGACGTCAATCTACAAAATGCCACTCCAGGCAGTGACGGACCTCAGTCAGCTGATGCACCAACCAATACCGGGTCTGTCAGCTGTCTGATAGACTCAGGTTTAGCTGCCGCTCCAATGGTAACCTCAATTGACTCACCGGAAGCTGCTCTGCCACCAGTGGACCCCTCCATGCTGAAAGCCGACCAATACAGAGCCTATGATATTGTTGCTTGGCATCTTGATCAAACACTGGCAGGGAAATCACCACCACCGCTTCGAATGATCATCCATGGTGAAGGCGGAACAGGAAAATCAAAAGTTATTCAAACCATCACGGAATACTTTGCTTACAAGGGTGCAAAACACATGCTACTGAAAGCTGCATACACTGGAGTTGCAGCATCTTTAATCGATGGGAAAACGACACATACCATTGCGATGATTTCCCAAAGTGACTCAAAAAAGGCCATTAGTGACGAGACTAGAGGAAAGCTGCAATGCTTTTGGAAGCACTTTTGCTATCTTATTGTTGACGAAGCCTCCATGATCGCAAAGACCTTTCTTGCAAATCTGTCAAGAAATATCGGAATCGGCAAGATGGAGACAGGAAAATCACCTTCTAGTCATTCATTTGGAGGCATAAACGTTATCATATCTGGTGACTTCCATCAGTTTCCACCCGTCGCAACAGCGCTCACAGAGGCCCTCTACTTCCCCATCAATTTCATGCACTCGACAGAAGCACAACTCGGCCGGACTATTTTTGAAGAGTTCACGACTGTCATAATCTTGACAGAACAAGTCCGCGTTACTGATGAAGTCTGGCATGATTTTCTGCAACATCTTCGAAATGGTCAAGTCCAAGAGCGTCACATCAAAATGCTGCGTACCTTGGTGTTGTCAGATTCCCACTGCCTGCCCACCGACTTCACGACTGAACCATGGAACGATGCTGCTTTGGTCACACCACGACATGCTGTTCGGAGGTTGTGGAACGAGGCAGCAATTCGAAAACACTGTCAGGAAACAGGCCGTCAACTCTTTATTTGTGCAGCAGAAGATACCATTAAAGGCAGTCCATTAACGCTACAAGAGCGTTATGCAGTGGCGATGCTGAACAGCAACAACACCACACGAAAACGAAAAAAGCGCCAAGACCTGCCAGATGTGGTTGAGATGGCTGTTGGGATGAAGGTGATGGTGACACAGAATGTTGAAACAGACCTGGATGTTACCAATGGCGCTCGAGGAACAGTCGTTGATATCATTCTTCATCCAGATGAACCAGCACCTGGTGACGAGAGCTTGGTGACTCTGAAGTACTTGCCGGCATATATCTTGGTCAAGCTGAACAGAACACGTGCCTCACAACTAGAAGGTCTTGAAAATTCCGTGATACCAGTGGAGACGACAATGAAATCTTTCCAGATCAAGTTAACAACATCCAAAGGAAAAGAAATCAAACGCACTGTGCGGCGGAGGCAGTTTCCCATGACAGCTGCCTATGCATTCACAGATTATCGATCTCAGGGACAAACCATACCTTATGTCCTGGTAGACATTGCAACACCACCAACCGGAGGGCTAAATCTATTTAACCTATATGTTGCCCTTTCACGGAGTTCTGGGCGGTCAACAATTCGGTTACTACGCAACTTTGATGAGGGGCTTTTCAAGAAATGTCACTGTCTTGAACTTCTAGCAGAAGATGATAGGTTGAAAGAACTTGATGAGCAGACCAAGGTTTGGTGGGCAAAGATGGGAAGAGACACTAGATAGCACCAACAGCAACAGATGTATGGAGTCCAAACGAGCTACATTACGTCATGTGATCACGTTCTCACTCCTTTTGCTTCCTGTGCCGAAGGCACAACGGGTGTTGGACTAGTACAAATACAATAACCCATGCATCACGTGGATACTCGGAAGTTGCCGGTTGGTCGAAAAGTGTCGACTAACACAGCGGCGCTAGAGATATTTAAGATAGGTTTTAATGTTGTACAGAATGCAAAGTCCATTTCTAAAATTTAAATTGACATAAATATGGGTACATAACTTCAAATTTTGTCAGTGTTTTGTCCAAAATACAAAATATTAAGCTTTGACAGCTATTTTTACGCTGACCATACGTCAGCGAAAATAAGAAATATAGTCAAATTTTCAGCGTCTGCTTGAATTTGAAGTTATATTATGACATTTAACTTGGGACAATTACTTTAAGTTTGGTCCATGGCCAAAGTATTAAGTTGTGTCAAACAATTAGACCCTCCCGAAAATATCAAGTTCAGGGTGGCAACAAAATTCAATGACAAAACTTCAAACATTGTCTTCAGATTAAATGAATCGCCCGATCATCGCCCACCCTTCGCCCACAAACCTGCCACAAGAACGCAAAAGATTAAATATATTTATGACAGTACAAGCTGAGTCAATAGTACTAGGTAACTTCAGTCGCGAGATAAGGATAAAATCACTGCGTAACCGTCAGAAACCCTCCATCGCGCGAAGTGACTGACGACCCAAGACACCTTCGCATTTTCAAGGCGATTTTCGAGGTCCGTCGAATACAATTTTGCCGGAAAATCAGGGTACAATGAGAAGGGATCGACGATATGATGGTCTAGCGGGATATGTCGCTGTACAGCAAACAATAATTCTCCTGTCAACGTACTATATATGTATTTGATATTAGCGGGGACAGGGGTTAACGAGCGATCTCCACGAGGATAGAAGAAAATCTGGCTGTTACCCACGTGTGTAGACGCCTTGCTGTAGATAACACCTTCGAACTTAAGTGTAGCACGTAATACTGCCGTTCGTCGTCTGATGAGGGTATACAGGTCCTCAGGTACCGCACTAGTTGCTGCACAGTCGGCAACCATGATGGTATCATTCATGGGATCTTCGGCAAGCTCGTGAATAGAATTTGTAGCGTTCTTGTTAAACACTCGATCAAATAAGACTCCACACTCTTGAATAGCAGGCGGACAGTCTGGTCGGGCGAGCCAACAGCGAAGTCTGGCAGCCTTGATATACGAAAGAAGCATTGTGTTTTCAAGTTCCCCTAAAAGAATGTAAGTCCGACTTTCTCGTTTGTGTTTTGATGAGGACGTACCAAATTTGTGATTGATAGGAATGCGTTGTATGATTCCAATCAGACGTTCGAAAGGAAAGCACCACCACGAGTGCGCAGGCCCGAATAGTAATAGATAGTCATATATGTGGAAAGATGCATGGTGATTTGGTCGCAGAGAGAAGGTGGGATGAATTTCCTGCAACTTCCCGACATAAGCAGCGATATGTGAGCGATAGGCTTGAGCCCTTCTTGCCGACATTGTTCGCGCACAAGCAAGATACACTGCACAGACTAATTCCATAGTGTGATCGAGCATAATTCTGAGATGAACAGCGAGTTCGTCAGAAGAATGCGAGGTACCGGCTCCCCACAAGCTCACGAGGGCGATGGGAAGGTAGATCGTGATAAGGGATCGCCACTCATCAGCCTTAATCGTTCCAGCAGATGCCTCGCCAAAATTCTTGGGGACTGAACCAAGCCAAGTTGGTGTGGTCGTTTCGCGGATAACGTTACGGATTCGTTCGAGTACTTCTGCTGTCTCGAACGAACGAACTTTTTGAGGGGCAGCTAAAGGTTGTCCACGACGCTGTGAAGTACATGTGTTAAAACCTGAAGACAAGAATCATCGCGGTGAAGAGCTCACCCAATTAACAAGAGCCTTGACGTAGTCAATCTTCAGCGTTCTGCCAACTTTCTGGGGCATACAATGCAGAGAACTGCAGGCAAACTTCAATGGTCCTGAATTCTTGTGAGACAGAGCGCTTTTCAGCTTGTCAAAGCATTCCTCCACTTGCTGATCGTTGCCAGAACCTATATGAGATACGAGGAGGGTGCGAATCACAGATATCTGTGTTAACTCCTTGGCTGTCATTGTCCCGGGAACTTCGCCAAAATCACAAGCAAATGCCGGGGAGGGCGATGTCGATGTGATCGACTCTGAGGTTAGACCGAGAAGATTTCGGGTGTGATGTTGGACCAAGCCTTCCAAGATGCAGTGCATTGGATCAATGACAAGTTGCCGGGAAGGGTCCCAGTATAGTAAACGCCAGAGTTCGGAATAGCGCACGCCATGGGCCTTAAACAGTCTTTCACGTTCAGAGGATGTAGCGGCGTCTCTCCACTGCTCAGCATATTCTCGCAGTTTTTCCCTATCCCGAGGTTCCCATTTCTCGAAGTCGACTCTTCCACAGGTAGACTTGTGATAACAATTGCACGCACTGCAGTAGAAGTGACTGCCGACCCCAGCCATAGAAGCAATATGACGAGCGGCGGGAAGGTCACAAACAACCGCGGCGACGGCACTACGAGTAAGCCGGCCATGGGGGTAACAAGCGGTGTTGGAGAACTTGATACCGCGCTGCCATGCATCTACCAAATCATTGATGAGCGGACGGATATAGTGGTTGAGGTTTTCTAGTGACGGCTGCTTCGGACCTGGTATGATACCTGCAAGATACATATTCTCCGGCTTGTATCTGATATCCAATGGTAGATTTAAGCACGCCATAGAGATAATTCCGCATGATGTACTAGCTCCGCGGATATTCAGACCTTCTGGATTGAAAAAATCCACATGAAGAGCGAAAACATAGCGTCCTTCCTCCCCTCTATCAACAAAAAGTGAGCCTGGCTGAGGACCACTGAACTGACGGAGAAATTGAGCTTCAAAGGGGGTTTTGACGAAGGACGGATGAGGGGAATCGATGGAGTCCATGAGATCGTCGCATGCCTGATCCATCACGGCCTCGATATCTCTACGAGAGAGGAGACCGAACAAATAATCTTTGAAATCATGGTACAAAAAAGTCTTCCTAGGTCGCAGTTCTCCATCAGTACCAACAAGCAAAGCCTCGCCACATACGGTCGTGGGCGTAGGACGATGCGTGCACCGTTCAGGATACACTGGGGTAGTCGAACCTGGTCCATAAGTCGGTGCATAGGTGCAATGGCAGCTGCAGACAGCGTACGGGACGGTTTTTCCGTTGAGATGGAATCTGGCCTCGGCGCTTTCTGAGGTCATTGGGATCTGCTTCAGGATATTTGTGTGGGAGGAGTTAAGGCCGTTATCTGACCTCTGGAATGCGAGAAACAGTACGATGGACATTATCTTCATGATTAGATCGCAACTGCTCCTACTGACCCCTATAATGACTCTGCATGCGACACCAAGGAAGAGAACGATTTGGGTTATTTCATCTAAATTATTAACTGGAGCTTGTGGAAGGGTATCTACTGATAGATAAATAAAGGACGACATGATGATCTACACGTTCACTTACAGGTACTGATCTCGACGGGTCCATCATCCGACGGCTTGAAACTGTTTAACTGGGCTGCCAATACATCTATCCGTGATTCGATCGCCTTCTTTCGTGTAATGACGATATCGGTCTGTCGACTGACGTTTTGCATAGCTTTACGAAGTAAATGTAGCTCGCGACCAACGTGATCAATGCTACCAGAATGCAGCAACGAGCGAAAGCACTGTTGGATCCGGAATTCGATGTTATCAAGGATAACTAATGCCTTCGCGGTGCGCCGATTGTATCCTGTTGTCGAGGCAGGTACTGTGTCACGTTTTGAAGTATGCGTGGTAAGGGACGATCGATTTGGATCGACAGCAATAGCTGCTCGACCGGTAGCGAGCTCGCCAGTACAAACTGTCGAGCTCAAAGGAATATTGACCGGTATGTCCGCGGCAAGGGTCAAGCGACTAAGATTGTCGGTGATGGCGGCAATTGATGATGGGTTATCTGCGATGGTGCATGCGGAAAGTTTGGAGACAACGGAATCTATGTGAACGATCTCACGTTCCGCTTTTACACGCAGAATATGAGACGCGAGTGAACGTTCGGCCATGAGCACCCCTTTTGGTGCACCTTTTTCGTCATATCCACCTTTGACAATGCACTCCTTGCACACGCATCGTTTGAGCGTTGCACGAGCCGCGGGCATTGAGAACTAGGGATGTGGGTGGCCAGGTGATTGTAAGTGAGTAGATTCTGGTAAAGCTGGACTTAAATGAGAGATAAAAAAAAACAAGAAAAAAAGGAGCAACTCACGAAGAAGGCGTCGGAGACAACGAAGTACAAGGCGACTGCCTATATGGACACTATTCGGATGCAAGACAAAGGACAATAGAATAATACGTACCGTAATCCAAGAGAATAACGAAATTCCGGCACAATGAATAAAGTAGTCGCACAAAAGGCGCAGGCCTAACGAACGTAGCGCATCCGGTCGTATCGAGGAGAACGCAATGGGAACGATGAGCTCAACAGTACAAACGATCGAGCTCGAAGCGATCAAAGTGTGAAGTGCACTTCCAGCGATCGGCCACATCGTTCTTTACCTAGGCTTGCGCTTATGTGGGTGACCAATTGGTCGTTCACGTGTGCACCTACGTATGGTCTAGCGGAGGGTATTCTTAAGGATTATCCAAATCCGAACATGTCTCCGCATCGTCGGGCGTCAAGCTACTAGGTGGACACGCAAGCAGAGCTTGCCCATCCAAACGAACATGAATCCATCGAGGGAGCAACTTTGGAACTTCGTGGCGCGTGGAATGAAGACAGTAGTGTATAATTGATGTGTGCTCGATAGTACAAACTATCGAACTCGAAGAGATTGATGACGAATGATCTCGACGGTACAGACCATCGAGCTCAAAAAAGTCAGGGGAAAGATGATACTGTCACAACCGTACAAACGATTGTGAAGTAAGTAGTAGTCGGTTGAGGAGTTAGTTGGGACATTGGCGAATTTCGAGATATCGCAACAAATAGCTACAAATAATGTTATGTCAGCATTTGGATGATTGAGACTAAGTCGCCCACCGAAAGAGAGGCGTTAATGTGGTGTAGACAGCTCGATAGTTTGTACTATTGAACCTGGGGAGATTGGAGATCGATGAGCCCGACGGTACAAACCGTCGAGCTCGAAAAAATCAGGAGTAAGATAAGATAATACTATCACAACCGTACAAACGGTTGTGTAGTGGTAGCTAGTAAAGGAGTTAGTTAGAACTTTGGCGAATTTGGGATGACGCGACAAATAGCTACAAATAATCTTATGTCATCATTGACCTGATCAAGTCGCCCACCGAGGGTGTGCCAAATAGTCCTAAACTCTTACGTCATCATTCCAATCCTTTTGAGATCAAGTCCTTCGCTTTCGGCTTCCCTCATCTAGATGGACTCAACAGTTTGTACTGTCGAGATCAACATTCACTTTCGATATACCTTCGAGCTCGACGGTTTGTACCGTCGAGCTCATCGATCTACAATCTCCCCAGGTTCGATAGTACAAACTATCGAGCTGTCTACATCAACGCCCCTCTTTCGAACCGAGGTGGGCGACTTAGTCTCAATCATCCAAATGATGACATAAGATTATTTGTAGCTATTTGTCGCGTCATCCCAAATTCGCCAAAGTTCTAACTAACTCCTTTACTAGCTACCACTACACAACCGTTTGTACGGTTGTGATAGTATTATCTTATCTTACTCCTGATTTTTTCGAGCTCGACGGTTTGTACCGTCGGGCTCATCGATCTCCAATCTCCCCAGGTTCAATAGTACAAACTATCGAGCTGTCTACACCACATTAACGCCTCTCTTTCGGTGGGCGACTTAGTCTCAATCATCCAAATGCTGACATAACATTATTTGTAGCTATTTGTTGCGATATCTCGAAATTCGCCAATGTCCCAACTAACTCCTCAACCGACTACTACTTACTTCACAATCGTTTGTACGGTTGTGACAGTATCATCTTTCCCCTGACTTTTTTGAGCTCGATGGTCTGTACCGTCGAGATCATTCGTCATCAATCTCTTCGAGTTCGATAGTTTGTACTATCGAGCACACATCAATTATACACTACTGTCTTCATTCCACGCGCCACGAAGTTCCAAAGTTGCTCCCTCGATGGATTCATGTTCGTTTGGATGGGCAAGCTCTGCTTGCGCGTCCACCTAGTAGCTTGACGCCCGACGATGCGGAGACATGTTCGGATTTGGATAATCCTTAAGAATACCCTCCGCTAGACCATACGTAGGTGCACACGTGAACGACCAATTGGTCACCCACATAAGCGCAAGCCTAGGTAAAGAACGATGTGGCCGATCGCTGGAAGTGCACTTCACACTTTGATCGCTTCGAGCTCGATCGTTTGTACTATCGAGCTCATCGTTCCCATCGTTCCCCCCTCGATAGTACCGTGGTCTAAGTCTACGCTTTTGACTTTCGATCTATCGTTTCCTGAGCTCGATGGTTTGTACTGTTAAGCTCATCGTTCATGGCCTAGGGAAGGCCATAGGGCACTACATCGAACACCACTTCTGTTTTTCCGCGCTGCGATCCTCTGGATCATGCGAGTCCAAACATCTCAACTCCTCCACCGTACATACAGCGGAGGAGGATAGCAGCTCAAAGTCTTTCATTAGTGAGTACGTTATTCTCTACAGATTGCAAGAAAGTAACTTCCTCCCTAGAATCATCTCTCGTCACGCCGTTCAATACTATGCCACCGCAACTTTCATCCACTTGAATGGCTCTTCCGAGATCGTCAATCTCTCCACTTGACGCTTGGTCAGACCAGCGAGCCACACTTCGTTATATAAAACTTTAGGCAATCCATCGACTTGTGCCCTGGAAGTCGTCGGATTCCCAGCTGCGCGTATCCGCTTCATTGGTTTTGAGCCTTGAGGGGCGAAGATATCGTCGTCCACAAGTCTTTGGTGATCGATGATGTCCATCTCTCGTTCTACCGCTCGGCGCCATACCATGTTCTTCACACGAAGAACAGTTTCAATGTCATTTTCCACATCGCTTTCTTCCGAACTCATACCGCCTTCTCCCAACGTCTTGACCAGTTGCTGAAGCCACCGCCAGGCTGAGAAGTCTTCTTCGGTTTCATCGGCCGTTTTGACGAGATGGTCGACAACCGCTACCCTACGACGATATTTCTAAGAAGGCGTCAGCACCACAATTATCTGGAGATTGCGAGCATACATTTCTCCGACGCGTCGTCTGACGAGTCGCCTTCAGTGTTTCGTCCTTTTTCACGATCAACCTTTGCTCCAGCTCTGTAGGGGTCTCCAATGTACCCTTCGCTGTGATCTTGGGCTGCGCGGCCGTCCAGATCGTACACAAGCGCTTGTAGCGATCATGAAGGATTTCCCTGAAATACGCCTCGGACCTCTGGAATGGCCACCTCTCTTCACTACACCTTCTCTGTATTTCTTCGAGGAGCAAATCGATAATTTTGCTATTCCAGGGGGTTTTGAACCCATTTTTGAGGTCAAAGGCAAGATTTTTTAGATCGGGACCTGGGCCATCTTCGTATTCATACGAGTATACATCCTCGCGATTTGCTGTCTCATGGATTATGAAATCGGCATCTTGAGCGATCTTGAAAACATCTTTGAACAAACGCCGCACTTCTCCCTACTTTAATGTAAGTGAGATGAAAGTGGATGCCATGTCGCGGCTTACCAAAAGAAAATCTCTTTCGCAGTTCAGTTCGGCAGCCTTTTCTCGCCGGATTTCTTCATCCTCTATCTTTTTCTTCCAGGGACTGCGCTTTTTGACACCTGGGAAGTCTTTCTCGATGAGAATGCGCCTCAGCGCGGCCTCCACACCTCTTGCGATCGTATCTTCCATACTGGCACCAGGTGAAGCGTCACGTTGTTGACGTGGTGGTGTATCTCTCTCGAAGGATTGTTCTTGATGAATTTCCTGCGTGTCTGACTAGTATTGTGAGTCTACATTACATCTGATACACAAGGTACTCACCTCCACTGTTACTGATACAAGCCGAGTCCTGCGCGATATTCCGCGAATTCTCTTTAACTTCTTAATGGCATCAAGGCATGGGGTGCCTAACGTTGACTTTGCGGATGGATGGGGGCTGTTATCCATTTCTATATCCCTATCCTGTAATCTGTAACTCCTGGAAAATCGCTGTTCCATCTTGGCTAGTTCGCTTTCTTTTTCAGCCTGGATGATTTTCAGCATACTCATGAGCCCATGAATCTATATCCTCACCCTCAATTTATCAACTTCGTGTTTCAGCCTCTGCTCCATCTCGTCGAATCTCACGTCCTCGCGTCCTCGGAACTACGTGGTTGTTATCAACTGTCTTTCGCGTCAAGTTATTCGCCTTACCTCTTCTTCTTTTTTCTTACTGAATTCTTCTTCACGCCGAGCTAGTTCTTGTTCAAAGCGCTTGCGACTATCCTCTAGAATTTTCTGCATGCTAGTTTCTACTGCCTCGCGATTCGCGTGGCTGGCCGCTTCACGACTTCTTATACGATCTTCAAGCTGTTGCTGGTGCTCGGCGCGGCTAGCCTGCCACCGTCATCAGCGGGTGTCTGCTGTTCGAACGTCTAAATGATTTACCTCGAATTCTTTGGTGAGTTGTGCTTCCCGCTCTCTCTGAGCTGCCTCCCACTGCTTTCTCATCTCTTCCATGTTGTGCGTATGTTGTTGTTGCAGGTTTTGAGCCTCCTACACGGCCATAAGCGAGATATTCATAATGTCTAGTGAGCTTACTACGAACCTTTTCCATCTCATACCTCATTTTGTTGATCTGCTCCGTTTGACTGTACACCGTTTCGCGCAGTTCCACCGAGTAATCTACTTCTTTGATACGGCGCTTGTCTGATACCTAGAACAGATACTGAGCTCGACATCAACTTCATACATCCGGGCGTACTGTTTTGAGCCTTTCCCGCTTATCGGACTCAGTTGGCGGATGTCCTGTGGCATTATCTAGGTCCATACGGGATGCCTCCCTCTTGTCCATCCGAGTCAGTTCCTGTTAAATCCCATTCCATATGATCGGACTGAATTGGAGTCTGAAACGCGGCATAATCTTCCATATCATCATCAAACAAGTTCGCATCATGGGATGTTTGGACGTCTTCCTGCTCAAGCCGTGACATGTTGAGTTATGGGCAAGAGGTGTAGATCACGTATTAGTTTCTGGGCTCAATATGCGTCATCGCACTTATATGCAGCCCTAACAATAACATTGTGATGTCATCACATCTGCTTTTTGTGCGTTCTGTATTGTTAACGATTCTTACTTATCAGGCTAGGTCGGACGATCGGGGGCAATTGCGCCTTAAAACTAAGTCTGTTCACAAAGTCTAAGTCTAGGATCAGGCAGTTTTACGACACTGTACTATTAGATTTATTGTCCGCGGTTGCTTCATTCCATGAAACAAATAAAGACAACTGAATCCAGTTTGCGAGTTTGCAGGGTGCTCCGCGCGGAGCGTGCTCGGTTTGAGGTTAGTAAACTACTATAAGATAGCCCATTCTCATCGCCCACTCTCATCGCCCACTTTCATCTGTCCAGATTTCTCAGCGCTGGTCGCCTATAGCTAATTCCATTGGTCATTCCTTTATTACGATGGTCAACACTCGCACGTATATCTTACCCACATCGTCGGCAAGTTATCTTAATTCTCTCTTTGTCTTTTACTCACACCACCTTAATCAGACTCTTGAATTCCATGTGCGGTGTAGGCTATATTCTGCATCGTGGAGCAGACCTCGCCAGGTTACCATGCTTACGCGATGTTCTGATCGCTCGCGCAACTGCCAAGCGCTTTCCCATTCCCGAGAGCCTCTTGAACGACGCTTCTGTGCAACCTTACGTACACAACTGTTTCGTCACTCTTCATGAAGGGAGATGTATCTATCAGTTCTGTATTTTTTTCAAGCGGCATTGTCACTTGAGAATCAACACCCTTCTCAGCAGCGGTGACAATGTATTCCGAGGCGATGCAGCTATCACTAGAGTTGGCACAAGCGCCGGCTCTGTTGTAAACATGCTGAGCAAGGGACAACGCGCTGGCCGACTTTATCATGTACAAGTGAGTACATAGCGACCGATATTCAGTCCTCACTGATTTAGAATCCATCAGCTTTATGCGAAACATTCGATATCATGGAAAACTGCCACGCTCTCTCACGCTCGTGAAACCCTTGAGCGCTCGCATCAATCATCGGCTGACAGGTTCATAGTTTGTAGACTCGGACTCGGACGTTAATAATAATAGTGTTTAATGAATTTCTTGAGTCATTAAATTGAGAACCGAATATCGCTACAAGTCCAAGTTGGCCAGTCACGACAATACAAATCATCGTGCCCTGCAAGTTGGATTGATTGAGGACAACTTTTCCGAGCTCGATGTTTTGTACCCCCGAGCTCATCAATCTAAAATATTTTCAAGCTCGATAGTACATACAATCGAGTGTCCACATAAACGCCCCTCTTTCGGACATAATATTATTTGTAGCTGTTTGTTGTGTCATCGCCAAGGTTCCAACTGTCATCGCCAACCAACTCCTTTACCAGCCTACCACACAATCGTTTGTACGGTTGTGATAGAGTAATCTTACTTATTTTACCCCTGACTTTTTCGAGCTCGACGGTTTGTACCGTCGAGCTCATCGATCTCTAATCTCTTCGAGCTCGATAGTACAAACTATCAAGCTGTCTACATTAACGCCCCTCTTTCGGACTGAGTGGGACTTGGTCTCAATCATCCAAATGCTGACATAACATTATTTGTAGCTATTTGTTGCAATATCTCGAAATTCGCCAAAGTCCCAACTAACTCCTTAACCGACTACTACTTACTTCACAATCGTTTGTACGGTTGTGACAGTATCATCTTTCCCCTGACTTTTTTGAGCTCGATGGTCTGTACCGTCGAGATCATTCATCATCAATCTCTTCGAGTTCGATAGTTTGTACTATCGAGCACACATCAATTATACACTACTGTCTTCATTCCACACGCCACAAAGTTCCAAAGTTGCTCCCTCGATGGATTCATGTTCGTTTGGATGGGCAAGCTCTGCTTGCACGTCCACCTAGTAGCTTGATGCCCGACGATGCGGAGACATGTTCGGATTTGGATAATCCTTAGAATACCCTCCGCTAGACCATACGTAGGTGCACACGTGAACGACCAATTGGTCACCCACATAAGCGCAAGCCTAGGTAAAGAACGATGTGGCCGATTGCTGGAAGTGCACTTCACACTTTGATCGCTTCGAGCTCGATCGTTTGTACTATCGAGCTCATCGTTCCCATCGTTCCCCCCTCAATAGTACCGCGGTCCAAGTCTACACTTTCGACTTTCGTCATGCTGGGACGCTACTTTTTACCCTCACTACGCAACGACAATGGCGCCTTGCATCTCCAAGCAGTTTGTACTGCTGGGACGCTACCTTTTACCTTCCCTACACAGCTACACTGGCATCTTGCATCTGCAGGCAGTTTGTACTGCTGGGACGCTACTTTTTACCCTCCCTACAACGACGCTTGCATCCTGCATCTCCGAGCAGTTTGTACTGCTGGGACACTACTTTTTACCCTCACTACACAACGACAACGGGATCTTGCATCTGCAGTTTGTACTGCTGGGACGCTACTTTTACCCTCACTACACAACGACAACGGCATCTTGCATCTGCATGCAGTTTGTACTGCTGGGACGCTACCTCGTCAACATAGACAACGCAAATTCGTCTCGCACGGTTCTCTCCGTCATGATACACGTAAACGTAAGACTCAGTAAATCATTACAAGTTTACTTCGACTTGGTTCGCTTTGACGGAGCAAGAGTATCATCGTTCTCCTCCTCCTTCCCATCCCCTAACCTCTTTGCCTTCTTCGACAGCTCCTCAGAGTCGTTCTCTTCGTCCGAAAGGTCGTTGATATGCTTGTTGAACAATGAGACCACTTCGTCAAACTCGACCTTCATCTTCTTCGCACCCATGAGGTCATACCACTCCTCTGCCAGAGGAACAAGCTTCTTGAAATAGGGGGCGAATTGTTCTCCGATGCACGATTTCATCGAATCTCCCAAGAAAAAATAGTGCTTCGCTTCGGCTTTTTGAGTGACTTCTCCAGGCATACCATGCCACCACTCTGGTAACCACATCTCCATTTTTTCAGGATCGCGGTCCATGACGTCCTCAAGGCAGCGCTCTTCACCCATAGGTCCTTTGAACATTATGCAGATCCAGGCGAAGACATAAAACATTGATTCAAGATCGTCGTGATACGTGTGCTTGATTTTGGGCATCTTCTCGGGAGTCGAATGGTCCGTGGCTAGCTTAAGTTCTTTTGTCGACTTCATAACTTGCGAGTATTGATAATTTAGCTTGCCCATTGCCCTAAGAGCGCTGACGGACATAAAGGGTATGGTTCCCTAAAAAATTAGGTCATTTATTACTCATCAAATAAATAAGGCGCTTACTGTTCCGCCGGCAGAGTACATATTGTCGGATGTGATGCGCGCTGCGAATTCCCAGTCTATAAGCGCTCCTCGACTGCCGTCCTTGGTATCTTCTATCATGGAATTATTTAGACTGCAGTCCCTATGCAAAACCTGGTGCTCTTCAACCACACGCTTTTGAACTGTAACAATCTAGTCAGATGTACTAACTATACTAATACAACAAACTCACTTAGCACAATATCGCATATTGCTTTGACGAGTTCTTTTCTAGTTCAAAACTCGTGCAAAGGACGAGCTCGTGGTTTCAAGACGAGACGGACATGCGTGCGATAGACACCTTGGGTGCTACTATATATCTTCTGGCGATACATTTGTGTATCGTCGACTTTGCCCGGCTCTACCTCGACAAGACAGTGTTCAATGTATTGGGGAACACCGGGGATATCCTTCAGAGTTTTCAGCATCTCCACCTCATTCAACACTATAGTCTTGTCGCCCTTCACCCAATGATCCTTAATGATAAACTCTTCACCATCTCTCCGAGCCAGGTAGCAAACGGTTCCGCGGCCTACAAGTCCTTGATTGCAGAAGATAACCTTCAGCAACTCATATACGTTTTCATTGACGGTGATCTTCCCTATCACACCACCACCCTCTGTATTCTTGAGATCTGGCGGATCAACAAGAGGAGAGGAGTCTGTCCTAGGTTCATCTGTGAACTCGGCGGGAGACGGAAGCTGGTCGGGAAGTGAGTGAAATATTGTCTGTGTAGTATCCAGTGCATGAGATTGTGTCAGTTCCGTCTGCGCATCTAGTGAATATGGCCTGCGGGACTTCAGGCGGGCGGCTTGATTGCTTCGCTTGGGAAGACCTTTAACATTCCGGGCCCAAAATGCTCCAGACAACAAGCTCGTCATCTTTGGGTTGATCGTAATAGTGAGGTCGAAACCAATGCAGTCACGTTGACCGAAAACGATGCACGCCATGATGTATTTGAAAGCATCAGGATTTTCATGTATGTTGATTTCTGGAGTCACGATACCGCCCGAATGGTCATGTACATGCACACGGAGTTCGCGATAGTTGTTGCTGAAGGAAAGAGATAGTATAAAATGCCTCCATGGTTGCTCTCGGAAAACGAGCCACGCCTTTGTGTCAAGCATCTTTCCGGCGGGTATTGAAGGGGTGTACCAGGTCGTGGTCAGCTCGGCAACTACGAGAATAGTGTTCCAACGTAACTCCGTGTGCTCTGACAAGCAGACATTGGGCTTTCGTTGAACATGCTCACTTTCAACGGGCACAGTAGAACTCGAACCGTACCACAGTGGAGGAAATGAGCCTGACGAAGGAAATGATCGGAGGAGGGCTTTGGTGAGGTTGTTGAGGAAGAATGGGAATGTCTTCTCAATCGCCTCACCCTTCTTGGGAAGCGCTAAGGACCATTGTTTCATAGTAGTGTCATAGAGTGGCTTGTTGGTCGAATCTTTGAGGGTATCTGTAGCAGGCAAGTTTGTAGGGTCGAACGATTTGAAGATCAAAGGTAATAGATGTCCCATATCACTGGCATCTCCTTCACGGCGGGTTTCTTGGGTAATCAAGCGATTGAGCTCACAAGATGTCAATTTGTCCATGGAGGAAATGTCGGACTGGATGACACCCAGTGGGTGTAGCGAGGCAATTTTTAGCCCGAGCTCAGATGAGAGAAAATGCTTTGACATGGCGGTTGTGTTGGGAAGCTGAAATGTCGCTGTTCTCAAAGCCGCCTAACAAGGCTACTATCACAGGAAGATAATATTAGCATATCCAAATGCAGCATATTTGACCCGAACGTATGACTTGAATATTTCTGTTCGTAAGATTACTCGTCTTGCATCCCAACATTCGAAATAATATAGCAGATGACTATATGGAAGTACTGAAAGTGCTGGAGGCGCACTAGAGGGAAGTAACGCACACACTTTAAGAGTACGTATGTAATTTCGAATTGGAAAATTTCACACCATGTGACTGAGTAGGCGTGCTGTGACAGACTTCACTTGTCGGTCTTTGAATACACGATATACCCACGGATAATAAGACAAAAGCGTGCGTTGTACTCTAACTAGCTTAGGCATTTGTGAATGGTAATGATATGGATATGGTAATGATAAGGTGATTCATGTAAGGGTACAGTACTAGTGCAGGGATGACTCAAATTTTCTGTAGACCTCAATATATTAGCATTGACTTTTGGAGTGAAATAGACTGACCTTGGGTGTATGTCTCTTGCTCTTTCCCATAGTCATCCCTGCTTCTTTCTGCCTAGCACGACCCAATGTATATTTCAGGCGCATCATAATCATGTCATTGACTGGCCAGAATTCACTATAGTTTTCTAGGTCGGGGAAAGCATCGACAGCCTGATAAACGACGAGGTCATGGATAAGTCATCATCTATTGAGTATTTACTGACTTTGTCGCGCACGGTCTTCAGGAGGATAGGGCTTTGGGAGGAGGCACACTTCGATGTATCAAGGTGCTCCTCAATGAGGTGGTGCATAGAATTCTTGAGGTGTCGGTAAATAAAAGGCATATATCAGTGGGAGTGTGATACTAACCTTGAACTTGCTGTATGCCTTTGGGCTCCAATCCAAAGCCTTGTGGAGCGTGTATCCTCCACGCCCAGGACGCCCGGGCTCACCAGGAGGCTTTGGAATCTTTGAGTCTTCTGATAGACTAGCCGAAGTTGACGAGTCACTGTCTGATAGCGAATCCAAGGAAGTCGATGAATCCGAGGGAATCGGTGTCCGAGAACGAGAACGCTCGAGAGAGCCACTCTTCGGGTACGGCGTGAAAAGATGATCGGTATTCTTGGATGGGCGTGTCGCAAGCTTGAACTCAGGCGCCAGAATGTTCTTGGGCTACAGATACTCTCAGTACGAAAAACAAGACGAAAAACAAGACGAAAAACAAGACGAAAAATGGTGCTAACCTTTGGCGGAAGAATCTCGTCAGTGACGAGCATAGTCGAACAACGAGGACTGCTAAAAAGTTCGAGCTGGTCGGTAAGCATAGGCAGGAAGGGGGGTGGAGCACCAGGCTCTTGATCATAAAAGGGAGAGACAGCTGTCGATGTGTTGCGCATGATCTATGTGTTAAGCGTAAGGTGGGACAAGCTGGCGACGTGAGTGGTAATGGCATTTATGAGGTGACACATAAGACTAGTAATATTACATTAAAACAATAAAGACGGGATCAACAACACGAAGTTGTCTTGGAGAAGTCTCGAAGCAAATTACTACAAAAGTCGTTAAGATAAGTGTCGTAATGTCATATCCCAGATCCTGGACCTATCGTATAGTCGGATTATGGACTAATCCTTAGATTAGGATCCTAGACTTCATCCATAACCAGTTCCAGTCTCATCCACTATCGCAGTTGTCCAACTACCAACTACCGCTCATCCGTCCGATCCGATATATGGATCCGATCCGATATGCCTATCCGCTCCAGATCCGATACGATAAGCTTTCTTATTCATTACCTGTCCATATAGCATTAACACAGCCTTATTCCGTTATTCGGTATTCTCTACCTTTCGGATAACCGGTTCTATACTTACCCGATATCTTCGCTACTTGTCTATTACCGGTACTCGGTTGTTACTTATCCGTTATGCTTACTGATCCGTTACCCTTTGACTGCGCTAGTGGACATAGCCTCGGACACTGCCTCTGACTATTCCGTTAGCTACCTACAGTATATAAACTCTTGTACTTCTCGATAGATCCTCAGTTCGAATATTATATTGTCTTGCAGCATTCTTGTCCTCACACATTAGTGTTGTAAGGACCCCTTCTCTATCCTTTGGGCCTAGGGATTGATTCCCTAGGCCAGAGCTCCGCTCTTCCGCGTTTCCGGATGTTGTCCATTTCCGGATCCTACCTTAGGCCTAATGGATTGTATCCTTAGGTCAAAGTCTTGTCTTTTCGATACTCGCACTCCTTCCGATCCTTATCCAACTCCGTCTCTACCCAAGGGTAGTCTATATCCGTCTGCGTCCGCTCCGGAACCCCTATCCGGAACTCCGGACCACTCTTCCTGCCTCGGACTGTGTCCATTGCAGTATTTCCACCCTATGTCTTTACTAAGGATTGATACGCGCGGTTATTCCACTTTCTATCAAGTAGACGGAACTCCATCCGAGTTTCCGATACTCGTCCGGAAGTTTCCCGCACTCATCCGGACAGTTCCCGCGCTCATCCGGAAGTCCTTCGGACGCTCCACCAGAGTTGTCTGCCTCCGGAGTCCTCTGGACTTTGTTAGGACCTTATTGGACTTTATCCGAAATTAAGGGCACCGTACTCAGGTGAGGGGCACAGCGTACGAGCTGAGGCCAAAGCCCTTCTGAGTCAGCCATACTCAACCCTCTGAGAGATTGTATGCACCCGGCGTGCCACGGTCTTTAACACGTAATTAGAATAAAAAATGCCAAAAGACGAAAAATCAACAAAAAGATAGTTGTCTAGGAGAAGTCAAACTACGTCATGCATAAAAAGACGAATACAAATGGAATCACAAAAAAGGCCCTAGTATAAAGATTATTGGTTGTTGAGCTAGTGAATACATCGATTAAACTCACCCCAGCGATGTATTTCCACTTCTGGTCTCTATTCAGAAAATCAACCCAACGCTTCCAGCATCAAGCCCGCCTCGCAACATACAGCGGGTCTGTCCATGCGCTCGCAATATCTAATGATGGCCAAGCTCTTGCATGCGGCGGTAAATTACCAGTGTTCTAACCATTGGAACGCTAACAAAATCAACAGGCACCGAAGGCATCAAAGTCTGGGACATCAAATCTCGGAAAGAACTCACATGCTCAACTCACAACGAGTCCCGAGGCACAGTCAGCTGCGCTGTCTGGATTACCACAAGACTGGCCATGACGGAAACCCTTTGCTATGGAACAGGGCTGGGTTACATTGCATTTTTGCGACGTAGTCCAGTAGATGTAAGGATGTCCTGGTTCACCATTGAGTTCACGCCTAATATCGACCAGATGCTTTTTCAGGAAACTTGCACCAGGAGGCTCGGATCGGGCTTCGAGATTACATGTATGTCATGGGATATGTACTCTGAAGGAAGTACTCGAATCGCAGTCGGGACAAGGGACAAGATAGTTCAGGTCCTTGCTCTAAATACAAATTCGCAACTGGAGGCCATTTTTGCAGTGCGATTGGATAACACTGTGCCAAAGTCTGTAGCATTTGCAGACGACAAAGGTGTCTATGTGTTTGGAGTATATGACGGCAACTTCATCAAGCTGAAGGGGGATGACGGCGCAGTACTGAAGGAATATAGCTGCCAATCAGTGATGTAAAGGGTTCATTGCAAGCTGCCGAAATATGAATGACGCTCCTCCTCCAGCAGACATGCGGCAGTCAACCAAAAGAGGGGCGTATTCGTGGTAGACAACGCAACTGACGGGTTTACGTTATATCGACTTGTCGGCAATGAGGAGCCAGTTCGAACTTTCGTCACTGCTCCTCCCAGCGTATCAGTTCCAAAGCAGGTGGCATTTGGTGCCGAAGGGAGGTTGGTGGTAGGTGGCAGTGACAATGGTTTGGTGTATATATTCGAGAGGAAGTCGGGGAAGTTACTGGAGACCCTTCATCACTCCAATGCTGGGCTGGTGCAGACGATAGCTGTAGGTATTGAAATACCTCGGAGATATGACACTGATTGTGTTTCAAGACATGCGACATCAGCGGGCGCTGCATAGTCGTCAGTGGATCGCAAGCACTAGGGCGGGGTAAGGCTACAGTCAATTTATGGGTCTATGATTATGGCATGAAGAAGGAAACCCTCACCTCGGAAAAATATTGGTCTCTGTCGCATGTACTGATGCGAATTCTCGCAGTCTTGATTCACATAGGTGCCTTGTTGGTGACCTTGTGTTTCTTGACAAAAAATTATGTGAATCATGTCAGTCATCATTAACCTAGCAAAATACTTCACTAACTTATGTCTCCAGGACACGATATCAGCAGACCTTGCCCAGCGCATGAGACATACACAGGCGTTCTTCGTTAATGATCTTCAGGAAAGTGTGCACGAAGCGGTATTCGGCAAAGTACTGCATGCGCAAGAAGAAGTATGCGAAAAAAGCGATATCCTAGTGTTGCGTGAATTGGCGGAAAGGCTTATGGACGTCGTTCGAGAGGCGCAAGGAGATGTGGGTGAAGATGAAAGTGCCATTGATGAAAAAGACGACATCGCTGCTGAAGCCGAAAGGGTATTTTATGAGACGCTGAGGATATGACGGCTTGATACTAGAGGCGATGATTCTGGAGGAAAAGATGTTATTCTCACATAATACTAGACATGCTGTAAACTTACACTACGTACGATGGAGGAATTGAGACAAGTATATGACTGGACTCGCATGATCTACTTCCCTGGGCCATGAACGATGAGCTTAACAGTACAAACCATCGAGCTCAGACCACGGTACTATTGAGGGGGAACGATGGGAACGATGAGCTCGATAGTACAAACGATCGAGCTCGAAGCGATCAAAGTGTGAAGTGCACTTCCAGCAATCGGCCACATCGTTCTTTACCTAGGCTTGCGCTTATGTGGGTGACCAATTGGTCGTTCACGTGTGCACCTACGTATGGTCTAGCGGAGGGTATTCCTAAGGATTATCCAAATCCGAACATGTCTCCGCATCGTCGGGCATCAAGCTACTAGGTGGATGCGCAAGCAGAGCTTGCCCATCCAAACGAACATGAATCCATCGAGGGAGCAACTTTGGAACTTCATGGCGCGTGGAATGAAGACAGTAGTGTATAATTGATGTGTGCTCGATAGTACAAACTATCGAACTCGAAGAGATTGATGACGAATGATCTCGACGGTACAGACCATCGAGCTCAAAAAAGTCAGGGGAAAGATGATACTGTCACAACCGTACAAACGATTGTGAAGTAAGTAGTAGTCGGTTAAGGAGTTAGTTGGGACTTTGGCGAATTTCGAGATATCGCAACAAATAGCTACAAATAATGTTATGTCAGCATTTGGATGATTTGAGAACTTCTAAGTCCCACCTCGGTCCGAAAGAGGGGCGTCAATGTAGACAGCTCGATAGTTTGTACTATCGAGCTCGAAAAAGTCAGGAGTAAGATAAGATAATACTATCACAACTGTACAAACGATTGTGTAGTAGCAGGTAAAGGAGGTAGTTGAGACTTTGGCGAATTTCGAGATGTCGCAACAAACAGCTACAAATAATGTTATGTCAGCATTTGGATGATTGAGACTAAGTCGCCCACCTCGGTTCGAAAGAGGGGCGTTGATGTAGACAGCTCGATAGTTTGTACTATCGAACCTGGGGAGATTGTAGATCGATGAGCTCGACGGTACAAACCGTCGAGCTCAAAGGTATATTGAAAGTGAATGTTGATCTCGACAGTACAAACTGTTGAGTTCATCTAGATGAGGGAAGCCGAAAGCGAAGGACTTGATCTCAAAAGGATTGGAATGATGACGTAAGAGTTTAGGACTATTTGGCACACCCTCGGTGGGCGACTTGATCAGGTCAATGATGACATAAGATTATTTGTAGCTATTTGTCGCGTCATCCCAAATTCGCCAAAGTTCTAACTAACTCCTTTACTAGCTACCACTACACAACTGTTTGTACGGTTGTGATAGTATTATCTTATCTCACCCCTGACTTTTTCGAGCTCAACGGTTTGTACTGTTGAGCTGTCTACAAACCCCTGCTGACACTATATTATTTGTGAGTGTTTGTTGCGCTTCTTAAGTTTGACCAAAGTCCCAAACTATTAAGCTTTACTAGCGACCACTACACAACTGTTTGTACAGCTGTGATAGCTTACGTTACTATAACTAACACAACAGTTTGTACTGTGGTGGTGGTACAATGTCTGCCTGTACCACAACGCCTTGTGGTTTCTTGTTTCAAAAGTCCACTTGTCCTGTCTATTTTTGCCCCAAAGTTCGAAGCTCGGTGGCCACAGTGGAGGTGGAACAATTACATAATTCAATTGTCTCGCCTGATACTTAAAGGTCTCCTTTCCTCTCCTTTCCTCTCCATCATCATCCAACTAACTCATCGGTTTTGTACCGCTGTGATAGTCGTTATACCTCACACCTGCACTCACTCATCGGTTTGTACCGTTGAGATAGTTCATTGTGTACTCCTCCGACTCACTCATCGGTTTGTACCGTTGAGATCAACATGCCCCGCGATCTCAACATCTTCGTGCGCAACGAGAAGATATTCACCTCCTTAACTGCGTCTTTTCTTCCCGACGATATTCCTTACGAGCCAGCCTGGGACCCTTGGGACGATCACGACTCATCTCCGGATGACACCACTTCACCCCTTACCACTCGTTGGGCATATGCAGCTCGTCCATGGTTTCCTCTCGTCCCCTTGAACCCTAGCTTCGACGGTCCAATATTTGAGTGTCTGAATCACTCGATGTTCTCCCTGCGCACAGAGCTCGACAGTCAGGGAAAGCACATCCTCCACCACGACATTAGAGAAAGCTGGGTCGAACTAGAGAAAAAGTTACTCTGGTGTCAGGAGCTTTTGGGAGCTGGGCTTCTAGTTCCATGGGAGACTAAACTTCCACGCCCTCCCGCTCAGTATGGGTACCAAAGGTCGCACTCAGACGCGAAGCTCGCTAAAAAAGTCGCACTGAAATCCCGCAATGCATTTTTATGTACGTGAACAATATATTCAGTCTGATTGCAACTAACGCATGCCTAGTGATCGCCGCTGTATGCTCATGGTACATCATGAGTCGTCAATATCGCGGATCAAATCGTCCTTGGAAGGCTCTCCTCGTCGATAACCCCAGATGCCCCATACCAGCCGAATGGGTCCATGAATTGTCCCGTTCATTTGTCGGAGATATCTCGACTAAGGTTCCATGCACCGGCGCTTTCATATCATCCATTCACTGCCCTTGGGAACTGCAACTTCCCATGTTCGAACACTTCTCGATCCCAATTTGGGTTCACATCAAACAAGTCGCTGTGTTCGACATGAAGTTGCGTCATTATAACCCATCCAAAGAAGCTATCGCTCGTGCAATTGAGGCACAGCACACAAGTAACAGCGCCTGGGGTCAGAATGATAGTGCCTGGGGTAAGGATGATGGCGTCTGGGGTAAGCGGGATGATGGCTCTCAGTCTCAGAGCGCCCTTGGATGGGATGGCAGCGCCCTTGGATGGGATGACAGCGCCCTTGGATGGGGGCCCGCGCCTGAAGCTCCTCAAGTGGACCCTCGCTTTCCTGTCCCAGAACGACTCAGTGGCCAGAAATCAGGAGAAGACTGGAAGGCATTCTTTGCGCGTTGCCTCGAGGAAAATAAGAAGAAACAGGCGAAAGAATCCCCAGCTCAACGGCAATCACGCGAGAGTCGGGAACAGGCAGCAAAGAGCCATAATATTCCTGGAAAGTCTAGTACGGCTACAGTATTCGAATGGCAACCTCAACACGAGTATGGGGACTTCCTACTATGCATCCGCCTCATCAAGGCCGAAGTACCATCGACTTGGGGGAACTACAGTAACTCTACGAGACTGTACGACTGATTCAGAAATGAGTGGGACTTGTGTGATCAGTTGGATCCCACTAGTACCCCTGATGGCAACTGGGAAGAGGACTTTTTTGAGGTCTCGGACCCCATCCCTGATCCTCTGCCGCCGCCACCCCCTGCACCTCCATCGTTGTCCAGCTTCTTGCAGGACATTCGCAACTACTTCGGACGTCATGAGGTTGCAGCTTCCTCCGATTACACCGAGGGTATTGAACGCTTCGTCACGCACTTACGATTTCATCTCGGCTTTCATCTGGCAGCGTCAACTACCAGATCCATTGGTGGATCTACGGCCTTTGATAGCTGGGTGGATAAGCAGAAGTTCAGTCACGTGTGCAACATTGTCGGGGACTCGGGCAAAGATGTCGACTCCATTTCAGACATGCAACAGCATGTCATTACATGCTTCGTAGGCTACCTTGTCACCCTGCCCGCAACTCAGTTGTCTGAGATCCCGTCCGATCACTGGGACCTGGCACCCGGGACTCCCTTGTCTACTTCGAATGCGTTCATTCGAGTTTCTTATCTCGATATTCCCGGCCAGGAGCGACTCTATATCATCCAGCCAAGTCAATCACGAAGTCTCGTCCCCTGGAAACTCGTGGTCCCTGACGCTGCTACAGCCGTGATGTGCCTCCGCCATGACTGGGGTTCCGATATCTCTACCATTGCCCTTGAACTCCTGAAAAAGGGCATTACTTTCAAGACACTGCAACCCATGGCAGTTCCTCCTAGCGCTCGGCGCCCGCTTAGTGAACTTCGGACATACTCGCTCGGATACTTCCGGCCCCCTTTCAAGGCGGTTTATGCTGACTACATCACGTACGAGCAGTATCGTCACGAGTTCATGAAGGAGGATCGTGCACGAGCCGCTCTTCTTCGCGGTGGGATCTTATGGCGGCTAGCGTTACATAGCCTTGGCTTCGATATCCTCCCCTCGGTCTTGATCGGCATTTCACAAGATGCTGTGCCATTCGGACAAATGTTGTCTCTCAATGGCGAGACTCACTTCGATGATGATTTGTCGGAAGAGGAGGTTGATTTCATCTGCGGGACGTATTATGTGTACACGAGTAAGTTTCCCTATCCATATTGACTCGCAACGCACTCATATTTGAAACATTAGATAACGGATGCATAGAAAAGTTGTCTTGGTGGCCAAGGCCTCAGGCGTGGGCTGGATCAGGGTTGGACGTGGGGTTCTGGTCTTCTCGATGCGAAGACTGGTTCCAGAAGTGCCTTGAAAACATTCATCAAGGTGTTTCTTGCCGCCGCAATTCATCTGACAACAACGGGCCGGTGAACAACACGCGTTGGAAACAAGGACTCAAGTTCAATGCAGTGACAAAGAAATTCAAGAAAAATCTTGACACCGCATGTTCTAACTTTCTTGCTACTAAAGCAAGTGGTAAGTCTCTTTTTGTCGTTTGTTGTACACCTCTGATATCTTCTCAGCTTTCACGGACGACTAGATGAATTTTTTTTTTTTGATTTTACTATACTGTACAGTACTGTTAGAATATGGAATACAACCATTAGGATATGGAATACGACTATGGAATATGACTGTTAGGATACGGAATACGATTTTTCTTTAAATGGCTACAAGTCGTTATCCCCCATTCTCGTGTCGGCTGCGTCAGAATCACTCAAGCTTTTACATCCTATCCCTCATGTGCGCGGGAGATTATCTACTCGTGAGTGGGTGAGTGGGCGGTGAGTGGGCGATCGTCGGGCGATTCATATTGTCTGGAGAGAAATCTTTATACTTTATCTTCACGTTTTATCGTCAGGAGGTACTTTCAATATAAACACCCATCTATGTAGCGGTCTAAACTTCATGTATGAGCAGACATTCAGTCACGTGCCATGGTTGAAGTTTTTTCGAGTCTTAAATGTGAAGTTTCATTTCGAAGTATAGGCCAGCATTAAAGATATATTTATATTTCTTATTGTCATTGATGTTCAGCCAGCAGCAAAATGTTCGCTGATGCTTCATATTTTTCTTGTCATGGAAGATTTGTTTAACATTTGAAATTTTACGTCTGCTTAGATGCTAACCTAAATATTAAGTATTGCCTTGACATTTCGCACGACATTCAGACCTGTCTTAAATATTACGGACCCCATAGTGGAAGGTCGAGTGGCCACCAAGACCGAAGGCAGGTGCAAACGAAAGATTGACGGTCCTAAGAGCTAGTACGGTAACCAAAGTTAACCAAAGTTTGGCCAAAGTAGCCAACTTAGGATGTATCGGCTTGATGCAAGCCGAGACGGAGTTTTAACTTTCCTGACCTCCTGCAATGACCTCGTTCCATGCCCCCGATAGCCTCAAATTGCAGGAGCTGCGCAGGCGGATCATACCAATTATAATCGGAATCATTGTATCTGCTCACCACCAAATACTTCTCATGTCTGAAGAACCGAAGTCCCAGAAGGCTCCAAAGGCGATCTGGAACGATGCAGAGACAGATGCCCTTGTCACATACCTCCATTCACAACACTCAAAAATAGGAGACGGCGGGAATTTCAGATCACAGGTTTATTCTGAAGCTGCAACTACTATTGCAAACCACAGGACCCTTGGCCCGACGAAGACTATGAACCAGTGTAAGAACAAATGGCAATCAGTATGTTATCTGTACATCTATCTAACAGCTACTGATCTTAAGATCTCTAGTTAAAAAATCTTTACTACGTTATTGAGAACTATCGCCTCAGAACATCTGGTACTCACTGGGATAATGAGATTGGAGCTGGTATCGAGGGGAAGGCTGCAAGCAATGTGTGGGACGCATATATGGAGAAGAAGGTCGGTTGGCATCACCGTCTAGAGCTAACAGGTTGCTCATGCTTGAGTCACTGTAGGCCAACCAAGTCATGCGCCCTTACCGAAACAGCGGATGGCAGCTTTATCCACTCATGCAAGAGACTCTGCCAAGTGGCAGTGGCGCTCGAGGTCGTGCGGCCTATCGCCCATCTAGGGCCGCCGCACCTGCCTTCACGGATGACTCATCTGATCAGGCTTCTGCAGCTCCCATGGGTTCTGACTCGGATGTTGTTGCTGGATGCACAGATGATTTTCACATGAGCGAGGCTGAAGAAGAGGTTGGTTGGGGCTATGTGCCACACAATGACGCTGGACCTATCGCCGGAAGCTCACAACTTGCAACTGCTCCTCTTTATTCCCCTCCTCATTCTATTCATACATCGAGCGTCGGTAAACGCACACATTCAGATATGACTGGCACAGACGCGCAACCTCCTGTACTTCCTCCTTCCACGACATTCACATCAGTGTCGCAGCAAGAGCCGGGCCCCAAGAAAGTCAAGACCTCCAACCATGGTGGTGTTGCACACATCAAAGCTCAACCTGAGGCTAGTGGCAGTGGCGGAGCAAAAGCTGGCAAGGCCACAAATGCCGTCGCAATGATAGGCATGCAAGGTGCCCTCAAACGCCTCACAGATACATTGGTGACGCAGATGGTTGCCACTGATGAGAGCCGCATAACTGATCAACGAAAGCAAGCCATTCGTATCGTGCAGGATGAAGACTCTGACCTGTCGCTGGAGGAGAAGGTTGCGCTGATCAACATCTTCGTGAGAAGTACTGCGGTGACTAGCTCGTACGTTGAAACTACAGACCCCGTGTTGCGCCGCGCTTTCGCTCTCTCTGTCATCCAGCAGTATGCCAACACTTAGTACAAGTATTTTTTAGTCCCTCATATCATGTATAACAAGCGCATTCTCATTTGTAGCTACTACCATGTACAGTACTACAATTCATCGTCGTCATCAATGTTATCGTCGTCAATGTCAACTATGGAAAAGTCATCTAGTGCGCCCCGCTCCGCCAAAACCAACTGGTAATCATCCCACATCTTCTGCGCAATATTGTCTCGTAGTATGTTCGCGTCGTTAACGACCTCCTCCACCTGCCCTGCCATGTCAGCAGGTTGCCCTTGATATTCAGGGTTGTCGTTGTCGAAATTGACACGCGTCTCTGGGAGAAGGCCTTCTTGATTATCAAAGTGCGGATGAAGTTGTGAATGGCGCATAGCGCAGCGGGAACGCGTGCTTGAACCTCCATCTTGTACTCAGGCGATAAGAGAAGGATGCGAAAGCGTCGTTTTAACACGCCGAAGATTCTTTCGATAACGTTCCGTGCAGAGGCGTGACGAAGGTTGTATAGTTCTTGTTTATTAGCAGGTCTATTGACAAATTAAAACTGGAAATGTTAAAAAGAAAAAGAAAAATGTACCTAGTGCTGGCACGGCCCCATTCTGCGAGGTGATACCGGACGCCGCGGTATGGGACAAGGAGTTCCTTGCAGGATGGAAACCCAGCATCACCAAGGAGATACTTTTGATCTGGAATATCCAACCCGTCTGAATGAGCCTCCTCCCATAGACGCGCATCTGTCACTGAACCCTCCCAGCCGGTCTCCGTGTATATGAATTTGAGGTCCCAGTTGCAGGCGAACAGACAGTTTTGGGACACGAAGCCCTTGCGATTGCGGTAGAACGTACAATCACACGAGGGAGGGGATGTGTGAATATGACTGCCATCAATGGCACCAATAGCGCCTTTGAAGTAGGGCCAGAATTTTGGGCTATTGCGAATCTTGTCGGGGATGATGCTGCCGTCAGGAAAGCGTACATGCGTGGAGTAGAATGGGGGGGAGGCAAAAATGAACAATATCTTGTGAAAATACCTGATACAAATAGATTAGGCTAACTTTTATTGATAAATCAAAGACTTACTTTGAAATTGTGTCGCTGGATCTTTGGAAACGCTCTCCAACGTGCCTGATTGTCAAACCAGTGACACACGTGTAGAGAAAAATAGCTAACTGTTCTTCCAGCGAGACATGGCGAGAGCTCCGATGACCGAGACCGCGAAGCTCCTCAATCAGCTTCTCAAAGATGTGTGCGTGGACGCCGAGTTCACAGCGGATGCGTTCAGGATGGCCGATGATCAACTCCATTAGCCATTCTTCACCCTTGAGTGCTGACGTGTGGTAAGGTTCAGGGTCCTTTGGTAATCCAGTTTGTAGAAATGATTGAGTCGTAGCGATGATGATACTGATCATGAGGAGCACATATCGAGTGAGGCGTTCACGGACCACTGATGAGGCAGATCTTGCCTGATCCAATGGTATATTGAGTCGATTGACCAGTCGGTCAGCAAACAATGGTCTATTGTACAGGGGATCAAGGGGCAACGGAACCATCACAGGCTCACAGCGTCTCGATAATCCGAGTCAGTTGAATCATGGTATGCGCCCCGACAACTTACATATTAAAGCTCCGCTATCGGCTACTACCGAACGGCACACCAACTTCAAACAAACTTCAGTCCAACTTTGGTTACCGTACTAGCTCTAATGTGTGAAATTTGCAGTCTCTCGGTTAGCGTCCCGGCATTCTCCCACAGGCAGTGCCATTGTACTCACCCAGGACCCTCCACCCCATCCAGCACTCGTCCAGAGCTCATCTACGGCTCGAAAACGTCGATTTTTGCTGCCTACGGCGTCCAGGACCCGTCCGGTGCCCTCCCGCGCGCTTTGAGAGCCTGTCTGTGGTTCGAACCTTGCTGTCTGGGGTCGTGTCTTTGGCGACGGGGCGGCTCACGTGACGCGGTGGCGGTGATCGCTTGGCTAATCCCGCACGGGACCGTCAATTTGACCGTGATCAGCTCTACTTCTCAGATTTAATTTATTTTAATTTAATAGACATTCTATGAATAGTGAGACCAACCAAAATGCCATTTCGACACCCTGAAGTTCCCATAGATTGGTTCCTCGCGAAAACAGAGACAGCCAGTACCTACGTGGCCGCAAGGTTCGAGTCCCTCATTCACGATCCACCTCAACCTGCCCCACTGCCTACTGTCATGTTGGACACTGATATCGTTATCGCATGTGATCAGTTGGCGGAATGTCTCAATCAAGCATATCGTAACCCAGGTGGTGCTGCCAATATTTATACAAAGTACACTCATCGCTGACTCCGCTAGTGTATATCCAACATGACATGGTGCGGTACAATGAAGCATTGGCACAGGCAGAAAGTGGTGTGGACGATGATCGTGAGGAATCTTTGTTACGTCGGTTCCCTCCCCGCAATGGAGGCACTCTATACTTGGAACGACCGGCTGTGGTGGTCGCTTCAGGAGGGACCATCGTGCTCTGGTACCTTCCCGGGGCATTAAACGAGAAGACTCAAGTACGTCTCATGATCGGTAACGATTAGATACTGATGGACATGTAATATCCCAGAGAGAGATGTGGGATTCCACCCGAGCAATGGAACAGCTCCTAAAACGTAGCATAACAGGCTCAGGGCATAGCAAGGCGCATTGGCGGTGCCAGGATGAGTATTTCTCTCCGGGATCCGGGCAACTACAGCCGGGATGTATCAACGTCGCACCTGCATGGTTCCAACTGGGCCACAATGTGCGCTATCTTTTAAGCTCATTTGTTATGTTTTAACAGTTCGTTCAGCCGCCAAAGTACTGTCCACAGGTATCTGCGTCCTTGCAGGGACCGGTTGGGAACATGTATCTGAACTCCATCGCTCGCCCTGCAGTGATTGCTTCGGCTGCATTGCGAGTTATGCACCCACGACAATACTGGGAAGGCCTGACCAATATGGTGACTCTAGGATCGCTGGCTAATGAAATGGAGCTTCAGCAGATGCCAGAAAAACTCTGTAAATGGGCATCGGTGTTCTCGGCACTATCTATCGTCAGTAATCGGGAAACGCCGTTCCACCGGGATACCCTGTCAAGAATGCAGTGGTTTGATATCCTGACGAGTGTCGGACATTATTCCCATGCACGCATGTTGCTCCCTAGTTTGCAGATCGACCTTAGGTATGACTCAGGAGTCATGGTTGGAATGTCTGGACGGGCAGTCAGACATGGGGTCCATAAGGTTGATGGAGACCGTATTTGCTGGGCCTGGTACATGCGTGATAACCTGCATGACTTCACAAAAACACCGAGGGGGGGATTTGCCAAATTCAGGGCTGGTGATGATGAGGTCGCCTGAGAGTCCGCGTTGATAAGTGCATGATTATCTTGAGGGCGATTACGTTAATTCGGAAAGCCTCGTGGTTGTCTGTGGCAGAAATGTGCTGAATGCAGTCAATTCAGTCACAATGTGCAGAAGAATGTCCTGTAGTTACGATGTTGTTTACAACAATCATTTGTTATCTGATACTGCCGACGTAAAAATCTGCGTCAGCTAATATTATACACTTTGTCGTGGAAGTACATATGACTATGTGTGAAACGTTGATGGTCGAATGGGTAAGGTTGGCAGTGCGTAATTAACAGGCGCCAAATCTCTTTACCGGATCCACACAGGTTGGATAGGACGATCTACTGAAAATTCACCTGAGGGCTCTGTGTGTGTTATCCCCTTACCGCAGACAGAACTGGGGGAATTTACATTCATGGCACAGCTCATCCTAATACTTGAATTGCTTGCCACATCATATTTATATCACACATTTCGTTGCATTGGACATTCGACTTTGTGCTGCATTTACGTCATGAAAAACAGTTATCACATGAAGGAGAGGGAAAAAGACGACAGATGTCAACACCCTCTCCTAGTATAGCTCGGGTGTAGCCCCATCGGCGGGAAGCAAGGTAATCACATCAGCATTGATGAAATATGTGCATGACGAAGTCGTCCAGTGACGTAGTTCTTCCGTTAAAGCGAGTATCATTCTATACTAATTTTTCGTTGGAACTTCAGAGGCAATCAGCATGATGAACATATAACCTGGGACATTTCTCAGCTAATAGTATCATTTAAATAGATATTGCCTCCTTTCCACACAGTCAAGCATTGCCTGTACCTGATCCCGAAGCTGCTGTGTGTGGTTATGCAACCGAATCGCCCCCTGAAGATCTTGAACTCTCTTGCGCAACGTAGCTGTTGCTTGTGTATAGGCCAAATGCAACGGACGCTCAGCCTCGATAATATCTTGAAGTGTAGGTGACGCAATACCGTGTTCATTGTCACGATCAGCAGCCTCGGTAAGAAGCCGTCGGGCGTACTTAACTGCGGGACACTACGTCAGACCAGCGACAAACCGAATCGAAAGGCCGCACATTCATCCTCACTCAAGACACCAAGTCTCATTGAGTGACACATCTTCAGCAACTCCCTATCTGACAGGGGTTTGTCAGGGTCTTCCAAACCCAAGGGTAATGCATCCGGGGGGTTGTCAGCAAACGGCCGGTGGGGCGAAGACATAGGAAGCACATGCATCCTCCTAGGGTTCTCATATTTTTGGTCGGTTGATCCACTGGTGTGGTCGTGATGACCTGCGGAAAACCTAGATTTGACATGCTTTCCAGATGTGTGAGTCGGAGTCACAGCTGGAGCATCATTGAAAATCACTGGGGGTGACCGGGGAATGCCGAAGTCCAGAAGCTCTGTGCCCAAAATCTTAAACAAGGGTGCTTGGCGGATTAAGGAGGTGATGTACCCTGGTCATACATCTCGTCTACTCTCTCATCTTTCAGTGGCAGACCAAAATCGTACTCTGACGAAGCTCAGCGGTCAGACAACAAACGACATACATGTGGGACAACTCACCAGTCTCGTCATCATTTACTGTGAAGTCTCCACCATTGTGATGAACAACAGGTATAGAGTCGAGACCAAAATCGAGAGGTTCTAAGAGACCGATGAAGATGAGTGTGATGCATCGAGTGACACAATACACAGCCCACCGGATCCCTCCACGTCGCTAGATGAATGTTCACTCTCTTGACAGGAAGGTGGGGAATCAAGACCGAAATCGAGAGGTTCTACCGAACAGAATAAGGTGGGTGTATAGACATGAGTAAAGCATCACTCCTAGTTTTCTCACCACTTTCATCTTGAGGACTAAAGTCTACAGTCCAATCACGATGTTCCATTGAGTCTAAGCAAGCGCTGTAGTCGATAATGAAGAAAATGGCTCTGATCAAGAACTCCTTACCGATCGATCGCTCCGAAGACCATGTTGGATTGCTGAACTTGAAGTCCACAATGGTAAAGACTGGGTTAGCGAACCGCACAACATGGGGATGATATTCGTTGGAGTTCATGATGAATTTACTGTAGAATAGAGAATGAGATTCGCCTTAGTGGCATGACACACCAGTCTGGGAGTTTTCATTATGCAAGATTTGTTTCGAAATGTGAGTGACAAGGTTCGCATTCTTACGACACAGTAAAAATAGCAACGGCCCTCCGGTGAATTGTTTGCGTCTAATTGTGCCGGCACAACCAGCAGAAGTAACATAGCGCCATCTCATTCATCATGCATCATGTCTTGTCCAAGTTGTTAATCTTCGTCACACTGGTCACACTCGTGGTCGAGTTTCGCACACTGCTGTAAGGACCAAACAGACTCAAATAACGCGTCTCCGAGTCAAGCATGCTAAGCTTTACCGGGTTTACAGCTTTGCTTCAAGTTCGTTCTTAATTTGTATGAAACATTACATGTGATTCAATCCACGCCATGGCAGAAACTCTCAAACGCCGGCTACTACACGATGTCGAGGTCGTAGAAGACTCCGAACCCGAAAGGGAGGAAAAAAGGCAACGGATGAGGGAGCAAACAAGGAAGAAGAAACGTTTGCGTGTGGACCCATCGCGAGCTGATCTAGAGCGAGAAATTATTGAGCTAACCGATGCTGAACTCAATCCTTCTTGTCCATCAGCTACTGTAGGTGGTCAGAGCCAGATCGACAAATCTATCAGTGGTGAGCCTCTTTTGACTGTATCTCAAAACCCTTGGCGCTCATGTCCTCTCAGATTCCAACTGCAGGCCACTGACGGAGCTAGCTTCTTCCCGGGAACTTGAAAGTGCGGACCATTTCACCTATTAAATCTCTGATTGCTGAAGGGGTATAGTAATCGCTCTTGATCAACGTAAATACCGTGTCAATGCATCCGATACAGCGAATGGGCCCTATACAGCGCAGAAAATGTCGGGTATGAACCGCAATTTTACATATCCCACCCCGCCTCCTATTGCTACCCTGGAAGTGCCGTTGTCTAGCGACTCCGAGGATGAAATCACCAGCCTCGGAATTTTGTCGTGCTCAGATAATTCTGTCGCAACAGACGAACTTGCAGAATCAACCTCTACTCCGAAAGCCAGACTGAAACGTCCCAGTATCCAGGACTTGTCTAACGACTTCTCACATGCACAACTCGCATCTCTCATCAGCTGCGTTAGCTGCAACCTGAAGTGGACTTCGACAAAGACTGCAAGCCAAAAAGTGATCCACATCGAAAACTGCGCAAAAAAGAAGTTCCTTTCTGATGAAACAGTTCCAATGCTTGTACGTAAAGAGAAAACAGTTGATAACGAGGTCTCCCGGACGAAGAAAAGCAGACGCCCTCAAATTTTGGGGACGGTCAGGTCTCTCCCTGAAACTCGCAGTAGTATAATGGGAAGGGTGCGGGCTGTCCTCGATACTTCTATGCAGAAGCGACTCAAGCTTTTGGAACTAGCATGCTTGCTCGTCGAGCAGACTCGTATCCTCATGCACAGTCGGGTCCAGCGTTAACCCAGGCTTTCGGTGAAAGCGTCGTCGGCCATTTGCAATATAACGTAAGCTTCGTTGCGCGACATGCTCAAACCTCTGGTCTCTGATATGAGCGTGTTGGATAAGGGAACAATCTGCTTCTAGCGCCCTATCCAGTCGAGTTCGCCCCAATTTGTCCTTTCAAATGCGGATTCCATTTCAAACTACCCTCATACGCATTCAATTCCAACAAGCATACATGATCGTCACTTTCCAGTACACTTCCAGGTAGTGGAGTTGAAGTTCAATGAAAGTGTTCGCCTGCAAGTCGAGTCCGTGTTTGGTCCCTTTGGTTGTCGATAACTTGGGCAGCCTCCTGCGCAACATATTCCACGCACTGTAATCTACATTATTTTCTTACTTGGTAGCCAAGTCGAGCGTTTGAAGACATAGATTGAAGTACATACTAGGACATCTCGTGGGTAATCCGACTGAATCCATTGGTGTAGTAGTTGACACTTCACTGACAGTGGGTATTCCAATTAAAATCATTGGAAAATGCACTGATGCTATAAATTTAATTGGAACTTCGACTGAAATTGCAGGTAGTGAATTTCATTGGATGACTAATAGCTTATTTTCTGTTTCAGCACAAATGTTAGTTAAATTAATTCCAAGCGTCTAAATGGCCCGTGCGGACGGCAGCAGAAGCATAGAGATAAACCAGTGCAAACGCGACTCCCCACAGACGATGGGGAGTCCTACAGTACTAGTCCGAGTCACTTTTTGTAACATCCGACTCGTATGACTCTCTGCCGTTTGGTGTGCCGGGTGGCGAACGGTGTAAATAGGTGGAGCTCGCACTCTCCCATCTCATGCTCAAGCACTCTCTTCGTATACAACCGCTTGTTTATCTGACGCCCTTAGAAGCTCCATAGAACGTTTCAACGAATGTGATAGTCACATCGCAGCCCTCCGGCGTTCACACTCACGTACTCCATCTTGGCACCCTACCGCATCTCCCGTTCTGTCCCCACGTGAATCCTCAAGTGATACCACCGAAGCATTTGGTAGCTGGGACTGGACTCATTTTGGAGCTTCACCAGGCTCATCACACACATCTGGGAAGGATCGCCGAGGTTGATATTTCACTGATACAACTACTTCAGTCGGGTCTGGGAGCACACACACTGCGGCTCCCAGACAGGTTGAGTCGTTATCCCTCCAAACATCAGATGGTAGGCATCTCTTTGATCTGTTACATACACATCAGCACTGATTATATACTACCCGCTGACAGGCTTATCATCACGCCCCGGCTATACTACCTCATCAAATAATACCTTCAACTCTACACGTTTGTCGAACACCCCTCCTCATCCTCCATATCGTTCATCCCCATCGATCTCTTCATCGGCGAGGGCGAACGCATCCATACGGGAATCCGACGCGTTTCCTAGTGGATCACTCACCTGCGTACCGTCAGTCCTGCAAACTGAAAGAAACAATATTGATGCGTCAAATGAACCTGACGGCAGGCAAGGTATCCATAATGGGTCAAGTTCTGGGTCATAAAATCTATCATGGGCTGCTCTTGCCTCTTCTCGTCCTTCACCACCCGTTGCGTCGTCGCCAGATGTAGTCGGCAGGCAAGGTGCCCATCGTGTACCAAGCTCTGGCTCATCCAATTTGGCATGAGTTACTCTTGTTCCCCCCCGATCTTCACCGCCAGTTGCGCCGTCGCCAGACGTAGTCACATGTCCAGTATTACTTGACAGTATATTCGGATCACTAACTTCAGATGTAGCTGCTAGGCCGCAGGCTGTAAGACGTACTACCCATTCAGATGCCAGCTGGAGATCCATGAGCTCCGCGCGTACGTCAGGAAGCACTTCTGCGTCATCCTCTGTTCGGTGCTCTGTCCCACACAAGTGATGATCATGTTGACTAAAAGCGACTATTTGTTACAGACCTTGGAGATTCCATTTCTCACTTCTACGCTCCTGACGAGGAACAATACAGGGATACTCCGAATACAATCCATGACTTTAACCCACCATCTCCTCGGTCTACTGACAGGTATCAAGAAGTTGCTGCGCGTGCTAGAACAGTCATCGAACGTTCGCGTAACTTAGGTATGGCTTTTATGTTTATTCTTTCCTGTTGTTTACAAATATTAACAGTTCGCCCTATCTCGGATGCTTCTGCTTCATTATCAAGAGAACAGGCAGTCGAGGATTCTGACGAAGCGGGATTGTCATTTGACCGTTACTTAGTGGGTCTCGGCGAAGAGGACTCCATCGATCGCGAGAGAAGGCGCAGGGTGACGGCTCATAATCGTTACAATCTTGCCGGCGACAACGATGAAGACTCCCATCCAGACAGTGTGCATGAGATCATTCGAGGTCTTCGCAATGCCCGCGGTTTACTCGAGCGTGGTGTAGAAACCGGTAAGGTGCAGCGCATCTATTCAAGGTATATTCACTGATCTTTCTCAATCAGCCCGTTCATTGTCTGGGTCGCCTTCCCGACATAAGCCGCCCAATCCTCCACCGACTCGCTACCGCTGTCATTCCCGCTTGTATGCCTCCGCTACGACAGTGTCCAGCAACTTGTTGGTGTCAGAGAGTGCCGCGGAACATCGCCGTACCAACGCTAGGACGCATCTTCGCTCTCAGTTGTTTGGTTCACGTCCCAACTCTGACGAGCCTCGAGACAGTTCAGACATTTCAAATTTGACTGTCACTGCTCGTTTGAGGCGTCTCATAATAGCCAGTCAAGCGGACTCCTCATCGAACACATCTTCCCGCATTTTATCGTCTGGTCGAACGAGCGATCTTCCTTCAAGACAGTTCGCATTAAACGGTTCTTGATCAGCTTCTCAGTCTCCACGAGAGAGTGTCCAATTTTCAGAGATCTTATCCGAACACAGACATCCCCAGACAAGACGCGGGAATACGCCCGATAGCATCTTTGACCTGTATTCGCCACGATCAACGCCATTCCGAGTTTAACAAACTCAGTGGAGGTGGAGGGAGACTCGCAGCCACCGTATGTTTATCGTCCGCGATCGCCTATGTTAGAATTAAATGTATTTGAGCAGTTTTACCGTGGGATATATATCACGTGATGCATGTGATATGCGCACCAATATCTTTGCGCAAAGTCCATCCAGTACTACCACCAACAATGTCATCTAAACAGAAAAACAATCCAAGAAGACGCGTCTCCAGCTTATGGCTGAGCAAATGACTCGACTGCAGCGGGAGATAAGCTCATTACAGCGTGAGTGAATCCTGTACCTCGTGACTCGTCCGTTAATTTGTGACATGTGCACATAGGAAAGAGTGAGAAGGCACGTGCTGGGATGGATTCGAATCCCAAGCCAGAAAGACTTATCGTGAAGCCGCCTGGAGCTGCTGGTAAGCGTAATGGATACCAGGTCCGGGAGGCGATGGGCCTAGGTAACGATAATCAACAGTATAATGCCCTAATGGTGAACATTTGCACTCGAAAAATTCAAATGAGCCTAACTGACACTCAGACTCGAGGCTGCTACAAGACAATGCTGCCGGCAGTATCTGGAGATCGACAAGACCCGTCGTGGGCAGGATGACAATGAGATTGCTCTTGTAGTCATGAAGGTGAGCGTGTATTATGAATTGACAGAGCCTTAGACTCACCCATCGTGTAGGCACAGAATAGGCACCCTTTTTTGCGCAAATTCAGAAACGCGTGGCCTGTACGAGACTGGATCCAACAGTTCCTGCGCAACCATGTCAATGACCACAGACATCGGCTCGGTCAGGGGAACAAGGTAAGCAACATTTATTGTTCTACATTAATACATCACTAGTTGTGGGGATACTCAGATGATGAGGAGAGTGAAGAACTGGACGATGATGAAGACGAAGATCAGGATGAGCATGAAGATCAAGACACAGATGAAGTTCCCGGCTTATTGATGACGATCGTGATTGCACATTTCAAGAGGCCTTCGAAGTCATGGTCGCCAGTGGTGATGTTGGTTTCGATGATATTATCATGAAAATTATGTGGAAGCCAGCACCGCAAGCCTGCGATGATCTGGCATCTCAGGCAGTGCCGCAAGTGAAAGGCAAGGTTTGTCCAAGCAGTATAATGCCCTAATGGTGAATATATGCACTCGAAAAATTCAAATGAGCCTAACTGACACTCCGACTCGAGGCTGCTACAAGGCAATGCTGCCGGCAGTATCTGGACCTCGACAAGACCCGTCGCGGGCAGGATGAAAATGAGATTGCTCTTGTAGTCATGAAGGTGAGCGTGTATTATGAATTGACAGAGCCTTTTGGCTCACCCATCATTTACCCAGGCACAAACTCTTGATCCGGATCATACCCTGGCTTGGATCGGCCGAGCATTGACTGCAACAGCAAAAGCTCGCGAAGTAGACGCTCGTACTCGTGCATTACTTGAGCATGCAGTTAGCATGACAGCAGACGTGGTCAATGCATTCCCACCCTATGTTTGTATAAGCAACTGACACATGGCTTAAGCCTATGGCAGACCCTGCAGTTTACGTTGCATTTCATGTTCATGCTGCCTTAAATAACTCAATTTCAGTCGGTGCACCTACTACAGATCGCCTTTTACCTGCTTTCTTTGTCCTCGGACGCTATTTCCAGCGCTGCTCGGCTGATGTCTGCGGCCTCCATGTCTTTGGCCTGATCTGCGACCACCTTGGAAAACTTGAACAGGGATCAGAATACATAAATCGTGCGATTACTCTTTTAGAAGCAGCATACGAGGAGAAAGAGGATCCAATAGTCGAACGGCAGTTTGTTATCGCACATACCAACATCGCACGGCTTCGTCTTGGATTGCAGGACTATGAAGGATCGTTGGCATCTTTTGAGATCGCTCTAGGTCTACTTCCCGAAGATACAGAGTGGGAGTCACAGATTCTACGCGTACAAGCTCAATATGGGTCTGGGCTAGCGCGTCTTTCAAGATGGGTGATCTTCAAGTCGCTATGACGGCATTCCAGGCTACTTCGGAAAGTGCCGCTGACGATCGCGTTCTTCGAGGACAGGTTACTGTTCTACTGGCACAGACAATGTGGGCGATTGGGACACCCGAGTTCCGCGAGTTTGCGAAAGGCTTGTTACTCGGTTGGTCAGAATTCAATGTCGATGATCTGCAGTCAACTAATCTATAATTTTAGCATCACTTCCGATCCAGAAAATTTGATGGCGATCAATACTCTAGCTGGAATGGGAAATTCACCGAAGACGATGGACTAGTTGATGCCGCACTTTCCGAAATTCTGTCACTCCCTGTCGAACAGAGACAAGTGCTCAATCCTCGAAGAGACGTGAAGTATCTCCTCGTGCAATATTATCTGGGGCTGGTACGAATACAACTTTTGAATTGTTGAGTGTACGGTCCTGACATTTTTTCGGCAGGGTGACTATGACAGAGCAACTAAAATTTCCCAAGAAGCCGTCCATGTTGAGCCTTCGAATTTGCAGGTGAGGCGAGAAGTCGCATCTTTGTTGCTCAAGCACAGAGAGAGACGCTGCATCGGTCATCCTGGCATTGGTAGCACCGAATCAAAACATTCCAGAGGAAAAGATCGCTCTCGCATTATCAGCTCTCGCACAACCTATACAGTCTCAAAGGAGTGCACAAAAAGCCATCATGCTGGAACCCGGTCAATTGCGAAACTGGCAGACTTTGGCTTATGTTCGAGCACATGAAGCGCTGTGATATCAGGTGGGATAATGTACACGTATGTAGAAAGAGGTTCAATACCCGATCATCCGATAATGTACCCAATGTATGAGTTGTTGAATGACAGCTGCGCCTCCAGTGTGAAAGATATGGGAATGACATATTCTTCGTCAGATACCTTCCCCCATATTGCTACGTCTTGGTTGTATGTCAGAAACTGCAGCAGTCAGAACTGAGCACAGAGATTCGGAGCAGCACGTACTTCGATTATCTGAATTTTTTCTTTCTCGCTAGGTAAACCGACTTCCACAGCGACATCCAAAAATGACATCCCATATTTGTCTGCGACCTGAGTAATGTACCGTGATATCCATCGTATTGGAACGGAGTCCGACATTACAGGGTAAAGCCTCGCAGGTGGAAAACGTCCCATTTATAGCGGCCGGGTTAGTCATGTGCACCGACCGGCTTCAGGCCTTAGACCAGCCAAGGCCGAACATCATTAGTACGGGCGATAGTGGCCGATGGCCGTCCAACCCCATTCTGCACCGTTGTCCATCGTTATTTACCGTTGACCGACCGTGCATTTATCGCGGGAAGATATGTACCATGGCCAATGTAATGAATCTCGGGGACGATCGTGGTGAGTCCCAAGTTAAATGATATCTTGAGATCTTCCTCGGAAGAGAGTGGCACTGTGCCTGAGAGAAGGACGATCTGCGCAGGGAGACTGCGAATATCATAAACGTGATCTAACGTCTTCCGATAATCACGGGCAATGAGAGGGAGATGAGCTTCATCATATACGAAACGTGCTATAGGTTTCTGCTCGTTGAGAATAGCGATTGATTCTCGCCAACCAGCTGTGCGACACTTGTCGGCTGTCACTAAGATCAGGTTGTCTCTTATGTTGAGATTGCCATCGTTGATACGAGGATCATAGATCTGAAAAGGGACACCCATTCTTTTGAGTCGTTGTTCGAAGTCGATCATCAAAGAGTTGAGTGGAAGGATCAGAACCGTGGCAGAATTTTGCTCCAATATGCTAGGAATGATGGCTAGCATAGACTTCCCTCCGCCTGTGCGAAGGATTGCAACAACATCCGTCTTTTTCTGCAAAACGGCGGACATTGCCTGCTGCTGCTGTTTTGACGCCCAGGAGATCGTTCCATCTTGCAACAAGCGTTTCATGACATCTAATGCCTCAACTAGTGTATTATCTGAGCTTCGGTCGATTGGACGGAATGCATCGGCGTTGCGGACTATCATTGTGGTACTCAGGTCAAGTAGTCTAAAACAGTATGAAGTTGAAACTTACAGCGGGCACTGACCGGAATGTCTTGGTTCGTGATCAGCCTCTCTGGTGTTGGGACTATGTCCTCGCCAGAGCCGTCGGTTTCAAATATCTCTCCAGTGTGTGAATCGCACATAGCATGTGATTTCTCTTGATCTTTCCCTTCGTCTGGAAGAGATTGATGGGCCAGGATGCCATGAGTGTGGGAAAGGCAGGTGAGCGCATCATTGACGGCAGCTTTGATAACCTTGGTTAGATCTGGCATGAGGTGCTGGAATACCGTACGGGCAATATCTTCTGTGCTCGTCCCTGGCATACGGTTAGATGTCATTCCTGTATGCTGGCGCAGGTCCGGAGCAAGTGATGGTGTTGGCTCGTTGTCACTGTTGCGCGCTTGATTGTATGGGAGAAGCGTACCACCCGGGACTGTCTTGCACTTGATCTGCCAAGTCGTACTGGCGTTCAAAAATAATGGTAGCACGTCCTCTGCTGCACCTGCCAAAGCCTGTACGCTTAGTCCATAAATCCGATTCTCCGTTGCCCGCGAATGCCCGGCTTGTAGTGCCTCTACCGTGTCTTCTGTCTCTTCTTCCATTAGGGCCTCCATTGAGCACCGATACTTTCGCTTCCATGTGGTCTGTATGTGTCTCCAAGAGTTGATGGTCAAATTGTAATGTAGGAATGGGAGACTGTGCTGCGTCATGACAGAGGATAAGTCACTTGAGTTGAATAATCTGTCAAATCGTATGAATATATGTTGGCGATACAGCTCCATGATGTGTGTGTGATTCGGAAAACAGATCGAAGCGGCAAATTCGGCAAATGGTCTGGCCAGAGCAAGATCTTGAATGAGGATGTCGCCAGTAATTGTATCTAAGCTGTGAGGGATTAACTTGTCCTTTCCTGTGAGCGCGCTTGTCTTTGAATAAAGGCATAGCATAGTGATGTGCTTGCCTAGCAAGACAAGATTGCGGGTCGGTCTTGTACGGGTATTGCGATATGTCATGGCGGTCAATTCCGTTCCACGTCCCGGCGCTCCACTCAACATCTCACATCGGAGGAGCAAAAGACTGTGGAAATCGGCATAATCCTGTAGCCATTTCGTCAGTGCGGCTCGATTCCATATTATCTCCCCCTGACGGACCACCGCAAAGTGGGAAAATAACCTTGTGTTGGTAAAGAACGCACGCAACAACCGATCCCTTCTGGCGAAGCAAGAATTTCTTTGATCCGAAAGGAATGAGTACCCAACATCTTTGTTGGTCAAGTCATCTGCGATGGAATCATAATCGATTCTGATGTGAACGCCCTTTAACACCGAGCTCTCCCATGCCTCGACTAGTTTTGCCTCCGTGTCAGCAAACATCTTGCAAACATCATCCAGGTCGACCCGATTGCCTTTGTAAAGCATAGTGCGAAAGGTAGAGTCGTCGGTCCACAATATACGAGGGAGGCTCATTGTGTCGTATGCGAGCGCTGAGGCACGGTGTTGTAGTGAGCGAAGGCGAGCGAATGTAAAGTGAGTCTTTTCTATGAGATATGGTTCAAGATCATTGAATGCAACGGATTCATCTGCCGCATCTCCAGAAGCAACTCTATGCTTGATCTCCGTAAGAAAAGCCAGCCGCATACAGTATTCGTCCTTTGCAATGATTCCGGTGACGTCCTTTGGCTCTTTGAACGACCCGTCCTGATGCAGGGTGAGCAATGCTAGGCACCGTTCCGTGGGATCTGGTATGGGATTGGTTTCGGTACGTTCCCATTTTGTTTGCCAGAGATACATGAATATCTGATGGATGATGTCGCTTGTTACTGCTTGATCACACGGAGAGTCCTGTGCGACGCTAAGGTCCAGGTTGTCCACAAGTTTGTCCAGATAGTCGGGCATTGGAATGTGATACGGATCATCAGAGTTGCTGCGTATCAGCATTGCAAGAAGGGCGACCATTGGGAACAAGTAGCGTTGCATGGTCTCCCTTTGCTGGTGCTTGTGAAATGGAGTATTGGATATACCACTATGGAGATTGATCTGGATCAGTAACTCATCATTTCGATTGGATGACAATGTAGATGCTCACGATTTGACAGGATCAGGCGAGTTGAGCCTTTGCAGAGTAAGTTCATCTGCGGTAGCTATCAAGGCCAGAGCCTTCTCGAAATATACTTCGACTGAACGTTTAAGCTTTTCCAGGCCCTCCCCATCTTCGGGCATTGCGACCATCCGTCGGAGAGCCTCGGTCGGGTGACTCCCTATATTTTCATGCCACCGCGTGGTCCGCAACCACGGACTAATCATGCGATCATCTTGGGGTATCTGTGGAACCACCAACTCATCGCTTATCTTGTTCAGAACGTCCATAACGATACTGTCCACAGACGTCATGACATCTATATTTGAGTCATCAACCTCCCATAACAGCTGGTGTCCCGATTGTCCACCTCCGGTTTGGAAACGCTGAGCCCTGCAAGCCCTCCACGCACGAGTTACCGAAATGTCCTTGTGCTTCAAGGTGCTGTGCTCTCTGATCTTCTTTTCTGACAACAGGACCTTATCGCAATGGCAACATGCAAAGGCATCTTGGATTAATAATCCATGCATGGGAGATATCACTGACGACACGGTAGGGAAGCGGTCTACAACTCCTGCTGCGACTATGGCCTCCCTAAATCGAGTCAAGTCGAATTTTAACCCTTGATGTTTCCGAGTGTGACTCTGTGCCTGCTCGATCAGGACGGCCGTTTGGCAGAGCTCACAGCAGAGGAAGCGGAACTGCGCATTTACCACCAGGTTAAGAGTTTCAAGATATGAGTTGCGGAGCAGTCCCGGGCTCTTATCCAGCGATACGGTCGTATCCCGATAGTGATGTATGAAGTCCGGTGTATTGTGTTGCTGTAGTATACGGAATTCATTCGGTGAGTTATGCGCATGCAGGGCATCAGGTGAATCCTCGGCCGTCTCTGTTATGGACAGGGACATCCCAGAACTAATACGCGAAGTTGACCGGATCTGAGCAACAGTACCAGCATTGACTGCCGGCTTTGAGATGACATGAATATGAATACGAAATTATGTCTGAGGCATGGTTGATTGTGACTCACAACAGTTGCCGGATCGGATTCTATGAATGTAGGAGAAGACATGATCACATCCTATTGTATATAATGACATCAGTAAGTAATGGACTGCCTTATCGACTTAATTCACTTGCCTCCATTGGACTCGAATCCGGTAAATTCACCGTACGTTGATCGCAACGTTCTGACATCAAGGATACGTCAGACTGCATCTTGAAACATTAGCAAAAATGAAAGATCATCGCAATTAAAATACACCTACAACAAGCTGATCGTGACTGATGCTGGTGTTGTTTGAATCATTGAGCTGTCAAATCAGGCAGGTCAGCAATGTTTCAAATAGGAATTCGGCCATCCCACCTTTGGAACACCAACCCATCTGGAGCCACTTCTTACGATGTGAGATCTCAAGCTGTCCACAGTGGCAAAACCAGATTTCTTTGGACAACCTTCTCTAGAACAGTAGCATAAAAATACTCCGTCCTCATTTCTATGCACAGTAATTGCTTTACCGGATTCGGGATCATTGAAACTGCCGACCGGTTTACATTTCCTCCGGTGGCTGTTGTAAGGATTCCTGTCTTGATAGACAGCGTTGCAATCAGCGCATGTATACACCATGGAGCGCGGTCGAGGAGTTGACCGAGAAAACAAATGTTCAAGTTGGTATCGTTTGCCGGCTCGGTAATTGACCGGTTTCGTCCGATAGTTGACATCTTTGGCATCGTAAGCACACCAGGAGTTTGAAGTGAACGCTCCCACGGGCACCAATATTATCACAAAACAATGCATTTCCTTTGTATTGGAATATGTCTATAGCAGGAAATAACAATAAAGGCACTTGATTTCTGCGAGAAATTTGGACTCCACTGCCACTGAACGGCACTTGAACTATATATGTTGTGGGTCGCAAAATTTAAATTAAATAAATCGGGGGAGGGGGGGAGGGAGGGCTCAAGGAAAGAGAGAATTGTTATGCCTGGACATGCTCAATATTTCAAGAACGCTGATTACAAAGAAAGAGAAACGAATGTCATAAGCATTGACCTGTATTGACATCGAGGTTCCCCAGAATCCACCACATCTGGGTAAGTACCCCAATACTAGCTACTACCTGTGTTGGAACTTTTTTCATGGCATTTTGATGCATTTTGATGCCTTAATAGCATAATTCTATCGTGATAAAACAGTCGGCATTTTGATGGTCATTACCATTGCATCATGACACATACTTCTATATTTGTTGAAATAATAAATCCAAACTTCAGAATGAGCATGTGCAAGCACATTGTGATTGGTGCATTTGCATTATAGCATGCATTTCCATGGTGTCAAGATGCACTTCAAAATGAGCTCAAAATTCATAATTTCAATGTCACCTCAATGGTCATTCTGATGATGCCATAACACTCATTGGGCTGATCTAGATGGGTACTCAAATCATTCTGAATGACAGCATAAAATAATTGAGATGTATTGTATCGACATTTATATTAACAATCATGATAGGTAGTTGCAGTATGGTACATCAAGACAGAGTGAGCCATAAGTACATTGACACCTGTAACAACTACCTGCTAGATCTGTGCACCACATCACAGGATTGGGCAGGAGATGTTTTGGATAGATATTTGTGGCAAGATTTCATCGGATATATGCAGATTGTATCTATAGACAGAGTCATACATAAGCATCAACATAATGTCATTGAGGGACAAGAAAACTCCAATGCTGATGAGGATGTATAAGTATTGTAACTGTGATACTGGGTAGATAAATAGTTGACAGAGATTCTGCATCTCTCCGACATGGTGGTCACTCATTGTCTGGGCTTGACCTTGTGATGGCTGTTTAGAATGGCAACCAGTGGACAATCAAGAGTCACAATACCCTTGTAATATTTAGATAGCAAGATTATTACTCACAGTTGTGATGTGTTCAGGGAAATCCCTTGCCAGAATTTACAATATCCTCGTATCATTGATGCGGTGTGGTCATCACTCACAATTGCGATGTCACCAGTTCAATCCCTTGCCAAAATTCATAATATTTATGTGGTATAGTCATTCCTCGCAGTCCTGATGGGTTCAGGTCAATCCCCAAGTTGCTACAATTTATTGTAATATTTACATGGTACCATCGTTCCTCGCAGTTGTGATGGGTCCAGGTAATTCCCTTGCCAAAAGTTACAACAAATATATACATGAAGTACAGGAATAGACTAACAGCCTGAGGTATGAATTTACTGGTTCCTAAAACAACCAGACATGGCATAGGGAGCAGGAGGTGTAAAGGTGATTGAGAATGAGAGTATCAGTACAGCACCAAAGTGAGAGGACAGTCTGCCTTGGATCAAAGGATATCAGAAATACACCATTGAGAAAACCCTGACAATCCCATCAATAGTCACACTCATTGGTTGACATGTTGGAGGAAATGGTGTGACAAACACATTAGCGCTGGGCGGATATAAGCGCTTACAGCCACCTTCCCCTTGATATTCACTATGGAGCTAACAGATTGAATAAATTCCCATGACTGCCATCGCTTGTCGCGTGCTTACGCAGAATTCGGTCTGACGTCGGTATCGCGCTCCCCATGTCCTGTCTATGCCTGCTTACCTCCACTGGTGCGTCAATTCCCATTGATTATTGTCGCTAAAGGCTATTGGTGCAGGTCCTATTACATGTATCCTCGTGTTGTGCAGCACCAGTCCTCCATTTTACCTACAGATACGACGCACCGTGCTTACATCACTACAAGTTTTGCCTATGCATTCCATATATTCGTGCACTACAATATAAGGACCATCAGTAGATAGTTCTTATTTACTTCCCCTTCCCACGGGCAACTGTCGTATAGCAGAGTCACCTAGTAATTCTCATAGTCCTGTGCAATTGTCAAAACCCCTTGCCATCTCTATATCCACATGCGCTACTTGAGTTCCTTCAGTCGCGCGCTACTACCTAGGTTCACTTTGTCACAAATTGCACTTGTCACCTAGTAAGCTGGGCGCCTCAGTCATCACCACTTCTTCCACCAGTGCACTCTTCGTGAAAAAAAGCACTCTTCCATTGTTGTACCTTGCGCCAGTGCACTCCTTGCCAATAGTCACACTCTGCCATCTTCGCACAATCCACCAGCACACGCCTCGCCAATACCTGCTCCTCCATCCTTATGCCTTGTGCCAGTGCATTGCTTGCCAATTCTTGTTCACCGCTATTCTCAAATTGTCCGCCAACGCGCTACTTAACTACAAGTCACACCCCTCGCATTCTTTCGCACTCTTAGTGAGCTCAGGGCCCTACCAGTCTTAGTCTTACTCAGAGCGCTATCACTGTCGGGTTGATATAAGTCACTATAGGTCATTAAGTCCTTGTGGTTCAGCTTCCCTTGCATATAAGGATAAGTAGAACTAGTCTATTCAGCCTAGCTAAATTTATTCTTTCACAACAGATACCACAGATTTAGGGTTGCAGCAGAGAATTCATATTATCCAACTAAACTACAACAGGCAATATTCAAATCAGAAATTTCCTCATTGCCAAATCAGCCCAGGAGTAAGGCTGGCGATCACCAATGGAATAGCTAGGCCCACCCCCACGATGAAGGTCAGTCCACATCTGAGCCTTGCAAATAAGGGCAGTCCAAAGTCGACTGTGAAAATACCTGCAAGAAAACCAAGCGTAGAGAATGCCAAACTGTGATATCTGTGAGTACTGGCAGCAATGGTGATTGAGACAACAAAATGGTTACCTCATCAAATATAAATACTGGGTATACTTGTGAGGATTACAAGACTTAGCATCTTTTGTGCAGGTAATATGCCTATCAAATCAATGATGTCAGGCTTGGGTTAAAAAAATATAATACAATTGAACTGCAAAGTCCAGGGATTTCAGTCTTTGGGCAAAGTGTTGTGCCATGGTACATCTGATAATGCAGTATACGCTCAAAAGAAAGGAAATGGAGCATAGTGTCTTTGTTGTGAGTTGCAAGCCTAAGCCTGGGATAGCAAGGATGCTGGCATTTACTGCCATTATGACATTTGCCTGTCAGAGAAGAGGTTAGTATTCTCCTTTGGGCCCACAACATAGGACTTACCACAGTAGTTTGAGATTTGGCCTGTGCGATGAAATCATCCATAAATCCCCTCACATCCACTTCATTCATGAGACCATCAACATAGATATTTTTCTGGCATCTGAGGACCATTATCAGAATGCAAAGCATAGCAACCACAAGGCCAGTCATAAAGGGAGAATCCTCAAGATCTCTGCGTCTTTCACCCACTGAATGAGTTCAGATAAAGCGAACCTTGGGTTGACCATAGTGGTTGAGGTATTCATGATAACCTTGTGTGACTCCTCAATCGATAACATCTAGTATGAGAAAGTGATGACGCACAGAGAATATACAATAATTTTCATGTTTGTAAGTGATGAGATGAGCTTTCAACTGTCCATTTTTCATAAGGCCCATGTACTGCAGATTGCAACACCTGGCTCCTCCACCATCCCATTAGGTCTTGCGAGTGTCTCTATCCTTTGGCTATCAATTAAAACATGCAGGCCAAGATGGGGTGCATACCGGCAATGGCCAGCTCTGTGCCCATTTCTTTCATTTGATTGAGGGTCCAAAATATTGTAGCAGCAGTAGATTGTTCCATGGACAGTGCTTCTGTTGTTCAAGTCATTCTGGTCGAACATGTATCTTCTCTACATTGTGTGAGCATGTAACACACTGAGATTTTGGCCAGCACTTACTGTTTTATCATTGTAGTAATACACTGCTCCTGACAGGTGTATAGACTCTTGCCAATCTCCTTTCTCTCTGTGCCTGTTGATAGTACTGTTAGATTGATACTGCAAGGAACTACAGCAAAAAACCTGGCAGGGTTGATCTGCATCACCTGCACATTATAATCATGATGTGGAGATACTCTGTATGAATCAGGTCAGTTATACTCAATATTCGCACTAGGTCAATCTACACAGCTCACAGCAGTAGCATTTCAGTGTACTGCCATAGTTGCATTGGCCAGATAGGGACACTGCACTTGAGCAGGTCCATTCATTGGTTGATTCCCCGACTTGGGATCTGGCATGGTATTTGAGTATGTAGTTTCAAGCGAATGATTAGATGTACCATTGTGGTTGGACTTTCCAAGTGTCATTCACATGATGGAGTATGTAACATGTCAGTATTTATATACACAAGTACATTAAGGACACAATGCTGTAACCCTGAGACCAGGGATATAATTAGCAAACACTTCCCATAGACTGGGATGGCGGACAAACAACAGAGAAGTGCATACATGAAGAAACCAAATAGCCCCTCTTCCTCCCACCACAAACAAAATACTCACCCCCCCTCCAGTTATAGAGAACCTTACACCTGAGCCTGAGACTGAGAACACAAATCTGCGAGTTGAGCTTGAAGATGATAAACCTGTGCTGCGCTACTTGCATGCGCATGTTCAAGGAGGTGCTTGTAGGCAAGAAGTTTAGAGGTGTGGAGGGTGTGGGCTTGGGTGAGGGCTCGGTTGAGCTGTGGAGTTGAGTTAATAAAGAATTGATAGTCTATTATGTAATGAGGAATGAGTGCAGGAATAGAATTAGGTCTTTGCGCAAGCGTCGGGAGCAGTACTGACCTTCTGTCTTCATACTGCATCGACACAATCTCTCTGAGTCTTTTCAGTTGTCCCCAACAACTTCGTTCTTCCTCCTTTTCTTTTCCTATTCAACCCTTCAGCAACCTTCGGAGAATCTTGAAGCTTATCCAAATTTAAGAACCAACTACATACACTCACTCTCAAGCAAATAACTTCGGACTTCACCTAGCATACCATGGAACGCATCCTAATTGACCCAGGGCTAGAAGCACAGCCCAACTTTGAGTTGGCAGCCTACCTAGGATGGCTTAATGCCCTTGTTGCTGGGGGGACCACCAGGGAAGATGCACTTGAGCTAATGGCTGAGGGCTGGAGGCTCGAGCGCCAAGAGCGCATTGTTCTTTGGCAACAGCAGAACAAGGAAGATGCCCGCGCTCTGCAGGAACAGCAAGAGTGAGAGAGAGCTGAGAAAGAGGCTGAGGAGCAGGCAGAATGGTGAAGGCACTAAGTGACTGCTGCTTGCGCAATCACTCTCTCGATGTGAGATCAACAATGCTGCTGGTGAGGCAGAATGTTGGGTCTTGCTGCACCTAGGCTGCTATGCCTGAGACAGACGCGTTCGACCCTAAAGGGGACTGCTACTGCACACAGAACCAGATATATGAGAGACCCTTGTAGTCTGAAGGATGCGCAAAGGTGTGAGAAGAAACGCGAGACAAATGCGAAGGAACGCGAAGAATGTGATGAAATGCGAAGAAACGCGAAGTGTGGGAAAGTCGCGCTAAGGTAAGCGAAGTGTGGGAAGGCGCGTGCTTATAGCGCGCGTTGTCATGGGAAAGCACGGATGGAATGCGGAGAATAAGGAGTGATATAGAGGGGCGGATAGATAACGGATCGACAGATACGCAAAGCGAGCGCAATGCAAAGCGAGTGAAAAGCAAGGTCTGATTAATCTAGTCTAGTCCGATAACGATAACCATAGGTAACACAAAGTGCGCCCTAATGGTGACTACTACTTCAGAGTAAAACCCGATAGTGAGGGAAGTACAGTAAAGGGGAGTAATGGGGGAGAGTAGTAGTGCAATCATCAAACTATATACTAGACAAAATCGTGTCGGACACGGAAGGGATAGGAAGAAAACACGCTGATAGTACGTAATAACATGTAATAATGCTGCAATGCTTGTTACAACCATGAGGCAAGGAATATGACGTACCAATGAGGTGATTGGACATGGATAGGCGCTCCTGGATAATAGGCGATGAAATGCGATGAAACGCGAAAGTGCACGATGAAACGCGAAAATGCGCGAGCGTGGGAATACATCGCGCGAGCGCAGGAAAGCGTCGCGTCTATGGCGCGTTATACAGGAACATGTTGCATGATATACCAATGGAAGTGCAAGTCATTTTGCGAATGATAAATGGACTGCTTGCGTGAATATGCCCATTACGCGCCCATAGAAATATGAGTCCCTACAACGGCATGAAACTGAGAAGAAGCCCAAAATCAACAATTTCAACAACCAAGCCATTGTTGCGGACATCATCATACCACGCCCATCCCAATATGCCATTCAAAAGATAAAAAATATGGAGTATGCAGAATTATGGTATTTCAGTCCTGATGGTTGCCATGAGGCCTCTGTTACCTCCAGGTCCACCTCAAACTTGGACGATGCATTTGGTTTTGCAAAGGTCGACGGCATAGTAGTGCTTAAGACGATAGCCTTGTTCAAGGCTTCTCGGAAGGCAATACAAGATCACGACCTATCTTGGCGGCAGTTTGACCTGGCAAAAACCAGCTTTCTCATCCACATCGAGAAGGGTGGCTGGCCAGAAAAACATCAGCAGGCCTTAGCCATGTTCTTTACACTTGTCACTAACCATGAGCATCGCATGCACCCATGAGGAGAAAAAACCCTGCTTCGCTATGCAGGTTTTGTTTGCTGTGAATGGCATGATCAGCTAGCACAAGACCAAGGATTCAATATCAGTCTATTCAACAATGCCCTGTACAACTCAATCTCTGATGATGTATGGGAGACCGAGCGAGATGAGGGTCTAAAGATGGTGCGTAGCGCATCATCCACTTAGGAAACATTCAATCACTGACGAGAACCCTATATACTTATGGCTCAACCTCACTTTGAAAACGAACCATGCTGACTATCTGAATGCTTTCACTCCCGATGCTCCCTGCTACCAAATCTCAACCACCCTTCTGCTATATGCGCACTGGTGCCGGCTTACATAATTTTTGCTGCATCATTTGCTCACTCTTACTCGTGCCCACCGTGCGGTCACTATATCAATCCTATGCTTACTCAAACCATTGTGCTCCTGCTTTCCTTGCATCCCTGCCCCCATATGCATAACCCCTGCTTTGCTTACACTCAAACCACTTGCATACATCCCTGTATTCTATGGCTTAATCAAAGGATTTATTTCATAACACTTTCGAACTGTGCTCACTTGAACTTTACATGCTCATCTATTGCATTCAGTTGCAGAACTCACTCGCAATCCCCAGCACCTTACCGCATCATTGAGGGCGGGAAATGAGCTTCAGCCAGAGCAAGCACACTGATCCAGCACCCGCTGTGAATGATGGCCGCTATCACCCATATTGCTCAACCAACCAAGCTGCAAAGAAGCCACTGAAGACCCAGCAGTCTTTTCCGGCAGGCGCAGGCCAATCCAGCCCATCGGCCTGCGCCCTCTGCCTTGGCCAATTCCGCCACCCCATTCACAAATGTGCATCCGAGTTCCTATGGGACAAACAAACCAAGACTCAGTGTTGTCGAAATGCAGAAGGTCACTTGGTCAACCCAGAGGGTCTTGAGCTCTGTTATGACTGGCAAAGACCCAAAGGGTGTTCCAATCCCTCCCAATCCCAAGTGCATGAATGTTTGGGATGCGGGGCAAAGGACCATGGAGCTCAAAGTTGTCCTCAAAGCGAGAGCATCTAATGCGCTCACTCCCTACAAGCCCGAAGCCTGGCTGCAGTTCCTCAACTCTTCTAATCTCATATGTAAATATGCACATATTCCAAATGGCCTTCGACTCGGTTTCTTGGCTAGTGTCCCCATGATATCCAGCACCTATACCCCACCTAATAATCCTTCACCCTATGCACACCATGACGCTTTCACCGCTATTCTGGACCACGAGTATGCCATGGGATGCTACATCAGGCCCATGTCTAAATTGGAAACAGAAGACCTCATTGGTCCTTTTCGGACAGCTCCTCTCTCCATGGTCTCCAAGACAGGAAAGCCAGGAAAATTCTGTTTCATACAAAACCTTTCATTCTCACTCCGTCCATCTGGTACAATTTCCTCAATTAATTCCTCAATTGACTCCAACCTATACCCGTGCACATGGGGCACTGCATTGACTATCTGCTTGCTCATGTGGTCCCTCCCCCCAGGATCTCAGGCAGCTGTTTATGATGTGGCAGAAGCCTACTGCACAGTACCCTACATCCTTCTCAATGGCCAGGCTTGGTTGTCAGGACAGGGGAAGACAGCTTTGCAATTGACTCCAGCCTCTGCTTTGGTTTCTTGGCATTGGCAGGAACCTATGGTGAAGTCGCAGATGCAGGTACTGACATATTCAGATCTCAGGGTATCGGCCCAATATCCAAATGGGTGGATGATCACCTTTTTATTTGCATTTTGCGAGAGCATCTCATTAGTTACAACAGCCTGCACAAGGCTCGCACTGCTATCATTGCACGAAATGGAGGCATGCTCATGGAAGGGGGCCGAAAATGGTATTGTGGTTCAACCATGCCTGATAACAGGATCGAAGAGTTCGACAAAGATTTTTCATTCCCCATCCTTGACCTTTCAGTAGCATCCCCACGGTCACCAGAAGATGCTCGTTTCACTTACTGCTTTGAAGACATCAACCGGCTATCCAAGATTCTCGGCATACCCTGGGAACTCGCAAAGGACATCCTCTTTGCATCACATGCACCCTTCATTGGCTTCCTCTGGGACATCGAGGCACATTTAGCACTACCTACTCGGCTCCGAGCCCTGGGAACTCGCTTAGCATGCTGACACGTCAGCACATAGTTGGAGGTTTTTACTTACTTCTCTTCCATCACTTACACATTAGCTAGTAGGACTTAGCATCAAAAAAAAATCGATTGACTTCGGATTCCATCATTGCATTCCACAAGAGCCCCAGGATATTCTCGAGAATCACATCTATTTCTCCTTCAGTATCTACCCTTGAGTTAGAGAGCCCCTCTTTTGCGTTTTCAGAGAGTAACACATTTCACAATATTTTTGCACTTTTCCTACGCTTTGCGACTTACAGCGCGTTTTCATGTGCCCTTAGCCAGACCGCACACCACCACTTCCCCTTCCCTCGAGAGCGCTTAAAGAGACTCCAGACCAAAGCAGTGTCTGGACATGTTGATGGTTCCTGGCTGCTGTATTCATCCTCATGAATACTGTTATAAACTGGGATGGGTTCTAACAACCAGAATTCAAAAGAGAATTGTCAAAGGTTGAGTTGTTCTAACACTACGATGGCAATGAAGTCTTCTTCATAATGTTCTATCTAACAACAAGGATGATCCTTGAAGTTAGAGTCAAAGTCTTGTCAAGACTAACAATGAGGAGTGCTCAAGGTTAGAATTAAGTAGTTCAGACAACTAAGCTTGGGGGGCTTAGACAAAGGAATATCAGGTATCAGGTAAAACCCAGTAAGATTAAAGTAAGGAAACTCGCTAGTACAAATGCACATATTTATAGAGAAATAAAGGGAGAGGTTTTAGGGCAGGTACAAGTAAGGAGGGCTACAAGTATCTGCCTAATTAAGTATGTGAATGCATGCAGAAGGACAATAGGTCAAGAAAGGCAACAACGGAAACAACCAGTCATACTATGAATCTGGTCATCTAGCGACAGCAATAGATGATCGTGATGTAATACAATGGTTAAGAGTGTTATAAAATATGGATCCGATCTGATATGCCTATCTGCTTCCTATCCGATATGATAAGCTTTCTAATTCATCACCTGTCCATATAACATTAACACAGCCTATTCCTTTATTTGGTGATTCTCTACTTTCCGATAACTGGTTCTATACTTACCCAATATCTTCACTGCTTGTCTATTACCAGTACTTGGTTATTTACCTATCCATTCTGATTACTGATCCATTATCCTTTGACTGCACTAATGTACATAGCCTTGGACACTGCCCTCTGATTATTTGGTTAGCCTTCTAGTATATAAAATCTTGTAAATCTCCATAGATCCTCAGTTTGAATATTATTGTCTTGCAGCATTATTGTCCTTGCACATTAGTGTTGTAAGGATCCCTTCTCTATCCTTTGGGACTAGGGATTGATTTGCTAGGCCAGAGCTCTGCTCTTCCACATTTCCAGACTTCATCCATTTCTGGATCCTACCTTAGGCCTAAAGGATTGTATCCTTAGGTCAAAGTTTTGCCTTTCTGATACTTGCACTCTTTCTGATCCTTATCCAACTCTGTCTCTACCTAAGGGTAGTCTATATCCATCCACGTCTGCTCCGGAACCCCTTTCCAGAACTCCGGACCATTATTCCTGCCTTGGACTGTGTCCTTTGCAGTATCTCCACCCTATGTCTCCACTAAGGATTGATACGTGCAGTTATTCCACTTCCTATCAAGTGGACCGATGAAGGGTCAACAATTCTGCTGGGATGCAGAACAATGTTGGGTGAATGCTGCCTAGCTGCTATTTGACCCAAGGGCGTCTGGACTAGACTCAGGGCTCAAGAGAGAGAGAGAGTGTGTGTGTGTGTGTGTGAGAGAGAGAGAGAGAGAGGGAGGGAGAGAGAATATGAAAATGTCACTCCAAAAAATGAGGACAAGACTGTATATCAGGAGCTGTATAGTGAGCTATTGAGCTGCTACTAAAACTAATAAGCTGCAAGTCTGGGGAAGCTACTGAATCCTAGAAGGAGAGCTACCAGAAATATAACTGAAAGTCTAGCTAATGAGTAGAAGTATAGGGCGAAGATTTTGTGATTATGTAAGCAGTCAAAATGCGGACATAAGCAATGAAAGTAAGGTAAGAAAGCTAAGTAAAAATTGTTAATACTAGCCTAGAGGGAAACTAATCCCTACACTGAACTCCATCCGAGTTTCTGATACTCGTCCGGAAGTTTCCTGCACTCGTCCAGATGGTTCCCATGCTCATCTGGAAGTCCTTCAGACCCTCCACCAGAGTTGTCTGCCACCAAAGTCCTCTGGACTTCATTTGGACCTTGTTGGACTTTATCTGAAATTAAGGGCACCACACTCGGGTGAGGGGCACAGCATATGAGCTGAGGCCAAAGCCCTTCTGAGTCAGTCATACTCACCCCTCTGAGAGATTTTATGCACCTGTGTGCATGGTCTTTAACACCTTCTAGGAGTTAGTGCAGAACTGCAAGCCAGGGAAGTGGCTGCATGTGGAGATAATCGAGATATGAGGTGTCCAGGGGGGTCAGTGTCAAAGTATTTGTGCAATGGTGGAGCAGTCATAATTGAAGCTGACAGGAGTGAGAATTGAAGAAATGATGAGACAGACAGATTCTGATCTGGGAGAATAATTGATTGCACTGATACAGGAATAATAAGAATATCATCATCTGAGGCTTTCATGTCAACCATTTTGAGTGCTCAACTGGTGCAAGACCCGGAGGGAGGGGAAACCAGTTGAAAGTTTCATTGTGAGACACTCGAGTCCCATGTCAGACCATAGCTTGCTTCTCTGCAAGATTTGCATTGTAAATGTTGAAGTCAATGATCTGGAAGGAATGACAGAAGGTCAGAGGGGCGACTCACCAAGACTACGGGGGTCAATAGACTTATTTATTAACACTGTATCAAGCCCCCATAGTCGTGTGCCTGTTATTAATACACCTTTATTAGCAGTGTTATTAACAACTGACTTTTTGTCCATACCCTAGAAAGAGGGCTCAATGGCAAACGAGCATTAAGAGAATCAGGAAATGGTACAGGTAACAAGGGCAGAGACATTGTGAATGAGACAATTGGTGAATGGTAAAGCAAGACACTGGATGGATGGATAGAGGTTGGAGTGGTATTGACTGTGGTTTTTATATAGCATATGGTGTAACCTAAACAATTAAAATCAAAATGGCAATGAAAACAAAGGAATTGAATGAATAAAATATCAAATCTCTGCAAGAAGTAATGTAAGCAACCATAAAAGCATCGGGTCCACAGACAACCTAAGGGCCTGTTCGGCAACCTCTCGTTTTATTTGTTTGGGTTTGTTTCATTTTGAAACGGACGGACGTTGAAGTGAAACGGATGCTCCCACGGGTGTCACACACTGTCACACATGTAGATAATCAATGATAACCATCAGTTTGCTGCTCGAGCTCTACAACTACTACTAGTATGACTTCATCATGGAAGAGAAAGGCCCTCAAAGCCTCTCTTAAGGCAACCCACACCCGCAGAAAGAGAGCTGCAGTGCTAGCTGCTGCAGTGGCAGTGGCCACCTTGCCCTATTTTGACAAGATTCCCCAGCACAACTCTATCTTGATGGGCCATTCATGGGTCCGGGAGCTCTTATTAGGACATCCCCGTCGCTTTCATAATATGATGGGACTTTCCAAGCCAGTATTTCGCCGATTGCTCCATGAACTTGGTCAATATGCAGACCTTGCACATTCAAGATATATCTCTTCTGAAGAACAGCTTGCCATTTTTCTTTGAATCTGCCGTACTGGGAGTACAAATCGGGACATGCAAGAACGTTTCCAGCACAGTGCAGATACTATTTCAAAGTGAGTGCCCAATATTACTATTTAAAACACAAGCACAACGATGTCATCATAGAGGGGAAATGGTGTCGAACGCCAAACCTTGGCTTCGGGATGAGCCTAAACAGCAATTTAGTCAAGAAATGAATGAAATATGAAAGCTTACTTCGAGGTAATCATCCCACACTTTGTCACTGGCAATAACAATCTTTCTCATCTCGTCCCATCCAAATCCAGACAGCTCTCATAGTTTTTGGACAACGAGACAGTTGGCCTTCAACTATAAACAATAAATCAGCATGAAAGTGGAGGAAAAATGCTACTTACAGTGGCCCAATGATGCGAGCAACTTTTTGAAGTTTTCGGAGCACCCCCACTGGTTTTGTGGCTGTCTTTGAGGGCCTTAGCAGCAGCTGTAAATACTGCAGACTTGAAGGTGCCATTATCAGCCGAGTTTCCATCAGCAAAAGTCTTGAGAGAGTCAAGGAGTGTTGCATCATCTCCCGAGAGCCACTTTGCATTCCGTGGAATCTTCCTGGTACTGACAGCCTGATCTTGAGGTTCCTGTAGTGATTGATGTTCTCCTTGGTATCTGACGAGAGAGATATTGCCATGGTAGTAGATTGGTAGTAGTTGACAGAGTAGGGACAGTGGGATATTTGATTGACTAGAGCAAGCAAACGAGTACTAGTGCGACGCCGCATTATGCAGTGTGACAGATATCTAGCAAAACGAACACATTGCCAAACACGTTTTTCTGTTTCAAACAAAAACGGACGCAAATGGACAAAAACAAATGAAACGGACGCAAATGAACAGTTGCTGAATGGGCCCTAAGTCTGAAATTGATCAGCATTTTGAAGGCTGTAAATGTAGATGTGAGCCCCACAACCATTCAAGCGAGAAAGGCCAGGTCCATCAATCTCAGATACCACTGCATCAAAAAGAGGGATTCTGTTGTTGTTTCTACCATCATAAGTCCAAACATTAAGTTCATCAAACATTTGACTCAAGAAATGATAACTACCCAGATGCACAATACCACAGAGAGCATATTGAGCTTGTCTGTTCATTGAAGGTATTTTTAGTTCGAAACTGTGTTCAACTGATAGACTACTAGATACCTCAAAATAGATGATATGGTGGGATGCAAGCAACTGAATTTTCCATGACACGATCACATTGCATGATGGACTTCTGCAACTAGATGATCAAACAGTGCTCTCCAGTTTTTGTGCTTCAGCCTGAATACAGAGATTAAGCCAGTGCTGCAGAGAAACAACTGTATCCTGTTCAATCACACCCCATAATGGAGAGCAGATTGCTGGAAGATCAAAAAATAGATCCACTGAGATCGAGTGTGTCAGTTCTATGCAATTCTTGTTTGTACAGGAAGCAATTGCACTGAGTAACCCTTAATACAATGGTAAAATGTACTCAAGAACTGCTACAACAGAAGCATCAACCAACCCAGTATGAGGGAAACAAGATGGGTTTAGCACAGACAGGTCATCTTGCAATTTATCATGGAATTGGTAAAAAAGTTCTTGTGAAAAAATGGGAACATTGAAAATCAAATGATTGGGAATGTGCTTTACTGTTCACTCAGTCTCTGCATCAGGAACATCCATGACAGCACCTTGATGGAAACAATGTTGGATGTATGTATTATGTTCAATTCCATTGAATCTCTGGACTTGCTGCAATAGCTCTGGAGGAATGGGTTTGTTCAGTTGTTCAATTGACACCAGGCAAGATATACACAACCCCTCATGAGTCTGTGCTCACAATGCAGCCACATACACAGCAAATCCACCCTCATGTAAATTTACCAGGTCTTTAGGAACAGTTTTGCCCTGTTATATCGAATGCAGGTTGAATGGGCAGTTGATGGCATGTCACTCACAACTTTTCTTTCTTTCCATTTGAGTAGTCACATTCTATGCATGGTTGGGGGAATTCAACTTATTGAAGCATTCTTGGCAAGCCAAGAATTGCTTCTGACAGTGACGTGTACAACCTATCACCATCATACATGACTGAATGCTTTGAATTTTATTGTGAAATCTGAACCATCAGTGACTCAGATATTGGGTGTTATCCTGATATATATAAATAAAATGCTTACTGGTGTGTGCTATGGGAAGGAGATGGATAAATCATAGAAAATGATAAAGACATTAGACAGAGTTGAGCTTATTTTCAATTCTCATCTATCCAAATCCCTAGCCCTCCTGGAATATAGAAATGTTCTGGAGACCACAAGCATGAGACCTTGGTCTTGATACATTGGATTCTACTCCCCCTATACATGGGCACATAAATTGATGTATAAGAGGAATAGAATTCCTACATCCATCTTGGGTCTATATTTCAAATCTGGGAGCAGGGGAGGATAAGCACATTGCAAATATAAGCACTAAATGTCAAGCCTGAGAGGAGGGGAGGATGAGTGCCCTGCAGATCCAGATTATGACTGTCAAGCATTGGCAAAGATGGCTATGCCTGAATATCAAGGTTGGGTAAAAGAGGTGGATGAATGCCTTTCAGATCCAGGTGTTGAACATTAAGCTTGAGAGCAGGGGATAATGAGTGCCATGCAGATATAGATGCTAAATGTCAAGCCTGAGAGGATGGGATGATGAGCACCCTGCAGATCCAGACCATGACTGTCAAGCGTTGGAAGAGGTGACACAACAAGAAGACTACTGAATGTAATCCTCTTTAAATGATTATGTAAAAATGGATGCAGAAGGGAGTGGCAGCAATCCTAGCAGGGTAGAAAGGTATAAAGACTGAATAGGGCTAGCTGTCCAATGATCAATTTTTAAGCCTCCATTTAACTTACCTGGCTGCAGATAGAACTTGACACAAAGGTTATTAAACTGTCTGAATGTGATAGTGATGCTCATTCATCCAAATACATCATGTTTTAGAGTTATGGCACCCCCTCCCCATCCCTATTCCACCAAGAGGCATGATTATATGTCAAACCTGATGTGCAAAGGATGTTCGTAACATTTAATGATCATACAAATATATCAGAGATGACTTATGAATGTTTTGAATGAATATAAATTGTGATGTGTGAGTTTGCCTGATACCTCCCCTCAAAGATCAATTTTTATAGGTCTCCCATGACTTGTCAGGACTCTAGAATCTCTCATCCTGGGGGATTTTGAACCTTCTGAACATGATGGTTGAGCCAGATTTCCCAGAAGACAAAATCACATTTTTGAGACATGACATACAAGGTCTTCATCCCCCTCCTACCTCCTATATCTTGCAATTATGTAAATACTGATGTATTAAAGGCTGTTACTAGTGTTTTATGAGGTTAGAAATCGATTGGGATTGATTTCTAAGTGTTTTATATAAATCCGACTTGTGATGTGTGAGTTTGCCCCATACCACCCTCTCAAAAATTGATGTTTGACTTGCATGCATCAGCAAAAATGCGAACTATGACATGGCACTATGTCACACATGAGCCAAACAACCAAAATTGAACATGCATGACTCACCATGGTATATAACAAGGCTAGCGAAGGAATGGGAAATGGTGTGAAATACTTCTCAAACATAATACCTTCATCCCTTTTATTCTTGTACCAGAGTAAATTGGTGCCCTTCTGATTCAACCTCATCTTATAGAGGCCACTGCACAGGATATTTCTCTTTTGTCTCCAATGTCCTTGGAATCAATTGGAAGTGTGCGACAGAATCCTGTACATTATGCACTCACCCAGTAATACAATCCAAACTTATCCTTGATCTCATGTACAAGCTGGCGGCTCCTAGACTTAACTGATTTCCTTGTGCTGCAGTCAACTCTCTATGAGAGGTCAAAGCTTGGCCATCTTGTGAGGTGTGAGGTGCAGCACATGATCTTGAGCAAAATATTAGGCAGTTGAAACAATAGAGACAAATTGCATGCTTTACCTGTGATGAAGTTGGAGTGTTTCTCTCAAGAAACTTGGTTGCTGGAATGCTACTGGCTGTTCCATTACTGCATGTTGCATGTCCTGGAGCCACTTATCAGTGCTGGCAATGATAGAATTGAAGTCACTTGCCCTGATCACAAAGTTTGGAGGATGCACCCAATTGTTGCAGCATATGTGGTGGGCTTCCCCGAACAATGTTTGGTGGCCTGCTGCATGGAGAACAGGTGTCCAAAGTGTACTATGGGTGCAATGAGCATGGTGGAATGACAAAGTCAGGAGTACACAAACAAGATTCGACATTGGAAAATTTATGCTTGTATCAAGATAGTGAAATGAGTAATGGTCAATGGTCAGTCTGAGGAAGCACTAGGACTACGAGCAATCTGCTCACCATTCTGGGCAACACTCCCACACCATGTTATCTTCTTGTTTATTACCCCCCGACATTCTGCACCAGCTGCACAAAGGTGTTTTAAAGGATCACCTCATGAGCTGGTGCTCTGAGATCATAGGTGAGGAGGAACTTGATGTGCATTTCAAGGCAATGACATTATATTTGGGCCTGTGACACTTCAAGAAAGGAATTTCAAAACAGAAGCAATGGATGGGGGCTGACTATAGAGAGTTGCACTTACTTCTGGCTTGTGTTTGACTTGTAATAAGTGTTGCTTATACATTACTTATACTTTGTGCATAGCCTTTAATTAGTCCTCTCATATATAAACTCTTGTATATGTCTTGTAGTACCTCAGTTTGAATATTATCTTAGATTGTTCTCTTTCTGTCCGCGCAAATGTATGGGATATGACAAGTTCCTCCAAAATGTCTTCAAGCTTTTTCTCAAGATTATTCTTTCAGTAGCTTTAAATTAAGTCAGCTTAAATTGAACATCCTGTAATTTGACCACTTACACAGTCTGAATTTTCTTAGGCACACCCTCCTTATTCCATTTTTCCATTGCATCTTTAACATCTTTTTCTTGCTCAGCTGTCATCTTCTTAAACCACTCTCTGGCATGTCCCATCCTATGCTTGATAAAGTCACCCAATTCTTTTCTTGCTTTCTCTGCTTTGTAATAGTTATTGATCTTCTTTTTGAACAACTTCTGGGTAACATCCCACTCATTGCATTCTTTTTTGTCAAATAGTGCAGTTTTGGGACATGCAACTGCTTTTCTTTCCTCCATGTCACAATATGTTCATCCTAAATATCCAGCTCAGCTTCTTCATCTGATTTCTCAGAGTCAGAGTCCATAGTCTCATAGTAATATATTTGGATGGCCTGTACATAAAAATCCATATTGATGATCTTGATTATCTACAGAGTTTCTTGAGTACCTTTTTCAAAGAACTTGGCAAGGCCACTCCAGGATAATCTCTATGAGCATTACCAATAGCATTTTTGACTTGTTTCACCACATGAGAATGGAGAATGATGTGTTGGAGAATTTTTGTTAGACTGGAAGTCCTGCTCAAACTGATCATGTTCTTCTATTCTCTCATTCCTCTGTTATCTTATTCAAAATTTCTTTTTTTATTTACTTACACATGTTGTTGCCGAATCTGTGCTGAACTTGAATGGGCAATGGTATTGAGTCAGTGCTCAAAAACATGTGATAAAGATAAATCAGAGTAGCAACATATGTCTTTCTTTCATACCTCACAAATGAGTCTTCAGATAAGTTGTCAGTATGGTTAGATATACCAAAGACAATGTGGCTCCAGGTAGTACTAGATAGTTTGTCCACCAGGGCCACCATGCTGTCTTAGTATGTCTTGACTTTAGAGGCAGTATAAATATCAAATGTTACCTTGTGGTACTTTATGCCAGATTTGGGAAAGTATAGCATCAAAAATTGATATACAAGTTTGAATGAGATATCAATAGTATCATAGTCCATGAGAGTGAGATAAACAAAGAGGAGAGCCCAATAGAGCTGGGCTCCAAGTATGAGTGTGGTTATACTAGGGGTGTCAAATGTTATTGGTCAGATACAGGTAATGAATATGAAACAGACTTGAATTCTAATAGTGAAGTGTGCAGCTCAGTACCATCCAACTGTGGGAACATCACATGCACTACTAGATGGAGACATATTGGATAGGTCTAAGCATAAAGGATGCCCCAACTGTTTGATCTAATATCAATTTCCTTGGACCCATGTGTTAGATTTCTACACCACACTGAGCCCAATTGTTACATTCAACGCCATCATCTGGGCCTCAACTTTAGGTGTTTATTTAACATGAGGAAGTATTGACTGATTGATGTACTGCCCAGCCTTGGTATATATGATGTACTTGAAGGCTGGCTGGTCATCATATCTCAATATTTATGAAGTATAATTGACATTTTTTCAAAATAGCTGGTTAGTTATGCAAAATATATAGTGGATGACAGCTTTATCACTCAATACATAAATATGAAATAACTATATATTGATGTCACTCTATCAGATAGCCTAGAGTATATGATAACAGATGCAGATTACTAGGCTTTTTTATCATCAGCCAAGGAGACTAAGGGGGTATGTTCAAATTGGGGTTTTAATTTTTCTACACCTTTTGATGAGATATATATTATACCAGTGGTCCTCTTGCAGCAATTATTGTGCTGTCTATGCAGCAAACACAAATCAGAGCAATATTTGAGCAACTGGAGTGGCTGCAACTACTTGTGCATATCATAGATGCTTTGATTCTCACTTTGTGCTTAATTTGAGTCTGCTGGCCATTGTCAGTAGTCCCCTTGCCAATGTACACCCTATGTGATAGTGTAGTACTAGCATACACTTCCAGGATCCATCACTTATCTCTTTGTATATCTCATCTATATTACTGGCACATATCTCTGTACTTATGTTTGTAATTAATAGTGTGCATATGCACATATGATACATATTTCATTATACTTACATATACAGTGGTAAAAGAAAAATATCACCTCACTAAATATATGTCAAAGCTCTTCCCAGTTGCTACACTTGCAAGCAAGAATATTTGATCCAAGAGACATATTGTCTGGTATAAGTATAATGATCATTAACTATGTAGAGAAACAAAATCTGAAGGTCGAAGAACAAGTTCTATGGTAAAGTATGAAGTTCAATACTTGAAGATGTGAAAGTGGAGAGTACAAAATATGAATAAAAATTGCAGGAGATATAAGGGCTGGAGATGTTAAGAGATGTCAAATAAAAGAGCAACAAAGGATATGAGTCAAAGATAGTGAGTTTGTAGGTTAATAGGTATATTGGTCAAGGGTAACTCTAAGGACAAGTATCAGATGACCAAGTATTGAAGATTTCTCCCTCCTAATAAGTGGTAAAATATAATATTGGTTGCCCAACCCTATATAACTAGCTATGTGAAAGTCTGGAGTGAAATGCAGTAGTTTATGATGTAATATATCATGATGAGCTTAGACCTGGACATACATACTTTGTCCACAGTGCAAGTGATGGCAAGACATATTTCTACAAGCTTATTGCTTCAAAACTCTATTTTGAATTGTTTTTTATGTGGCCTTCTTTGGAATTGCTTCTCTCTTTCTTACAGGTGGATGTACACCTCATTCATAATTGAAGGTTCTCATTCCAATCCATAAACATAACTTCTGCAACATCAAGAAAAGAAAGATTATCATGTTTCCATTGCCTAGATATAGATGAGACAGTTTATCACTATCTAATAGAATGTTCCTAATTTCAATATAATTATTATATCCTCATAAGTACTCTAGGGTAAAGATCTACCACCATCCAATTCTTATTAATAAACCATAAATCTGCTTCTTATTTTAATTTATTAATGGAATAAAAAGATTCAAAGCTACTCTTGGTAAAGACCCACTTTCTCATTTTCTAGCTGACTGATAATTTCTCCTTAGCATGGTATAAACCTGCAAATATGAACATTGCCTCTTCTATAACCTCTCCTCCAAACTATATACACACATGCTCTCTATATCTCAAACTACCCTAAACAAATACTTCTCACTCACACATATAGAGTCACTAGCACTTATACTAATCTAAGTCAACTGAAAGTGGGCCTCCCACTAGCCACTACCTAGGATGACCCTTACACCAATCCCACTTCCATTCCAGTAATAAAACTGATATTTATATTTTTTATATTAATATAAATAAGTCATCTCATCTCCATTGGGTTACACATCTAAAACAGCTGGCAGAAATGGTGGACTAATAGAGTATAACTCATATCAGAGTATTTACAAACTCAGAGATGTAATAGAGGCACTAGGGGTCCCTAAGACTAGATAGAACTATTCTCCATAGAGTATTACTCTCAATAGAACATAAAAATTAAATTAAGAAAAAGGAGATATTCTCCCTGAGATTCTTAAGGCCACCTCTGTGATCATTGGTGATGAAATTCTAATGCTACACTGTTATATTATGAAAAGCCTTGACCACACATTATATGATCTTTTGGAAATTGGATTCTCTAAGTTTCTTTTCTCTTTATTTTAGTAAACATCTGAGTGACTGTTAAGGGTAATATTAGTTTATTTACTTCACATATTTGATATAACTCATTCTGGTTCTCTTTTAGACACAGGAAATCAATTCTGTGGGAAGGACATATTGATTATCACTATTTAGGAAGACAAATATGACCTATAGTCAGTCAACAATATTAAAAACTTGACCACTTAAGACTACATCAAGAGAGTGTACTCTGACCTGGACTGCCTCATATTGATTATGTGTGTCTGAGCAGTAGAGGGTTAGTTTTGAGGCTGTATATCAAGTTTATTTGATAGTTAATATTTAGTTTGATTTCTGTTATTAGGAATTAGGTGTCATTTAAAAGAGATATTAATCTAGTTATTTACATATATTTGTATCATCTTTGTATGCTGAGAGTGTTGTGGCACTATATTAAGCTAAGTAACAAGATTTTGATTAGTTAGAGAGGAGACAGACATCTTCTAGATTACTAAAAACCACTAGATCATGGTATTAGCTATCTGTCATCAACATTTTAATATAATTCATGCTTTTAATATAGACAATAGGTAATGAATAGGGTTTACTGGAAGAGGTCCAACAAATGAAAAATTGACTATTGTACATTTAAGAAAATTGATCTATATATCTGCTTAATACTATAGTACACTTGATGATAGAGCTCTAAAAAGACTTTGGCAGCTATTATTAATAGTATTTTACTCGCTATGTTGTCCTTCTGGATGACAAATTAGCTCAGATTCAGTCACACTTAAAATAAACCATGTTAATTTAACCTACCATGTGCACCTAATGTATTTTCTGGATTATCTGGCATTGGTTTGAACTGAGATGATGTAGCTGGTCTTTGTTGCTTTATACCTAGTGTAAATATGTGAAATACATGAGCTGAAGAAAATAATGATAGTCATCTGATCCAGTAATCTATTGTGATGATTAATATGTGAGGTACATGAACTGAAGAAAAATACTGACAGTTATCTGATCCATACAAGCTATAATGGATGGGTGTACAGTTTTGGGAAATGATTAAGCATTCTTACATAACCTAGCAATAGAATGATAAGTCAAATCAGGTTAGTATATTCATCAATGACATCCTTAATATCTGTAACTGATATCAATATTAGCTGTAAGATCAAGTCAATCATATTACTTTTGAATATAGTATTACTCCTTCAACATTCCTTAGTCAAAATACTATCAGCAAGAAAATATATATACATTGTGCTATAATAGCATTACTCTTTCAACATTCCTTAGTCAAAAGACTATCAGCAAGAAAATAGACATACATTGTGCCATAATAGCATTACTCTTTCAACATTCCTGAGTCAACATATATCAATTGCTGCCAATTATGCTTACTGGATCAGATGACTATCATTATTTTCTTCAGCTCATGTATTTCACATATTTACACTAGGTATAAAGCAACAAAGACCAGCTACATCATCTCAGTTCAAACCAATGCCAGATAATCCAGAAAATACATTAGGTGCACATGGTAGGTTAAATTAACATGGTTTATTTTAAGTGTGACTGAATCTGAGCTAATTTGTCATCCAGAAGGACAACATAGCGAGTAAAATACTATTAATAATAGCTGCCAAAGTCTTTTTAGAGCTCTATCATCAAGTGTACTATAGTATTAAGCAGATATATAGATCAATTTTCTTAAATGTACAATAGTCAATTTTTCATTTGTTGGACCTCTTCCAGTAAACCCTATTCATTACCTATTGTCTATATTAAAAGCATGAATTATATTAAAATGTTGATGACAGATAGCTAATACCATGATCTAGTGGTTTTTAGTAATCTAGAAGATGTCTGTCTCCTCTCTAACTAATCAAAATCTTGTTACTTAGCTTAATATAGTGCCACAACACTCTCAGCATACAAAGATGATACAAATATATGTAAATAACTAGATTAATATCTCTTTTAAATGACACCTAATTCCTAATAACAGAAATCAAACTAAATATTAACTATCAAATAAACTTGATATACAGCCTCAAAACTAACCCTCTACTGCTCAGACACACATAATCAATATGAGGCAGTCCAGGTCAGAGTACACTCTCTTGATGTAGTCTTAAGTGGTCAAGTTTTTAATATTGTTGACTGACTATAGGTCATATTTGTCTTCCTAAATAGTGATAATCAATATGTCCTTCCCACAGAATTGATTTCCTGTGTCTAAAAGAGAACCAGAATGAGTTATATCAAATATGTGAAGTAAATAAACTAATATTACCCTTAACAGTCACTCAGATGTTTACTAAAATAAAGAGAAAAGAAACTTAGAGAATCCAATTTCCAAAAGATCATATAATGTGTGGTCAAGGCTTTTCATAATATAACAGTGTAGCATTAGAATTTCATCACCAATGATCACAGAGGTGGCCTTAAGAATCTCAGGGAGAATATCTCCTTTTTCTTAATTTAATTTTTATGTTCTATTGAGAGTAATACTCTATGGAGAATAGTTCTATCTAGTCTTAGGGACCCCTAGTGCCTCTATTACATCTCTGAGTTTGTAAATACTCTGATATGAGTTATACTCTATTAGTCCACCATTTCTGCCAGCTGTTTTAGATGTGTAACCCAATGGAGATGAGATGACTTATTTATATTAATATAAAAAATATAAATATCAGTTTTATTACTGGAATGGAAGTGGGATTGGTGTAAGGGTCATCCTAGGTAGTGGCTAGTGGGAGGCCCACTTTCAGTTGACTTAGATTAGTATAAGTGCTAGTGACTCTATATGTGTGAGTGAGAAGTATTTGTTTAGGGTAGTTTGAGATATAGAGAGCATGTGTGTATATAGTTTGGAGGAGAGGTTATAGAAGAGGCAATGTTCATATTTGCAGGTTTATACCATGCTAAGGAGAAATTATCAGTCAGCTAGAAAATGAGAAAGTGGGTCTTTACCAAGAGTAGCTTTGAATCTTTTTATTCCATTAATAAATTAAAATAAGAAGCAGATTTATGGTTTATTAATAAGAATTGGATGGTGGTAGATCTTTACCCTAGAGTACTTATGAGGATATAATAATTATATTGAAATTAGGAACATTCTATTAGATAGTGATAAACTGTCTCATCTATATCTAGGCAATGGAAACATGATAATCTTTCTTTTCTTGATGTTGCAGAAGTTATGTTTATGGATTGGAATGAGAACCTTCAATTATGAATGAGGTGTACATCCACCTGTAAGAAAGAGAGAAGCAATTCCAAAGAAGGCCACATAAAAAACAATTCAAAATAGAGTTTTGAAGCAATAAGCTTGTAGAAATATGTCTTGCCATCACTTGCACTGTGGACAAAGTATGTATGTCCAGGTCTAAGCTCATCATGATATATTACATCATAAACTACTGCATTTCACTCCAGACTTTCACATAGCTAGTTATATAGGGTTGGGCAACCAATATTATATTTTACCACTTATTAGGAGGGAGAAATCTTCAATACTTGGTCATCTGATACTTGTCCTTAGAGTTACCCTTGACCAATATACCTATTAACCTACAAACTCACTATCTTTGACTCATATCCTTTGTTGCTCTTTTATTTGACATCTCTTAACATCTCCAGCCCTTATATCTCCTGCAATTTTTATTCATATTTTGTACTCTCCACTTTCACATCTTCAAGTATTGAACTTCATACTTTACCATAGAACTTGTTCTTCGACCTTCAGATTTTGTTTCTCTACATAGTTAATGATCATTATACTTATACCAGACAATATGTCTCTTGGATCAAATATTCTTGCTTGCAAGTGTAGCAACTGGGAAGAGCTTTGACATATATTTAGTGAGGTGATATTTTTCTTTTACCACTGTATATGTAAGTATAATGAAATATGTATCATATGTGCATATGCACACTATTAATTACAAACATAAGTACAGAGATATGTGCCAGTAATATAGATGAGATATACAAAGAGATAAGTGATGGATCCTGGAAGTGTATGCTAGTACTACACTATCACATAGGGTGTACATTGGCAAGGGGACTACTGACAATGGCCAGCAGACTCAAATTAAGCACAAAGTGAGAATCAAAGCATCTATGATATGCACAAGTAGTTGCAGCCACTCCAGTTGCTCAAATATTGCTCTGATTTGTGTTTGCTGCATAGACAGCACAATAATTGCTGCAAGAGGACCACTGGTATAATATATATCTCATCAAAAGGTGTAGAAAAATTAAAACCCCAATTTGAACATACCCCCTTAGTCTCCTTGGCTGATGATAAAAAAGCCTAGTAATCTGCATCTGTTATCATATACTCTAGGCTATCTGATAGAGTGACATCAATATATAGTTATTTCATATTTATGTATTGAGTGATAAAGCTGTCATCCACTATATATTTTGCATAACTAACCAGCTATTTTGAAAAAATGTCAATTATACTTCATAAATATTGAGATATGATGACCAGCCAGCCTTCAAGTACATCATATATACCAAGGCTGGGCAGTACATCAATCAGTCAATACTTCCTCATGTTAAATAAACACCTAAAGTTGAGGCCCAGATGATGGCGTTGAATGTAACAATTGGGCTCAGTGTGGTGTAGAAATCTAACACATGGGTCCAAGGAAATTGATATTAGATCAAACAGTTGGGGCATCCTTTATGCTTAGACCTATCCAATATGTCTCCATCTAGTAGTGCATGTGATGTTCCCACAGTTGGATGGTACTGAGCTGCACACTTCACTATTAGAATTCAAGTCTGTTTCATATTCATTACCTGTATCTGACCAATAACATTTGACACCCCTAGTATAACCACACTCATACTTGGAGCCCAGCTCTATTGGGCTCTCCTCTTTGTTTATCTCACTCTCATGGACTATGATACTATTGATATCTCATTCAAACTTGTATATCAATTTTTGATGCTATACTTTCCCAAATCTGGCATAAAGTACCACAAGGTAACATTTGATATTTATACTGCCTCTAAAGTCAAGACATACTAAGACAGCATGGTGGCCCTGGTGGACAAACTATCTAGTACTACCTGGAGCCACATTGTCTTTGGTATATCTAACCATACTGACAACTTATCTGAAGACTCATTTGTGAGGTATGAAAGAAAGACATATGTTGCTACTCTGATTTATCTTTATCACATGTTTTTGAGCACTGACTCAATACCATTGCCCATTCAAGTTCAGCACAGATTCGGCAACAACATGTGTAAGTAAATAAAAAAAGAAATTTTGAATAAGATAACAGAGGAATGAGAGAATAGAAGAACATGATCAGTTTGAGCAGGACTTCCAGTCTAACAAAAATTCTCCAACACATCATTCTCCATTCTCATGTGGTGAAACAAGTCAAAAATGCTATTGGTAATGCTCATAGAGATTATCCTGGAGTGGCCTTGCCAAGTTCTTTGAAAAAGGTACTCAAGAAACTCTGTAGATAATCAAGATCATCAATATGGATTTTTATGTACAGGCCATCCAAATATATTACTATGAGACTATGGACTCTGACTCTGAGAAATCAGATGAAGAAGCTGAGCTGGATATTTAGGATGAACATATTGTGACATGGAGGAAAGAAAAGCAGTTGCATGTCCCAAAACTGCACTATTTGACAAAAAAGAATGCAATGAGTGGGATGTTACCCAGAAGTTGTTCAAAAAGAAGATCAATAACTATTACAAAGCAGAGAAAGCAAGAAAAGAATTGGGTGACTTTATCAAGCATAGGATGGGACATGCCAGAGAGTGGTTTAAGAAGATGACAGCTGAGCAAGAAAAAGATGTTAAAGATGCAATGGAAAAATGGAATAAGGAGGGTGTGCCTAAGAAAATTCAGACTGTGTAAGTGGTCAAATTACAGGATGTTCAATTTAAGCTGACTTAATTTAAAGCTACTGAAAGAATAATCTTGAGAAAAAGCTTGAAGACATTTTGGAGGAACTTGTCATATCCCATACATTTGCGCGGACAGAAAGAGAACAATCTAAGATAATATTCAAACTGAGGTACTACAAGACATATACAAGAGTTTATATATGAGAGGACTAATTAAAGGCTATGCACAAAGTATAAGTAATGTATAAGCAACACTTATTACAAGTCAAACACAAGCCAGAAGTTAATCACAGGATAGTGGATCAATAAGCAAAGCCAGAAGTAAGAATGACTGAAGCAATGGAAGGTGGAATACATCAAATGGAGGAAATAAGCTGTATTTAATGTTATATGAACAGAATATGAATTAATAAGCTTATTATATTGGATATGGAACGGATCTGTGTATCAGATCTGATCGGATTGTGGATCCAGAATTTCAGATGAAAAGTATGGATATATGGGATATGACAAAACATGGCAGAACCTGAACTTATATTGGATGAAGAAGGCTATGCAAAGCTTCCTTCTCATTAGGATTTAGCTCTCAGAGGACAACAGGATTTAATGAGAAACATTTTCTTACTTTATATAGTAAGTTTTAAGCTTTAAGCTTTAATTAACTTAAACTTGTTTAATTTGTTGGTATATAGAGGTCTTCACTGAAAGCAATAAACTTGTGCCTTGGTAGCATATTATTGCTAATGTCCCTCACTATCTGGAGGTTACTTGTGTTTCTGAGATATTGGTGGTGAGAGACCCTTCACAGATTAGATCAGAGAATGTAAATTCTCTGTGACATCATTGGGAGAGATAAAGCCTTGCAAAAGAAGGGCGATAAGCTGATGAAGGTACCTGACAAAGAAGAAGAAGAGAAGAGAAAAGAATCACTATGTGGAAGTTCTTTCTTCTGATGAAGAAGAAGTGAGCTTGGCTAGCTCAGATTCTACCAAGGGTAGGATTGTGCCAGCCAAACCTATCTGTTACATCTAGTGGACAATACAGATTCAGCCAGCATGTGTTCTATTGCAGATTGAAGCCAACCTGCAATGGTAATAAAGCCACAGACATATTCTTCCATGCTGCTAGAGTGGGAATACATTTTCCCCTCATAGCCTTGACATAAGAAAGTAAGTCCTTTTTGGGAAGGAAAGGAGTGGATGCATGTGAAATGTGTGTGATGCAGGTGGAGCATGAGGATCATCTTCTGTGATTTCTATGTGGTAGAGAAGATGGCTCTTTTGAAGCCGACACCTGCAATGTGGACAGGGCAGTAGATGTCCTAAGAGACATAGTCCAAAGACCAGGAGTAATAGCCAACACTTCAGTGGGAGATATGTTCTCAACCAGAGCAGGTACAGGGAGAGTGATATGAGGTGATGGAGGGCAGGCAACTGGGTTCACAATGATCAGCTCACATACTTCATGGATAGTTTCGTGAATAACATTTTTAGCATCATCAGGCATAAGACATATAGCAAGGTTCTGAATATGTCTTTGAAGATGAAGGAGGATGTTGCAATGTTGCATTAGTGAGGAGCTTGGTGGTGCGTTCAATGAGCTCGGAGGCTTGGATGATGTTAATGAGGAGTCCAACTGATGTGACATCATGTGCTTCAAGGTGTATGTCAACTTCAGGGGCATAGTGGATATCACAACAGGTGGATTTGATGAGAGTTTGATTTTCTATGTCTTCTAAGATGGTGAAGTAATCAGAAGATGTGGTAGTGGAGGGTGTATGAACAGCAGAAGCAATTTTGGAGAGGGTATCAAGTGTGTTGTTGGCCGTGTCAAGGAAGTGGTCGAGTTGAACAAAAGTGGAGGCAACATCAGATGGGTTCATGATAAGATGATTGGTGAGTCTGAGGATTTCAACAGTGAGGAATTTAGTGAGTCTGAGGAAGTTGGAGTGTTGCCAGATGATGTTGCCTGTGTACATTGGGGCTTTAAGCAAGTGTGTTCTTCTTTTTATAGCTCTTTAGTATGTCTGACACATTACCTGAGTTCTCTTCTGGGATCCATCTGTTGCTGGCCAAAGAATATCCAATCCACGATATGAGATAGTTTTTCTTTTACCTGTACCTTTATGTGCAAGAATAGCTTCAACTTCATATTCTTCTCCTGTGATGATATCAGGAGGTGGTTCTTGTAAGTTCGGTCCATGGATGTCTGTCTCCTGATAGGACAATAGTTCAGAAGCATGGAACATAGGGTGGATATGCCACTGTTCTGGGAGCTGGAGTGTGAAAGTGATTGGGCAGTACAGCTTTGATTGGGAAGGGTCCATATCACTTTGGACCATGCTTCTTCTTTGGGATAGGAATGATGAGGTTCTCTTCTGATAACCAGACCTTATCAGCAACCTTCCATGGTATATACTTTATTCCATGGGAGCGTTCTGCCATTCATTGCATGGTGATGTTATGACAAGCAATAGCTTCTTCTCTAGCTTTCTGTAGAAGGTGCAGTTGTTCTTCTGCAGCAGGGACAGGGGACAATGCAAGGGTATGGGGTAATAATCAGGGGTTGTATCCTATCATGAGATAGAATGGGGAGACACTGCGGGAGTCATGATTTTGGTGGTTATGGACAAATTCTGCAAGGGAAAGATGTTTAACCCATGTTTCAGGGTTAGTTCGGCAATAGATCTGAAGATAAGTTTCCAATTCTTAAATGAGATACTCAGTATATCCGTCAGTCTGAGGGTGATGAGCAGTAGAGGGTGCAATAGTGTAGTCAAGGAGTTTAGCAAGGGCATGAGAGAACTTTGATATGAATTGGGGTTCTCAATCTGAGATGATTTTATTGTAGAGTCTGAATTGTTGATAGACATGTTTGAAGAAAAATTTGGCTACCCCTTCTGATGTGATGGTTTTCAGGCAAGAGATGATAATTACCCCCTTACTAAGGCCGTGGTCTACCACAACCATGATAGAGTCAAACCCCCGGATGGTGGGTGATCAGTGATCAAGTCAACAGATAAGAAGTTAAAGGGGATGGTGGCAGTTGAAGGAATAGAGACAAGGGGTGGTGTGACTGGGTAAGTATTGGAATTCATTTGCTGACAAAGGGTGCAACCCTCAACATATTTGCACACATAAGATCTGAGGCCTAGCCACCTGAAGTCACATTTGACAAGTTCTTCCATTTTAAAATGACTGGGATGGCTGGCAGTGGAGTGCTCATGGAGCCGTTGGAGGAGATCATGGCATGCAGTGGGAGCAACATAAGCCTGATCCTTGTAGTACAAAACAGAGTCAATGATCTTCCACTTGGACAGGGCTGACTTCATAGAGGGAAGACAAAAACCATTTAAAGCATCAGAGGTGGTGGAGAAGATAGGGTCAGATGAAGGGTCAGGACTGGACAGAGCATTGTGAAGGGAGTCATCCAGAAGTCAGACAAACATGGTATTGGAGAGCAAGGTGACATCAGCATTGTCAGAATCAAAGGGATAGTGATCGGGTCAATTGCCAATGAGTTTGGCAATGTGTCAACTTCTGAATGGTGCAGAAATGACAGGGTGAGGGTTCCCTTCCAGATAGTGGCACAGCAGTTCATGATCAAAAATCTGGTAATTCCATTCTGCAGGGTTCAAGGATTGAGACAGGTAACCACATGGATGGTACTGCTCATTTTCATCAGTCTGAAGGAGCATGGCTCTGGTAGCAACAAATGAAGCATCAGTAGCAATGGCAAATTGCTGGGCAGGATCAGGATTGCAGAGGACCAGTTGTCAAAGAAAGCAATCTTTCAGGGCAAGGAAGGAATCATTGCAGGCATCAGACCATAAGAATTGGACATCTTTCTTTATGAGATCAATCAAGGGGCGAGTGATGTTGAAGCAATGCAAGATAAAGTTATGGTAGAAGTTACAGAACACAAGGAACAACCAGGTTTCTTTCATGGTAGTAGATACTGGCCAATCCTTCATGCCGTCAAGCTTAGCAGGATCCTTGGTGATGTGTCTGGGTTTAATAATCATGCTGAGATATTCAACTTCTTGCGCATCGAAGGTACACTTCTCAGGTTTCAAGAATAGCTTCTCCCAATGAATTTTCTCTAGTATTCACCCAGTACGTGCCAGATGTTCCTCCAGTATCTTTGAAAAGATAATGATATTGTCAATGTAGATGATGAGCCATCCCTCATTAATCTCTTGCTGGACAGTACGATTCATGTATGCCTGAAATGTAACAGGCAAGTTGCAAAGACCAAAGAACATGATGTTAGGTTTAAATAATCTAAATTTTGTAGTGAACGTTGCCTTCCATCAGTTCTCAGGGTGAATCTGAATGTTATTATACCCAGAGTGAACATCCATTTGTGTAAAATCAATAAGAGTCAGAGGAAAGGGAAGTGGATAGGAGTTCTTGATTGTCCAATCATTGATGTACCGATAACCTTGACAAGGCCATAGTTCAATGCTTTTCTTTCCAACAAAAAAGCACCCGCTCACTTGAGGGGATTTAAATTCTGAAATAAATTCTTTCTTCATGATTCCATCAATAAAAACTTTGACCACTGACCATTCTTTTTCCAATAGAGGATAGATCTTTGATGTTTTAGGAATGAAGCCAGGTTTTGTTTCAATTTGGTGGTCAATACCAGGACATTCTAGGGGGAGTTTATTTAGTCCATTGTTTACAAAGATATCAGTGAAATCATGAAGGTAAGATGGGACTAGTTCCTCAAATGACTTCTTCTTCTGTTCTGCTTCTCTGTGAGCACCAGCAACAACAAACTGTTGAGCCTTATTACTAAACTTAGGCTGGATTACAGTGAGCTTCTGCTTAGTTTTTGAGGTTCCATCTTGGGTCAAAAGGGTGTTGAGTGAGACATTTTCAATGATGTGCATCTCCGACCTATCAGTCAGATATTGGATGAGGACATCATCATCATGCAAGAGATCGGTGGAGACATCATTTGCAGCTGGTTCATAATTGTCCCAGATATCTTCTTTAGTATCAAAGATCTTAGATGTTTCATCAGGGATGGGGGTAGGTGCTTGTTCTTCCTCATCAGGGACTTCTTCTATGGAAGTGGCAAGGGGAATTGTGGAGTCAATATGTTCAGGTTTCACTGATTCAACAGTAGTTGGAACTGTGGAGTCAACGCATTCAGGTTTCACAGACTCTTGTGTCTGTCTCTGTTTGAGCACAAGACTGTTTTGAATACCATCTAGAACACTTCTATGGTCCATTTGGGTATCACAAATCTGGAGTCCATCCTACCATACCCATACTTGTATGCTATGTAGCTTTCCATCAGCATTGATCATTTGCACCTTTTTAACACTAGCAACAATAACCAGTTCAAGGAGTCTACGAAGCACACTGACGTATATGTTGCACAAGAGCTTTGGGCGATATAAATTGAGGTACATATGCTCCACTGCAATAGCTTTCATGCAGGGATTGATATCCCTCACAGCATTCTTGATGGCCAAGCTCTGCCGATCCCAGCTGCTTATTTCATTTTTGGTCCTTTTGGAATGCAGGACTTTCATAAGTGCTTCACTCACATATTGCTCACCCTCTGGTAATTTTTGGTAGGCAATCTCAAGCTCTTTCTTGTCCTTAGGTCTCAGAGACGTGCAATCACTCAATCTAGGTGTGCTAATATCTCATTGTCCTCAACATTGTCATTTGACATTACATTCCATCCTCTTGCAGGGTGCTGATCATGTTTTTGGCGATAGACGCTGAGGCGACCTATGTAGGTGGAGGACATCTCCCCAATGCTGTCGACAACCTTGGTGAACAATGCCTTTGCATGATTGTCAATGAGTTTCATGACTTGTGCCCACATTGACAAATGTGCATTGTCAGTCTCCTTCGGTGATTTCTGCAAGGAGGCACATAATTCGATGATTTGCTTGATAGCAGCATCGTCGCCTTCCTCTGCATTATCCAGGAGCTTTCATCTATAACAATGTTACAGCCAAACTGGGAATGCTACTGAAGCAGCTGCAGCAGGCTGAAACAACAGCACAAGGAGGGTAAGTGTGTCATATGTATTACAGTAGTTCTGATATTAAGTCCATCACCAGTGAAACATCAAATATTTCAGTCCCCCAGCCAATCACTGTTGAACACACTGGAAGACCAGGAAGACCTCATAAAGTGCCAAATGTCCAGTTGTTGCATGAATTTGCCTCTCCTGGCTGTTGTCTACAACAAACCAAAATTGCACAAGTCATGGGCATTCATCGCAATACTTTGCACTCCTACTTGAAGCAGAACAATGTTAGCTATAAGTATAGCCAAATCTCAGATGCAGACCTGGATCATGCTGTGCAAGAATTTTGCCAGATGAAACCAAATTCTGGAGTTCACTGTCTTACTGGCCATTTGTGACAGCTGGGCTTGCAGTTACAGCAGCAGCGGATCATTGCCTCCATCCATTGTGTTGATCCCTTGGGAACTGTCCTTCGCCAATGCACTATGATTCAACGGCAGCAGTACAAGGTTTCTCAGCCTAATGCTCTGTGGCACATGGATGGGCACCATAAGCTGATTCATTGGGGCATTGTGATCCATGGTATCATTGATGGATATTGCCGCACAGTAAGCTATTATTCTCTACTATCTGCTTGCATCTGATACAATTAACTTTCAGATAGTCACCATTCATCCCAGCACAAGTGGACTAAAGAACTACGAATTCCTTTGCCTGACTTCATTTGGCGACCTAGGGCAATCACATGGTGCCAAGCACTCGATGTTATGTTTAGGCTTTTGGAGCTTGCTGGTAGTGATGTTGGATCTGGTAGTGACACTGATAGTACTACTGATAGTGTTGGTGATTATAATGGCTCTGATAGCTAATTATAATTATAGTAGCTAGACTGTCAATATATGAGCAAGCAACCTTTCCCAGCAATATTAAATTCAAAGTGACTCATTACATGTGCAGCCACAGATCACATGATGAGTAATGTGGTTGAATTCAATTACAACTGAGCACTTTCATACTACTACAATCTACAACCAACTTTCAACTTATTACTACTGTCTTTTCACTACCAGTCGCTCCTTCACTTTTCCTCTTTGTTTAATTTTTAATATGGTTCCAAAGCGCAAGCGGCAGACCAGCAGCTCTCATCAAGCCTCATTTGCTTTCAATTTGCATCCTTCTACCTCAGAGTCTAAGCAAATGGACAACTCTAGAAAGTCAGGCTCAAAACTAGCAGTGAACTCCATTTTTCAGGAATTGCTTGGTGATTCAGCTGGATCATCAAATGCCTACAGAAAAGCAAATAGTGAGGTGAACCAGGGTTTAAAGTCAGCCTCTCAATTGCACAGCAGGTCTAAGGCTAAGATGGTCCCAAAAGTAAGTGTTGGCTTGTTTTTAAAAGGAGTTTTTGCTTAGGCAACTGACTTGTCATGTTCATCTAACTAATGTAGTCAAAGTCAACTTGTCTTCCTGACTTCCAGTTTGTAGCTGGTGAGATACTTTTCATTCCTTGTGGGACAAAACAGGTGACTAGTCGATATCATACCTGCTATTGGCCAAGATCACTGATTATGTTTTTAGTCTAAGAAGACCTCGCATTCATACATTCCACTTCTGACACCTGTTCTTCACAATCCCCAAATACCAACTTTGGTAGAGGTCCAGAGTCTTGAGGTCATGAGACTGGCAATCACAGATCATGTTGATGGCATCGTCATCAGCAAGAACTGGTCTTTGTGCTCTTTGACCTAGAGCTTCGCAAATTTTTCCCACGGCTCTTCCTTTATCTCAATGCCTTGCCAAAGCTGCCAAATCCAGATTACCAAGAGCATCAAGATGAGATCTTTTGATATCTGCTCCAATACTATCTTTGTGTCAAGGAGAAGCGAAGGATCATGATTCCTCCTGGTATTCAATTCCCTGATGGGTCATCGGTGGCACAAAATGCAAAGACAAGTAAGAGAGGTGGATTTTGAGAAAATATTGTCATTCTAGGTAAGTCCTCAGTTTGTTTGCTCTGTAAAGACTACAATAACTCATTTCTTAGCCACTCACCAAAGCATTCCATTGTCAGTGTTGCAAGAGTGGGTGAAATCAAAAGGGAAGGAGAAGATGCCCACTGTTCCATTGAGTTTGGCATATCATGATCTTACCAAGTCTGAGAGTCTATCCAGTGACTCAGAAGACAGCTCCACCTCATCTGAGTCAAGCTTATCAGAACCCCCTTGCAAGATCAAATATTGTCGAGGTATAGTACATTGGTTTTTTTATTGATCATCAGCAAGACTTATGTCAAACTTTTGTGATTAGTGTCGTTAGAATCTGACGAAGAGATTCTGCAGGCATCAGATTCTGAAAACCTATCCGAATCAGCCACTATAGTTGGCTTAACTGCAAGTGACAATGAACACACTGGTGACTTTTTCGGTTCCTTTAATATAGATAATCCCAAGGTTGTTGCTGAGCCAGAGGCACCTGTGGAGGCTGACCTTGCCCCTTTGGAGCCTGTCTTGACACCCCCATTGCAGGCCTCTGGGTCTTTTGCTATCAATCCCAGTCTTGATAACCCTCCAGCCTTACAGGCCTCTGGGTCATTTATTCTCGATCCCAGTCTTGATAACCCATGGGAAGGAAATTGTCTCTTTAATTTCTAGGTTTTACCATTTTTGCACCTATATCATCCAAGTCATACCCATCATCAATTGACAGTACTGCTTTATACACCTTTTATATGGAATTTATTCTATCTGTTTATATTCTGGTAATCGTACATAGTAACTGTCTCTTACTACAACCTTTTTAATTGATTTGTTTCTTGTAAGCCTGGATAGAAACGAGCTTTATGATGACAAAACACACTTTTGTTTTTGGGGTGACACATGATGTTGTTTTCGGGGGGGCACACATTAGTTTCGGGGGGGGCACACATTAGTTTCGGGGGGGCACACATTCAATTTCCTTTTTTGGTGTCACACAATTTCATTGTCGGGGGGGCACACATTTTGTTTCGGGGGGGCACAAATAATATTTGTGCAGATTCAACAGCATACATACCCACCCGGGTACCACCCGCGGACGGAACGTGGGACGGGTGGTACGGATGGTGGGTAGGGCGGGTGGTCCACCCGCACGGGTACGGGTCAGAGGGCTTGCTAAACTTGGGTATCCGCAGGTATCCGCGGGTAGTCAGTACCTCAAAGAGCAAATGATTTTCGGCCGAGCCAAACTCACTACTTGTTAACCGAACTTCCACCCGACATCAAAATCTGTCCTCGCGGAGGTATGAATAGGTACGCATCTCACCCTATGGGCCTATCTCACATAACACTGCTGCACCATATTGCTCACTGTAAAAGCTGCCCTCCCAATTGTCGGTAAATGCTATGCCCTGACGGACGACAATGAGGTCTACAGGATTGCCATTGCTAAGTGACTGTGATGCTAGCGCTGTAGTACCATATTGATGTCGTTATTATTATTTAAATAGTGTTGTGTCCTGACATAAAGCTTAAGTGGTTCTACCGGAACCCTGACTGGCACGACGATGACCGTGCAGAGGTCAAACGAGTTGTTTGCCAGCGGTGGACCGAGTCTTATGCACTACTCCCATCACCAACCCCAACTGTCACCTACACACCGTCAACGCTGCAGCGCACGTCGTCTAGCAAATGGTCCACTTCCTACAGTGAAGATGAGGCCACTTTCATCTCACCCGACTCAATTGAAGCATTCCTTGATGCTCCATGTGTTTCAAGAACTGAGATCCTAGCTGCGGGTGGAGCTCTTCAATATTGGGAGAATGCTCGTGCCACTCGGCCGCGACTGGCTCAAATGGCCCTTGATTTTTTTTCCGCACCTGGTATGTAGGCTTACAAGTGGTATTGGCAGTGATCTAATACTCTATAGCTTCCTTAGTTGATGCTGAACGTGCTTTCTCTGGTGGCCATCTGCAATTCAACGTGGTATCAGCTCCCAGACCTTCAAAGCGCAGGTTGCCGTTAGGTCGTGGTTCAATACGCCTCTTATGCCTGATCTCAGTGTCGCCACACATATCATGCGGCAGAAGATGGCAGAGGGTAAGGAAAAAGAAATAGGACGGGCTAGTGTCATCGGAATCGACTCTGATTGATGGTTGTTGTAGAGGTACTACCTATGTCGTATCTGTATCTACAATTCATAATGTGTCACCCGCGGGTGACCCGTACCATCTGCGGATCCACCCGCGGATCCACCCGCACCCGTGGTACTCTCACCCGCACGGGTGCGGGTAGGCCTCTGAAGTTCCATCTACCCGCGGATTGGGTGCGGGTGTCACCCGGGTCCACCCATGTCACACCCTATCACCAATCATCCACCATAACGAGACAACGTCGTCATCCCATACTCAGCAGTCGTGTTAAGACGAAAATGCAGGCTTGCCTCGCTTGACTTGATACACGAGACTACATCTCACAGAATTACATGCATGCTCGCTTGATACTGTCAAGTATCAAGCGAGTCTAGCATAGCAACAGGGTCACGTTCGAGAGCACAAGCACAGATTAGCAAGGAGGCCAGATAGGGAGATGACAAAAAGGCACAGCAGAGTGAAGAGGGCCAAGTCCGCCGGTCCAGGAGAGCAAGTCGAATAACATCGTTACGGAGGCTGACCGGCAGGAGGTTGAACATAAGTCTTGGATAAGCTATAGACTCCTCAACTCACCGGCCGACGGACACGGGTACTTTGACGGCGGATAGGCTGCTTCGAGCTAGAAGCTACATCTGACTCGTTTGGGAGACCTTGATGAACTATTGACTAGAGACGGTGCCCCAAACATGTCAGCAAACAAAATTTAAGTCAGAGTGCGCACTATTTGGGTGGTGTCCTTCCCATTCACCTAGTATGAGAGGAGCAGCTCGAACGCACTTGAAGTAACAAAATATTTGGACAAACCTTGCCTTTCACTTGCGGCACTGCCTGAGATGCAAGATCATCGCAAGCCTGCGGTGCTGTCTTCCACTAAGTAACGGTCAAATGACAATCCCGCTTCGTCAGAATCTTCGACAGCCTGTTCTCTTGATAACGAAGCAGAAGCATCCGAGATAGGGCGAATTGGTAATATTTGTAAACAACAGGAAAGAATAAACATAAAAGCCATACCTAAGTTACGCGAACGTTCGATGACTGTTCTAGCACGCGCAGATACCTGTCAGTAGACCGAGGAGATGGTGGGTTATAGTCCTGGATTGTATTCGGAGTATCCCTGTATTGTTCCTCGTCAGGAGCGTAGAAGTGAGAAATAGAACCTCCAAGGTCTGTAACAAATAGTCGCTTTTAGTCAACATGATCATCACTTGTGTGGGAGAGAGCGCCGAACAGAGGATGACGCAGAAGTGCTTCCTGACGTACGCGCAGAGCTCATGGATCTCCAGCTGGCATCTGAATGGGTAGTACGTCTTACAGCCTGCGGCCTAGCAGCTACATCTGAAGTTAGTGATCCGAATATACTGTCAAGTAATACTGGACATGTGACTACGTCTGGCGACGGCGCAACTGGCGGCGAAGATCGGGGGGGAACAAGAGTAGCTCATGCCAAATTGGATGAGCCAGAGCTTGGTACACGATGGGCACCTTGCCTGCCGACTACATCTGGCGACGACGCAACGGGTGGTGAAGGACGAGAAGAGGCAAGAGCAGCCCATGATAGATTTTATGACCCAGAACTTGACCCATTATGGATACCTTGCCTGCCGTCAGGTTCATTTGACGCATCAATATTGTTTCTTTCAGCTTGCAGGACTGACGGTACGGAGGTGAGTGATCCACTAGGAAACGCGTCAGATTCCCGTATGGATGCGTTCGCCCTCGCCGATGAAGAGATCGATGGGGATGAACGATATGGAGGATGAGGAGGGGTGTTCGACAAACTTGTAGAGTTGAAGGTATTACTTGATGAGGTAGTATAGCCGGGGCGTGATGATAAGCCTGTCAACTGGTAGTATATAATCAGTGCTGATGTGTATGTAACAGATCAAAGAGATGCCTATCATCTGATGTTTGGAGGGATAACGACTCAACCTGTCTGGGAGCCGCAGTGTGTGTGCTCCCAGACCCGACTGAAGTAGTTGTATCAGTGAAATATCAACCTCGGCGATCCTTCCCAGATGTGTGTGATGAGCCTGGTGAAGCTCCAAAATGAGTCCAGTCCCAGCTACCAAATGCTTCGGTGGTATCACTTGAGGATTCACGTGGGGACAGAACGGGAGATGCGGTAGGGTGCCAAGATGGAGTACGTGAGTGTGAACGCCGGAGGGCTGCGATGTGACTATCACATTCGTTGAAACGTTCTATGGAGCTTCTAAGGGCGTCAGATAAACAAGCGGTTGTATACGAAGAGAGTGCTTGAGCATGAGATGGGAGAGTGCGAGCTCCACCTATTTACACCGTTCGCCACCCGGCACACTAAACGGCAGAGAGTCATACGAGTCGGATGCTACAAAAAGTGACTCGGACTAGTACTGTAGGACTTCCCATCGTCTGTGGGGAGTCGCGTTTGCACTGGTTTATCTCTATGCTTCTGCTGCCGTCCGCACGGGCCAATTAGACGCTTGGAATTAATTTAACTAACATTTGTGCTGAAACAGAAAATAAGCTATTAGTCATCCAATGAAATTCACTACCTGCAATTTCAGTCGAAGTTCCAATTAAATTTATAGCATCAGTGCATTTTCCAATGAATTTTATTGGAAGCACTACTCACAGCTGTGATTACCGGCTGTGAGTGACCGTGTAAACAAGGTAATTCTTCTATATTTCACAAGGTTACAATATTGAGGACTTATGAATTCACTGATGTCTGGGATTCAAACAGATCGGATCAATTTCTGGCCAAGTGATATATCTGACAAGCTCGTTTGGACGTAAAACTAGCCAGAGGGGACAATGGGAGCGACACCGAAGTCCAATTCATCACCACATTTGTCATCATCGTTATCAATTACTCCCGACGCTTGGGTCGCGTCCGGCTGAAGAGCCGGTGTTACTACCGCGGATAAGTAGCGGTCTGCGGATGGGGGGGGTGGCGAGTGGGACCGAGCGTGGTTTTCCGGGCCTTGGGGTTTGAATGGGAGGTAAGGATGGGCCATGCGGAAGTGGGAATGTGGGGTGTTGAGGGAGCACCTTCTGTCGCAGGGCCTCATGCTCTTCACCAAGTTTCTCGATGGCGGTATTCAGCTTGGCCAATCCTTCCTCGAGTATGACCAACCGGCCCTCCATGGAATTGATGACCGCAACCTCTGGGGCTGGAATAGGTGGCACGGACGAGATCGGAATGTCGGACGAGACTATGTAATGATCAGTAGAAGATTCATTGACGGTATGTCTGCCATAACAAACATACCAATGCGTGGAGATTGCGTGGAGATGCTCTGGGGACGTTGGGAACGCGATGGAAGGGCTGCCTTCGATGTGGGGCGACCACGAGATGCAGTCGGTGACTCTGTGCGGGTCTTTGAACGCACCCTCGATGAAGGTGATGGGAGGGCCACCTTCGATGTGGGGCGAGATGCAGTCGGTGATCCCGTGCGGGTCTTTGAACGCACCCTCGAGTTGGCTTGAGACCTTGCGCGGCGTCGACCTCTCGCGACGATATCTGGCTCCCTGCCATAAAAACACTTCTGCTTCTTCCTGGTACATTCCTCGCATGAATTCAGCTTTTTTCCGGACTTCTTGCTATATCCGAAGACGCATTTCAGACCGCGCTTATCACATGAAGTACAGTGGTCATCGCAAACAGCTTCAGTAACCTGCGTTTTTAGTTAAGCACATGTAAACTCCGAAATGATTGTGATCTCCTTACAGTCTCGGTTGGTTCCATTGCAGGAAGCTTTTTGAGTGCAGTTGCACCCCCGTGCTTCAGCTACAGATCACGTCAGTATGCTCTAAGATAATCTGAAAGAGAGGACTTGCCGCTGACGACCCGGAAGTGTTAGCCATACCAGTAACCTTATTAGATGATCCTTCCATCAGTCCGTCCTCTGCAAACATGTGACTCGTCCGCATGCGCTTCCTGTCCCTCTCGTCAGACAAGTGCTGCTGAGTGTTTTTCGTTACCACTCCTTGATCATTACCCTTGCCTGGCTCTGCATCCTCGTGTCCTCGTTCAACTTTCTTGCCTTTCCTGTCCGCTGCCTTCCTTTTCGCAGCACCAAACACTCGAGGTTTGGGCATCTGCAATGCCCCCTGTTCCCCTACTGTCTCCTCCGTCGAAAATTGATGGCTCATATTTGCTTCCTCCCCATCTTTAGGCCGTCCCAGCCCCTCCTGCAGATAGGCCCCCTCGCGAAGTACCGTCTGCCAGTCGAATTCATTCTTGAGCACTTTCAGTGCCATAACATCCTTCGCTTCACCCAAACCGGCCATCCATATCTTGGCCATGTTGTGGAGCGGATGTTGCATGATTCGATAGTCGTCATACCCGATAGCCCCCCAGTCTGGAACCCGAACAATTGTGATGCTAGGCTTGTCTACGACGCTAGGCCTATTTTCGACGTACTCACTGCAGGTAGACAGTGCCATCGCGCATGACAGTATAATCGGGGGAATAGCCAAGACATCTGGAAAGAGTTTTACGGCTTTTGTCTACAAAGACCCATCAGTGAGTCGTATGGTGTCGCATGGTCGCCGCTCACCACTATTCGGCCAGCCCTATTTGCTTGAGGCATTGTGTTTGCACTGGCAGACATTGCGCGGGCCTCGGTAATGACCTCGCAAAGTTTGACGGCTAGCTCCCGCACCTTTTCATCGGGGGAAGTTGAAGCCATATGTAAAGTGATTCATCTAAAAAAGACCTCCCGCGCGAACCGAGTTGAAAAGTTGTCTGAGACAACGCAAATATAGTAAATAATGGTGTTCCCCGACTCTACGAAGTAAAGCTGATCACGGTCAAATTGACGGTCCCATGCGGGATTAGCCAAGTCATCACCGCCACTGCGTCACGTGAGCGCCCCGTCGCCAAAGACGCCGCCCCAGACAGCAAGGTTCGAACCACAGACAGGCTCTCAAAGCGCGCGGGAGGGTGAATGTACGAGTTCTGGCCGGTCTGGGTACAAGTCTGGGTACCCCTCGGCAGGCTCGGCAATTTCAAGCGGAGTCAGCCACTCATGCCTAGGCCTCACGCATTACACATCCTTACACCCATCAGTGATCACTCTCTTGGTACTCTTTTTGCCACTCACATGTTGTACTGTACATGTTGAACGTTGCAACATTTGAATCACGTTACTTCACATTTATGCAGTTCTCTCAACACTTAAACTCGTGTACGCTATGTGCAACCAAATCTGAATGACCCCGCAACATCTAGATGTGCCTTTGGTGCTGCTGCAATCTCCTGTTTCTTAAATCTACTATGGGAGGCGCATTAAACACACTCTTCTCTCCATTCTTTTCAGTGTCTTGGATGTCTTCATTGGTTGCCCTATGATTGCTCTATGCTCTTAAAACATGCTACCCAGTCACCTTTCTAACATGCCATACGCTCAAGAACTACCCCAAATTTAAATGCAATGCTATGTATGCATGCAGCAGACCATGAATTAACTGTACACTTGATATTGTGCTCCACAAGTGTCTTTGGCACCTTTGCAAATTGATTTACTGGAACAAGATCAAGAGCTACAAGGACCAATGGTGGGATGGGGGTAATGTTGGCAGGGAGGGGGGTAGGACATGATCAGTGATCAAGAGAATCATATGCAATGATCCTTACCTTCAATGCTCAGCCTTGTAGATAAACTTGAATGACTGAAAACTTGATGTGACTGGCCATGGGAGGAGGGTAGCATTGGTATGCAGTGCCTGGCAGCAGTGGCAATGGGTGGTGGTGACGTGATGTGGCTGGTGGGGTGAGGGTATCATGCTCAGGGGGTGCCAACAGCCCCAAACTCCATCAGAGCATCACCACCTGTACCCAGACTGCAGACCTGAAGTCTATGTAGACTTGTACCCAGACCGGCCATATCAGAGACACCCTTGTGGGAGGGCACCAGACAGGTCCTGGATGCCATAGGCAGCAAAAATTGATGTTTTCAAGCTGTGGATGAGCTCTGGACGAGTGCTGGATGGGGTGGAGGGTCCTGGGTGAGTACAATGCCACTGCCTGTGGGAGAATGCCAGGATGCTAACCAAGAGACTGCAAATTTCACACATTAGGACCCAGACTCCGAACCATCGGCGGGTGTGTAAGAGTCTTCATACTGTTACTTAGTGCCACAAACCAAATATGTACAACATTATTTCAAACACCGCAACTTTGGACTCGACACACCCAGCTGACTGGCAAAACATGTAGTGGCGCAAGGTTTGCTGGTATTTGTCCCACCAAAAAAACATTCTGGATATCCCAAAAGAAATGGGTGCATTCGAATATAACCTAAGTATTATTCGAAAATAGATGGTGTACCTTACCTCAGGTAACGTGATGGATAATCCTTTCTGAGACTTAACTTATCTTCGAAGTCGCGTGTCTTCATGTCATTATCAGGCAGCAGAATCGAGGTACCGAGCTTTGCAGAAATCAAAAGCATTGCAGAAATGAAACTAGGTCTTACTCCTTGTACTTGGCAGCTACAGTCAGCTCACAACCAGCTTGAGAACAAAGATGTCTTCACCATCTCTCCCACTGGCTCAGGAAAGACGCTTACATTCTGGATCCCCCTGTTATTCAACAACGGGGGAATAAAGCATCATCATCACTCCGCTCAATATCCTCAGTGAGAAGAACCGAGATGAAGCCAATGGTTATGGGTTTCCGGCCCTCGATCTGTGTGCAGAGACAGCAACGGATGAGGCTTTCAAAGTGAGTTGTTATTCATCCTACAATGGACATTAATATTATACAAGACTAACCATATGATCGTCAGGACATCGAGAAGCTCAAATACCGAGTCCTTGCTGTTAGCCCAGAACGAATACTTCAAGACGCCCGGTTCAAAAAACTTTGGAAGTCAAAGACATTCACCGACAATCTCTTCAATATCACATTTGACGTAGCCCACTGTATTAGTGAATGGGGCAAAGACTTTCGACCATTGTATAGCGAGCTAGGGAATCTTCGATGGTATCTACCACATCATGTTCGGTTTCACGCTGTGTCTGCAACCATGGCGCCGCACATCCTCCTAGATGTCCAGTCAAAACTTTGTGTTCGGTCATACAACCTTGCTAAAGTTGTGCGGTCAAATGACCGTCCAAATATTCACCTTATGGTTCAGGAGATGAAGTATCCACGCAACACGTGCCACGATCTCACCCGAATCTTGTCGCTCGAAGAGGGGACACCACCTGAGAAGTTCATGATCTTCGTGAATTCTCGAGATCAAGCGGAAGGTGTTTGTAACAGCCTGTGCAAGGACTTACCTTCCCGTCTTCGGCACAAGATTGTATGGTTCCATTCGGGCATGTCAATGCAGTTCCAGCTGGACACGATGGAAAAGCTGACAAACGGTGAGATTTGGGGCATCTGCTGTACTGATGCAGCGGGAATGGTGAGTACTTACAGCTATATCGAGGGCCTGTGTATTCATGTCGTTATAACAGGGCCTTGATCTTCGGGATATAAGATTGGTCATCCAATGGGGATTTATAAACTCACTTTGTGTACTAATGCAACGACTTGGACGTGCTGCGCGAGACCACACCTTAACGGCGCTTGCGGTATACTTCGTGGAACCTTTGTACTTCGATACATACAGCAGTAAGCGTAAACAGCCTGCACTTGAGGAGGGACAACCGTACCAAAAGAAGAAGAAAGTCACAATCTTGGATGCTGAGAGTACGGCGGTGCACAGAGAGGAGAATAGTCAACATAGGGGTGACAGTGATGCCCTGGACAGAGGAGAAGATGATGAACTAACAAACAATATCAGCATGGTAGTAGATCAGCCAAATGAACGCACCATTTCAGACATTGCTGGCAATACCAGCATCCTCACAACACCATCGGCACCGTCTAGCTCCTCCCCTTCTCCTGCAAAGATCCTTCCAGTAAATGCTGATAGCGATGTGATCGAACGTGCTGCTATGTATGCGTTTATCAATGCTCACCTTCGAGGATTCTGCCGTCGCCGAGTTACCAATGAATACTTTAATAATCCAAACTTAATAGGTGAGAGTTGTTACAAGGTTGAATAAAGCTGATTGTACTGACATCGAGGCTATTGAGATCAAGGGGATGCATGCTGTGAGAGATGCGCTACAAAGTTGTCACACATTTGCTGTGATGTGTGTAACAAGGTGGAATTGGATTCGCGGCTCTTCCCTCTGGAACAATTCGCATCAACTCGTGCAAAACCAAAGTACAAGATCAAACCATACAAAATGACCACTAGGAAGCGCAACCTTCAACAGGAGCTTGTGAAATGGAGGGAGTTAAAAATGATTGAGGAGGATCTTGATGCTGATGACTTTTTTGGACCCCAAATGATTATGTCAAATAGGATTCTAAGTCGTATCGTTGACCTTGCGCACTACCATAAAATCACGTCGACGACCTCTCTCTTCGAGCAGGCAGCATGGTGCTACTCCTCCGAATATGGGCAAAGTATCCTGGATGTTATCTACACTTGTATCCCCTTGCCTGTTGTCGAGCCTCCTGCACCACCTGCTGCAATTGTTCCTCCAGTTCTCATCTCGTCATCATTGACAAACCAACAACCAAGTGCCGGTACCTCCAGTGCCACAGTGTTATCAAAACGCTCCCGAAAGTGTCGTGCTTGTGGTAGTCCCAATCATATAGGTACGTGTTGTTTATTATGTTGACATTCTTACAGTACTCATTGGCCTTCACAGCGTCCAACAAACTTTGTCCGAGATATATTGCCAAGCCCCGCAAGTCAAAATCTAATGTAGAAAATGTACCCGCGATGGAGGCGCCTCACTTGGTAGCAGGTTAGTCAATAAAGTCATCTCCATCTGTGTCAAAAATGGTTGTCTCTTCCTCGCTAACTATTCTCTGCTCTTGCATCAGGGCCATCCCTTCGTTGATCTGATCCAGAATCGACCACAGGGCCTTTCGACCAAATGTCTTTATATGTGCGTATTTCTCCTTTATTCTCATTGACAACTTGCGGATTGTATTTGTCATATCAGGTTGTGCGTGACGAATTGTTTGGTGCTGGAGGTGGAATCCATTTTCGATGATGACGTGGCAGTTACAGTAGACCTCAATCAGAGGAGACTCTTTTATAATGTGTTCAATTGTACCGTTCGGACCTCCGCCTCTGTATATGACCTGTGCATGGTCACCCATCAGTATTCTGACTCGAAGCAGCTAAGTACTAACCTTTGTATACAGATTATTCCTCTCGACGACCCAATCTACGGCACGGAACGCTAGTGCATGCCCAGACGGGTTGCAAAGTAGGTTCATTCGAATGATATCACTAACATATTTTCAGACAATGTATATTTGAGACGGGTGAGTCCTGCTTACCTTAGTTTTTTTGGCCAGTTGAACTGAAGATTTACAAGGAATTTTGTCATCTGGGAGGCATATTTGTGTTTGCCTGTGGCTTTGAACACATAAATCCATGGTAAAAATGATACTTCCACTCGCCCGATATCACCAGTATTCATAGCTTGACAGACATCGATGTACATCAGCTCGTCCCTATTGCGCAGCGTTTGGTTTTCAAATCGCTTGTCACGTCCAGTGGACGGCTGTGCTCGTGCTTCATCAAGACCTTGTGTTGTTGCGACATACTTCCGCACAATGGTATGTGACATTGCCACCACATCATTCCACTTTGGCTCAGATACTGCAAAATTCTCCAGCGTGCTCCATTCGGGATTCTGACTCTCTGCCTCAATCCGCCAATAATCCAGCATTGATGCCCAGATATCATGGTGAATGACGTCATGCACTCGCCGAAAACCAGGTTTACTGACCATTTTGCCAGTTTCCTCTGGCCGAAGGACTGCAGTGTGTTGGTACAGGCTGTTCTTGTCATCGCGGCCCTCCTTTGGCTGAATATATGTTCTCCAGATGGCATCTGCACAAGCCATCTTGTAGTGGAACAGCCCAGGCAGGAAAATCACGTATTGGAAGCGGTTCTTCAGTGTGTGCTCGATTCTCCAGCTGTTACAGAGAGTATCCAGTCGCTCCTTCGTCAAAAGGTCACCATGGATCAGTATGACATGATCTGACATGTCGACGTCATGCTTGACATCAAACCCACTATCACCAGGATTGCCAATGCCTCCTTGTCTGAACAAGTTGTTGAGGACTTCCATATTCCCATCTGTTGTGGACTGCTTAATGTCCATTGCCCGACAAGGTATTTGTGTTGTTTTGTGCAAAGGGATTCTTTTGACAGTATCTGGCTCATCTAGATCTTTTGCGAAATGCTTGAATCCTCGAATGTGGTTGACAAGAATTGAATGAATGTGCCAAGAGAAAGCTTCCTGGCGAGGGCTCAGTCTATTGGGATGTGCTTGACGACTGTAAGTGTCACTCTTGTGCAATTGAAGGAAGCTTTTCCATTCTGTCATCACAGGTAGCACTGATGGCGACGGATTGCGTGAATCACAGTCCCAGAGCTGTGCTGAGGATCGCAAAGCATTGACATTATCGTTGTCGATGCCATATAGTGGAATAACGGTTGCTGACGTGGCGCTCACAAAACATCCTCGGTGTTCCAGTGTCGGCTGCGCCGCTTTGAATTGGATATCGAAATTGTCGTATGCAAATCCTGCCTGCAGTGTTCGAACCTCATGCTTGATTTTGCTACTAATCTCTTTGGATATTGATGAGACAGCATTGTGTATTGAGGTCAAGCTAATTGACAAACCCGCGTGTGCAAAGACTTCAACAACTTTCTCGGGGACACATGTTGACTTCATGAAGAATCCGAGCCATCCTTGTAGTAAGTTGCACTGTTCATTGGAGGTCTGAAGACAAATGCTAATCATTACAACAGCTCTCTGCATATTTTGTTAGCAATGCAGCGTGAGTGTTCAACACATAGATGTCAACTTACAATGGTCAACAATGCAGAGTTCCTTTCAGCTGCACGACATTGGCGTTTTCTCGATCGACACTTCTCAAAGGCATCATCTATGTCATCTTCGTCGTCCACCATTCCTCCGATATCATCACCTCCAAATTCCCCAAGGTCCATCTCTTCATCAATGCAAATGTCCATGTCTTCATCGCCCACATTCACATTTCCACCCATAGCTCGCCGCCGCCGTATTGTGCTGTCAAGCAGTGCAAAACATAGACGCCACAAGTTAGGTGCCACTTCCTGCATTTTTTTTGCAAGCTGATGCATAAATGCGCTCTCCAGTTGTTCAGCTGTCACGGACGTTGCTCGGAAACGCAGTCCATGTTTTTCAAGCGACAATTCTGTTATCTCGGCACACAGTGTCTCGCGCACAATCATTGTGGCCCACAGTGTTATGTGTGAGTGTGAGTGCTCTTCTCGGTGCATGATAGCACATATTCTAACTGCATGTGTCATTAGTGAGTCCCTCGCGCTCTGGTGATGAATGTCTGTGCTTCCAAGAATGTGGCTGATGAAGTCGGCTGAAGTGAGATTATTCTCTTCCATACATGCAAGCACGTTGTTCAGTTGCTGTACAAGACTCACATGCATGATAAGGACGAGGGCACGAAGACAAATATTAATTTCTCATTATTCTTTTGCCAAAGGAATTTACATTATTATTATTTAATTATTTCTGTAACACAACAATGTCATTTTTAAATAAACGATGTGACATTAATTAATATTCGAATGCACCCATTTCTTTTGGGATATCCAGAATGTTTTTTTGGTGGGACAAATACCAGCAAACCTCGCGCCACTGCATGTTTTGCCAGTCGGCTGGGTGTGTCGAGTCCAAAGTTGCGGTGTTTGAAATAATGTTGTACATATTTGGTTTGTGGCACTAAGTAACAGTATGAAGACTCTTACACACCCGCCGATGGTTCAGAGTCTGATTAGGACCATCAATCTTTCATTCGCACCCACCTTCAGTCTTGGTGGCCACTCGACCTTCCCTCCCACCAAAAAAACATGCAGCATGCTGATGTGCTGCAGATTGATGGTCCTTGGATTTATAGTCCCAGGTGGCTGCCATACCATACATGGTACTGCCACCGCTTATGTACACATCCATCACTAGACTGTAGTGAGTACCTCCCCTTTCTTGTTCTCAACTCCCCTCTCCTCTCCCTCCGCACATAGTGGCCATGCTCGTCAGCCTACTGCTCTTAAATTATTTTTTCTAGTGTTCTCCTTGTCATGGGCATCAACAACCTGGGGGAGGCATGTTCCCACTGTTCACTTGCCAGGTGCTGAAACTCACCCCCATCCTTTGTTCAAGGTGCTTGAGCCTGCTGCAATGACGGTGCCCCTCATCTCTCTTGCCATCCAGGATCATTATGAGGGACCTGTACCACACTCGCCTTATATTGTAGGCGTGGATGCAAGGTTTGTGTTTTGATCACTGTGTTCACCCCCAATGTCAAAAATTCAATTCTCACTTCTTAATTCTAGTGCATGGTTTGAACAATGCCAGCAGGGCAGGTGGCACTGTGCACATGCTCAGACAGGCCAGAATCCTGCCCTTTGAACATTTTTTTTTCACCTCGCTCGACTCGCTCGGTTCCCAGTCCAATTGATCTTTGCATTCAATGGCAACCAGCGATCCCAAATCAAATGGGGCCACAGAGTGTCTACCAATGACCATTGGATGGTCAAGCCCACACAGCACCTACTGAATGCATTCAACATGCAGTGGATCATGGTAAGCTTCTTCTTTTTCTTTTGGCTGTCATCTATATCAATCCTGACTATCCAGGCTGCTGGAGAAGCTGAGGCGCAGCTGGCACTGATGAACAGTGCTGGTATTATTGATGCTGTCATGACAGATGACAGTGATGCATTTGTTTTCGGTGCTCAGACTGTCCTGCGCAAGTAAGGTCTCTCACGTTCTCTTGCACATGCCCTGCTGACTCTTTTTTAGCTCGACATTTTCAATAGATCTGACTGTCAAATTGTACACAACGAGTGCCATTCAAGAGCATGTGGACCCCCATCTTACCAACGACGGATTCCTTACCCTTGCCATCTGCTGTGGTGGCGACTATGATAAGGCAAGTCAAACCAGCTTGTTGTCAGCCAGGCTGATGAGACCTGCTTCTAGAAAGGACTGCCAGGGTGTGGCTGTGAGATGGCACTTGGCCTAGCTTGCTGCATGGATGCTGGTGTGCTTCATGCTGCCATATGTGGTGACAGCCTTGATGGGCCTCTGCAACAGTGGCAGGACACCACTCACTATCATCTTGTGGATGATCCCACTGGACAAATGGGATGTTCTCACCCTGCTCTCACCCACTTGCTCCCTGATTCATTCCCTGATCCAAGCATCATCAACTTGTATGCACAGCCTGCTGTCACTCCAATCACCAAGCTGCCCATTCTCCAATCCCCTGCCCCACCCAACATTGCTCCACTTGCCTCATTTGTTTAACAACTTCTTAGCTGGGAATCAAAGAAGGTCATCAGCACCTTTCACTCGATGATTTGGCCTGTTGTGGTCTTGCATGAAGTCCTCAAGGACGCAAATGTGCCATGTATGCATATAAACTTTTCCTGTTATGTCACAGTGATGACATGAGGACCTCATTGCTTATGTTGTGTTGATGATCCTTCAAGTTACAGTAAGGGAGAACTCCTGTGTGGGTAAATAAATAAATGAATGTAAATACTGGTGCAAGTAGAGTCCTTTTATGGTTTCCACAGGCATCTTGTTAGCACCTTCTTCCCATTTTAGCTCTTCTGAGCATACTGCAACATAAAAGAGCTGTATTTTTCTGCTGTGTGTTCGTGTGGCTATGCATGCTGCATTCTGCATTCTAAATTTGCTTCCGAGTTGCTTTACACGATCCTGAATGCTAAGACTGTGACTGAGGTTTAAGCTTTTCTTTGCTATGGCAAAGACAATGCTGGCTAGTTTGAATGTGCTCTGTTCACCACAATGTAGTGGGAAATGGAACCTTTGGCTAGAAAAAAGTGTAGAACAAAGTGGAAAACTTGCTTGATGATGATTGTGCTACACTACTTGTGCCAACTCTAACCTCTGTGCTGACTAAGCTTCAGAATCGGCCGAGAGACCCTCTGGAGCACAGTGGCTACCCTTGGAACCCCTAGTCCAACATGACTGGTTGGTTTGAAAATTTTCAAAGTCTTTGCACTGCAGTTGTCTTTATGCCACCTAAAACAAGAACATGGCAAAGAAGTCCTGTGGCAGTTCTGCCAAAAAACCTTTGGCACCTGTCGGCTCTCCTCCGGTGCCTGCTGCATCACATACTGAATTGTCCATGTCATCCTTGGAGCCAGAAGACACTAAGACAACTGAAGACCACAGTATAGTAAGTTTTTTTTGCCTACTTCCAGTGTTTCATTGACTGACTGCAGGTCAGTAGTGTTTGATTTGTTGCAATGGCACAGAAGGTGATGTTGTATTTTTTGAATGAAATGCCTGCCCCTGTGTCATGTGCAGCAAATGCATTGAGGTGCCCAAGGCCCATATTGATGATGTCCAACATACAGATGTAATATTTTTATGTCTTTCTTGTCACTTATTGCAGACAATCAAGGAGCGTGCACCATATTTTGTGAGTCTTCTCTTGTTATTCAAATTTTCAATTGATTGACTGTTCGGGGCTTCTATCATAACATTTTGCTATACCAAGGAGCAACACCTGTACTCCCAGGCTTCCTGCAGCTCAAGGGCAAGTATGAGCTGGCATCTAGCTCCATATTGGCAGCCACACCCCTTGCCATCGTCCATTTTATCCTTGGTCGCAAGGACAGAATCCTGACACCCATTCCACTCCTCTCCCATTACCTCAACAAATTCTACCCCAGTGGCGGGTTTCTGTACATTGAGATCTCATTTGACATTGCTTTATATGAGCAGATTGACAACTACACCCACAACCAGGTTGGAATGATTTCTGAGCTCACATGTCACCTCAGTTCCACTGGTCATATCTTTGTGTTTCTCTCCAACCATTCAGAAGAAGACAGTGGGTGGCTCTTTGCAGGGAAGGAGGGTTGAGGTAATGGAGAGTATGTTGCAATGGAAGTTCAGCATGTAAGTTTCAAATTTTGGACATTTCAATGTTATTAATTAATGTATTCTAGGTTCTCTCTGCAGTGTTGAAGCCCTATGCTGGGATCCTCAAGTCTATGCACATTGTCTTCCTGGTCTGCAGCTCTGTGGTGGCACACAAGATGCCCTACACTCAGCTCAAGGAGACTGTTCTTCAATTTGACTCCATGGGTGTAATCATCTTTCCCGCACCTCACTTTCAACCTCTTGTCACCACAATTTTTTTGGTCGCCATGATGGAACTTGTCATGATTGAGCAACTCAGCATCCATAGTGTATTCCCCACTCTCCTTAGTATGTCAGGTTGCCTCAGTCAGCATACCAGCATCATCCTGATGACTCGAGTCAACATTGATGGTTGCTGCAAACAGGAACTGACTACATTTGCACATGCTCACACTCAGACCCCACCTTGGGGCCTGGATATTCTTGCACAGTGCCCTCAATGTGGCTCTACCAAGAGCTGGGCCGAGAGGGTCACTATGATGGTTTCTGATAAGAGTTGTGACACAGACACCCCAGGCCATGTCTCTGTTTGCTGGTACATCTACACATGCAAGTACACCAACTGTGGTAGCATGCAAACGTTGCCTCCCTACAAATTGTCTGTCACCAAGCCTCCTGGGTCAATTGTCAACAGCACAAAGACCAAGAACTGTGCTTGGTTCCAGTCACCTTTTACTTATTTTGTATGTCAGTCTTCAACTGTGTCTACCCAAGGCAAGTGCAAGAATGAGGGGGTGCCTACTGGGACTGCCAAGAAGGTGCACAGGTGAATTAGGTATTTACTTGACAGTGTATGTACATAATTTGAATTGAGTTATCACTGTGTCACATGGTTGATTTGGTAACAACATGTCTTGGTTTGCATGCACATGATTGCATCTCCTTCAAAACTTCCACTTTTCAGCCTGGTCTAAGGTTACACAATGCATACCCACCCTTGCTGAAAGCTCCTGACTTATACAACTTGACATCAATGACTGAATGGTATGCTGCTTGGGAGGGAGTATTGACTCTCCACAAAGATTGGTTTATAAATAGGAAGAATTCCTGTCAGAATTTGCTGAGACAGATCCACAATGAAATTGTCACAATTCATCACACAAGAGAGGATCCTGAGGATTTACCAAAGGGATTGAAAAAGGTACTGTTCAGTTTTAGTATACAATGGTGCTGACATACTTGATATATAGGCTATCTGGTGGTACTACCTCCAGTTCTTAATAGATGCAGATGATCAGCATGATGAACAAGAGATCTTGGGAGATGACTCAGAACTGGAGGAAGAACTTGGCATGTCCCATGAGGACAGAGAGTTTGTGGCTCATCCTAAAGATGCAGGGTTCTACAAGAAGGAGCTTAATGCTTGAGACGTCACACAGATTTCAGCAGGAGATGGATGACTATGATAAGAAGCAGCAACAGAAGAAAGGCATACATCATTCTATTAAGTATAGGACTGGTCATGCGAGGGAATGGTTCAACAGCATGACCTCTGCACATCAGAAGGAGGTTGAGGAGGTGAGGGACAAGTGGAATAGGGAAGGCACCCCAGCAGAATCACAGGTGATTCAAATTGTCATTTTTTGTTCAATATCTACTATAAATATATTGGCAGGAATCAAAAGAAAAACCTCATCTTTGCAGTTCACACTAGCTTTTCATTTGGGGTATAACAATTGGTTCAATTGGTAATGACTAACTATGGGAGTGAGATGATCTAGATTAAGGGAGAGATTGGTTTTTGGACAAAGGTGAGCAGTGCCTCCCGGCCATGAAGGGGCTCTGTCCTATGGAAAAAGGGTGAGCTGCTATCCCACTTCATTAGGAGTTTGATGACTTTGTACATGGTAGGTGGAAGTTCATCATTTCTATGTCAGAAATTTCCTAGCAGCATTGCAATGATGTGACATTGCAATTGTCATTGAGATGTCACTCCCACAATATCACGTAGTGTTCTAATCGATAAGAATAACTGATAATGGTGACAATTATCTTGTTGATATTGACATGTCATTCCCATGATTGTGCGCGCCATTTGAATGCATTAGAATGTGACTCGAGTGCCACTGTAACATCTCCATTGATGACATTGTATTCACACTTACTTTTGAGTTTTGTACACCTTCATGCCACCCGAATGGACCTTGATCTGTGAAACATGCTGCCAGAAATTCAAAAGTCGCGGACTTGCTGCCCATCAAGAAGCCTGCAGGAGGGATGCTACATGGATGCAGGAAGATCTTGAGAGACAGAATGCTCGAGCAGGTGAGTTTTCTATATTTTGTTCAAAAAACACTGAGTATAATTCCCCTTGACAGCTGCTCGAGCACACACTGAGCTGTTGAACCCTCAATCTTGTCCAATCCTGCATCAATCACAACGACCAGGCATGTCTCAAGGTCTGATTCATCTTTGCATAGATTCATGTTTTATTTAACAATTTGTAGGCTTTTGTGCAGCTCCTGCTGCTTGTGAACCTACATTTGACGACTTGAAGTATGCACATCTCGATGAACTTGGGGGTATGTCAATTTTTTACTGTCAATAAACCAGTCAGTCATCATAACATTATATAGGTCTATCAAATGATCATGTCCTTCCACCTGCAATCCAGCAGGATGATATCAGGACAGAGTATAATCCACATAGTGGCATCCCTACAAAGACTGATCACTTTGCTGATTTTCACTGCAACATTGCTGCTCCCTCACTCGCACCTTGTTAAGGTTGTACTCAAGGGGTATCGGATCTGAAGGGCTTTGGCCTCAGCTCGTACGCTGTGCCCCTTTCCTGAGTATAGCCCCTTATTTCAGATTACTATACTTATTGTATCCGAAGATACGGATGGCTATTGTAGCGTATCCGAAGGTCCGGACGACTATCGTATGATATCCGGGTATAGAGACAAGTAATGTATTCCTATCCGAAGACAAGGAATAGTATTGTATACTGATCCGAAGGTAAGGATTAGTATCGTATTCCTATCCGAAGATAAGGAATAGTATCATATACTTATCCGGATGGCGTCCAGATATCGGATGGAAGTATAAGGGCTAGTCTAGACAAGTCTGGACTAGAAACTAACAGAGTATTGACTATCCGTAGATAGAGGCGGATGCATATAGACTATCGGATACAATCCTTAAGTCTCGGAGGGTGACAAGAGTTGTTAATACTCGAGTCCAGATAACAGAATGAGGACAATCTAAGATGATATTCGAACTGGGGTGCTATAGGACATATACAAGAGTTTATATACGATAGAACTATGCGAGAGGCTATGCACAAAGTATCGCAATGTATAAGCAACACTTATTAGAAGTCAAACATAAGCCGGAAGTTAATCACAAGTGAACGGATCAGTAAAACATAGCCAGAAGTAAGCATAACCGATATACCGGAAAGGAGGATATACTAAATGGAGGAAATAAGCAGTGTTTAACGTTATATGAACAGGATATGAATGAAGAAGCTTATCGCGACGGATCCGGTACGGATCTGTGGATCGGATCTGACTGGATCTAACATCCGGAACTTCGGATGAGAAGCGCGAATGTATGGGATATGACACACCTGAAAATACCACTCCCTGGGAACCATTTTCCTTATGTATTGACTTTGACTTTGCTGAACTTATTCTGAAAGCCAACCTCACGAAGCTGCAGATGAACGAACTCATTGGTCTCATCCATCGTGCTGCACTTGAAAGATTCTCAGTCACTGACTATGACGGCATCTGTAAGCTGTGGGATGCTGCATCTTCATGTCATGCAAAAGTGAGCCTCTGCCAAGTACTGACTTACTATACCTCATTGACAATCAGTTTTCCAAGTACAGTTCAAAAAAGAAGTGATTTTGGTCCCACATAGGAACCAGGAGCACAAATTTGATGTCTGGTATAGGCTGCTCTGGGATTGGGCATGTGACTTGTTGAAAGACCCTCGCCTTGGTCCACATTTTGTGTTCAATGCTCAACAGTTGTAAAAATTTGACAGACAAGACTTTGTACGTTTTTTTTGATGAGCCATGGACAGCTAATGCCTTTTGGGATAGTCAAGTATGTACATATGCTACTAAGTTTGAATGTTCTAACAATGTAAATGCATGTTTCATAGTCATCCTTGCTGAAGGATGAAGGAAAGCCCTTTGCTTTCATTATATATGCTGATAAGGCAAAGCTCTCCTCGTTTGGTCATCAAAAGGCATATCCTGTTATTGCATGATGTGCAAATTTACCTGTTGGAATTTGCAATGGTGAAGGTTTTGGTGGCGGTCGCCTTGTAGGCTGGCTTCCAATTGTATGAGAAAATTTGATTTGCTGTTGGTTTCTATGTTTATGACTAATTTTTGTAGGTTGAAGAAGACAAAAAGTATTCCAGGACTCAGTCCTTTGTCAATTTCAAGAATGTTGTCTGGCATGAATCATTCAAGCATTTTCTCAAATCAATTGTGCTGCTCTCGAAAACCAGTTGTTGGGTCACATGTTGGAATAACATCAAGCATCTCTTTTACCCGCTTATTCTCATTTTATCAGCTGACTACAAGGAGAAGTAGGTGTATCGCCTTGTCATTATAGTTTTCTAATGGTTATTATACACATGTGTTATGGCATTGATACACGGAACCAAGTGCAAATGCCCTTGTCCCGTTTGTCTCATTCCTAGAGAAGAGCTTGGGAATGTACTGACATCATACCCACTGCAAACAAGCATGTCTATTCAAGCGACAATCACAGAGGCTCAAAGTTTCAGTCGACAAGAAGACAAAGAAAAGTTATTAATGTCTCAAGGTCTCCAAGATGTAGATGTAAGTTCCTTTCACTGTATTCTCATTCTCAACTCTAATTGATTCCTTTTAGAATGCATTTTCAGATGTTGCTCACACGGACATCCATTCTGCAGTCTTGTTTTACCACTTACATGTAAATAACAAAGGTAATTTTTCTGACCATTTGTGGACTCAGTTTCAGGAATGCATCAAGTCAGTTGGTCAGCAGATACAGTCTGAAATCAATGTACAGTACATTTTCAACTTTGGGCACAGCAGCTATTGACTTAACAACTGAAATAGCTTTGACTCAATGCCTCATTGGTGCAACATCAATCATTTTAACCATGTCATGGACATATCATTTTCTGATGGCTCTAAGTATGAAGATATCTCTAAGGTAAGGTGTTTCATTGTCTCACTTGTACTGATTCTGATGGTTCTGTAGCTTATCGTATTTGCCGCACATGATGTCATTGACCGAGGCACTCATGCACTCCCTTATCTGCTCCTTCGATGCATCTGTGAATATGTGAACATTGACATGTATGCTGCTCTTGAAGTGCACACATTGGAAACTATTGCTGTGGGCTGTCTGGCCATAATGGAGTTCACACAACTATTGGATGTCAGTTTCTTGTTTGAGTTATGTTAAAGTTTTACTGACAATCTAAGTTATAACCAATATAGCGCAAAAGACGACTCAGGAAAGAATTGGGCATACCCAAAATGGCATGCATATGCCCACCTGTTTGATGATATTGAAGCAAAGGGTGCTACATGGAATACTAACACCAAACCAAACAAGAAGTGTCATGGCCCAATCAGACAGATTTATCTTCGGCGGACAAACTTCAAAAATATTGCTGAACAGGTGTGTACTCTCATTTATTTGTGAAGCGGGACAAAATTGCATTGATCTTACACAGGTACTTCGCCTTGACCATTGCTTCCTCATTGTGCATTCAATTTGTTTGGATATTGAGGACTATGATGACCTCATTGCATCTCAAAAGGACCCTTCGTACTCGAGCAGTGCGGACAATGATGAACACTTCAACAATGACTTGGACACCACATTTCATGTTAAGTCGGGTGCAGTGCAAAATGAGCAAACATTTGTGGCCTTGGAGCAAGAGCATGCAAACAATAATGCATTCAATCGGTTTTGCATCAAGCTTGCAAACTTTCTGAGTGATTCCCTCCCTGCTCACAAAATACCACTACCTGGTGGAAAATGAATCAAGTTCATGCCTGATGAAACTGTATGTTGTTTTGTTATTTTCTAATTCACAACTAACACATAGAATGCAGGTAACTGAGTATCGCTTTGTAAAGGTCAACTATGAGTCCATTGTGGACTGGCACACCACTACAGACTATCTTCAATGTAGTCCTTCATTTCACAACTTCCCTTGATATGACTGCATCATCCTTCAAACTCAAGCCGGAGTGATATTTGGGCATTTACTGATGCTTTTCACTTGTGTCATGGATGGTCAAACTCATCCAGTTGCTCTTGTTCACCCATATGATGCTCTGGTTGGACAACGCTCTCTCAAAGACAAACATTTTCAGTTCTGGCATATTTGTCAAAGACCGAGGATCTCATCCGAATTTTTTTCAGTTCACTCAATCATCCGTGGCGCAGCACTGGCAGAAGATCATAGCATCCAGGGTGATTACCTGGTTATTGATACAATTGACACTGACATGTTCTTGCACATGAAGGTGATGCACAAGTCTGCTGGTCATGTGGAATGAAGAACTGGCATCATCTTGTCTTATATCTCCATCATGCTCACTCTTTACTCACTCAACTCTCAATTCTTGTATCCCCCCTGTCATGCTCACCTTTCGCTTGATCAACACTCAATCCTTATATCCCCATCACACTCACCTTTTGCTCATTCAACTCTCAATCTTCCACCTTGGTCATACTCACCTTCTTGGCTACCATCTCAGTCATGCTCACCTTTTGCTCATTTGACTCTCAATCCTTCCTTCTCAGTCATGCTCACCTTCTTGGCTACCATCACAAAACATGCTGAAACACTTTCTGGATTGGATATCTCAGCTGCTGGCTGCTCACACTCGCCGTGAGAGCCCATGTGTTCATTGGTGTCAACATAAGGTAATGATTACACTCTCAGTTGTGCCATGTAAGTGAACCACGCATTATTTTACCTGGTATCATTGATTGACTTAGTCTATTCAGGGCCTAATTACCTTGTTACCAACACGAGGCATCGCCTAATCCCTTATATCAGGCACCTCAAATGACTTTTTTCATTGCCTTTCCTTTCATCAAACTGCTCTGGTCATTTCTGCAATCACAATGCCACCATCGAGCACCATATCCCTTGCTGATCTTGAACAGGTATGTGTAGGCTCCATCACTGTTGCTTATATCTGAATCTTCAAACTTTTATTTCAGGCATTGCAAGAAACACAGCTTGAGTTGCAAGAACTCAAGGACGTCAATAAGGAGTTGATGGAGGAGAACAAGATTCTCAGGGCAAACCAGATGAAGCAGAAGAAGAAGGGTCAGAATGCCTCCAAGGAGCACATGGCCTTTGATGAAGAAATCCGCTTATGTGGTCGCAAATATGGTGCCTGCTACAAAATGTTTGAACCAGACAGGCAACTTCTTCAGCATCTCAATCCTGCATTCACTCCACCTCTCAACAAACCATCATGCTATAAAATGCAGGCCTCAGTGGAGTCAGCCTTGCTTGCAGAGCTATTCAGTTTACTCCCATTGCACATCCACCCTCTGGTTGCAGATAATCACTTCACAGATGTTGTAAGTAATGTCTTTACTTCATTGATTATTGCTGATAGTACTTTAGTTTAAGGATGCAATGAACAGTAGCTGTGCATCCGAAATCAAGAAACTGCACTCCAAGGCTGGGCTTATCTTTGGTCTCTCTGAACAGTATTTTGCTGATATAGCATATGACCGAGCAAGTGTACCTGAGATCCAGCGTCTCCTTGGTATCTCTATATCCCAGCATATGCCCAAGCCTTCCCCACCCATCCTTTTCCCAAATCTTGTCGAAGATCCATTGCTGAAAACAGTCTTTGGAAATTGGGAACTCTTTTTCACCACAGCTATGGATCGTGCCTTAGCAGGTGTGACTGAAGGCGAGGTGCACACTGCACAGCCTGAACCACTTATAGAGGACATTATGGATGAGATGGTTTCTGATGCTGAGGCTAACAGGGAGAGACCAAGACCTAGTAGTCCTCTTACATCTGAGCCTGACGAGGATGAAGTTAGTAACATTGTTACAGCACCTGCAGCTGCAAGAGGCCATTGAGGAGGCAGAGCAGCCAGATGCGTTGTATCTAACACTAGTACCTGTACTACCCGCAATGCTTGCAGCACTACTTAGGCTTGACTACATATAATATAAGACCAGATGAGATGAGCTTGAGCGGATTATCTAGAAAGACTTGACAACAGCATTGAAGGAGTTTACTTTGGTTAATTTGAAGCTGAAGGTAAATTTGGAGGCTTGCATGGATACATGTTCTGAGATTGAGCTGGATAAATGGGGAATTACTGGGGAGCACATCATGACTCCTTTGAGGACTGCATGTCTTCAAAGTATTGATATTAAGGCTGTAGAATGGTCCTCTAATAGAGTTGAGGTTCCTTTATACTAAAACCCTTGTAGTCTAATGGTTTTTATTACAGACCGGTGTCTTGTTACTTGAGGGTCTTATAGGTTGCTCAGAATACAATGACTATCACAATTGTATTCGATAAGACTACAGGTGCCAGCTGCCTCAAGTTCACGGTCAACGGATTTTCTACTTCTCGGTTGATAACGTGCTGTTCGTGGGTGGTCAAAGAGTGATGAATCACCTTCTTTGTTGGTCTCTTCTGATAGTAAGGAAGTATATATATTTTGTCAGGTTACTCTGAACCTAGTAGGTAATATTAAACCTCTGCTAATGCTGGCTAGATAATACGAGTCTCTCTTCCTGTAAAAGAGAGAAGTTAAACTAAAACGAATAGACGAATACGATAGACTGTTGTATAGGCGATCCCTGTAAGATAGTATACAACTAATCTGACTAGATTATACCACGGTTTTCTAAGGCAACACTAGGCCTTCACTTTCTTCTGGATCTCACACTAGGAGACAGAAAGGGGAAAACACCTGTTCAAATTCTTACTAACTCTCACACAGTTTGAGAGAAGAATGGAAAAGGGAAAACTTAATTATTGTGTGAGAATGGAGTCCTTATATACATTTTGGAAACCATCCTTACTAAGCAATGAGTCATCACTGGATTGGTAAGAATGTGCTTACAAACCAAGCCTTTTGGTGTGCTGAATCAGCTGCTTACTAAAGTACATGAGTAAAATATTACAAAGCACAGTAAAATCTTACAAAGCATGACGAATCATGACCAAACATGATGAGTCATGGAAAAATCCTTACAAATCAGATTATTACCAGTCACATGACATGCTTACAAACATATCTGAGTGGTTCACTGATGTAATCAAGTGGCTGAAAAATAGAAAGAGACTGGAAACTGATAGAAAACTACAAATACAAGTAAATAAATGAATCAGAATAGGAAACCAACTTATGACAGTGAGAAATATATCCTAGTATACTTCCCTAATCATCTCCTTCTATGTTTTTTATCGTATATGTCATGGTATGGAGTGCATACCATGCATGACACCGGATCTAATGTTAATATAGAGTATATAGTCTAAGTCCCTAGTTCAAATCAACCTAAGTGCAAGTAATAAAACAAGTGTATCAGTAAGATAATTAGATAATAGTAAATTGTAGATAGTAGATAACATAGACACTACTAGATAAAAATAAGCAATAGATAATAATAGATGGTGAGATCATGATAGGATAATGACGATGGCCAGCCAGGGTATATAAATGGGATTCCCACAGACTGTAAGTTTATTTTAATGCCATTGTAATAATACAAAATTTAGTGTTATAATGGGCATTGGCATGGTCATTGGCACCACATTGCCACCGGCACCTGTCAGCATTTCCAAACAGGGCTTACATTACTTTCCCATTGCCATGGGTGGGTTATCATTGTGGCATTAGAATGCATTACAAGGCATTAAAATGAAACTCAGAAATTTCTGACATAGGCCTTGCCAGTCGTGGGTCTTGCAAAAGTCTGAGGGTTTGATGTGGGGATTCGGGCCAAAGGCATTGTGACAATCAAGTTTTCCTTGGGCTGATATTAGCTTTACTTACTTACCTTTACATTCATTACTTTTGTGGCTTATATAAGCATGTTTCCCTTTCACCAGTACCAGTTTGAAGTTTGATGATATTTCACTACCTCTGAGCCTGAGCCTAGATCACAAACCCTTTAGGGTCAAACACTGTCTTCTATGACATAGCAGCTAGGCAGGGTATTGGCCACATATGGTTAGGGAGTGTTCCTACTACCCAGCCAAGTTTGTGCATCACAGTGTCTAGTCAAGGAATTGTGAATTCACCTACATGGGCACAAGTGAAGAAGAGGGTTGTAAGGCAAGTGAAGACAGCGGCATTGAGGGGGTCACTGAGGTTGAGGTGGTCTCTAATCAAGGTGATCAAGGGGATGGTGTAGGAATCTCATTTAGCTCTCTTTTGTGATGAGGGGGTGTGTGAGGTAGCTGCTTTGAACAGCATGTCGATCTTTGTGTCTCCTCTGAGTGTCCATGGGACACTGTGTAAGGTGTGCCATGCCTGAACTCCATGTACATAATTTGAGACCATTTTCCCTGAATAATGCCTATCCATCTCTGAAATGAAAAGAGATATCAGGATGTGGCTGGCCGGGTGCGTGTTGTTTTTTGGAAATTAGTTTGCTGTCACAGAATACATGAAAAATAAGCAGGCCTGGCCCATAGCATTCACACATGCTCTCTGCATATGCATGCAACATGATGTTGTGGGTCTTCAACATTTTAGCTTGGGATAGTGGCAGATGTTTGCCCAGTCTGTCTCTTGGGGCTCTTGGTGATGTTGGTACCCATAAGTATAGCCTGTCTTTGGCTAGGCAGTGCAGTCTGAGGGCTGAGGGTACTTGGGACAGGTCCAGGCTATATGCTAGTTTGATCCATTAGTTTGGGGAGTGGCTGTCCCTTATTAACTACGTACTACTCTTTTGATGCTTCATTAGGCTCTTTGCCACAGTGCTCAAACTCTCAGTTGAGCCAAGCACATTGTTGGAATTCCTCTTGGTCATACTCTTTGACCATTGGTGGAACCTGTTTGCCTGAGGGTCTGGGAAGTTTTGACCTGGTGTCAGCTGCGCTGCTGGAGACATTGGCGATGAAAGGGCAGAGCTCAGTGAGGATAGGAACTGGTGGAAGCATCTGGCATGAGGGGGGATATATGCCACGGGAGGGTCCATCTGTGGGGTTGCCTTTGCTCAGGACATATCTGGTAAGAACTGTGCATTTATGGTTACTGGTGGTAGAGTGTATCCATTTGAAGACTTCTTTATAGGTTCTGCTTCTGCTTCAGCCAGTCCACCAACCTTCCACAATGCCACAATTGTCTCCATATACCTTGAAATAAATGCCAGGGGGGCATGAAATAAGGATTGTGAGTGCAAGGAGCTCAAAGCCAATGCTCTCTGCCCAACCAATATCATGGGCATCACTCTTCCATCCTGATAGCAGGTCTCATAGCCGCCATCTCCTGTTGATGATGATTCTAATCCCATGAACAGGGCTAGCATCCAAATAGGCAAAGAATTCATGAACAATGCAGAGTCCTGGGATGGTTCAAGCAAGGTGTTGTGAGCTAAGGGTTCTCTTCCACCAGTTGAGGTCTAAGGTGGTGCCTTTGAGGGGGGGTACACGGGAGGAATGGTCAGTCATTGAATATACCAAGCATTTGTTCCAGATTTGTGAGATAGGCACGCCCGGCTGGGATGATAAGTGCCATGTGTAGTAACTTTACATATAGCATCTGTACCTCATGCATTGTGTGAGTATGGCATGTCTGCAACATTTTGATGGCATTGAGGTACTTAGTCTTATTTCTTGGTGAGAGGGAGACCATGAGCTCAGGGAGGTCCCAAAGGAGGCCTGTGAAAATGGATTCCATGCTGAAGGGTTTGTCCTTCAAAACCTCCAAATGATTCCCAGTGGTGAAGAGAAACAATTGATATCATCCATATAGCATGTGAATTGACTATCCTCATCTGATTGAGGCAATAGAGCTGAAAAGTCTTTAATTTGGAAGGTACAGTCTTTGTCAAATTCTTCTGATCCCCTGTCAAGCAATTTTTCGCCCTTAAACCATTTCAGCCGCATTCGATGATTGCCCTGCTGCAGCGTGCAATTCTCTTAGCCATTCTTTACGTCTCTTATTGTATTCTTCCAGGAACTCTCACCTAATGTGGAAAATATATAATCATCCACCCATTTGGACAATGGTCCAATACCAGTGGCTCAGAAAATATCTGCTCTGGTGTCAGCAATGTTACCATAAATCCCTGCTGATGGTCCAAAACTGAAACATAGTGCTATGTCCACCATGAAAGAGTCCTCTCCTGGTAGGCGTACCACCAGGCCTGCCACTGTGAGTGGTGGGAAGGGATTGTTTGATAGGCTTCAGCCACATCTCAAACTGCTGCCTGTGATCTGGGGGGCAGGCCCCAAACATATTGGCATATGGTCACAAAAGTTCTGTATGTGCATGGGAAGAGGTCTGAGTCAATTCTTGAGTTGATAGAGTTGATGGGGGGGAAAGGATTTTTGGGGTGTGATAAGGTTTGTATGAGTCGATATTTGCTGGGTTTGCCTGGTTTCAGGATAATGGATAAGGGAGCAGTCTGAAATGGTCCAATGAAGCGATCTTTGGAGAACTCAGTATTGACAATATTTTGGAAAGCTTCAGCATATACAGTGACAGACGTATTATTAGGGGGAGTGTATGTATGGGTGATAGCTGGGATGCCACCTGAGAAGCCTGTTTCGAGACAACTCGGAATGTGCAGGTATCTATTGAGAAGGTTGAGCTCCTCCAGGGCTTGATGCCACTCCTCTGGGTGGTAGGGGGTGATGGCCTTATGCTTTCTCACCTTGAGGGCAAGTCTGGGCTCCATGGTCCTTTTTGCCACATCCCGAGCAGATGTGGGCTGAGTCGTGGTTCTCTGCTAGGCATCCTCTAGGCCTTTGCCAACAATAGCAGAGGGGCAGACCATTGGTGTTGAATATGCACCCATCTTGGGTGTGATGGGAGTGCACTGGGGTAGTTTTGTCCATAGGCTGCATGAGTCGCATTGTTGGATGTTGTGGGAGAAGCGGCCCAGGCAGATGGCACAGGTGGACCGGCCATGGGAGCTGCATTATGGAAAAAACCTTGCTGTGACTCTCTCTATTCTTGGCTTTCTCTGGAGGTGAGGATCCATCAGTCATTCTTGAGCTGTTTGCCTGAGGTGGGGAGTGGGAGCATGAGGGATGCTGGTGTGGTTCATTTGTGTCCCTGTAGCTCAACTTTTGATGCTGTTGATGAGAGGATGATGGCTCTGTGTTGCTGGCCTGTGTCTGGTGGCGCCGCACATGTGTGGCAAGCATTCACCATCAGGTGTGTCATAGGCATCCACATGAGAGAAGGTGTGGGCATCCACATGAGATAATAAGCGGGCATCCATGCAAGCAGAGAGTGGGCATCCGCATGTCAGTGTGCATGGAATGAAACTGTAGGTATTGTTAATGAGCAATGAGGTTGGGAAACAAAAGATTGTCAGTTACTGGTGTATCTTTCTGAGTATGGGAACTGTACATACCAATAGCAAGGGTTTGGAGCAGATCTGATCCCATACCTCCTCGTTGATGGTATGAAGCAGGGTTTCATTGATGATTCTGATGTTAAAACCTTAGTCGCGCTTGAGGTGATCATGCCAGTTTAAACAAACGCAGGATGCTAGTGCAGGATGACCAGGTCTCCTAGCTCACTGTTGTTTTGTATCACATAGTTTTCAAGGTGCCAGAACAATAGTGCAAGCACATCTAGGTGTGTCTGAGGCCACTTTGCTGTGTCAGCGTGGGTGAGGAATAAGTTCTTTGCCCTTAGGAAAGTGGAGAATGTGAGTTCATGGTCTAGTAGTACTGACCTCAATGCTTTGAAAGCAGAGGATGGGCAGATGGTCAGGTGGTCATCTAGTTTTGTCAGACTGAAAGTATTGTCTGTGATGGATCTGGATGTCTTCATGGCCTCTTTGCAGCCTTCTGGGGAAAATACCATAGTTCTATGTATTCAAAATTATTTAGCTTTGAATGGCATATTGGGAAGGACAAGGGGCAATGGAGTCACCAACAGATGCTGTGGCATTGAAACCATTCATTTTTGGTTTCTTCTTCTCTGCCTCAAGGTGTTTTTTCTCAGTTTCTGCTTCTTTTGCTAAACGCTCTTCCTCTTTCCCAGGCTGCGTGAGCTCATTCAATTTCTGCTTCCACTTGAGCTTCATCCTCCCATTGTTGATTCCAATCTTGGACACTCTCATTGTGTCCATGAGTCTATGTTTCTGTTAACTGGGTGATGACTTCTTCAGCAGTAGCTCCAGTTGCTGCTATTAAGTCATTTTGGATGTCTTCATAGAGGTTACCCACAAAGTTGGGGCATACTTCTAAGGATGGATCGGCCATTTTGAAAGGTTTGTGATGTGGTGGTAGAGTGCTGTGGGTGAGGTCTATTTGAATATGTGGAGGAAAAAGACAAGCTGAGTGGGACAAAGCACATGGAGTGAATGGTTTGTTGTGGTGCAGAAGCAAAGTGTGACCTCCATGCTTGTTGTTCATGCAAAGACTTAGCTCTATTTCCTCCACTTGTGCCTCACTACGTAATAGAGTATCAAAAAAAGTTCTTGATAATTTTACAGAACATATGTGTCATACTATGGGTTGCTGACTCATGATGTTGGTCAGTCACAAGAAAAATGCTGATCAGACTTTAAGTGTCAAGATGTGAGTATTTTTATACACTCTCATCAGTGTAAACTAACAATGTTATTGTTATTCAGTCATGAGTCTCAGCCTGTCAATCAGAAGAAACCGTTTAGCCAGGTTTCTCAAGGAAGCAAAGAATGGATGTCTGAAGGTTTTGAAAAATATGCCAAGTGGTCAAAAGCTGAATTCTGTGAGTTTTGTATTTTTTTGGATCAGTTCACACTGATCAATGACCATGTATCAGACCCCACCAATGATTGTGATGACTCCTCCAATGAAGAAACTAATGATGGAAAGGATGCAATGCCCGAAGTCATCTTGGATGACCATGGTTATGCAAAGCTCCCTTCTTGTAAGGAAGTGAGCCTCAAGGGGCAACAAGAACTGGCTCAGCAAATGCATCTTACAGTGAGTTGTTGATTACTTCATCTTTGTTGATTTTAACTTGACTCACCTTCCATTTTTCAGAAGTCCCCACTGGCAGCATGAAGCCAGTACCTTGGCTCTTGATCGCCAGTGAGCCTTTGCTGTACCTGGATCCAGCTTATCTTGGCACCTCTATTTTGGGTATCAAGACCCTCAACCTTGTTATAGAGGCAATCAACACAGCTAGAGGTGGGGTTACTTACATGGTCAAGGCAAAGGAGGGACAACATGCTGCCATTACTGAGGCTGGTGGAGAAGAACATGGCACTGATACTGCCGCTCAGACCATTTCAACCAGGGAAGAGGAAGTGGATTGTTGAGAGTACAACATTGACACTTACCTTAATCGTACATGCGTCATCATCACGGACTCTTTTACATAATCCATCTTATAAACTTGTATCATGTATCCACTCATACCTCAGCAGTTCTCTCTTGGACGCTGAGGTATGAGTTACTTTCTCTTTGCCCGCCGTCTTTGTCTCACTATATTTCGTCTTTAGACTTCGTCTTTAGGTATTGTCAATGTTATAGCAGTTCTCTCTTGGATGCTGAGACTTCGTCTTTAGCTTCATCGTTCACAGGTTATGAGCCCTCAGATGAAGCTACTTAAAAATGAAACTTCCCTCATGTTCACTCACTGCTCGCGTAGTCTCAAATTTATCTCATTGTTCCTCCATGGCGGTATCGTCATGGGAAAATATGATCACATTCCCAAATTGTTAGGATCTGAACATTACGTCGGATGGTCTACCGAGATGCAATACACACTGGCGTGTGAAGATCTTTGGTGTCATATTAACACCATCGTGGATCCAGCAGACCTGCTCGGAACACCATCCACTCTACCCATTCCCGCTGACCCTGCCAACATTACGGCCGCTGAAAGAACCGAAATGCGTGAATGGCTGCTAAACGACATGAAGGCAAAAGATCTCATTACCTGACGTCTTAGCCCATCTGTTGGGTCATTAGTGTCACGTTCACACACAGTCTCGGCTCGTAAGGCATGGCAAGTTCTGGCAGAGCATTTCAATCAAACTGACACAAGTGCGCAATATCAACTACGTCAATGGTTAGATGCCCTTCACATGAAGGATTCAGCGGATGTGACGAACTACGTCGGTCAACATGCCGTTCTCCGGGAATGACTTCACGATTCAGGCACGCCTCTGAGAGATGGTGACGCAATCTACAGCTTACTTATCGGGCTACCGCACACGCCCATATGGCAGCAATTCAAATCCATGCTAGAGCAGCGGATGCATGACAAAATCATGACAGCCACGGCAGCTCGACCATCCACTTTCACTGTCGATAGTTGTGTCTCACGTATCACGGCTGAAGCTGCTCGACATGTTCATACACATGCCATTCATTCAGCTTGACCCGGCTCTGAGTATGTGAATGCAGCCACCACATCCTCCAACTCCAATACGAACACGTTGAATGTGAACCCTATAACCGGACTCCATAAGCACAAGCACAACCCTGACGGGGTGTTTTGCATGACACCTGGTTGCAACAAGGGTGACCATGATCACGATCATTGTTACAGGAAGGGCGGTGGTATGGAAGGGCAGGCGCCATGGATGAAGAACAAGAAGAAACAAAAGGATGTCGCTGCTGCAGTCATGACTACAACATCAACGGCACCAGCTCCCACTCCTGCCCCTGCCATAGCCGCAGTCGTCATGCAAGCAGATCTTACCAGTCTCTACAACGACGTATCATTCACCTCGATCACTGAAGTCGTAAATGACGTGAGCTGTAGCGTTTCACTCCCATTCTCTACCATTCTCGACTCAGGTACCACTGTCACCCTGGTAAAAGACAGACGTTCTTTCCACACTTACTCCATGGAAGATACAGTCCTGTTCACACTGCCAATTACAGGGTCCTCGACACCACCGGGTGGGGAATGTGCATCGCCTGGATGACCATCGGGAAGAAACGTCTGCGAGTACGACTGTCTAACTGTTTGCACGCACCGAACGCGATGTTAAACCTTCTCTCTGTCTCATGTATGAACGCGAAAGGATGGGATGTGAATTTCAAGTCAAATATGACATGCAAGTTGGGTTATAAAGGTCATCTTCTTGGCGCAATCCCTGCAACAGGAAAGCTCTACGCCATCGACCTTGATTTCATTCCTAATACGGAAACACTCATTGACCCACGTGCACCTGAATTTTCAGCATTTGTACAAGCTCCTCGCACGCTTGACTTGTGGCACGCCCGACTTGGACATCTTGGACGTAATGCCGTGACACGCCTCGACAAGGTGGCGAAAGGAATATCATTCGATTCGAGCTCACCACTGTCAACATGCGAATCCTGTATCATGGCTAAGCACCCTCATCTACCATTTCACGCAACTGAGACTGAATGGGCATCAAAGTTCCTGGAATTGATTCATTCAGACGTCTGTGGACCCATTCCCGTCCTAACCCCGCATTTCAAACGTTATTTCATCATCTTTTTGGACGATCACACTCACATTCTCAATCTTCAGCTCCTAGCATCTAAGGATCAGGCATTAGACGCCTGGAAAACGATTCACGCTAAGTGGGAAAAATTTGTCTGGCCTACGTGTCAAAGTCTTTTGCTCGGACAATGGAGGGGAATTCATCAATGACTCATTCACGGCTGAGCTGGAGTCTGCAGGCATCGAGCATCAACGTTCAGCTCCATACGCACACCAGCAAAACAGTAAGGCGGAATGCGTCATACGCACAATCGAGGGTCGGATGTACGCAATGCTAGATCATGCATGCTTACCCCGGTCACTGTGGGGTGAAGCTGCCCTCACTGCGGCATATCTATTCAATCGATCCAAGTCCCGTGCCCTGCCACTGGGGAAAACACCTTATGAAATGCTCAATAAGTCACAACTGACCCTAGCCCACCTTTGTGTGTTTGGTGCTAGGTGCTTCGCATGAACTCCTATGGAACTTCAGGAGAAACTCGGCCCATGCTCACGTGAAGCCATCTTCATGGGGTATCCTCCCGGGGTAAAAGCCTGGCGCTGCAGAGACACTGCGACCGGTGTCTTCTTTAATTCCAGGGATGTTGTGTTTGATGAGGCATTCACTAATCGTCCTTTCCCGGATAGTGATGATGATGAAGATGACGAGAACCCCACCGTTCATCGAGCACCTGCGCCTGCACCCACTCCCACACCCGTCATGCCCACTCCAGCAGTCTCTGCACCTCCACGGTGATCATCACGCATCCCTGTTCTTACCGAGAAGGGACAAGTATTCAAGAGTCGACTCTTGTCAGATCAGGCGCGGTTAACTCGTTAGCGGGAAATTCGGACGGCAAAGATTCAGGGAGTACCACCTCCTCCTCATCAGACTGATGACCGGTCTGACACATCATCGACACGCACTGCAATGGGACCTGTGGGGTCTGTCAATGCATCTACATACCTCACCAACCGTATCTGAAGAGTTGACCCCTGATAACGAGGAAATCAGATTCCCCCAGGTCATCGCTAACCTGATAGTAAGTGAAGTGGCCTGTCTATCCATCCGCAGCGACGTCAGACGCAATCCTCTCATGGATGGGTACAATCTTAAGGTCCCGCCCGCCACTTATGACGAAGCTATGCGACGTCCTGATGCAGATAACTGGCTGGTGGCCATGCACAAAGAGATTAACTTGATGTCAGAAATGAACATTTATGAACTCACGATGCTGCCCACGGACCGGCATGCAATTGGATGCTGATAGGTATTAGAATTCAAAGAAGACCTTAAAGGGGGACCCACGTTCAAGGCGAGACTTGTAGCCCAAGGATTCTCTCAGATCACGGGAGTCAACTTCGGCAAAACATTCACACCGGTAGCAAAATCCGCGTCAATCCGAATCTTATCGGCATTTGCTACAGCAAATGACTGGGAACTTGACTGCTTTGACGCCAAGAGGGCGTTCTTGTGGGGAAAACTGCAGGAAGATGTATACATGCGTCAGCCTCCAGGTTTTGAACGTTTTGGCCCTGGAGGTCAACGTCTCATCGCTCACCTCTTATCCTCACTATACGGCCTGAAGCAGGCAGCCTACGACTGGTACGAACTTCTGAGAGCGGTGCTCATTAGTCTCGGTTTCATCTGCTGCAACGCTGACTATGCAGTATTTATTTTCGACCATGTCAACGCTGAGGGAGTGAGGATCATCTGTATCATCGCCTGGCACGTGGATGATGGCCTGGCAGGTGTGAATAATCGCGCGTTTCTTGATCAGACCAAGTCGAAAATCGCAGAACGCTTCGGAATCACGGACCTCAGACCCGTTTCAAAATACCTCGGTATCCAGTTCACTAGAAATCGCCAGATGCGTGAATTGTGGATGCATCAGGAGGAGTATATCGCTTACCTTCTCCAAGAGCACGGAATGTCACAATGTAATCCTGTCACATTGCCCATGGACCCAAATTTTCCATTTGGACGCCCAACCGACTTGCACCCACACGTTGATGACCTTGAATCTGAGTATCACAAGATCGTTGGTGAACTGCTCTACCTCGCTATGTACACTCGGCTGGATATCGCTCACGCAGTCATGCACCTTGCCCAGAACAATGCGTCGCCCAAACCTTGCCACTATACAGCGGCAAAGCACGTGCTGCGATATCTCACGGGCACCATCAGCATGCGCGTTCATTATGGGGGTGCTGACATGAACCCCACCCTCCATGGCTTTAGCAATTCCGACTGGGCATCATGCCCTGAGGACCGAGTATCTGTCACTGGCTATGTGTGGTTCTACAACGGCGGACCAATCTCTCACTCAGTGAAAAAGCAAACGACACATGCTCTTTCATCCACTGAGGCAGAGTATATGGCCCTGACAGCGGCAGTCCAAGACAGGCTTTGGCTCATATCGTTTTTCCAATGTGTCACCATACCCATCACGACTCTGCTTCAGCTGTTCGCGGACAATGCAGGGGCTATTGCGCTCTCGAAGGAGGCAGCGAATCATATCCGCACAAAACATATCGACTTACGATATCACTTCATTCGATGCCACATTGAGGACAGGACTTTCCTCCCCGTGTGGCTGTCGACTCATAAGAACACTGTGGATATACTCACGAAAATCCTACCTCGACCCTTATTCATTCAGCACAGATCTGGTCTCGCCTTAGTGTCTCGTTGAGGGGGTGTGTTGAGAGTACAACATTGACACTTACCTTAATCGTACACGCATCGTCATCATGGACTCTTTTACATAATCCATCTTATAAACTTGTATCATGTATCCACTCATACCTCAGCAGTTCTCTCTTGGACGCTGAGGTATGAGTTACTTTCTCTTTGCCCGCCGTCTTTGTCTCACTATGTTTCGTCTTTAGACTTCGTCTTTAGGTATTGTCAATGTTATAGCAGTTCTCTCTTGGACGCTGAGACTTTGTCTTTAGCTTCATCGTTCACATGGATGACAAGAAACAAAGAGAGGAAGATAAGATGAGAAGGAAGGTTGAAGAGGAACTTTGGGAGACAGAGGAATGGAAGAAGAAAATGGTGATGCTGCAGGAAGACATGAGAAAGCTGGAGGAGAGAAAGCAAAAGCTGGAGGAGGAGAACCAGAAGCTGTTGAGACTGGTGGAAGTGAAGAACAAAAAGGACAGTGAGGGTAAGGAGCCAAAGAAGGCTGAGGAGGAGGAGGAGGAGGAGGAGGAGGTAGTGCAGAAAGGGAAGAAAAGAGGAAAGTCTGGGGGATCTGGAGGACCATCCAGAAAGGCTACCACTGACAATATTTGTCAATCCAGCAGAGCCAGACAGCCCTCCAAAAAGGCCATGTGCAAGTGACATAGCATAGCACATTGTATTGTTGCTGTTTTCATTTGTAAATCTAGTGGATATGACTAGGCAAAGTAATATACATTATAAGGTGGCCAGTATATAGTTGACATGTCCCACCCAAGACTCTTAGACCTCATTTTACAAGCAGGAGGCTGGTTGAACTGGCCAGTACTTGCTCTACACAGCCGGCCAGCACCTTTATACATGCCAGTACCTGCCCTATACCCCCGGCCGGGACTCTGCTACTGTGCTTGTAGCCCGAGGCTCTTATAAGTCCATGTATACAAGTGCTGGCCAGAGTATATGTCCTCCCTACCACAGTTGGCCAGTATTCCTATACATAGGTGTATGAGCAGGGCTGGCCAGAGGCTGGGTCCTGGTGAAGCTGGCCAGCACCTGCCCTATGTGCTCGGCCGAGACTCTTATATGACTGTGCATAAGAGTGCTGGCCAGAGGCTGGGTCCTGCGCTACATGGTCGGCCAGCACCCTTATATGGTTGTATGAGCAGTGCTGGCCGAGCACTTGTATATGCAAACATCGGCCAGTCCTAGCTCTACATACTGCCTTAGTGGTTACACAGGTTACATACCTTGCGGGTTCAAATGCACAATGTTAATACTAAACTATGAACAGCTTGATGCGCAGGATGAAAGAACATATCTTAGTGAAATTGGTGCCTATATATACTATAATATGCATACGCCTCAAGGACTTCTGCGCGTGAATCCCGGAGTACAGCTGCCACCCTCTGATGTTCTAGGCCAGTCTCAAATTAGTGCTTCCCAATGCATTTGACTTCTCTTGCCCTTGACCGGAGGGGATTAACGCCTCCGCACGCTTGCGCCGTTTGCAAGGCTCAACCACCGAAGCTTCCTCCTCAGCCCCGTAGCCTCTGGTACGACGTTTTTTGTCAGGCCATGCTTGGGAGACTGGAGACTGGAGTGTGGTGGCTGTCCTTTTCTTTGACTGCCTGAAGGCTGCCCAATTTAGCCCGTCATCCATCCCACTATCATCATCATGGATATCTTGTTGCGAGTTACCAGAGACCAAAATCAGGTCGCTGAATTCTGCCTCATTGCTCTCGAATATATTTTCTCAAAAATCAATGAAGATATGATATACAGGGAGAACAAACAACGCCTTACTAATGTCTTGGTCGGCTCCGATAAAGGCTTCATGCATGGCTCCTTTCGAGAACGAAATATTATTGAGGAACACATCCGCGGTTTGGAGGGCGATTGCTCTGTAAACGTGGACTGGTTTGGTTTGTGGATGACGGTAGATACGTCCGCGCAATTGGCGGTCGTCTTGCTCAGACCACAGGGTGTCCTTCCGGCACGTTAACATTTATTCCAGGACATCGGTGGTTGACATTGCACGAACCATAACTACCATGATATTGGCGCATGCTAGATTGAGACCCACCATGCCTACGCCAGACAAAATCAAGACACGGGGTCCGCTCTCACGAGTAGAAGTCCTGAATGTCTCTAAAATAGAATTTCGTCTGTTCATTGGCGTCTTGCCATTCAATTCTACTGCAAGAATATCATGGAGGTCCAAAATCTTTCCGTGCAGTAAGACCATCAATTGTGCGTGATGTACAGATCAAAATGCTCACATCTAAAATGGCTTGATTCGAGCTTGGAAACGCCGAGTATACAACAATACGGTCAGGGTTCGTCTCGTCAGCGGTTGATTTGGGTGCTTCGAAAATTGGATTAGCCACAAGTATATGTCCGCTCTTGTCCATCTCCACTGGCGGGCGACCATCTTGCATTAAATGATAACTAACGAGACGTCCCAACACATCAAGCTTGACACTTCTGTGAGGACCATTCTCCCAGAACTCCAGCGAGGCTGGTTTGACCCATGAATGGACATCGGACGGATTCATGTGTGGATGCAAAACTGCGCGTCGAAACTCGATATAGAAGTTCTAATAATGATTCAACAGCAATCAGCATAGTCCCAAGGTATAAGAGAAGTAATATTAAACATTCAGGACGGCAAGTGTTATCTTCCAAAAGTCTGGTTCTGTAACAATGGACTTACTTGACTAGCCGCACCAATTCCAACAATGGAAGAATCCTCCAAATACTCCTTGGCGATTGCTCTTAGATTGCTCATCTCCCACGGCAGGAGATGCATCCGTAGTGTGTGATCGTGGCAGGGAGGAAGCCCGAGAATTTTCATCCCAGCATTATCAACTGAGTCAAGGCTTCTCAGAATAACTGCAGGAGCAAACAATTTCCGAATTTGGCTCATCCATTTTTTCATAACGGGACCATATTGATCATCACGGCGATCAGGAATTTCTGTACCAACCAACAATCCGCGCAGAATTGATCCCTCCACACCGGCCTCCTTCTGCACCTTACGATCTTTCCGTTGAGCTGATGCTAATTCCTGGTTCATCACACGATACGTCTCATTGTCCTGGACGCCATTTAGCCCTAGAACCTGGGCCATGAGCCAGAGATCCTAGCATGGCGGTCAGTATTGTAATGCCCGACTCAGTGGGCGCCATCACTCACGGCAGGCTTGGTAATTACCGGTGTAGCCGTCATCGCAACAATGGCCATACACCTCTGCAACAAGCCGCGTAATGCAAGGTGCACCTTGTTGTATTTCCGGGCAGCATGTGCCTCGTCCACAAAGAGCATGCAAAATTGTTGACCGTAAATGGTATGTCGGTGAACGTTGTCATAACGAGCAGTTTTCTGCGGGCGTCCAGGATCCTCCGATGGTCCGTTACTAAAAATTGTCGCAGCATCATCCTGAATAGCCTGAAAACTGCTGCTCAGTTATGACTCTCGGTAAATGGTAAATGGGGGAGATCCCCTTACTAGTGTAGTCGCCAACACAACCCGTCTACGGAGCGGTTGCTGACACTTATCACATGCCTTGTTCCACCAATCCTTCCGCTTGTCATATTTTCCAAAGTACGGAAGAACATCAAATGTTCCTCGTCGAAGATACCGTTCAATTTCATTCGTCCATTGGTGTTGTAAGTTCGGGGGACACACGATGACTGTTGGAAGGTCAGGTAAATTTCCCCCTGTCTTCACACATTTTCGTGACGCTACAAGTGACTTGTAAATGATATGACGCTGCCGAACACCATCACATACCGAATTTCCCAGGAAACATCCCGTGCATCGTGTAGTAGTCCTGATAATGCGCCAGACATACAATGACTCCAATCGCCTGCATTGTTTTCCCAAGACCGACGCCATCCATGAGCATAACTGGCTCTCCTGATAATGCGCGGTCTACCATTTTCAAAATCCCGACAAGTTGATGCCAGTGTGGGGCTAACACCGGGGCCTTATTCAGTGGGTTATCTAACCATGCTTGACCTTCTTCAGACCATGGGAAGATCGCACCATTTGGGTCCGTGTGTGTCTGGAAGAACGGAAGCTGCTTGGTCTGCTGAAGACCAAGTTGCTGCCAAAGATCATCCATGGAACACTCAGCATATTCCTCGACACCGCTCTGCCAGTCCGTCAGATGGATTCTTTCTTCAAAATCAAGCTCCACCTCATTTCCCGAGCTCATCAAATCCAGTGTAGCCTGAATTATGGCGTTGAGTTCTCTAACCTGAGCCTCTGTAGAAAGCTTCGCTAGTGCATCTCGCAATACTTTCGGAAGCACTGAAATACATATTGTTAGTAGTATAAGGTAGTCTGATATCACATACCCTTACTCTTTACATCTCCAACCATCCCGGGATTCCGTGTAGCAACTGCGAGCATGGTTGTGAGGATCCCACGTCGCTCATCCATTTTTCGAAGAGAATCATCGTCCTTGAATAGGCTGAGAATTTTGATATAAGATTCAACTCGGCGGATGTAACCTCTAAGCATTGCCATGGTAGGGCGTGCATCCGTTTCTGTCATTTCTATGAACAATATCAATAGTTGGAATCAGCGTCCGGCTACCCCACAGCTCACCGTTCCACTTGTCTTCCATGTCCTTGGCCTTTCTTTCCAGGTTAGACTTTTGGCGTTTCAGCATTTTTCGGTACCGATTCCAAGTGAGTGCAATGACCACAGATATAAACGTTGCAATTGCTGTGTCCAAAAAGTCGCCGGAGGTGAATGCATCTTTGCCGAACATTGCAAATGCCAGTTTCTTTGAAACCGCAGTCTCCACTTGTGCTTCTTTCAAGGTCGGAAGCTGATGGGAAAACAACCATCCAGATTAAAACTAAGTGGGCTTATAATATGATACTCTCTTACCTGTGCCGGGTCTGTAATTGCATGTCGAGCTAGTACTGTACGTGGGCAGCAACCTTCCTGATCGAACACTTGGTCGATGATTCTATTAATCTTCCACGTTTTAAACCACTGCTCTTTTATCCACATATTCCAAATTGCGCGTCCATCGGCATGGGCATCATCTCGCCGGTGTGAATGGCTCCCGACCGTGCCCGGTGTGTCTTTGCAATGCTTCATAAAGCCTTTCACAGCCTTCGCTTCAGCTACTGTCCACTCTTCGACATTCAGTGCTCTCGCGTCCAAATCAGCATCAGAATTGTAGTCCCATGGTTCTCCAGCAACGCCCGTTAGAGACTGCCATGCAGTATTTAACCACAGTAGAGAAGGTTTTGTAATCCATAACGCGATGAGCGCAAGCTGTAGTGAAGAACTTGGCATGAATAAAGCTGAGAATAGTGAGCGTTCGTCTACCCCAGTAGGTTAAAATACTAAGCGATATGGCAATGCTGTGCGCTAAGACAGTGTGAAATGTTTATATTTGCATTCCACACAAAAATAAGGTACAGCATGGGCGTGATATTGCCCACCACAATCGTTGAGGCGGGTCTCAACGCCTTAGCTACTAGGGCCTCCATCTCCATGCCCAGCGGGTACATTGCATGTTCAAGTGTCTGGAGTGTTCAGGAATTTTGTGATGTATGGAACCAGCCGGCTGTATCCCCGTCCGTCTCTTCCGGTGCTGTCCAAACGACTGCGGCTTCCACCGGCATCACAGGTCATCAAACGGGGAATACACCGTTCGGTGCCTCAATGAACCAACCATATATCAGTAGGTCTCAAAGGTAACAGGACATTGCAAGATATGTGTTCCGAAATCGCAAGTCTCTGGAGTCTCTCAAATATTCCTGTATTTTTTGCGCGGTCATGAGCGGTCAAGCAGAACACGCTCATGAGCTTAGCACATGTCCATGTCTAGATAAACCGGGGAGCTCATCAGCATTGTGTGGTCGCTACATTGAATGGCGAAAGGAGTTGGGCTACACCAAAAACCACAAGAAGATATGCTTCATGTGTCATGTCCCACAGATCAACGATGATCTCCATCCGACGTTTGTCAAGGGAAACCCCGGGGAACCATGCTAATTTGCAATCATTGCTCCAGCATCAGAACGCGAACGCATCCGGCCGAACGGCCACGGCCACAATCGCCCGTCCTAACGATGTTCGGCCTTGGCTGGTCTAAGGCCTGAAGCCGGTCGGTGCACATGACTAACCCGGCCGCTATAAATGGGACGTTTTCCACCTGCGAGGCTTTACCCTGTAATGTCGGACTCCGTTCCAATACGATGGATATCACGGTACATTACTAAGGTCGCAGACAAATATGGGATGTCATTTTTGGATGTCGCTGTGGAAGTCGGTTTACCTAGCGAGAAAGAAAAAATTCAGATAATCGAAGTACGTGCTGCTCCGAATATCTGTGCTCAGTTCTGACTGCTGCAGTTTCTGACATACAACCAAGACGTAGCAATATGGGGGAAGGTATCTGACGAAGAATATGTCATTCCCATATCTTTCACACTGGAGGCGCAGCTGTCATTCAGCAACTCATACATTGGGTACATTATCGGATGATCGGGTATTGAACCTCTTTCTACATACGTGTACATTATCCCACCTGATATCACAGCGCTTCATGTGCTCGAACATAAGCCAAAGTCTGCCAGTTTCGCAATTGACCGGGTTCCAGCATGATGGCTTTTTGTGCACTCCTTTGAGACTGTATAGGTTGTGCGAGAGCTGATAATGCGAGAGCGATCTTTTCCTCTGTAATGTTTTGATTCGGTGCTACCAATGCCAGGATGACCGATGCAGCATCTCTCTCTCTGCTTGAGCAACGATGAGCAACAAAGATGCGACTTCTCGCCTCACCTGCAAATTCGAAGGCTCAACATGGACGGCTTCTTGGGAAATTTTAGTTGCTCTGTCATAGTCACCCTGCCGAAAAAATGTCAGGACCGTACACTCAACAATTCAAAAGTTGTATTCGTACCAGCCCCAGATAATATTGCACGAGGAGATACTTCACGTCTCTTCGAGGATTGAGCACTTGTCTCTGTTCGACAGGGAGTGACAGAATTTCGGAAAGTGCGGCATCAACTAGTCCATCGTCTTCGGTGAATTTCCCATTCCAGCTAGAGTATTGATCGCCATCAAATTTTCTGGATCGGAAGTGATGCTAAAATTATAGATTAGTTGACTGCAGATCATCGACATTGAATTCTGACCAACCGAGTAACAAGCCTTTCGCAAACTCGCGGAACTCGGGTGTCCCAATCGCCCACATTGTCTGTGCCAGTAGAACAGTAACCTGTCCTCGAAGAACGCGATCGTCAGCGGCACTTTCCGAAGTAGCCTGGAATGCCGTCATAGCGACTTGAAGATCACCCATCTTGAAAGACGCGCTAGCCCAGACCCATATTGAGCTTGTACGCGTAGAATCTGTGACTCCCACTCTGTATCTTCGGGAAGTAGACCTAGAGCGATCTCAAAAGATGCCAACGATCCTTCATAGTCCTGCAATCCAAGACGAATCCGTGCGATGTTGGTATGTGCGATAACAAACTGCCGTTCGATTATTGGATCCTCTTTCTCCTCGTATGCTGCTTCTAAAAGAGTAATCGCACGATTTATGTATTCTGATCCCTGTTCAAGTTTTCCAAGGTGGACAAAGAAAGCAGGTAAAAGGCGATCTGTAGTAGGTGCACCGACTGAAATTGAGTTATTTAAGGCAGCATGAACATGAAATGCAACGTAAACTGCAGGGTCTGCCATAGGCTTAAGCCATGTGTCAGTTGCTTATACAAACATAGGGTGGGAATGCATTGACCACGTCTGCTGTCATGCTAACTGCATGCTCAAGTAATGTACGAGTACGAGCATCTACTTCGCGAGCTTTTGCTGTTGCAGTCAATGCTCGGCCGATCCAAGCCAGGGTATGATCCGGATCAAGAGTTTGTGCCTGGGTAAATGATGGGTGAGCCAAAAGGCTCTGTCAATTCATAATACACGCTCACCTTCATGACTACAAGAGCAATCTCATTGTCATCCTGCCCACGACGGGTCTTGTCGATCTCCAGATACTGCCGGCAGCATTGTCTTGTAGCAGCCTCGAGTCTGAGTGTCAGTTAGGCTCATTTGAATTTTTCGAGTGCATATGTTCACCATTAGGGCATTATACTGTTGCTTATCGTCACCTAGGCCCATCGCCTCCCGGACTTGGTATCCATTACGCTTACCAGCAGCTCCAGGCGGCTTCACGATAAGTCTTTCTGGCTTGGGATTCGAATCCATCCCAGCACGTGCCTTCTCACTCTTTCCTATGTGCACATGTCACAAATTAACGGACGAGTCACGAGGTACAGGATTCACTCACGCTGTAAGGAGCTTATCTCCCGCTGCAGTCGAGTCATTTGCTCAGCCATAAGCTGGAGACGCGTCTTCTTGGATTGTTTTTCTGTTTAGATGACATTGTTGGTGGTAGTACTGGATGGACTTTGCGCAAAGATATTGGTGCGCATATCACATGCATCACGTGATATATATCCCACGGTAAAACTGCTCAAATACATTTAATTCTAACATAGGCGATCGCGGACGATAAACATACGGTGGCTGCGAGTCTCCCTCCACCTCCACTGAGTTTGTTAAACTCGGAATGGCGTTGATCGTGGCGAATACAGGTCAAAGATGCTATCGGGCGTATTCCCGCGTCTTGTCTGGGGATGTCTGTGTTCGGATAAGATCTCTGAAAATTGGACACTCTCTCGTGGAGACTGAGAAGCTGATCAAGAACCGTTTAATGCGAACTGTCTTGAAGGAAGATCGCTCGTTCGACCAGACGATAAAATGCGGGAAGATGTGTTCGATGAGGAGTCCGCTTGACTGGCTATTATGAGACGCCTCAAACGAGCAGTGACAGTCAAATTTGAAATGTCTGAACTGTCTCGAGGCTCGTCAGAGTTGGGACGTGAACCAAACAACTGAGAGCGAAGATGCGTCCTAGCGTTGGTACGGCGATGTTCCGCGGCACTCTCTGACACCAACAAGTTGCTGGACACTGTCGTAGCGGAGGCATACAAGCGGGAATGACAGCGGTAGCGAGTCGGTGGAGGATTGGGCGGCTTATGTCGGGAAGGCGACCCAGACAATGAACGGGCTGATTGAGAAAGATCAGTGAATATACCTTGGATAGATGCGCTGCACCTTACCGGTTTCTACACCACGCTCGAGTAAACCGCGGGCATTGCGAAGACCTCGAATGATCTCATGCACACTGTCTGGATGGGAGTCTTCATCGTTGTCGCCGGCAAGATTGTAACGATTATGAGCCGTCACCCTGCGCCTTCTCTCGCGATCGATGGAGTCCTCTTCGCCGAGACCCACTAAGTAACGGTCAAATGACAATCCCGCTTCGTCAGAATCCTCGACTGCCTGTTCTCTTGATAATGAAGCAGAAGCCTCCAAGATAGGGCGAACTGGAAATATTTGTAAACAACAGGAAAGAATAAACATAAAAGCCATCACAAAGTTACGCGAACGTTCGTTCCGATTGAAAGTGGTCCACTGATGACTATGGGACATGCGATGAGTATCTTGCTACGAACAGGAAGAATCAGGACGCTTGGAGACGAGGTGACCCAAGATGGGAGTATATATATTATGTCTGATTAACGTTAATGTCAACGGTCCATGGCTTTACAAGACAACGTCGTCATCCCATACTCAGCAGTCGTGTTAAGACGAAAATGCAGGCTTGCCTCGCTTGATACACGAGACTACATCTCACACAACTACATACATGCTAATCCCCCCTTTCTGGCATTCTTGACGTTCCATCGCGGGATGCCAGGATCAGCGAATCGGGGAAGAGACGGTGATGGCTGAAATGCCTGGTATCGCGAAGATATGCGACGCTCAAAGGTTCTAGCTAACCAAGACTGTGATATCACCAAGCGCATATTCGCTCATCACTTATCTGTTGGCCGCACGGGACATGCATGATATCCGGACATGTCATATTTTTTATTTTTTATTTTAAATGATGGTAAGTTTCGTTTTGTCCAACATGCCCATTTATCCGAGCCGAGCCGGAAGCTACGGCAACCCTACCAAGTGAGACAATTAGCCCAGAATGATCTCGCTGAAGTGAAATCTGTAGATGAAGGATACTTACTGCTAAACCGACATACACTGTCTCAGTGAAAGTTCGTCAAACACTGTTAGTAAACCAGTGGTACATATATCCATTCTGTACTTCGGATAATACCGATATGTTTCCAACAGAACAATCCAGTCACGGTCACAAGAAGACTTTTGAGTATAAGACAGACCGAGCCTGTAAGACGGTTCCTTTCCGCTTTCACTGGTGATCACTGGAAATGCAGCTGACTTGTGTCCACAGAAACCGCTGCACTCCCTGCAGGAAGTTTGATTTGGGTTGCCTCACCACATTCAATGACACAACGGGAAAACTGAACCAGTCTTGCGGGGAATGTATCAGAAAGAAGCAAACGTGCTTCTACGGCGTGGGCCCAGAAACGATTCAGAATGGTCGATGGGGCAAAACATCTCGCAGCAGACCGAGAGGGCCATCCGAGGCTATTAGAAGTTCCCCCACCATTCCGTTACCCGAATCAGCATGGGGATTACAAGGCACCTCTTGTCACACTACGAGTGTCCGTCCTCCTCAATAGCACCCGGGCCGAGTCCCATTCGTAAGTGGATACGGATGTTGCAATGCCAAATAGATTGTTACTGACAAATCTTACAGTCATGAAGGATACGTGTGTTCCGTCAGCTTCCGGATTCACGTTAACCGATCCAAGGAGAAGGGTTAGAATGGTTAGGCGTGCCGGGGAACCGATTCTGAGCCATCATATATCGTTTTGTACACTGGACTCGAGAATCAGTACGTTCATGCTTGATTTAACATTCCATTTGTCTCTCCCATTTATATGCCGTCCTCCATATCACGAGCTCCTTATTCCATAGCTTACATGGTATGAATATTTAGAATCCGTCCTGCACATATTCTCCGACATTAATGTATTCTATCCTCGAACGGTGTTCAACACACCTACTTTCTGCCATGCCACTTCTGGGGACCATCCGATATCAAACCCCCACCAACCGATATCGAGCGGTCGTGGTGGGTAAAATGACTGAGAAGCAGTACTTGGATGTGATGCTGTAGCCACAGGTTGAGCTCTCGTATCAACATTCATTGTGAGTCCATTTGATTACAGTGTGTGTATCTTAATAGCTTTCTGGAGGGTGATTCATGACTTGTGATTTGTGTGTCTCGTAAATCCTTCCATCCGTGCACATTTTGCACCGTCTGATTGTGGTCACCCTCCCTCCCTTTTCTTCCCTTCATCTTGCTTAAGTAGTATATGTCTATCGTCCCTTTCGTGACTCATGTATTATTTCACAAGCACGCGTCCTCGAGTCTCGTATCTTCGTGGCCTTATGCTGCCTTTTGCTGCCCTGTCTTGTGTGTTGTCTCTCGGGTTTCAGCAGCTGGAGGACTCCGCTTGCCTAATAACCGCGAGATCTTCATCCTGGCGTAATATTGATTCACGCCACCCAAATCCGTGAATGAGAGCAGGTGGAGCCACTGCATTAGCTCATTTCCGGGCTTTGGATAACCTAGGTCCGCCACTTGGAAGCCATATACATCCGTCGGACTCAAAGGCTACCGGTTCTTGGGTTGTTATTGGGCATCCGAACGCACTACATTCATATATCATCACCCAGGGCCCTCGGTCAACTTAACCTACAATAAGACGCTTGAGCCTCGAACCGGCCGCCACCGGTCCAAAATACACTCGGTCGTCACATTGACCGCTCTCACAATTGCAGGCACACCTTTTTGCTACATTTCCTCAGACTTCGTGTTTTGCAGTTCGGGATTCTCTTTTTCTCATTCGCCCGCTCATGTGATCGGACTTATCTTCCTCCCACAGCCCCAAAACAACGATCATGCAGAAAATAAACAAATAATGGCGGGAGCATCAAGACTCATAAGAATCCTGATATTGGAATCAGCATACTTAATTTCGACTTTGAGGTGCGAGAGAGTAATCCATGGTACTAACAACTCAGAAAACACAATCAAGACACGGTGGGTAAATGTGATTGACAAAAGACTACAACTTGACAGAGTATTGGCAAGCAAAATAAGAAGAAACCCCAAAACAACGACGCAAGTAGAACATACATGGTCAGACATAATATATAACTCACCACAACCCCCCGAACACAACTGGGTGACTAACCTTGAGGTTTTAGTGGATATCAGGTTACCCAGGCACTTGCAGACCGAGGCAACCAGGTAACTCCTAGAGTCCCCCACTATTCCACAACTCGGATTGTGCGTAAGTGGCATTTTTCCTCGGACGACGTCACAAGTAGACGTTGATATTTAATAAACTCGCTTTTCCAAAACAAAAAAAAGTTGGGAAAATTGTCTATCCAAACAGACCTGATAATAATGCTTACTTAATGGGAACGTCGGGTGAGTGGCATCGTGCGAACTGGTGGTAACTAACAGCATTACCGCCTTTCCTCACTTTGAGTCCCTTTTGGACCAATAATCGCTTAACATATGTCTTCCTCTGAGAGACTGATGCGGGAGCTAGCCGTTAAACTTTGCGATCTCATTACCGAGGCCCGCACAATGTCTGCCGGTGCAGACACAATGACTCAGGCAAAACAGGCTGGTCGAATAGTGGTGAGCGGCGGCCATGTGATACCATGCGACTCACTGATGCCTTTGTAGACAGAGTCGATAAAACTCGCTCCAGATGTCAAGGCCATCCCCCCAATTCTGCTGTCGTGCGCGATGGCACTGTGGACCTGCGCTAAACACGTTGAAAATAAGCCTAGCATCGAAATCGTTCGGGTTCCAGACTGGAAGACCATCGGGTATGACGACCGTCGGATCATGAGACATCCTCTCCACAAGAAGGCCATGAAATGGATATCAAGTGTGGGTGAAGCGAAGGATGTGTTAGCAATGAAAGTGTTTGGGGATGGAATCAACTGGCCGGCGATACTTCCCGGGATGGTCGATCAGCGAGAGGTATTGGGGCAGCATAAAAATGAGGCGGAAGTAAGCACGAGCCATCAATCATTGACGGAGGAGGCCTCGGAGACGCCGGGGACACTACGGATGCTCAAACCCCGAACGTTTGGACTTGCGAAAAGGAAGGCAGCGGATAGGAAGGGCAAGGGAGTTGAACAAGAGCAAGAGGATTCGCAGTCACACAAGGGCGAAGATCAGGAAGTGGTGAAGAAGAACACCCAGCAGCACTTGTCTCACAAGAGAGGCAGAAAACGCAGGCGGATAGAGAGCTTGGATAATGATTTGCAGATAGACGAACTGATGGAAGGACCATCTAATAATGTTATTGGCATGTCTAACATTTCCGGGACGTCACCGGCAAGTCCTCTGTGTCAAAATACCTGTGATCATACTGACATGATCTTTAGCTTAAGTACGAGAGGGGAAGATCAATAGTCCGGCCAATGTCACCGACTGCACCTGGCCCCACATCGAGGGCGGCCATGCCATCGCCTTCCAAAAATAACCGGAGCATTACCATGGAATCCTTGCGCGTTGGTATGTAGTTTTTAGCACACCGTGAATACAGCTTCCACTGATCATTACATAGTCACGCCTGAAATGAAGCTCTCGTCCGTGCCGCCTACTCTGGTCCAGGAGTGTGCGGCCATGAATTCCACGGAGTCTTACAGCGTGTCAAAGGCATTGTTGAGGAAGGCGACAAGTCCTTCTGCGTTGGTGGCACGCAAACAGAGAGGTACACGGATGTCAGCCGGCATAGGTGGATCGAGGGTCCGACGGTCAAAGTTCCGTTGTAATAGAATGACTCGCGCACCAATCACATCCGCAGATCACATTCCAGGTTCTTGCAAGCCGATTTTTGTGCGACGGCTGGATCCTTGACTCACAATCGTCACACAGATGCTCCACACCCAAGTGTGAACAACAATCGATGCGCTGGGATCGACAACAGGTTAGCCATCATTCAGCAGGGAATTTCCAAAGCAACAGCGACACTGGAATCACTGGAGCGACAGCATCAAGCCCTGGCACGCGAAGTAGCTGATCAGAAGATGTGTATCCCAATGCTTAATACTACAGGATGTCACTTCCCATCCAATCCTCGAAGCTGCAGTTAATCACATCTAGTTTAGCACTCATCCGTAACCGTAATCTCGCAAGGCCGAAATCCTAGAGCCATTTGTGAGTATTTGTTAGACTTAGGCAGTTGTGTTCCGGCAGGATAATAACATGTTTCGGCCGCATAATCGGTCGCCGTCCGGCGCCATGTCTAGTGTATCGGCTCATAACTAGCACAGGTCGACTTGACACAACATTGAATTCAGAATCCTTGAGGCACATAAAGGCAGGTAAAATAACGGCATGTATGAATAGGCTACGGTATGTGGTTCCCAGTTCCTATCCGGACAACGACCGATGTGAATGTACGAGTTCTGGCCAGTCTGGGTACAAGTCTGCGGTCTGGGTACAAGTCTGGGTACCCTCCGGCAGGCTTGGCAATTTCAAGCGGAGTCAGCCACGTGAATATTACTACAATCTCGCCCGTCACTCGCCCGCCACCCACCAGCTGTCACGATCTCCTAGGAATGCTGCTTATATGCCCGCCCGCCATCGCTGGAGGTGGTGCCAATGGCATCCTACATTTAGATGCCGATTAAACCATCTTGGAGCTGCTCGAATGCCCCACCCGCCCATTGTTACAGCCGTCCCTCTTCCTCCCCACACATATCCATATCTTTTGGCTTGCCTCCTTTACATTGCCCTCCTTTCTTTGTCCCATCCTCTTGATAACATCTCGTCTTGTTTCCACTATGTCTGCCCCATTGTCTCATGCTGACATCACACTTCTTGCACAGTTACTCATCCGCCTGTCTCCTACTGGTATCGTCACTGACTGCACCAGTTGTGGTGGTGCAGTCGCCTTGTCGATCTGTCGGTCCGATAAGAACGGGAATGGCGGAAAACCAACGGCAAGGGTACGTGCTGCTCTGATCTTTGCTGCATACTATTGACATAAGTTGCCAGCATACATCATGTTCATTCTACCATTGGTATCCCTGATGGGCCCGTGCCGTGGTCTGCAGCACCTGATGGCTGTGGCAGCAGGTGTAGCATTGGTGGGAGGGGGGTAACGTTGGCAGGGAGGGGGATAGGACATGATCAGTGATCAAGAGAATCATATGCTGATCCTTACCTTCAATGCTCGGCCTTGTAGATACACTTGAATGACCGAAATATGCAGTGCCTGATGGCGACGTGATGGGACTGGTGGGGTGAGGGTATCATGCTCAGGGGGCGCCAACAGCTTCAATCTCTGTCTGAGCATTGCCACCTGTATCCAGACCGCAGACCTGAAGTCTATGTAGACTTGTACCCAGACAGGCCATATCAAGGATGCCCTCTGACGGATGGTCTCCGGGAATTGAATGCTATTTTTCTTATTATCGTCCGGTCCATGTCTCAGCATTGCGGCTGCGTGGAATTCAGGGCGGACCGCCATTGGTCGTGCTGCCATGCTGGATGAGGCAGCCCTACATCTGGACATAGTGAGACGCCTTTCGGGTGTGGCCCCTTGGTCAGCAGTTGGCGGCAGCGTAGAACTATGCCGCCGTTGCTATCAGTGAATATGACATCCCCACCAGCATTTTGCCCCAGTTGCCAGAGTAAATGCGTACCCCGGGGTGCGACCTTATGCCATAACACAAATATTCAATTGGATAGTGCTGTTCAGATCACTGTTCAGCTGAAATATTGCCCACTCACAAGTAGATAATGACTCTGAAACATTAGACACATGAGTAGAAAGTCTGATTGCTTGTATATACACTATATCACCAAATATACATAGTAGAGTGAACTGAAAATCAATTATGAGATAGAGATAGTATGACTATGGTCTCACTTGAAACTGTCCATTGAGCAAAGTGACCAACAAACCAAGATACCTTGACATTTTCCAAGTGACTACTGAAGCTTGATGAGTACATTTTCGTGGGGAAAGGAGGATACACTGGTATAGCAAATGGATCAACAGTCTAATCATGATGATCCAGTGGGATGAGTTTGTGTACAGCAAACACCAGTTCACCTGTGGGCATGGCATAGATATGTTGAATACTGCCTGGGACAGGAGATGATAGTGGGTCACCCCGAGGATTTTTTTTTTTGACTATTCCTGACATGAGTAGATGCTCTGCTGTAGATAAGACCATTGAATTTTAGTCATGCACATAATATGGCTGTGCGTTGTTTGATGAGTGCATACAAGTCTTCAGGTACATCAACAGCTCTAGCAGAGGAATAAGCCTGTATACTGCCATCCAAAGGATCCTTGGCAAGTTCTTTCCTGAGACCTGTAGTGCTCTTGGGTGTGTACATATTGCACAGCAGTAAGAGGTTTTCCACAGTGCTAAGAACAAACATAGGAAACTCATAAAAAGGGAGTGGCACATTAAGAACTTACCCCTTCCATGAGAGCTTTGACATAGTCAATTTTGAACAATCTACTAGATTTTTGGGGAATGTGTTGCAAGGCCTCACAAACAAACTTGAGAGGTCCCATATTCTTATGAAACAGATTTTTTTTCAACTTTTCCAGGTTTTCATCATCAGAAGGCAACTGGGAAACAAGAAGGGTGCATATAGAAGTGACCTGAGTCAATTCCTTAGAAGTCATCCCTGGAGGCATTTTGTTTAAGTCACATGAAAAGGCTGGATGGGTTGAAGTCAATGATTCAGACTAATGAGACAATCTAAGCTTGGAGGGCTTTAGATGAGAGAATATCAGATATCAAGATAACACCTAGTAAGATTCAAGTACAGAACTACATAGTACAAGAGCACATATTTATAGTAAATAGGAGAGGTTTAGGGCAGGTATGAGTGAGTTGGACTATGAATACCTGCCAGATTAAGAGTGGGTGCAATGAGTCAGAGATAAGATGAGTCACAGAAGTAAATATAGTACAAGACAGTCATCTAGCAATGGCATGGCTGCAATCACAATGTAATACAAGGCGTGATAGAGTAAGATAAGAGAAAACAGTATAGGGACCCACATAGATTGTAACACCAATAGTCATCCATGCTACACACATTCCTCACCCAGTGGTCTCTAAGATGCCATGATTCACTATATGAACAGGTACTGTGTCTTCCATGGAATATGAGTGGAAGAAGTGATGTTCCTTTACTAGGTTGATGGTGGGGAATGGTAGAGAGATGGCACATGAGACAACATCCATGAGTTCAGTGATAGATGCAAAAGATATGTCCTCATATAGACTTGTGAGAGTGGCAGGTGCAACAATGGCTGCGATAGCAGGCATGGAGATCATAGATGTAGCTGTGGAAGGCATAGGTGTGACTGCATACTTGCTTTCTGTGGTAGAAAGGGAAACAATACTTTGTCATTTGGATGACCATGAGACTGCTCCACCGTCAATTAAGAAAGTGTACCCCGAAATCACTTTCCTGTCCCATACTTCCATCTGCATCTGCATATCCAACTAATGCCTCTTCCATCCCTCCATAAGTTAACTTTAACTCTTTGGTACCTAGGAGGTATCTGTAGATGCCTGACAGCATCCCAGTGAGGCATTCCAGGGTTTCTGGAGAAATGAGAGACTATTGTTATGGTGTAAGAGATGTTGGGTCGTGTACTGAGTGATGCATACATGAGGGAACCAATTGCTTCATGGTAAGGGACATGTTGCATAGCTGCAAATTCAGCACCTATGGAGGGAGACTGACTGGAGTGAAGTCTAATGCTAGGCCCCATGGGGTTTGAGATGGGCTTAAGGTCCTCAAAACTAAAACAGCAGATGATAGAATTGATATAGGATTGTTGTGATAGGGAAATAGTGCATTCATCACAGTTTTGTGTGACTTTGATCCCAAGTAACCAATGGAGTTCACCAAGGTTGGTGATTTCCACATACTTCCTAATTTGATCCTTCAGCTCCCTTATATCATCCATCGACTTAACTGCAAGTGTGCAATTGTCGACATGCACGACTACAATGGTGTGTTCCCCAGTCTTCTTCCTTCTGTAGAAAACAGCCTGATCCACAGCACACTATGTAAAATCTAGCTTTTTCACCAGAATCTTAACAAGTCTCTGATACCAGTGCCTGCCACTCTGCTTCAAACTATATAAAGTTTTGTGAAGGCAACACACTTGATTCAGGTATTCAGTAGATTCAAATCCAGGGGGTTGTTGCATGTAAATAACCTCATCATCAGTGAGTTTACCATGTAGATATGCTCCTTTGATATTAATCTGATGAAGCTCTAGGTTTAAGCGCACAGATAGGGCTAAGACCATCCTAATGGAAGATAGGTTGGCAACTGGTGCATATGTATTGAAGAAGTCAACTGTTAAGGTCATGCTCAAATGATATTGGATCCGAAGGGCTTCAGCCTCAGCTCGTATGCTGTGCCCCTTTCCCAAGCATAGCCCCATATTTCAGAATACTATACTTGTCGTATCCGAAGATCCAGATGGCTATCATAGCATATCTGAAGGTCCAGATGACTATCATATGATATCCAGATGTAGGGACAAGTATTGTTTACCTATCCGAAGGTAAGGATAAGTATCGTATTCCTATCCAAAGATAAGGATTAGTATTGTATACTTATCTGAAGGTAAGGAAAGTGTCGTATTCCTATCCGGATGTAAGGAATAGTATCGTATACTTATCCAAAGGTATGTCTGGATATCGGATGGAAGTATAAAGGCTAGTCTAGACAAGTCTAAGACTAGAAACTAACGGAGTGTAGACTATCCGAAGATAGAGGCGGATATGTTAGACTATTGGATACAATCCTTAAGTCTCGGAGGGTGACAAGAGTTGATAAGACTCAAGTCTGGATAGCGGAATGAGGACAATCTAAGATGACATTCGAACTGGGGTACTACAGGACATATACAAGAGTTTATATACAATATGTTAAGTTCAGATCTGAAGGGCTTCAGCCTCAGCTCGTACGCTGTGCCCCTTTCCCAAGTATAGCCCCGTATTTCAGAATACTATACTTATCATATCTGAAGATCTGGATGGCTAGTGTAGCGTATCTGAAGGTCCGGACGACTATCGTATGGTATCCAGATGTAGAGACAAATATTGTAGTCCTATCCGAAGGTAAGGAAGAGTATCGTATTCCTATCCAAAGATAAGGAATAGTATCATATACTATCCGGATGGTGTCCGGATATCGGATGGAAGTATATAGGCTAGTCTAGACAAGTCTAAGACTAGAAACTAACAGAGTATAGACTATCCGAAGATAGAGGCAGATATGTTAGACTATTGGATACAATCCTTAAGTCTCGGAGGGTGACAAGAGTTGATAAGACTTGAGTCCAGATAACAGAATGAGGACAATCTAAGATGATATTCGAACTGGGGTGCTATAAGACATATACAAGAGTTTATATACAATAGAACTAAGTGAATGGCTATGCACAAAGTATCGCAATGTATAAGCAACACTTATTAGAAGTCAAACATAAGCTGGAAGTTAATCACAGGTGAACAGATCAGTAATCATAGCTGGAAGTAAACATAACTGATATACTGGAAGGGAGGATATACTAAATGGAGGAAATAAGCAGTGTTTAATGTTATATGAACAGGATATGAATGAAGAAGCTTATCATGACGGATCCGACATCCAGAACTTCGGATGAGAAGCGCAAACATATGGAATATGACATCAACTCCAGGTACTTTGGAAAAACCTTGGGCAACAAGGCAAGCTTTGTGGCATACCATGTTTCTGGCAGTGTCTTTCTTTGAGCAGAAGACCCATTTGGAGCCTACAAAGTTGGTTCCTGCAGGTAAGTCTACTAGTTCCCAAGTTTCAGCTGTTTGCAGTGTGGCTAACTCTTCTCTGATACCATCCTCCCATTGTGCCCAGTCTGGGTGATGCTTTGCTTTGGCTAACATGCTTGGCTCAAGGGCCTCTGCTTTGGTAATTTTCTCACCAATTGTGAGGGCAAAGTTGAGGGAACATAGTTTGTCATCCAAGTCTTCTAGGATTTCCATGTGATGCTCTGCAGCATTCTCTCCCTCATTCCTGATTTCTTTGGTGACTTTGGGTATCTGGATGCCCTTAGGTACTGTTCCAGTTTCTTTGATGTGTCCAATACTTGCTGACTCGGCTTTCTGACTCATTTAGCGACTGCTTTGAGTATCAGCAAACATGGAAGAGTGGGGATTTTGAAGGGGGTGGTATTCTGGATACCTTGGGGGTAGAGACTGACACATTGGATGTCACTATGGAAGTCAGTGTATGAGGTGTTATCATCATGTTGTACTAGTGCTAGGACAATGAGAATGGACTCTGCTGTGGATGGATGATGTGATGCTACACTATGAACAGAGCCGACTGCCTATGTCAGTGGCTGACTAAGCTAAGGGAATCTCTGATGGCTGCCTCTAAGCCATGTAGATCACTAGTGTGCTGCCCCTGGTCCATGTGCTCCCCTAAAAACAACAGGCACTGCCCTTGACGCCTTTTCCACTTTGCTTGTTCTATTCTTCTCCCTCCTTTGCATCATCATCATCATCATCATCATCATCATCATCATCATCATTGTCATTGTCATTGTCATTGTCATTGTCATTGTCATTGTCATTGTCATTGTCATTGTCATTGTCATTGTCATTGTCATTGTCATTGTCATTGTCATTGTCATCTTCTTCCTCATCTTCTTTGCTCTGTTCTCTTGTTTCTTTCTCTGTGTTTTTGTTTTGTTTCATATTTTCTTCTACTGCTTTCTCTGAGTCTTTGTTTTCTTCTTCGTTTCTGTTTTTTTTTTCATGTTCTTTTTGTTCTTTTGCTAATTGTGTTCCTTCCCTTGGGACAAAGGCTCTTAGCCGTCTTGCGCTAAACTCTCCTTGAAGTAGGCCTCCTTTGAGCGTCTTGAGTTTATACGAGTTCAAGATTCTCGCTTTCCCTCAGCATGGGACCGACCATTTTGGTATGAGTTTTCATTTTGATGCAAACCCTAGTGGGTGTAGACGCTCTACCCATCTTCCTGTTGGTGTTTGCATCTTGACTCTCTGTGATAGAACTGCTGCAAAGCCTTCTGTGCAACCATCTGACTTTACTATGAAGTGCGATCCATCATATCTCAGCACTTGGAGTACTGGTCTTGACATGATTGCTGTTTTCAGATCTAAAAATGCTTTAGTATGTTCCTGTTTCCAAATATTACTTAGCTTGAAATTGCTCATGGTCCTTCGATACATTGCTTTAGACATGGTGTTATCTACTGGTACTTTGAGCAATATATTCCATAGTGGACCTTCTCATTTTGCATATGCATTGATTAAGGTGCAGTAGAATCCTGTGAGACCTAGAAACAATGCTAAGTTTTGTGCGTCTTGTGGTTGTTGCCAGTCTACATTCACTGTTAGTTTTGTCAAGTCTGGTTTGACTCCATCCCATCCTATTGTCCCTCCTGCAAATTCTGTTTCCACCATGCACAATTTTGTTTTGCTCAGTGCTATTGAAAATTTACATTCTTGAAAGTGCTGGAATAAAACTGTTAGCTTGTTCATCATTTCTCGAAACATACCTGCTGTGCATCCTCCATTGTCCATGAATAGCTCCATATAGTGCGTTATCAATAAATCATGCAGTTGTTCTGCTAATGCATCACAGAATGCCATCGGTGCTCCCATTATTCCCATTGGCATTCTCTGATACCAAAAGTATCCTCTTCCTTCGATGTAAAATGCAAAATAGGGACACCATTTTTCTGGTACTTCTATCGTGTAGTATCCTGCTGCAAAATCAAAAATTGATATATAACGCTGACCACTTAACCATTGTTGCTTTGATGGTATGTCTCCTTGTGGCATCGATACGACTTCTGTTACCTTATTCAATTGTGCAAAATTTTGACAGATTCTCCATTTTTTTGGTTCTTGTTCTGTTGTGCTATTGTTTGTTGGTGCTGATATTTCCCAGGGGGGTAACTCATATGCTGGCTGTAATCCTGCTGCTCAATGTTGGTCATTGATTCATTGTTTTAGCTCTTCCCATGGTAGTCCACCCATTTTGTGTGTTCTTTGCGCTATAACTGTGGTTGCTGTGCATTTGATTAGCTCTGGTGGTGCTCACTCAATGATACCTGCTGTTATCATATCATTTACCTGTTCATTGTAGAACTTTGACTGCTCTGGTGTTAGTGGGTGCTGATGCACTCGCAGATTAAATGTTGTGTTCTCTGGTACGTTCAAGTTCAGTATCGCTCCCAGGATTGGAATTACCTCTTTCAACGTTAATGTGAAGCTGTCCACATTCTCCTTTATGAATCTCTCCAGTTCCTCCCTTTCTTCTTTTGATAAATCTTTTCTGAACTCGACTTGTCACACTATCTTCTTGACTCTCACTGGATTGAACAGGTCCATTTGCTGGGTGTGTATTGATGTGTCACTCTTTACTGGCTCTAACTCTGGGATTTCTCCTAACAGCTGTTCTTCTTCTCCCTGTGCTTCTTGTCCTATTAGCACATTAAAATCTGCTATGCACGCTGTTGATGTCTTCGTGTCAATGTGCGTGCTTTGTATTGGCAGTGTGATTATTGGGACTTCCCTTGTGGGGAGCTTCTCACTCCCCATTATCTTCTCTCGCATTATGCTCTTCTCTTCCCATTTGACCTTTAGGTTCATTGGTCTCCACTGTCCCATGGGGATGTTCGATGGCTTTGTATCCTTTTCCTGGGTCCGTCTTCTCTTTTGTTCAATTACTACTCTTTGCTGCTTTTCGTCTAGCATCAGATTGGCTCCCTCATCTCCCTGTATCATCCTCTGATCTGCTATCTGGTTGCTGATTGTGATCGTCTGCACTTGGTCTGTTATTTCGATGGTGTCCGATGTATATTCATGAATTGCTTTGAACGCTTGAAGTGTCAGTTTCCCAATTAAGAATCCCCAGTTTCCTCTGCTATTCAACACTTTGAATGTGCTCTGGGCCTTGACGCCTTCAATTCTGACTGTTCCTATCCACTTTGCGACTGCTTTGACTATATCTCCATTCGCCATTCTTAATCATCTTTGGGATCCGCTCCAATTGTTCAATCTGTGTTTGACTTTCTCAAAGACTGATGTGCACATTGCACTAACCATAGCACTGTTGTAAGGAACATCACGTCTACCCATTGATTTTGAGGTCCTACAGGCTCATACTCCAATGCTTGTATCACCACACTCAGAGCATGCGCTTTAGCACACTCACGCGCCTTGCGCCTATCTCCACACACCTGTCCACCCCTTGTCCTTGCTGATTTACTGGTGAGTCATCTCAGTTGCTATGGAAGCGTTCACTTCAGATCCGAGCGCGCGCCTTACATATAGTTACATACATACTAATTATTTGGGACCGTGTGCTATTTGGCTTGGTACCATGTGCCTTCGTGCTTATAGATACAGTATATAGAGACCTTACTGGACTTTTAGTTCACACACTTTGCACACTCCCCACTCCTTAGCTATAGTTCAATTCTAAAAGCACTGAATATACGACTGGATTTATCACGTATCTGCACTCACAACGACCCGCGCACATAAGCCATAACACGCACTGCGCCTTACACATTCCCCGCGCCTTAGAGCCACCTTCCTCATTACAAGAGAGTCCCTTGCTTATATTCCAAGGTTCTCCCTCTCAGTAGCTGTCCTACGGGTCAAGTATATACCTCGTGCCTGGGTCTTACTGCAGAGTTTCTCCCATACTCATTATTGCCTTTTCATCTCTGTAGCTGAGCCTCACTCTTCACTGTCGTCAAACAGCGCTCTAACTCTGACTACTTCTCCTTGTGGACCTTCTAGCTCTATCTGGTGGATGAATGGGATAGCCTCGCTCTTCTCTAGCTGTGTTCTTGTGACACGTGTGTGTCCAACTGAGTACAGATCAATAACCTCGATTGTGCTGTGAGATCCGATAGTACATGTGGGGTTCCTAGCTACGTGTTCAGCTGAGACTTTGGGGCTGATGGTCCTGCAATTGTCCTTGCACATTGCCTCTTCGCATGCGAGGACCTCTACTCCAGCTTGGGTGTTTTTCTACACTGACCCATCCGCTTTTCCCTGTTGCTCTGTAATCTCCTCAATCCACGCTTGCGCTTCCTCATATTCACTGTTCATGACAAGTGAAATAGGTGTTGCTGTTGCTTTATTGTACATGCCTAGTACTTTGCTGATGATCGCTCTCCACACTGAACGCTGTGATTGGGTTCTGCGCTGGCGCTCATGTTTGCATCCGTGCTACGTCTGCTCGTAATGCTCTGAGCTCCTGAGCTTGCTTGACGTGCTGTTTCTGTTTCTCTACTAATCTGCTTCCTTTCAGCTCCGTTACCACTTTCATGAACTCCTCCCACTTCTTATATTCCTTGTCTTTGAGTAAGTCCTTCACTACATCCAGCAACTTGCTGCGGACCTGCCAGATCATCGATGTGCTTTGTTCAATACCTGCATCCATGGCTAGTTGCAGCGCTTTTGCCACCCATGCTACGTGCATCCAACACCCTCTGTTGTAATGTGTTGTCTTTTTCCCTACCTCTCTGGTCGCTAACACATGTTCCAATAGCTCTTTCTCATACTCTGCCTTTGTTTTTTCCACTATTATGACTGGTGGCCAACGCTTTTCGGATGCTGTTACGAATGCAGCCCATGTGGCTTTATCTGTGGATGCTAATGCCTTAAACCATCTTTCTGCCTGCAAGCTGGTCCCTAGATAGTCCCTGAATGCTTCTATCTTGTCATTGCTTTGCGTTATGGTCTGTTGGCACATTGCTTGGTTAAACAACTTCAAAAAGTTGGCTGGGTTCTCTGATGCTCGTCCATCTCCGTTAAAGATCTGTAGAGTTTCTACAGGCATGATTGCTTTTGGCTTTGCCAGTGCAAAGAATTTGGCTAAGTCATAATCTGGTACTGCAGAGAAAGACGTGAGCAGCTCTTTCTTCTTTAGTCGCTGTATTGTTTTGAATTCGAGTAATGGCGGCTGAAAGTCTAGTTCTGGGACTTCTAGCTCTGGGAATGGGATATGCTCATTGTTTTCCTCGAGACTACTCAGTGACGAGCTGTCAGAACGGTTTGGCGTGTTATGTACTGATGTATCAAGTGGGGATGAGGCTGTCAATGTTTCTGTCAACCAGTTTGACCAATTTGTTTTTAAATGAACATTAGTCACCGCTTGTCCTTTTGTTGTTCTGGGTCTTAAACTGTTAGTGCTAGGCATTAAATGTCCACGTAAACAAGCAGGATGGACTCAGCCCTATGTTTTGTAATATGTGCAGGCTTTCCAGGCGTGTTGCAATGTAATGCGGCTGTTGATTTCTGTAATTGATTAGCTATTCTTTTTTGAACCAAAACTTCTGTTGTGCTGCTCGAAATTGCTGCTGTGCTATGACTTTGCTCTAAACTGCTTTGCCAAAACACTAGTTGAGTCAATTCGAAATTGCTCTGTTCACCACGTTGTACTAGTGCCAGGACAATGAGAATGGACTCTGCTGTGGATGGATGATGCGATGCTACACTATGAACAGAGCTGACTGCCTATGTCAGTGGCTGACTAAGCTAAGGGAATCTCCAATGGCTGCCTCTAAGCTATGTAGATCGCTAGTGCACTGCCTCTGGTCTAGGCCTTGGGACCCCTGGTCCAACGTTTGGTGTGTTATTATCTTCCTCTCCCTCATGAGATAACAACTCAACATCAGATGGATCCCAATAGATATTCCTTTCCATGGTAACTGCATGCCTCCCTGGCCAGTATATTCTGCAGCTGTTTTTGCTGCTCTCATCCAGTCCTACCCAATGCCCTTTGACAACTTGTTCACTGAGCTTTTTTCCATTTTTGATGTGTACCCAGATATGAGAACCCAAAGGCTGAACACAGCGAAGGTCAGGTTTCTTCCCAGTAGCAGCTTTGAGTGGGGTACCACCTTCAAGTGCCTTGATGGGGGTTCAATTCTTCAACCATACAGCATGGCGAACAGCTTCACCCCATAAGGTACATGGGAGCCCACTATCATGCAACATTGCACAGACTTTCTCCAATAGGGTTTGATTAAGTCTCTTGGCTACCCCATTATGCTGTGGAGTATCGTGTACCATAAGTTTCTGTTGCATGCTGGAGGTTTTGAGATGATTGACAAATTCTTTACTAAGATATTTGCCACCACAGTCGGAGTGAAGGACTTTGATATGGGCATCATGCTGAGTTCAGCACCAGGCTTCAAAATCTTGATAGGCAGAGAAAGCCTCGCTTTTGTGACAAAAGAGATGGTGATAGGTAAGTCTTGTTTTATTATCCCTGAAGCATATATAATAGCTGTATCCTCCCAAGGTTGTGATGGGTGCAGGACCCTATAGATTAGTATGGACTTCCCCAGCAAATTCTTTTGCACACTCACCCTCTCAAACTTTAGCTATAGGCTTGCATGTTGCTTTGGCATATACACAGGATTCACAAAATGTGGTCTCCCCAGAGGATAAGTCAACCTTAACACCAGAGAGGAGCCCATTCTCAGCTAATCGGTGTGCAATGGATGGGGCAATGTGCCCCATGCATTTGTGCAGTTCCATGACCATAATGGTCTCCACTGCAGCATTCGCACTGTTACCACCTGTTTGATGGACAACATGATAGAGCCCACACCATGACTTTGGTATCTGTCCCATGACTTCCTCAGTGGGATCACGGATTACACATGTCCCATCTCCAAAAGTGATGGAGTATCTGAGCTCGTCAAGGTGTCCTATTGATACAAGTGTATAGCCAACAGCAGGGGAATAGAGGACTTCAGTGAGTGTCAATTCTGAAATGTCTACTGCATTTGGTACTTTAATGATGAGTTTCCCCAATTCCAGTTGCATCAAAACACTGTTTGTTTGCAGCTGCAAAAGTCTTCGGCAGAATGGGGGTGAGATTTTAGAACTGCTCACAATATGGTGAGATGTGCCTTGTTGTGCCAGAATCATAAAGTTCAACAATGGTGCCTTCTTTATGCTCTGTAACCACCTTGACAGTGACTTCCATGCAGCTATCTGTGTCACTTTCACTGTGGGGGGCTGCTGGTTCAATCTCCCAGTCACTTGTTTGAGGTAAGTCTTTCTCATCAATTTCTGAGAACCAGTCCTTGTCGCTGATGATAAAGTCTGATCTTTCATCAGTGTCCTCATCCAATGATTTGGTAGAGAGAAGGCCTGGGATGGAGCATAGCAATTCACAATTGGTTTGGTACTCAACAGTGAACACTTCATCTTCTTCAGAGTCATCATCATCTGCTGTGTTAGCAGAACCTTTCATACCATTGTGACTCCCAGGTGTTTTTTGGGGTTCAGGGCAACTGGCTTTAAAGTGCTCATGCAATCCACAGTTCCAGCATGGTGGGTGCAGTCTTGTACCACTGCCATGTCCCCCTTGTTGAGACCCTCTATTGCCTCCCATGCCTTCTCATTCTCATGATGATGAATCCATGGCTGCCATAGCCTTATCAGCACCATGTGTCTTTGTACCATGGTTGCTTTGCATCATGCGGGCATCCTTTCTGCTGTGATGCTCAGACTCCTCTATAATCAGCAAAATCAAGATGTCAGGAGCTATTGTTTGGGTGGGGGAATAAAGTCAGGCAGTGGCGAGCTGCCCAGAAGCACAACTAGCTAGGTAATTTGGGAGGGATTGAATGATCATGGATTGGTAGTCTTTTCTTCAATTTGAATGCCAACTGCTGATAGCTCATTTTGTTTAGCATGTAGCCCATCGAGGAAAACTGTTTGCATCATTGGAAAGGCCACCAGGCTCTTCGACATCAAGCACATGGTAGTACCGATCCGTCATATGGTAGTGGTTCGCTGTTTGTCATCCGTGGTAGCGAGTGATTGTAACTCATGTCAACACGTCAACGTCGAGGCATGTAGCATTTGAGCGTTCGAACGCGTTCATAAGTGTTCGGTACATGAACGCGATTGATGGTCCGGTTCGGCGTTTGCATCCTAGAACAGGATTGAACCGGACTTCGGCAGCACAACATATTGCTAGCCTGGATCGCGCTATTAATTTCACGGGGTTTTCTTGTTGGTTCTCGCTCACTCTTTCTTAGTGTTTCCCACCACCACTATTGTGGGGTTCTACCCCTCCACATACAAATTGATGTGCACTTGAGTGTGAGCTGAACAGATCCAGCCGGATTCTGCCGGAAATGGGAGACATGAAGACATGTAGGACAGGCCGGTCCCACAAAAGTGTAAGCGTTCAGTCGGCAAGTTCCAGGCTGTCCGAGGATGGCGGCCTATCAAATCTTTTTCCACGGTAAAAATTTCGGTCTTGAACGTCGAACGTTTAACAACTTTCAATTTTCAACACGTCCTGCTTCTTGAATAATAATTGTTACTGGTCAGGAAATTTGTGTACAGCTACTCCACCTGTGGGCCCCGATATTGTATCTGATGGCTAGTACTTCACGCTCAGCGGTAGATGCGTCCTCAATTACTCCAGGCGCCACCATGACACACCTTGTAGATGATACGGACGAGCACGTCAACGAGATTGTCCTTAGTAATTGGGACATCTCCGTCATTCTTGCATTTGCAGGTCTCGCCTCCGAGCTTGCCTTACATATTTGCAACGCGAGGATAGAGCAATGCCATGGCCTTCGGAGAGAGTCGGTCTCATAAGAGCAGGTCTTCACTGGGAAATTTAAGTGAGTGTGGCATTATTTACGATCGCGGTGTCTTACCAAGGCAATACTAAATCTATTTTCACAGAATCTGCTCTGCCATGTTCCAGACCACAAGTTCACCGCTCGTCTTAGGTTGATCGACCCCCTTACGGAAGGCGCCGATCCGTCTCGTATGGTGGACGAGTATGATTATGAGTGGTGGGTCCCTGGGCTAGTAATGGACTTGGCTGCTCCCCTCCCTTGGATAAGCGTTAATATTTGTGTGGAAAATCACGTCAGGCAATGGGTGAGTATATTGTGTGGTATACGACTATATCTCAACGTTCAGGTACAGCCCGAGGGCTCTGCGTATGTTATTCCCTCACCCCAGACAGAACTAGGGGAATTTCCGTTCAGGGCACAGCTCCTTCTACTATTGGAGAGATTGGATTTAAACCTCCTTCAGTACGAGGGTGCTATCAAGGACAAGCTAAGAGACCTTAAGAGTGCCGGTGCAAACAATTATGCATGTAGATAGAGGCCGGGATCCAAGGGTCATGCGAGCTCTTGCCCGGGGGTTGCCTGTGGAACTCCTGTGGCGGAACAACCCTTGAACGAATGTTCTAAGGGGAGAGATTATGATAAGGAAAATAACACGGCCAGGACAAACTGCATGTAACTATATTTGCCCATATTTAACCGGCATATCCGACTTTCTGCTGCCTTTAAAGATTTTGTCACTGAGCGGAAGCCGGGACCAATGGAGCCAGCCCCAGCCCAAGCCTAAGTGACGTCTTGACTACGGCTTTAGCCTAATTCTTTTATTTCACAAAGTTTCAGCCGTGCTCCCCCCACCTGCAGTTATCCATACCCCCCTTGACATGTTCTGACTAGGAACCTGCACGAGTACGTGTCAGAGTCGGTATCAGACTAAATTATTGTATGGCGAGTTATGTACGGAGCGGAAAGCTTCTCAAGCTCACATAGGGTAAGTGAAGCAGACTCCTGAGAGCTCCGTCTTATGCCTGGCTTGGAAGGTCTGGGGTTTTCAAAATATCCGGGCCGAGCTGTGAGCCAAAGCCAGGCCAAGGCTGCGGCTCAGCCTGGAATATTTCACGGCTTCAGAAGCACAAAATGAGCTTGGTCGATGAAATTTCTATAACAATCAGTGACTCCTCGTAATCCTGCATAGGGATCTTCTGATTGAGGCCAGCAACTGCCAAAGGAATTCCAGAATTACTGGCATATCTACTCACCCACTGTCTCAACTTTCGTATTTCATTCATGGACTCACTGGCCATTTTGCGTTCTACCCGCTGGTGACCTGCAAATGCTAAGAGGAAGACTGAACCCTAAAGCCCTGTCAAGAGTTGTCAACTCTTTATTTGTACCATTATGCAATCGTAATTTCGGTTCCCAGAAAGGGTATGTATCTTCAGTACTAGTGCGAGGTGCAAGTTTTTTGAACTCCGCAATATTTAACCGTCAGCGATGTCACCCGGGCGATCGAACGCAATGATGGATGTCACGGACGATGAGGGAGAATACTTTGACGACATAGTCCTGAACGCTTGGGATATTTCTGTTATTCTGGCATGTGCTGGGTCTCGTCTCCGAGCTTGCCTTATTCACTTTCAACGCGAGGCCGAAGTCACACCGTGGCCCTCGGAGAGAGTTAAATACATCAGGACCGGCCTCCAGTGGGAACTTGCGGTAAGCTTGTACCCAACAAATATTACTGTTGTTAATCAATGGCAGTCCTTTGTAGTGCCCTTCATTAACTATGCCATTTCGCGTAGCATGGTCCCCACACCATCCTCAGTGGTTAAGACCATACTTGGTCAATTTTCCCAAAATCTCCTGCAGCCTGTGCCCAACCACACATTTGCCGCTGATCTCATGTCAATCGACCCGTTGACAGAAAACAATGACCCCTCACGCATGGTGAATAAGTATGATCGAGAGTGGTGGATTTCAGGCGTTTCGGTAAACCTGACAGTGCCCCTACTTTGGGATGCCGTCCGGAAATCTGTAGACGATCACGTGAGACAATGGGTAAGGTTGCATTCATCAGTTTGATTTCATTTGAACTCACTGTTATAGCCCGAGGGGTGTGCCCTCACAATTCCGGCGCCACAAGCCGAGTTGGGAGACTCGTCCTGTCTGGCACAACTCTTCCTCATGAGAGAAAGGTTGAGGCGCATAGCTGCTGAACAGGTCGCCGAGATAGAAAAACTGCTCGGACAGGCCAGGGTGCAGGCTCAAACGATAGAACGGTTAGGACACAAACGAGATCCGAGTGTGATGCATGCTGTCGCCCTGGGATTGCCAGTCAGCCTCCTATGGCGGGACAACCTTACCCCCTCTACAACTCCACAGTAGGTTCTGTATTATTACCAAATGCTTTGTAGTTCCGAGCACAATGAAATGCTTTTGCCGTACTATGTTTCAAGAGCTACCTGAGATTAAGATGCGTGTCCCCGAACGCTCGGTCATCCGTCACGGCACCATAGATCTGCTCGCTCATTTTCTCGCTTGCTTGCGTATTGTCATGTCTCAGTCTCGACATTACGGTTCTTATTCACTTGAACTCGTATTCATTTCTTGCTCGATTCATCTCTTTCTGTTTCCTTGGAGCTCTATAATCACCTTCAGTCCCGACTTAGCTGCGCCCAGTCTGTAACTCATGCATTCACTAGGCATATGATCATTTTGGACATTTAGTTTAAAATCACCGTGAAGAATCTGTCACCATCCCGCATTATCATTTCCTTGGTGCTTGGAAGTTCAATACTCGGAATAGGGGATCAGGGCGTGTTTCTGCCCTATTCCTGTTTTGAGCCTTTCACTGTGGGTAGTACTTCCAATGAACATCGGAAAATGCACTAATGCTATAAATTTCATTGAAACTTCGACTGAAATTGCAGGTAGTTAATTTCATTGGATGACTAATAGCTTATTTTTAGTGCCGACTTCGATTCAGCACCAATATTTCAGCACCAATTCTGCGAGATAAACCAGTGCAAAAGCGACTAGCCACAGATGATGGGGAGTCCTACAGTACTAGTCCGAGTCACTTTTTGTAACATCCGACTCGTATGACTCTCTGCCGTTTGGTGTGCCGGGTGGCGAACGGTGTAAATAGGTGGAGCTCGCACTCTCCCATCTCATGCTCAAGCACTCTCTTCGTATACAACCGCTTGTTTATCTGACGCCCTTAGAAGCTCCATAGAACGTTTCAACGAATGTGATAGTCACATCGCAGCCCTCCGGCGTTCACACTCACGTACTCCATCTTGGCACCCTACCGCATCTCCCGTTCTGTCCCCACGTGAATCCTCAAGTGATACCACCGAAGCATTTGGTAGCTGGGACTGGACTCATTTTGGAGCTTCACCAGGCTCATCACACACATCTGGGAAGGATCGCCGAGGTTGATATTTCACTGATACAACTACTTCAGTCGGGTCTGGGAGCACACACACTGCGGCTCCCAGACAGGTTGAGTCGTTATCCCTCCAAACATCAGATGGTAGGCATCTCTTTGATCTGTTACATACACATCAGCACTGATTATATACTACCCGCTGACAGGCTTATCATCACGCCCCGGCTATACTACCTCATCAAGTAATACCTTCAACTCTACAAGTTTGTCGAACACCCCTCCTCATCCTCCATATCGTTCATCCCCATCGATCTCTTCATCGGCGAGGGCGAACGCATCCATACGGGAATCTGACGCGTTTCCTAGTGGATCACTCACCTCCGTACCGTCAGTCCTGCAAGCTGAAAGAAACAATATTGATGCGTCAAATGAACCTGACGGCAGGCAAGGTATCCATAATGGGTCAAGTTCTGGGTCATCAAATCTATCATGGGCTGCTCTTGCCTCTTCTCGTTCTTCACCACCCGTTGCGTCGTCGCCGGATGTAGTCGGCAGGCAAGGTGCCCATCGTGTACCAAGCTCTGGCTCATCCAATTTGGCACGAGCTACTCTTGTTCCCCCCCGATCTTCACCGCCAGTTGCGCCGTCGCCAGACGTAGTCACATGTCCAGTATTACTTGACAGTATATTCGGATCACTAACTTCAGATGTAGCTGCTAGGCCGCAGGCTGTAAGACGTACTACCCATTCAGATGCCAGCTGGAGATCCATGAGCTCCGCGCGTACGTCAGGAAGCACTTCTGCGTCATCCTCTGTTCGGTGCTCTGTCCCACACAAGTGATGATCATGTTGACTAAAAGCGACTATTTGTTACAGACCTTGGAGATTCCATTTCTCACTTCTACGCTCCTGACGAGGAACAATACAGGGATACTCCGAATACAATCCAGGACTTTAACCCACCATCTCCTCGGTCTACTGACAGGTATCAAGAAGTTGCTGCGCGTGCTAGAACAGTCATCGAACGTTCGCGTAACTTAGGTATGGCTTTTATGTTTATTCTTTCCTGTTGTTTACAAATATTGCCAGTTCGCCCTATCTCGGAGGCTTCTGCTTCATTTTCAAGAGAACAGGCAGTCGAGGATTCTGACGAAGCGGGATTGTTATTTGACCGTTACTTAGTGGGTCTCGGCGAAGAGGACTCCATCGATCGCGAGAGATGGCGCAGGGTGACGGCTCATAATCGTTACAATCTTGCCGGCGACAACGATGAAGACTCCTATCCAGACAGTGTGCATGAGATCATTCGAGGTCTTCGCAATGCCCGCGGTTTACTCGAGCGTGGTGTAGAAACCGGTAAGGTGCAGCGCATCTATCCAAGGTATATTCACTGATCTTTCTCAATCAGCCCGTTCATTGTCTGGGTCGCCTTCCCGACATAAGCCGCCCAATCCTCCACCGACTCGCTACCGCTGTCATTCCCGCTTGTATGCCTCCGCTACGACAGTGTCCAGCAACTTGTTGGTGTCAGAGAGTGCCGCGGAACATCGCCGTACCAACGCTAGGACGCATCTTCGCTCTCAGTTGTTTGGTTCACGTCCCAACTCTGACGAGCCTCGAGACAGTTCAGACATTTCAAATTTGACTGTCACTGCTCGTTTGAGGCGTCTCATAATAGCCAGTCAAGCGGACTCCTCATCGAACACATCTTCCCGCATTTTATCGTCTGGTCGAACGAGCGATCTTCCTTCAAGACAGTTCGCATTAAACAATTCTTGATCAGCTTCTCAGTCTCCACGAGAGAGTGTCCAATTTTCAGAGATCTTATCCGAACACAGACATCCCCAGACAAGACGCGGGAATACGCCCGATAGCATCTTTGACCTGTATTCGCCACGATCAACGCCATTCCGAGTTTAACAAACTCAGTGGAGGTGGAGGGAGACTCGCAGCCACCGTATGTTTATCGTCCGCGATCGCCTATGTTAGAATTAAATGTATTTGAGCAGTTTTACCGTGGGATATATATCACGTGATGCATGTGATATGCGCACCAATATCTTTGCGCAAAGTCCATCCAGTACTACCACCAACAATGTCATCTAAACAGAAAAACAATCCAAGAAGACGCGTCTCCAGCTTATGGCTGAGCAAATGACTCGACTGCAGCGGGAGATAAGCTCCTTACAGCGTGAGTGAATCCTGTACCTCGTGACTCGTCCGTTAATTTGTGACATGTGCACATAGGAAAGAGTGAGAAGGCACGTGCTGGGATGGATTCGAATCCCAAGCCAGAAAGACTTATCGTGAAGCCGCCTGGAGCTGCTGGTAAGCGTAATGGATACCAAGTCCGGGAGGCGATGGGCCTAGGTGACGATAAGCAACAGTATAATGCCCTAATGGTGAACATATGCACTCGAAAAATTCAAATGAGCCTAACTGACACTCAGACTCGAGGCTGCTACAAGACAATGCTGCCGGCAGTATCTGGAGATCGACAAGACCCGTCGTGGGCAGGATGACAATGAGATTGCTCTTGTAGTCATGAAGGTGAGCGTGTATTATGAATTGACAGAGCCTTTTGGCTCACCCATCATTTACCCAGGCACAAACTCTTGATCCGGATCATACCCTGGCTTGGATCGGCCGAGCATTGACTGCAACAGCAAAAGCTCGCGAAGTAGATGCTCGTACTCGTACATTACTTGAGCATGCAGTTAGCATGACAGCAGACGTGGTCAATGCATTCCCACCCTATGTTTGTATAAGCAACTGACACATGGCTTAAGCCTATGGCAGACCCTGCAGTTTACGTTGCATTTCATGTTCATGCTGCCTTAAATAACTCAATTTCAGTCGGTGCACCTACTACAGATCGCCTTTTACCTGCTTTCTTTGTCCACCTTGGAAAACTTGAACAGGGATCAGAATACATAAATCGTGCGATTACTCTTTTAGAAGCAGCATACGAGGAGAAAGAGGATCCAATAATCGAACGGCAGTTTGTTATCGCACATACCAACATCGCACGGCTTCGTCTTGGATTGCAGGACTATGAAGGATCGTTGGCATCTTCTGAGATCGCTCTAGGTCTACTTCCCGAAGATACAGAGTGGGAGTCACAGATTCTACGCGTACAAGCTCAATATGGGTCTGGGCTAGCGCGTCTTTCAAGATGGGTGATCTTCAAGTCGCTATGACGGCATTCCAGGCTACTTCGGAAAGTGCCGCTGACGATCGCGTTCTTCGAGGACAGGTTACTGTTCTACTGGCACAGACAATGTGGGCGATTGGGACACCCGAGTTCCGCGAGTTTGCGAAAGGCTTGTTACTCGATTGGTCAGAATTCAATGTCGATGATCTGCAGTCAACTAATCTATAATTTTAGCATCACTTCCGATCCAGAAAATTTGATGGCGATCAATACTCTAGCTGGAATGGGAAATTCACCGAAGACGATGGACTAGTTGATGCCGCACTTTCCGAAATTCTGTCACTCCCTGTCGAACAGAGACAAGTGCTCAATCCTCGAAGAGACGTGAAGTATCTCCTCGTGCAATATTATCTGGGGCTGGTACGAATACAACTTTTGAATTGTTGAGTGTACGGTCCTGACATTTTTTCGGCAGGGTGACTATGACAGAGCAACTAAAATTTCCCAAGAAGCCGTCCATGTTGAGCCTTCGAATTTGCAGGTGAGGCGAGAAGTCGCATCTTTGTTGCTCATCGTTGCTCAAGCAGAGAGAGAGATGCTGCATCGGTCATCCTGGCATTGGTAGCACCGAATCAAAACATTACAGAGGAAAAGATCGCTCTCGCATTATCAGCTCTCGCACAACCTATACAGTCTCAAAGGAGTGCACAAAAAGCCATCATGCTGGAACCCGGTCAATTGCGAAACTGGCAGACTTGGCTTATGTTCGAGCACATGAAGCGCTGTGATATCAGGTGGGATAATGTACACGTATGTAGAAAGAGGTTCAATACCCGATCATCCGATAATGTACCCAATGTATGAGTTGCTGAATGACAGCTGCGCCTCCAGTGTGAAAGATATGGGAATGACATATTCTTCGTCAGATACCTTCCCCCATATTGCTACGTCTTGGTTGTATGTCAGAAACTGCAGCAGTCAGAACTGAGCACAGATATTCGGAGCAGCACGTACTTCGATTATCTGAATTCTTTTCTTCTCGCTAGGTAAACCGGCTTCCACAGCGACATCCAAAAATGACAACCCATATTTGTCTGCGACCTGAGTAATGTACCGTGATATCCATCGTGTAGGAACGGAGTCCGACATTACAGGGTAAAGCCTCGCAGGTGGAAAACGTCCCATTTATAGCGGCCGGGTTAGTCATGTGCACCGACCGGCTTCAGGCCTTAGACCAGCCAAGGCCGAACATCATTAGTACGGGCGATAGTGGCCGATGGCCGTCCAACCCCATTCTGCACCGTTGTCCATCGTTATTTACCGTTGACCGACCGTGCATTTATCGCGGGAAGATATGTACCATGGCCAATGTAATGAATCTCGGGAAAAACCCAGTGCGGCTGACATGGCCCCGGACGTAGACCCAGACCCGGGCACAGACGAACCCGCTAGACGGATCATCTTCGCGACCCCATCACTGTCGCAATACAATGGTAGAATTTCGAAATCTTTCACCGGCCGTCTCATTGACTTGTCCGAGTTCCTTGCATTTCTTTGTGAGGTTTATGGCTGGCGGCCGCCCGGTGGGATGAGTCCGCGTTGTGATGCAATACAAAGTATAACTTCACAAATGGTAAAAACATAAACATTTGGCCTAATTTTTCTATGGATCCCCTCATGTTTACCGCCCAATCCAACGTTAGCAAGAATCATCGCGGCGTAACGGCGAAGTATTGCCAACCACACCATGCACCAATCTATAACTTACATGGCTTTTCACATACAACTCTCTTACGTTCGCAAGCTGTAACGCAATGTTCAGCCTTAATAATATTTGAACAAGGTACGAACAGCAAACACAACAAGATGGATGGTCTACATATACGATAAATCTAGTGATGCGCATAGTGTTGATGTTACGAGAAAGAAACAGTGAAATATAAGTCGCGATTCGATGCGAGGTGGTATGTGGAATGGTATGATTACCGCAAATATATGCCCGATGTTCATTGTCTGTGGTCAATGAATGGCAGTCAAGCCGGGAATAGTGGTGGTGACGACGGGATGTGTATAACCGTCCAGCGCAGGTAGTTCCAGACTCTACTGTCACCGCTAAAGATACGACAATGACCTGCAATATAGTCAGGCATTCACCGAGTTTGTGTCATCAACTCATTTTGTGGTCTCCGTGGAATGTGTGTCCGCATACCACAACACAAGATCAAACAAATTACTATATGATCCATACTTTGGCGCAGCCATCAACCACCTTGAATATTTCGTCATGTCGGGCCACTTCTGTTGGAAATTCGCCATGGCTGCGAGTCGCACTTGATCGGCGTGGAAAAATTCCGAATGCAGCAGGTGCAATGATGTCCGCAAATTCGCATGGGTCCCCGGTTTTTGCCTTGACAAACGTCGGATGGAGATCATCGTTGATCTGTGGGACATGACACATGAAGCATATCTTCTTGTGGCTTTTGGTGTATCGCAAGTCCTTTCGCCATTCAACGTAGCGACCCCAAGATGCCGACGAGCTCCCCGGTATATCTAGACATGGACATGTGCTAAGCTCATGAGCGTGTCTGCTCGACCGCTCATGACCGCGCAGAAAACACAAGAATATTTGAGAGACTCCAGTGTCCTGCGAATTCGCAACACATTTCTTGAAATGTCCTGTTGCCTTTGAGACCTCATGATATTTGATTGGATCATTGAAGCACCGAACGCGGTATTCTCCGTTTGATCACCTGTGATGCCGGTTGAAGCCAGAGTCGTTTGGACAGCACGGGGAGATGTGGCGCATGACATCGGAAATGTGGATCTGGACTTGGGCAATGGAACGATGCGAATTTCTGTAGGATCATGATTTATATTCGATTCGCATACCACGCAGAGCTGGTTCGAAGGCAGAGAACGACAGCTAATGCCGGTACCGTCGTTGTGAAGGGTAATCCCATATCGCAAACAACGTTTTAAACCGAACACATAAATGTGCTCGTACATTGCCATACGTCCTTTGTGGTCCGGTATTGGCAGTTGCTGCGGGCGTGATGCTGTGGGGGGGACCAGAACATAGCATTTTGCGCGCACACCATCCCTTCCAGCTCGGCCTTGCCCTTGGATGAATTCTAACATCTCAAAAGGCCTGTCCAGATGAATAGTGAGACGGACATTAGCGTAGTCATTGCCTGTACTGAAGGCGCTGGTGGCGACCATGACCGTGTTAACCCCCGTCACCCAAGAGTGATATGCATTGCGGCGTTCCTCGTCCGTCATGAGCTCCTTGTTCCCATTATAGAAGGGACACTGAAATCTGGAGGCCACGCATTGGCCCTGGTCCAGGGTAGTGACAAACACGAGGGCTCTGTCACAGTCCTGCCAAGTCGCCTTCTCCTGCTCCACGATGCAGAATGCTCTCTCGATGAGTCCAGTGTGCGGCAGTTTCTCGAGTATGTAGGTGAGCTCTTCTCGATTTGTACACTGCCTGACGATCGTGGTGAGTCCCAAGTTAAATGATATCTTGAGATCTTCCTCGGAAGAGAGTGGCACTGTGCCTGAGAGAAGGACGATCTGCGCAGGGAGACTGCGAATATCATAAACGTGATCTAACGTCTTCCGATAATCACGGGCAATGAGAGGGAGATGAGCTTCATCATATACGAAACGTGCTATAGGTTTCTGCTCGTTGAGAATAGCGATTGATTCTCGCCAACCAGCTGTGCGACACTTGTCGGCTGTCACTAAGATCAGGTTGTCTCTTATGTTGAGATTGCCATCGTTGATACGAGGATCATAGATCTGAAAAGGGACACCCATTCTTTTGAGTCGTTGTTCGAAGTCGATCATCAAAGAGTTGAGTGGAAGGATCAGAACCGTGGCAGAATTTTGCTCCAATATGCTAGGAATGATGGCTAGCATAGACTTCCCTCCGCCTGTGCGAAGGATTGCAACAACATCCGTCTTTTTCTGCAAAACGGCGGACATTGCCTGCTGCTGCTGTTTTGACGCCCAGGAGATCGTTCCATCTTGCAACAAGCGTTTCATGACATCTAATGCCTCAACTAGTGTATTATCTGAGCTTCGGTCGATTGGACGGAATGCATCGGCGTTGCGGACTATCATTGTGGTACTCTCAGGTCAAATAGTCTAAAACAGTATGAAGTTGAAACTTACAGCGGGCACTGACCGGAATGTCTTGGTTCGTGATCTGCCTCTCTGGTGTTGGGACTATGTCCTCGCCAGAGCCGTCGGTTTCAAATATCTCTCCAGTGTGTGAATCGCACATAGCATGTGATTTCTCTTGATCTTTCCCTTCGTCTGGAAGAGATTGATGGGCCAGGATGCCATGAGTGTGGGAAAGGCAGGTGAGCGCATCATTGACGGCAGCTTTGATAACCTTGGTTAGATCTGGCATGAGGTGCTGGAATACCGTACGGGCAATATCTTCTGTGCTCATCCCTGGCATACGGTTAGATGTCATTCCTGTATGCTGGCGCAGGTCTGGAGCAAGTGATGGTGTTGGCTCGTTGTCACTGTTGCGCGCTTGATTGTATGGGAGAAGCGTACCACCCGGGACTGTCTTGCACTTGATCTGCCAAGTCGTACTGGCGTTCAAAAATAATGGTAGCACGTCCTCTGCTGCACCTGCCAAAGCCTGTACGCTTAGTCCATAAATCCGATTCTCCGTTGCCCGCGAATGCCCGGCTTGTAGTGCCTCTACCGTGTCTTCTGTCTCTTCTTCCATTAGGGCCTCCATTGAGCACCGATACTTTCGCTTCCATGCGGTCTGTATGTGTCTCCAAGAGTTGATGGTCAAATTGTAATGTAGGAATGGGAGACTGTGCTGCGTCATGACAGAGGATAAGTCACTTGAGTTGAATAATCTGTCAAATCGTATGAATATATGTTGGCGATACAGCTCCATGATGTGTGTGTGATTCGGAAAACAGATCGAAGCGGCAAATTCGGCAAATGGTCTGGCCAGAGCAAGATCTTGAATGAGGATGTCGCCAGTAATTGTATCTAAGCTGTGAGGGATTAACTTGTCCTTTCCTGTGAGCGCGCTTGTCTTTGAATAAAGGCATAGCATAGTGATGTGCTTGCCTAGCAAGACAAGATTGCGGGTCGGTCTTGTACGGGTATTGCGATATGTCATGGCGGTCAATTCCGTTCCACGTCCCGGCGCTCCACTCAACATCTCACATCGGAGGAGCAAAGACTGTGGAAATCGGCATAATCCTGTAGCCATTTCGTCAGTGCGGCTCGATTCCATATTATCTCCCCCTGACGGACCACCGCAAAGTGGGAAAATAACCTTGTGTTGGTAAAGAACGCACGCAACAACCGATCCCTTCTGGCGAAGCAAGAATTTCTTTGATCCGAAAGGAATGAGTACCCAACATCTTTGTTGGTCAAGTCATCTGCGATGGAATCATAATCGATTCTGATGTGAACGCCCTTTAACACCGAGCTCTCCCATGCCTCGACTAGTTTTGCCTCCGTGTCAGCAAACATCTTGCAAACATCATCCAGGTCGACCCGATTGCCTTTGTAAAGCATAGTGCGAAAGGTAGAGTCGTCGGTCCACAATATACGAGGGAGGCTCATTGTGTCGTATGCGAGCGCTGAGGCACGGTGTTGTAGTGAGCGAAGGCGAGCGAATGTAAAGTGAGTCTTTTCTATGAGATATGGTTCAAGATCATTGAATGCAACGGATTCATCTGCCGCATCTCCAGAAGCAACTCTATGCTTGATCTCCGTAAGAAAAGCCAGCCGCATACAGTATTCGTCCTTTGCAATGATTCCGGTGACGTCCTTTGGCTCTTTGAACGACCCGTCCTGATGCAGGGTGAGCAATGCTAGGCACCGTTCCGTGGGATCTGGTATGGGATTGGTTTCGGTACGTTCCCATTTTGTTTGCCAGAGATACATGAATATCTGATGGATGATGTCGCTTGTTACTGCTTGATCACACGGAGAGTCCTGTGCGACGCTAAGGTCCAGGTTGTCCACAAGTTTGTCCAGATAGTCGGGCATTGGAATGTGATACGGATCATCAGAGTTGCTGCGTATCAGCATTGCAAGAAGGGCGACCATTGGGAACAAGTAGCGTTGCATGGTCTCCCTTTGCTGGTGCTTGTGAAATGGAGTATTGGATATACCACTATGGAGATTGATCTGGATCAGTAACTCATCATTTCGATTGGATGACAATGTAGATGCTCACGATTTGACAGGATCAGGCGAGTTGAGCCTTTGCAGAGTAAGTTCATCTGCGGTAGCTATCAAGGCCAGAGCCTTCTCGAAATATACTTCGACTGAACGTTTAAGCTTTTCCAGGCCCTCCCCATCTTCGGGCATTGCGACCATCCGTCGGAGAGCCTCGGTCGGGTGACTCCCTATATTTTCATGCCACCGCGTGGTCCGCAACCACGGACTAATCATGCGATCATCTTGGGGTATCTGTGGAACCACCAACTCATCGCTTATCTTGTTCAGAACGTCCATAACGATACTGTCCACAGACGTCATGACATCTATATTGAGTCATCAACCTCCCATAACAGCTGGTGTCCCGATTGTCCCACCTCCGGTTTGGAAACGCTGAGCCCTGCAAGCCCTCCACGCACGAGTTACCGAAATGTCCTTGTGCTTCAAGGTGCTGTGCTCTCTGATCTTCTTTTCTGACAACAGGACCTTATCGCAATGGCAACATGCAAAGGCATCTTGGATTAATAATCCATGCATGGGAGATATCACTGACGACACGGTAGGGAAGCGGTCTACAACTCCTGCTGCGACTATGGCCTCCCTAAATCGAGTCAAGTCGAATTTTAACCCTTGATGTTTCCGAGTGTGACTCTGTGCCTGCTCGATCAGGACGGCCGTTTGGCAGAGCTCACAGCAGAGGAAGCGGAACTGCGCATTTACCACCAGGTTAAGAGTTTCAAGATATGAGTTGCGGAGCAGTCCCGGGCTCTTATCCAGCGATACGGTCGTATCCCGATAGTGATGTATGAAGTCCGGTGTATTGTGTTGCTGTAGTATACGGAATTCATTCGGTGAGTTATGCGCATGCAGGGCATCAGGTGAATCCTCGGCCGTCTCTGTTATGGACAGGGACATCCCAGAACTAATACGCGAAGTTGACCGGATCTGAGCAACAGTACCAGCATTGACTGCCGGCTTTGAGATGACATGAATATGAATACGAAATTATGTCTGAGGCATGGTTGATTGTGACTCACAACAGTTGCCGGATCGGATTCTATGAATGTAGGAGAAGACATGATCACATCCTATTGTATATAATGACATCAGTAAGTAATGGACTGCCTTATCGACTTAATTCACTTGCCTCCATTGGACTCGAATCCGGTAAATTCACCGTACGTTGATCGCAACGTTCTGACATCAAGGATACGTCAGACTGCATCTTGAAACATTAGCAAAAATGAAAGATCATCGCAATTAAAATACACCTACAACAAGCTGATCGTGACTGATGCTGGTGTTGTTTGAATCATTGAGCTGTCAAATCAGGCAGGTCAGCAATGTTTCAAATAGGAATTCGGCCATCCCACCTTTGGAACACCAACCCATCTGGAGCCACTTCTTACGATGTGAGATCTCAAGCTGTCCACAGTGGCAAAACCAGATTTCTTTGGACAACCTTCTCTAGAACAGTAGCATAAAAATACTCCGTCCTCATTTCTATGCACAGTAATTGCTTTACCGGATTCGGGATCATTGAAACTGCCGACCGGTTTACATTTCCTCCGGTGGCTGTTGTAAGGATTCCTGTCTTGATAGACAGCGTTGCAATCAGCGCATGTATACACCATGGAGCGCGGTCGAGGAGTTGACCGAGAAAACAAATGTTCAAGTTGGTATCGTTTGCCGGCTCGGTAATTGACCGGTTTCGTCCGATAGTTGACATCTTTGGCATCGTAAGCACACCAGGAGTTTGAAGTGAACGCTCCCACGGGCACCAATATTATCACAAAACAATGCATTTCCTTTGTATTGGAATATGTCTATAGCAGGAAATAACAATAAAGGCACTTGATTTCTGCGAGAAATTTGGACTCCACTGCCACTGAACGGCACTTGAACTATATATGTTGTGGGTCGCAAAATTTAAATTAAATAAATCGGGGGAGGGGGGGAGGGAGGGCTCAAGGAAAGAGAGAATTGTTATGCCTGGACATGCTCAATATTTCAAGAACGCTGATTACAAAGAAAGAGAAACGAATGTCATAAGCATTGACCTGTATTGACATCGAGGTTCCCCAGAATCCACCACATCTGGGTAAGTACCCCAATACTAGCTACTACCTGTGTTGGAACTTTTTTCATGGCATTTTGATGCATTTTGATGCCTTAATAGCATAATTCTATCGTGATAAAACAGTCGGCATTTTGATGGTCATTACCATTGCATCATGACACATACTTCTATATTTGTTGAAATAATAAATCCAAACTTCAGAATGAGCATGTGCAAGCACATTGTGATTGGTGCATTTGCATTATAGCATACATTTCCATGGTGTCAAGATGCACTTCAAAATGAGCTCAAAATTCATAATTTCAATGTCACCTCAATGGTCATTCTGATGATGCCATAACACTCATTGGGCTGATCTAGATGGGTACTCAAATCATTCTGAATGACAGCATAAAATAATTGAGATGTATTGTATCGACATTTATATTAACAATCATGATAGGTAGTTGCAGTATGGTACATCAAGACAGAGTGAGCCATAAGTACATTGACACCTGTAACAACTACCTGCTAGATCTGTGCACCACATCACAGGATTGGGCAGGAGATGTTTTGGATAGATATTTGTGGCAAGATTTCATCGGATATATGCAGATTGTATCTATAGACAGAGTCATACATAAGCATCAACATAATGTCATTGAGGGACAAGAAAACTCCAATGCTGATGAGGATGTATAAGTATTGTAACTGTGATACTGGGTAGATAAATAGTTGACAGAGATTCTGCATCTCTCCGACATGGTGGTCACTCATTGTCTGGGCTTGACCTTGTGATGGCTGTTTAGAATGGCAACCAGTGGACAATCAAGAGTCACAATACCCTTGTAATATTAAGATAGCAAGATTATTACTCACAGTTGTGATGTGTTCAGGGAAATCCCTTGCCAGAATTTACAATATCCTCGTATCATTGATGCGGTGTGGTCATCACTCACAATTGCGATGTCACCAGTTCAATCCCTTGCCAAAATTCATAATATTTATGTGGTATAGTCATTCCTCGCAGTCCTGATGGGTTCAGGTCAATCCCCAAGTTGCAACAATTTATTGTAATATTTACATGGTACCATCGTTCCTCGCAGTTGTGATGGGTCCAGGTAATTCCCTTGCCAAAAGTTACAACAAATATATACATGAAGTACAGGAATAGACTAACAGCCTGAGGTATGAATTTACTGGTTCCTAAAACAACCAGACATGGCATAGAGAGCAGGAGGTGTAAAGGTGATTGAGAATGAGAGTATCAGTACAGCACCAAAGTGAGAGGACAGTCTGCTTTGGATCAAAGGATATTAGAAATACACCATTGAGAAAACCCTGACAATCCCATCAATAGTCACACTCATTGGTTGACATGTTGGAGGAAACGGTGTGACAAACACATTAGCGCTGGGCAGATATAAGTGCTTACAGCCACCTTCCCCTTGATATTCACTATGGAGCTAACAGATTGAATAAATTCCCATGACTGCCATCACTTGTCGCGTGCTTACGCAGAATTCAGTCTGACGTCGGTATCGCGCTCCCCATGTCCTGTCTATGCCTGCTTACCTCCACTGGTGCGTCAATTCCCATTGATTATTGTCGCTAAAGGTTATTGGCGCAGGTCTTATTACATGTATCCTCGTGTTGTGCAGCACCAGTCCTCCATTTTACCTACAGATACGATGCACCGTGCTTACATCGCTACAAGTTTTGCCTATGCATTCCATATATTCATGCACTACAATATAAGGACCATCAGTAGATAGTTCTTACTTACTTCCCCTTCCCATGGGCAACTGTCATATAGCGGAGTCACCTAGTAATTCTCATAGTCCTGTGCAATTGTCAAAACCCCTTGCCATCTCTATATCCACATGCGCCACTTGAGTTCCTTCAGTCGCACGCTACTACCTAGGTTCACTTTGTCACAAATTGCACTTGTTGCCTAGTAAGCCGGGCGCCTCAGTCATCACCACTTCTTCCGCCAGTGCACTCTTCATGAAAAAAGCACTCTTCCATTGTCGTACCTTGTGCCAGCACACTCCTCGCCAATAGTCACACTCTGCCATCTTCGCACAATCCGCCAGCGCACTCCTCACCAATACCTGCTCCTCCATCATCGTGCCTTGTGCCAGTGCATTGCTTGCCAATTCTTGTTCACCGCTATTCTGCAATTGTCTGCCAACGTGCTACTTAACTACAAGTCGCACCCCGTCGCGTTCTTTTGCACTCTTAGTGAGCTCAGCACCCTACCAGTCTCAGTCTTACTCAGAGCGTTATCACTGTCGGGTTGATATAAGTCACTATAGGTCATTAAGTCCTTGTGGTTCAGCTCCCCTTGCATATAAGAATAAGTGGAACTAGTCTATTCAGCCTAGCTAAATTTATTCTTTCACAAACTGGAGCCCACCGCGAGGGGATTAATTGAAGCTGAAAGGCAGATCGCATAGACCAAGTTCTTCCCGCATGAGTCACACGGCCGACATATCTGGAGAAGATTTTTTCTACCAGGTATTAGAGGATATCAAAGAAGAAGTAGAAGCCAGGCCATCCCATACCCGACAAACTCCCAACACCCCCAAGTATACCTTCGAAGATGAAGATGAAGATGAAGACCTGGCACCCAGCCACCACTTCTGAAAAACTGACCCACAAACCTTCGCCAGAAAGACATAGTGCCCCAATACTGACTCTCCCAGTTCCGACACTCCCCGTACCGACAACAGCCCCATCCCCATGCAAACGACTTATCACTCTTCCGTTAACCTTACCAAATCTTATGACCTATGCACCCCCCATTCCCGCTACCATGACTACTCCCATATTCAGAATGCCCCTCAGGGGTACCGACACAGTGCCAAAGTTTGATGGAATGCCTGCACACCTTATACCGTTTTTCGAAGATGTAGAACAGCTAGTGGACTATGCTGCTCTTGATCACAAACAGCGCATCAAATGCGCCATCCGGTACACACCCATTGACAAAGCAGAAGTTTGGGCGCTCAAACCAGAAGTGAAAGGAAAAGATTGGGATATGTTTATCATGGTCGTCAAAGCAATGTATCCTGGATGTGAAGGTGATTGTCACTATACCTGCACCGACTTGGAAAACCTCTGCACAGAACAAGTGTGCATTCCTATGCACTCTAAGGAAGAGCTCAGACAGTACTACCACAAGTTCAACAAGATATCCAAGCACCTCATCAATATGAAGAAGTTAGTGGACCTTGAGCAAGGGCACTTCTTCTTTGAAGGTATCCACTCCGTGACTAGCGCCTCCATTAAGCGACGTCTGGAAATCAAGCTCGCTGATCATCACCCCGATGACCCATACTCTATGTCAGAAGTATATGACGCCGCCGTATTTCTCTTACCAAGTATAGCGGCCACTGCAGTACCAACTCAATCCGCCAGCACCAGTGTGGGGACAGTTGTCAAAACAGAGTATAGTCAGATGCACTTCAGTGGATGCTACTTCTGTGGAGGAAGCCATATCACAAGGAATTGTGTGATGCGTGACGAGTACGCAAGAGACAGGAAGATCACGATCACCGACACCAACAAGATCTCTATGCCCGACGGTAGAGGAATTCCTGGGAGACAAGAGGAAGGCAACTTCAAGCAGCGCATAGACAACTTTTTGTGCAATGGACCTGCTACAGGCGCTGATGCTACGATTCTCGGTAACATGTATTGTCGTGCTGAACCTACCACCCAAGTAGCACTAGATATTGAACCTTGCACGTTCATGCACATGTGTGCTGACATGCTAGAAGATGACTCCGATGATGAAGAACTGACATGATTGGAGATGGAAGCAAATCGAGCACAGGAAGCATTTGCGGCAGTAAAAGTGGGTCGCGCTAACTGCAAGGATAAGGGAAAGAGTGTACGGTTCAAAGGAGTTAATGTACCAGTGCGTACAAAACCTGGACCAATGTCAAAAGTCACAGACGCAGTAGAGGAAGTCACCTCCCCACAGGTTAAAGCGGCAGGATCGAAGTCCAACAGTGTGACTATCCCCAACGACCCTCCTGCCAATCAATCATCCATGCAGTACAGATATGCTTTCCCACTGGAAGACAAGGACATGGATAAGCGCATAGTTGACCGCATGTTGGATTCCACTATCAGTATGCCAATGCGTGAGTTAATCGCGGTGTCTACCGATGTGCGCAAGGTATTCAAAGATCTAACAACCACCAAGCGCATCACTGTTGGGACAGTCTCCATCAACGAACTATCTGGCGCACCCAAGACACAAGACTTCTTGAAGAAGTATGATGGGTGTCTGCAAAGGAGCGACGGTGGTCGCATTGTTGCAGAGCATTTTATGTTGCTAATATGTATCAGAGCAGTTATGCACCACGGATGAATTCTCTCCTGCATCCTAGATCAAGATGCTGAGTGCATTGTGATGCCACGCTCAGTTTGGCGCTTGTTGGGCGGTATTCCGCTGAGGTCCGACCATAAACTAACCATGGAGTCCGTTAATACCTCGACCAACAAAATGCTGGGAGTCATTGAGAATCTACCACTGGACTTTGGAGCAGGGGAAATGCTATTCCAGGTGCAAGTAGTCCCAACTGCCAACTTCAATGTACTGCTAAGGTGGCCGTTTTTCACGCTCACCAGTTGTCACATGGAGGACCTGCCAAACAGCGAACAGGACGTTACACTGACCGACCCAAACACTGGGAAGGTAATCCACATCCCCACCAATCGATGGGCGAAGAAGTGTGCAGGATGCAAAGCAGGTGCGCATCCCCCAAATGCGCGCAAGAAGGGTTTTTAATTATCAATGATCTGCTTAACCCGCGAGGAGACAATCTGATACATACAAATCTGCCTCTCTCTCTTATTTCCCATCACACTACATTACTACCTGGTTCCAACTATTGCCTCACGCCATCCACACACCACCTGCTCTCAAGGAGCAATCTCTATTCATTTTTCCGACCTGCAGCACAATTCTCACTGTGCTATACCCATCTTGTTTCTACCTGTTCAATAATTGATCATGCTTCTGTCAAAGCGTTTAACAGCATTTACTCCTATGACCCAATCCGACATGCGCTAGTCTATAAGCCAGTCGCAAAGAAAGTTCGCACTGTCCAAACTGCTATGCCCCCAGAATTCAGAATAATGCGACAATTACCTGATGACCCCTTGGCCGGCATGCCTACACTGCCAACCCATCCACCTGACTTCGTCCCAGGTGTCCGCTTTACTCAAGAAAGAGCGGAAAAATTAGACTTAGACCCCGCCAACTGGTTATGGCCCGACAAACTTAAGCTTATCCGCTGGCTCATTCAGGTTCATAAAAAGGCATTCACATGGGACGCGTCTGAGCGTGGCCATCTCAATGAAACATTCTTTCTGCCCTACAAAATCCCTACCATCCCCCACACTCCCTGGTCTCAACGCAACATCCCAATCCCGTCTTCAACCTTAGGAGAAGTTATCCGCATCATCAAAGAAAAGATCCAATCCAGCGTATATGAACCATCTACTGCGGCATACCGATCGTGCTGGTTTTGCATAGTTAAGAAAGATGGAAAGTCGCTACATTTAGTGCACAATCTGCAACCTTTGAATGCAGTAACTATCCGAAATTCATCCCTCCCGCACTTCATTGAACAATTAGCGGAATCCTTTGTGGGATACACAGTATATGGCATGATGGACTTATATTCAGGTTACAATCAGTGCGCGCTACACGAGGAATTGCGCGACCTCACCATGTTTGGAACACCCTTGGGCCCACATTGGTTAACTACACTACCGCAAGGACACGCTAATGCGGTACAGGTATACCAAGGCGATACCGCTTTCATTCTTCAAGACAAGATTCCCGACTATACGTCGCCATTCATCAATGATGTCCCTGTCAAATAGGTTAAAACGCAGTATCAAAGAACCGACGGGTCATACGAAACCATAGTGCAGAACCCTGGCATCTGCCGCTTCATTTGGGAACATTGCATAGTCATCAATTGCATACTCCAGTGGCTTGAGAATGTTGGTGTAACAGTATCCGCAACCAAATTTGTTCTAGCCACACCAACTGCTATCATCGTTGGACACAAATGCACCTTCAAAGGGCGCATACCTGAAGATTCCAAAGTCCAGAAGATACACCACTGGCCAGAATGTCGCACTGTCATGCAAGTGCATGGCTTCCTAGGGACATGTGGCGTCTTGCGCATCTTTATCCGCAACTTCTTGAAGATTGCGCGCCCTCTGATCAATCTCACACACAAGAATGTAGCCTTCGAATGGAGTGAGGAACAACAGGTCGCAATGCAGACCCTGAAGGACATGATATTAGAGTCTCCTGCACTGTGGGCAATAGACTACGAATGCGGATGCGAAGTAATCCTTGCAGTCGATACCTCTAACATCGCTGTAGGTTACATCCTCCTTCAAGTCAGGAAAGATGGCAAGCGCTATCCTAGCCACTTTGGATCCATTTCCCTGACTGAAGTCAAGAGTCGCTATTCTCAAGCAAAGCTAGAACTCTATGGTTTATTTTGCGCGCTCTGCACAGTACGTGTGCATATATTCGGCTTCACCAACCTAACAGTTGAGGTCAATGCTAAATATATCAAAGGAATGATCAATAACCCAGATCTCCAACCAAACACGACTATCAATCAATGGATTGTGGGGATATTATTATTCTCTTTTGCGCTAGTTCATGTACCCGCCACTACGCATACTGGCGCCGACAGCCTCTCCAGAAGACAACCCGCCAAAGAAGATATTGCTGAGGAGGATGACCACGAGGACTGGCTTGACCGCTCATACTTGTTTGGTATCGAAATCCTTAATGATAGAAGTTGCACTATCGCTGGCGCAGGATTTGATATAACCCGCTACCCATATACCCTACCCATACCCAACCCCTTAACCCATCCACCCGCCTTTGTCGGACTCTTAGATACCCGAGAACCCGAACCCGCTAACCCAACCATACCCCGTTCTGATGAGGCGCAAGCTAAGGACACAAGAATCATCCAGATCCACCACTTTCTAGAAAATCACAAAAAACCCATAGATCTAACAGACGAAGAATATGAATCAGTAGTTGCATCATCAATGTGCTACTTCATCCTAGATCAAAAGTTATGGCGATGCAACTTGCAAGGAAAGCACCAACTGGTAGTCCCTGAAGCGCGCCACTACTGCATTCTGAAAGAAGCGCACGACGACCTTGGTCACAAGGGAGTATATTCGATCCATGCTAGACTACTCTTGCATTTCTGGTGGCCTATGATTATCGACAACATCAAGTGGTACAATAAGACATGTCATGAATGCCAGATCCAACAGTCATGCAAATTGCACATCCCACCAACCGTACCTATTCCAGGCGGTATCTTTAGGAGAGCGCACATAGACAGTATGATGATGCCCAAAGCGGGCAGATTTGACCACTTAGTTCATGTGCGATGCACACTAATGGGATACCCAGAATGGTGGATGTTACGCAAAGAAAACACCAAGTCCCTCGGCGCATTCATATTTGAAGATCTTCTTTGCAGATGGGGTCCAATCACCGAAATCATTACCGACAATGGACATGCCTTTCGAGCGGCAGTGGACAATTTAGCGGAGCGCTATGATATTCATCCAATCCAAATCTCACCCTACAACTCCCAAGCTAATGGTATTGTTGATCAGCATCACTATGATGTCTGGGAGGCCATCATTAAGAGTTGTGATGGGGATGAGTCATGATGGTACAAAGTTGCGCATGTGGTATTATGGGCAGAATGCGTCACCGTTCATCAAGTGACAGGATTCACGCCTTATTTCATGGTTCATGGAGTCGAGCCAATCTTTCCATTTGACCTTGCAGAAGGGACATTCCTAGTAGTGCTACCCAACCAAGAAACCTTTTCAACCACAGATCTAGTTGCATGGCGAGCATGCCAGCTCCAGAAGTGCCAACAGGACCTTAACGACATCAAAGAGAAAGTCCTGAAAGCGCGCTACCAGTCCATTCGCAATTTTGAGCAGCGCTATCATTGCTCGATTGTTGACTACGACTTCAAACCTGGCGCATACGTATTGGTGTGCAACTCCAAAGTCGAGTATGAGCTAAGTCGCAAGACAAAGCCATGCTACCTAGGGCCTATGATTGTTGTCCATCGCACCAAGGGCGGCGCATATATCTTGGCAGAGTTAGATGGTGCAGTATCCAAACTGCACTATGCGGCATTCCAGCTACTCCCATATCTTCCACGCAACAAAACCAAGATCTCAGTTACCAGTATCATGGGTCTAGATGAAGAAGTGCTCAATTCCTTAGCTAGCGAAAATGTAGAGGAACCCGACGATGAAGCACTCAATTTCGACTTCAATGTATAACCCCTCCGCCAATCCACAATCCCGCAACTATACCAGTTCATAGTATGATAGTACCAGTTTTATCCTGGTTTTTGTCTGGTGTTCAGTTCCACCCTCTCATTATGTTATGCGCTAATCACACACAGACTTATACCGCAAAACAAGGACTAGATTATACCGCACACGATTATTACTATACTCCTTTATTTGAATGTGTAGGCAGCGCATAACACACATTGGTTATAGCGACCCAGCCCACCATAGCGACAAGAAGGGATATAAGATGGAGGCACGACAGTGAAGACGGTTGGTAACTGCAAACAGACCATTTTACCTCCTATCATATTGTGTGCGCACGCTCATGTTATGTTAATTATCCCTTAGGCACCCAGTGGAGTTAAGGCTGGTGCATATGACATGGACATGGGACTTAGGACGCATGCTCAAATGGGTTTCTAGTGGTCAAACAGACCCTACTATTGGCGCTATCCAAATCACTATCCTACATTGTACAGTGCACTATGCTAAGTTCATCAAGAAAAAGGAAAAAGGATGGGAAAGACACTATCTAATGGGACCTCCTCTTCTTGAGCTCCAGGTTGATAAGCTCCACCTCACTCATCAACTCCAGCATCACACTATGCATGGTGGACATGCGCGCCCACAGCGACCGCAACCAACCCTCCAGAATCAAGTCCTCCACATTCGTGTCGGCCTCCATGTGTGGGTCAATTATGCTGACATCGACGCTTTCTTCCCTTTCGCGCTTACCACCCTCAGACTCCTGACCAGCGGGGGACTCATCCTCTTCCCCAGAATTGCTGGATAGCTCTGAGGAGGAGGACGGCAGTGTAGTTCTAGGGCGGCAAATCAAGACTTGTGCACCCGACGATGGTCCAGCGACAGCCGCAGACTCAGAAGTTGACGTGACTCTCGCAACAGCGATAGCAGCTGTGTGGGCCTGGACAACTAAGAGAGTATTAGCAAAAGATCAACTAGAAAGGAAAAGAGTGACTTACCTCCTCATCTATGAGTCACATATTCACAACCCTTACGGCAGTCCCTACAAGGCATGCAGACAATGCCCTCCTTCCCAGTACAGACCAAGCCAGACTTGGCACAATGAGCACACTTGGTCGTGTGCACCCTGGTCTCTGGAGTCTTCCTGGGCACACTCATACGGCCAGTTTTCTGAACAAAAGCGTTAGCGTCAAGTGCAAAAAAGCAAAAATAGAGACTTATGATAATTCTACCTCCAACGCGCTTGCCTTTAGCGCGCTGGGGCAGCGCTACTTCCTCCACTTCCCCGTCAGCATCTGCATCTTCTTCGGTATCAACTTCTGTGGATTTTGCCTTTTCTTGCGCCTCCTTCTGAGAATGCTCTTCAGCTTGGCATGCAGCCTCTAACTTGAAAGCGCTTGTACGTGCTCTCCGCATTGCGCCCAAGCTCATTCTCCTTGGGGGAAAGGGAGAGCGTCAGATTGTAGGTGTTATAATCTGCTGCATTCTGAGTCAAGTCCTGCTAGGAGGAAGTCAGCAAACAGATCCAGAGAAGTCAGAAAGGATGCAACTTACAACGATCTTGACCCAGTCGTGCAACCATGCCTCCTTCTGCGGTATTAAGTCGGGGTGGTCCTCAGAAATAGTATTGGAGTGGGCCACCAGATGAGCTCACAGGGTCTCAAAAGTGCATTGAAGGCACGCAACATTGGGGTTAACAATGGTGGTGAAACTGAATGAAGGCATGATGGGTAAGGAATGATAGTTGGAGGAAAAGGATAGTAGGGGACTCGGTAGGGTTTTTATAAGGAAGCACGATCACGTCCACAGCGTGGCCACTCTTCCATTGTCCCACACCACATCTAATTCCCCTGCGCTTCCACACTTCCATATATTGTCCTAATTGCAACCACCACAGTGCTTCCACAATTCTCACCCTCGACCCAGCGCTTCTTTGATTCCTCGTGTCCACAACCTTATCGCTATCCACAATCCGATCATCACTTCCATCTTGGGTAGCAATCAGTCACGTGCCCTCTGGAGGAAAAATTCTGCTAAGTCCATTCCTGACGATGGGACCGACTGGGGACAGTCGGTATTCAAGTCTCCCGCAGATGTGACAAACACATCTGCGCTGGGCGGATATAAGTGCTTATGGCCACCTTCCCCTTGATATTCACAATGGAGCTAACAGATTGAATAAATTCCCATGACTGTTACAGTGCACCTACCCTATATTCATTTTATCTTTACTTAACACTGTTACTCCTTGTATTACATCATGATCACTTACTGCCCTCGCTAGATGACACTGGTATCTTCCAATGTAACAGTAAGACTTGTACAGGCTATCGGTGAACGAAAGGAACTGCATGTTCCAATGACACTTATTTCCAAAACTTGTCTAAAAACCGTCGAAACCACTGCCGTTATTGACTCTGGAGCAGCAGGAACTTTTATCTCCGAGGACTTCATTAAACTCCACAAGATTTGTACCCATCGCCTCTCTAAACCCTTCAAAGTCACTACCGCCGATGGAAGTCTCTCCAAGAGCGGCCCGATCACGCACTATTGCGTGTTAACTGTAAAGATCGATGACTGTGCCATGATTGGCAAATTTAACGTCACATGTCTTGGAAAGTGTGATCAGATCCTGTTAGGAATCCCCTGGCTGCACACCATTGACCCGATAATCTGATGGAAGGTGGGAACCCTCTCCTTACCCAGAACATCAAAATCAGACTTGATCAAAGAAGACGTTGATAGCGAGAGAAAGAAGAATAAGCTGCTGCCATTGTTTTCGAAGAAGCAGAAGTACAAACATTCTCGGCTTCTGAAAGAGCCAGTGAAACCTGAATGTGTTGACTCCATGATTCCAACACAGGTCAAATCAGTGAAACCTGAACACATTGACTCCACAGCTCCCTTCACTGCAAAGGTTGAAGAAATCCCCGACAAAGATGCTTTCATCCCTACCAAATCCGAACCCATCTTTGATACTAAAGAGGATATCTGGGGTAACTACGAACCAATGGTAATCGACATCGCTACCTACCAACTGCATGACGAAGATGTCCTCATTGAGTATTCTGCAGATGGGACGGAGATGTGCCTTATCAAGAATGTGTCCTTTGATACGCCACTAATGAAGGATGGCACTTCAAAGAATGAGATGAAATTCAGCAATAAGGCGCAGCAGTTTGCCGTCGCTGGAGTTCATAGCAAAATAGAACAGAAGAAGAAGCCATTTGAGGAATTGGTACCCGGTTATCTCCACGATTTTTGCGATATCTTTGCAAAGGACAGTCTAAACCGCCTTCCCCCAGAATGCCCTGGAATTGACCATTGCATTGAGATGAAACCCGGTTTTATTCCGAAAACTTCGCAGATTTATCCTTTATCAGAGAAAGAATGATCAGCGGTCAAGGCATTTATTGATGAGAATGTAAGGAAAGGCTTTATTTCCGAATCAAAATCCCCTCAAGCAAGTGGGTTCTTCTTTGTCAGAAAGAAAAGTGGAGAGCTTCGACCTTGTCAGGACTACCAGTATATTAACGATTGGACAATAAAGAACTCATATCTGCTCCCCCTTCCCTTAACATTGATCACCTGCCTTCATGACGCAAAGTACTTCACCAAGATGGATGTTCGGTCCAGGTATAACAATATCCAAATTCACCCTGACAATCAATGGAAAGCAGCTTTCACTATGGAATTTGGGCTATTCGAACCCAATGTCATGTTTTTTGGCCTCTGTGATTCACCAGCTACATTCCAAGCGTACATGAATCACACCTTTCAGCAGGAGATTAATGAAGGATGGTTGGTAATTTATATGGACAACATTCTTATCTTCTCAAAAACGCTCGATGAACATCAGAAATAGACTAGGAGGATATTGGAGATAATTCGCTGGGAACAGTTATATTTGAAACTGGAGAAGTGCACCTTCGATGCCCAGGAAGTGGAACATCTTAGTATGATTATCAAGCCTGGGCACGTCACCATGGACCCCACCAAACTTGATGGAATCAAAGACTGGCCTGTCCCTACTACGGTAAAAGAAACTTGGTCATTCTTAGGGTTCTGCAACTTCTATCGGAACTTCATCTCACACTACTCAGACCTTGCTCGTCCCCTGATAGATCTCATGAAGAAAGATGTCCGATTCTCGTGGCCTGATACATGTAATGATTCGTTCCTAGCATTGAAAGATTGCTTCCTTCGCCAACCGGTCCTCCGAAACCCTGATCCTACTCGTCAATTCGCTGTTGCGACTGATGCTTCCCTTGTCACTACGGGAGCAGTACTCTTACAGACTGATGACAATGGCCAATATCATCCCTGCGGTTACCTTTCCCAATCCTTGAACCCCGCTGAGTGCAATTACCAGATCTTTGACCAAGAGTTGCTCGCTGTTATCCGAGCACTCACTGAATGGCGCCATTACCTTGAGGGGAACCCCCATCCCGTTATCGTCTTTATGGATCACAAGAATTTGCTTTACTTCCATACTGCCCAGAAACTGACTCACCGCCAAGCACACTGGCAGTTGATCCTGTCTCTGTTTGACATTGAACTCCATCATGTACTTGGAATGAAATTGGCTGCTCCTGACACCTTATCCCACAGACCTGACCACCACCCAACGGATTCCGATAATGCTGATGTCACCCTCCTTCCTGATACCATGTTTGTGTGACTTCTTGATGATTCTCTTCATGACGCCCTGTCCACCGATGATCCCTCCTCGGATCCTATCTTCTCCACCACCTCAGATGCATTGAATGGCCTCTGTCTTCCCCCCATGAAGTCTGCATTGTCGGACTGGAAAATTGTGGATTCCACTTTGTACTACAAGGATTGTGCTTACATTTCCCCTACCACTCATCATGACCTCTTCTGCTGCATGTTGTGCAGCGCCAGTCCTCCATTTTACCTACAGATACGACGTGCCACACTTACATCACTACAAGTTTTGCCTAAGCATTCCGTATATTCGTGCACTACAATATAAGGACCATCAGTAGATAGTTCTTACTTACTTCCCCTTCCCACAGGCAACTGTCATATAGTGGAGTCACCTAGTAATTCTCATAGTCCTGTGCAATTGTCAAAACCCCTTGCCATCTCTATATCCATGTGTGCTACTTGAGTTCCTTCAGTCACACGCTACTACCTAGGTTCACTTTTTCACAAATTGCACTTGTAGCCTAGTAAGCCGGGCACCTCAGTCATCACCACTTCTTCCACCAGTGCACTCTTCGTGAAAAAGCACTCTTCCATTGTTGTGCCTTGCGACAGTGCAGTCCTCACAAATAGTCGCACTCTTCCATTGTCGCGCCTTGTGCCAGCGCACTCCTCGTAAATAGTTGCGCTCTGCCATTATCATACCTTGCGCCAGTGCACTCCTCGCCAATAGTCATGCTCTGCCATCTCCACACAATCCACCAGTACACTCCTCGCCAATACCCGCTCCTCCATCATTGCGCCTTGTGCCAGCGCATTGCTTGCCAATCCTTGCTCACCGCAATCTTCATACCTTATGCCAGCGCACTCCTTGCCAATAGTCACACTCTTCCATCTTTGCACAATCCATCAGTGCACTCCTTGCCAATACCCGCTCCTCCATCATTGCGCCTTGTGCCAGCGCATTGCTTGCCAATTCTTGTTCACCACTATTCTCAAATTGTCTGCCAACGCGCTACTTAACTACAAGTTGCACCCCATCGCGTTCTTTCGCACTCTTAGTTAGCTCAGTACCCTACCAGTCTCAGTCTTACTCAGAGCGCTATCGCTGTTTGGTTGATATAAGGTTGCTATAGGTCATTAAGTCCTTGTGGTTCAGCTTCCCTTGCATATAAGGATAAGTGGAACTAGTCTATTCAGCCTAGCTAAATTTATTCTTTCACAACGGATACCACAGATTTAGGGTTGCAGCAGAGAATTCATATTATCCAACTAAACTACAACAGTCAATTTTCAAATCAGAAATTTCCTCATTGCCAAATCAGCCCAGGAGTAAGGCTGGTGATCACCAATGGAATAGCTAGGCCCACCCCCACCATGAAGGTCAGTCCACATCTGAGCCTTGCAAATAAGGGCAGTCCAAAGTTGACTGTGAAAATACCTGCAAGAAAACCAAGCGTAGAGAATGCCAAACTGTGATATCTGTGAGTACTGGCAGCAATGGTGATTGAGATAACAAAATGGTTACCTCATCAAATATAAATACTGGGTATACTTGTGAGGATCACAAGACTTAGCATCTTTTTGTGCAGGTAATATGCTTATCAAATCAATGATGTCAGGCTTGGGTTAAAAAAATATAATACAATTGAACTGCAAAGTCCAGGGATTTCAGTCTTTGGGCAAAGTGTTGTGCCATGATACATCTGATAATGCAGTATATGCTCAAAAGAAAGGAAATGGAGCACAGTGTCTTTGTTGTGAGTTGCAAGCCTAAGCCTGGGATAGCAAGGATGCTGGCATTTACTGCCATGATGACATTTGCCTGTCAGAGAAGAGGTTAGTATTCTCCTTTGGGCCCACAACATAGGACTTACCACAGTAGTTTGAGATTTGGCCTGTGCAATGAAATCATCCATAAATCCCCTCACATCCACCCCATTCATGAGACCATCAACATAGATATTTTTCTGGCATCTGAGGACCATTATCAGAATGCAAAGCATAGCGACCACAAGGCCAGTCATAAAGGGAGAATCCTCGAGATCTCTGCGTCTTTCACCCACTGAATGAGTTCAGATAAAGCAAACCTTGGGTTGACCATAGTGGTTGAGGTATTCATGATAACCTTGTGTGACTCCTTAATCAATAACATCTAGTATGAGAAAGTGATGACGCACAGAGAATATACAATAATTTTCATGTTTGTAAGTGATGAGATGAGCTTTCAACTGTCCATTTTTCATAAGGCCCATGTACTGCAGATTGCAATACCTGGCTCCTCCACCATCCCATTAGGTCTTGTGAGTGTCTCTATCCTTTGGCTATCAATTAAAACATGCAGGCCTGTCATGGACAGTGCTTCTGTTGTTCAAGTCATTCTGGTCGAACATGTATCTTCTCTACATTGTGTGAGCATGTAACACACTGAGATTTTGGCTAGCACTTACTGTTTTATCATTGTAGTAATACACTGCTCCTGACAGGTGTATAGACTCTTGCCAATCTCCTTTCTCTCTGTGCCTGTTGATAGTACTGTTAGATTGATACTGCAAGGAACTACAGCAAAAAACCTAGCAGGGTTGATCTGCATCACCTGCACATTATAATCATAATGTGGAGATACTCTGTATGAATCAGGTCAGTTACGCTCAATATTCACACTAGGTCAATCTACACAGCTCACAGCAGTAGCATTTCAGTGTACTGCCAAAGTTGCATTGGCCAGATAGGGACACTGCACTTGAGCAGGTCCATTCATTGGTTGATTCCCTGACTTGGGATCTGGCATGGGATTTGAGTATGTAGTTTCAAGCGAATGATTAGATGTACCATTGCTGCATCATTTGCTCACTCTTACTCGTGCCCACCGTGCGGTCACTATATCAATCCTATGCTTACTCAAACCATTGTGCTCCTGCTTTCCTTGCATCCCTGCCCCCATATGCATAACCCCTGCTTCGCTTACACTCAAACCACTTGCATACATCCCTGTATTCTATGGCTTAATCAAAGGATTTATTTCATAACACTTTCGAACTGTGCTCACTTGAACTTTACATGCTCATCTATCGCATTCAGTTGCAGAACTCACTCACAATCCCCAGCACCTTACCGTGTCATCGAGGGCGGGAAATGAGCTTCAGCCAGAGCAAGCACACTGATCCAGCACCTGCTGTGAATGACGGCCGCTATCACCCATATTGCTCAACCAACCAAGCCGCAAAGAAGCCACTGAAGACCCAGCAGTCTTTTCCAGCAGGCGCAGGCCAATCCAGCCCATCAGCCTGCGCCCTCTGCTTTGGCCAATTCCGCCACCCCATTCACAAATGTGCATCCGAGTTCCTATGGGACAAACAAACCAAGACTCGGTGTCGTCGAAATGCAGAAGGTCACTTGGTCAACCCAGAGGGTCTCGAGCTCTGTTATGACTGGCAAAGACCCAAAGGGTGTTCCAATCCCTCCCGATCCCACGTGCACGAATGTTCGGGATGCGGGGCAAAGGACCATGGAGCTCAAAGTTGTCCTCAAAGTGAGAGCATCTAATGCACTCACTCCCTACAAGCCCGAAGCCTGGCTGCAGGTCCTCAACTCTTCTAATCTCATATGTAAATATGCACATATTCCAAATGGCCTTCAACTCAGTTTCTTGGCTAGTGTCCCCACGATATCCAGCACCTATACCCCACCTAATAATCCTTCATTCTATGCACACCATGACGCTTTCACCACTATTCTGGACCACGAGTATGCCATGGGATGCTACATCAGGCCCATGTCTAAATCAGAAACAGAAGACCTCATTGGTCCTTTTCGGACAGCTCCTCTCTCCATGGTCTCCAAGACAGGAAAGCCAGGGAAATTCTGTTTCATACAAAACCTTTCATTCCCACTCCGTCCATCTGGTACAATTTCCTCAATTAATTCCTCAATTGACTCCAACCTATACCTGTGCACATGGGGCACTCCATTGACTATCTGCTTGCTCATTTGGTCCCTCCCCCCAGGATCTCAGGCAGCTGTTCGTGATGTGGCAGAAGCCTACTGCACAGTACCCCTACATCCTTCTCAATGGCCAGGCTTGGTCGTCAGGATAGGGGAAGACAGCTTTGCAATTGACTCCAGCCTCTGCTTTGGTTTCTCGGCATTGGCAGGAACCTATGGTGAAGTCGCAGACACAGGTACTGACATATTCAGATCTCAGGGTATCGGCCCAATATCCAAATGGGTGGATGATCACCTTTTTATTCGCATTTTGCAAGAGCATCTCATTAGTTACAACAGCCTGCACAAGGCTCGCACTGCTATCATTGCGCGAAATGGAGGCATGCTCATGGCAGGGGGCCGAAAATGGTATCGTGGTTCAACCATGCCTAATAACAGGATCGAAGAGTTTGACAAAGATTTTTCATTCCCCATCCTTGACCTCTCAGCAGCATCCCCACGGTCACCAGAAGATGCTCGTTTCACTTACTGCTTAGAAGACACCGACCGGCTATCCAAGATTCTCGGCATACCCTGGGAACTCGCAAAGGACATCCTCTTCACATCACATGCACCCTTCATTGGCTTCCTCTGGGGCATCAAGGCATGCTCTGTCTCAATCCCACAGAAGAAAAAGGAAAAATACCTGGCAGCCATTAGGGAGTGGGAGACTCAGCCCCGGCATACCCTACAGGAGGTTCAGGAGCTTTATGGGAAGCTCCTACATGCCTCTTTGGTCCTCCCAGCAGGACAAGCTCACCTCATTTCTCTTGAAACCATGCTATCCATATTTCACGACCGTCCACACATGCCTCGTTCCCCCCCCCCCCCCCCCCCAAGCACACAAGCGAGGACCTCTGTTGGTGGAAAGCCAGCCTCTCACAGCCCCTCATCTCTCGGCCTATCCCAGGACCAGTCAAAGTCATTGACCCCTCAGCTTACTCAGACGCTAGCTTGGGCACTGGCATTGCGATTTGGATCAATGGCAGATGGCGAGCATGGTGCCTCCTCCCAGGCTGGAAAGCCCATAATTGGGACATTGGCTGAGCAGAAGCAGTTGGGATGGAGTTTCTCATTATCACACTCCTCAGTCTATGCTCAGAAGGCAGCTGCATCAAAATATTCGGCGACAATCGGGGAGTTGTCAACAAGTCTCTATGGGTGCGTACAGACCATATCACAAGACCTTATACTGGACCTGTTGCAGCACGGCGACTTTCGCGATTTTGCACATTTTGCGTTTTTGTACATTTCGCGTTTTTGCGCATCTCACATTTTCGTGCATTTCGCACATCTCGCATATTTTGCGCATTTTGCATTTCAGATACCTTGTGTCTTCGTGCATCTCACATATTGCGTGCATTTCACGATCACACACAGTTGGCATTTCATGCACTCGCATATCTCGTGTGTTTCGCATTTTCGCATATTTTGCATTTTGCATTTTCGCATTCTCACATTTTTCATGCTTTGACATACGCTACCGCGCGCCTCCCTAGGATTCGTCGCATTCTGTTCGCATGTCCTGTCCTCATCCTCCAAGGTCCATCGTTGCATTCCACGAGAGCCCCAGGATATTCTTGAATCGGTGTGTTGGGTGGAGCTGGCCACGGTGCAATTGGAACCCGGGGTTGTGCGATGTCAATTGTGGTTATCGGTTGATTGTCGAAGGTGGGGAGTATGTTAGTCTCTGGGTCTGGTGCTCCTGCTAACGACTCTTGGTCTTCTTCATCAGTCTGCTCTAGCTGTTTGTGAACCTCATGCAATTCATTTTCTGAGCTCTCCCAGTCTGTGAGCTGGTCTTCTGTCTCTGTGTTTCTGAGTTCTGGTGTGTCTAACGGGGAAGATTCAGTTGATGTGTTTACAGAGGAAGTGTCAGAGGGATTAGTTAGGCTTTTTCTTGATATGAATTGTCCTTTTGGACCTCTTGGTTGCTTTGGGACTTTTGGGGGCATTGTGGTGTTGCCCTTTATCATCCCTTCCTAGTTAATATTAGTGAAATGTGTTCTACATGTGTACCTTGATGTTTGAGTCTTGTAATTCATTGACGTTCCAATGCTGTAACATTATATCAACCAATCGTTTTTTCTGAGCTAATCTAATAGAAGTTTTGAGAATTCTGATGCAGCAGTCTGATATGAGCTGATGTGAAGATCGAATCCCACTCTCTTCACCATGATGGGGCAGGTGCACCAATCTTGGTAAAGGCGATGAACACTCGAATGGGATAAAGTCTATGTGTACTGCCGCACTCCAAATGTCACACTTGGCTGACTAAGCTACTCGATCCTCTGGAGAACCTCTGTCTCTGTGACCCCCTGACTAGGGGGTCCCCTACTCCATTGTGTGGTCATATTGTCCTTGGTATCACCATTAACTGCTTAGCTGTCTGTGTGTTGACCCTGACCAAAGCCCTGTCCCTTTCCATGGTCCTCCACACAGTCTGGTCCCATGACCTCATCAGCTGAGGAGGGCATTTTTCTCTTGAATTTTTTGAGGCGCCAATCCATCCAAAAAATGTCTGCCTACAACAATCCCGAAGCTGATACTGACAGAGTAGCTATGGATGGTGATGAGGAATCAGGCAAGCTCCTTTTGTTTGGTGGACGTCTACCTTAACTCAATGTTTGCTAGCTCCTACCCTGTCCACAATTCAGTAGTTGTCACAGTAGGCAACAAGAACACTCCAGGTCTGTCACTCCCAACATTGCATTTCTAGGTTGACTAACTGTAGTTTTAGTCTCTACTGCTCAAAGCCAATTGGATAAACCAAAGGATGCCACTGATGTTTGCAAGGATACATCAGGTATGTCATTCTGAGCCATTCATATTTTCTAGCTCACTTACAGTTCTTTGAGTGTCTACTGCCCAAAGTGAATCAAATGTTGCAGTTGCTCTCCCCTTGCATAGGTCAGATGCCACCAAAATGACCCCTACCCCAGTCCATGAAGCTCCGAGTCAACACCACTAAGGAGATGTCACAGCAGGCAACAAGGACACTTCAGGTCTGTCACTCCCAGCATTAGATTACTGTTACAGTATGCTTAGCCCCTATTCATTTTCTCGTCTTCTTTACCATTGTATTACATCACGACCGCTTACTGCCGCTGTCGCTAGGTGACTGATGTTTCTTTCTTGAATTGCTTACTGTCTCTTGCGCATACATACCTAATTAGGCGGTTGTCTTTGACTTCGTACTTGCCCTAAATCTCTCCTAGGATTCCTTATAAATACGCACCTTTGTACTATGTAGCTCTCTACTTTAATCTTACTGGGTTTTACCAGATACTTGATTTCCTTCGTCTGAGCCCTCCAAGCTTAGTCGTCTGAACCAATCTCTAACTTAGAGCACTCCTCTTCATTAGTCTGAACCTTTGAACCTAACTCCAAGGTTGTACCTTGCTGTTAGCTATTAACTTCGCAAGCGGACTTCATTGTCGTTGTGTCATTAGACCAGACTCAACCCCAAAGACTCTCTTCTGAGTCTAGGTTGTTAGAATCTATCCCAGTTCGTAACAAAAGATTAAAGTCCTTATCTGACCGTCGCCATCTGTGACGCCCCTTATTGATACCAGTCCAAGACGAGCTCTTGGCAGAGAACGTTCTGGTGGGAAAGAGATCCTACCCAGCCAGATCCTGAACCAGAAGAACCGAATACCCCGGAAGAAGAATTTCACGTGGCCCCCGAATCGGCTATCACCGAACCCCGCTTGATCCCCACTGATATCGAAGATAGTTCGAGTTCTACCTCAACTTCCTCTTCAGACGAATTCCCCGAAGAAAGACCTCCTCGACAGCTATCTGCCCACCCCAGTCTTAGAATGTCCCACACAACTAAGGAGGTTGAACTCTGTGCCGGAGCCCCAGTTGCCTTTGATGGTAACATTAGAAAAGCCTCGCGTTGGCTGCACTCTGTAAAGGCATACTTCACCGTTAACGCCGCAATCTACTCCACTGATGAGAAGAAGGTAGTCACCGCCCTCGCCTATATGACAGAAGGCACGGCCTCATCCTGGTCTGACACCTTCTACCAACTATGCAAAGGAAGAACGGCCAAGTATGGAACTTGGGTCGACTTTGAGAAAGAATTTTGGGAGATGTTTATCCCCGCCGATGCAAGTATAGTCGCACTAAACAAGATCCAGAAGCTTAAACAGCTTGGGAAAAGCCTCACGTCCTACGTTGCCGAATTCCGCTCGCTCGTAGCAGTAGCCAACGTCAAGGAATCACACGTCCTTATCCATATGTTCAACTTAGGCCTAAACGACGACCTCGTAAACGCCATCCATCTCATGGGAGAAATCCCTACCGACTTCGACAAGTATATTATCGCCGTCACTAAGATTGATAGCAATATGAAACGTGGTAAGACTACCATCGCCCTCACCCACGCCAACCGATACTGTAACTACCGCCCCCAACCTAAGAAGAAGGACGATGACGCGATGGACGTAGACCGTCTCGACGAAGAAGAACGTGCCGATTGCATGGCTAAAGGTCTATGCTTCGTATGTAAGAAGCGAGGCCACCGTGCCAATAGCTGTCCCGATAAGAAGAAGAAGAAGGTCCCAGTTAGGCAAGAGAAGATCGAGGAAGAGGATGATGAAATGGAGAACCGCCGCCTTGCGGAGGATTTTTGATGTGGAAGACTGGTACGACGTCAGTATCTTCCAATGTAACAGTAAGACTTGTACAGGCTATTGGAGAACGAAAGGAACTGCGTGTTCCGATGACTCTTATTTCCAAAACTCGTCTGAAAACCGTCGAAACCACCACCATCGTTGACTCGGGAGCGGCTGGAACCTTCATCTCCGAGGACTTCATTAAACTCCATAAGATCCGAACCCACCGACTCTCTAAACCCTTCAAAGTGACCACCGCCGATGGAAGTCTAACCAAAGGCGGCCCGATTACGCATTATTGCGTACTAACTGTGAAAATAGATGATTGTGCCATGATTGGCAAGTTCAATGTCACGCGCCTCGGAAAGCGCGATCAGATCCTATTAGGAATCCCATGGTTACGGGCTATGGACCCTATCATCCGATGGAAGGCAGGAACACTTTCTTTACCCAGGACTCCAAAGTCCGATTTGATCGAAGAAGACGTCGATAGTGAACGAAAGAAAAACGGATTACCTCTCCTTTTCCAGAAGAAGCCAAAGTACGAGCATTCCCAGCTTAAGAAGTCAGTGAAACCTGAATGCGTTGACTCCACAGTTCCAACGAAAGTCGAACCAGTGATACCTGAACGTATTGACTCCACGACTTACCCCGCTGCATCCATCGAAGAGATCCCTGACGAAGAAATGACAGTTCCAGAGGAAACAGCCCCCGTCTTCGATACTAAAGAAGATATTTGGGGAAATTACAAACCCATGGTAACCGACATCACTACCTACCAGCTACAAGACGAAGATGTTCTTATCGAGTATTCGGAAGACGGAACGGAGATGCACCTTATTGAGAATGTTTCCCTCAATTCCCCTCTTACTAAAGATGGTACCTCCAAGAACGAGATGAAATTCAGCAATAAAGCTCAACAGTTCACCTTCGCCGGAGTGCATAGTGAGGTGGAACAGAAGAAGAAATCGTTCGAAGAACTAGTACCCAGTTATCTCCATGACTTCCGTGATATTTTCGCTAAAGACGGTCTAAATCGGCTTCCCCCAGAGCGACCTGGAATTGATCATCGTATCGAGACGAAACCTGGTTTCATTCCGAAGACGTCGAAAATCTACCCCTTATCAGAAAAGGAACGGTCAGTGGTCAAGGCATTTATTGATGAAAATAAGAAGAAAGGATTTATCTCAGAATCCAAGTCTCCCCAAGCGAGCGGGTTCTTCTTTGTCAGCAAAAAGAGTGGAGAACTCCGTCCCTGCCAGGACTACCGGTACATCAACGATTGGACGATAAAGAACTCCTATCCGCTTCCCCTCCCTCTCACGCTGATCGCTCGACTACATGACGCCAAGTACTTTACCAAGATGGATGTCCGATCTGGGTATAACAACATCCGGATCCATCCCAACGATCGATGGAAAGCGGCTTTCACCATGGAATTTGGATTATTCGAACCAAACGTTATGTTTTTCGGTCTCTGCAACTCACCGGCCACGTTCCAAGCATACATGAATCGAACCTTTCAACAGGAGATTAACGAAGGCTGGTTAGTGATCTATATGGACGACATTCTCATCTTTTCAAAGACGCTTGATGAACATCAAAAGTGGACCAGGAGAATATTAGAAATCATCCGTCGGGAACAGTTATTTTTGAAACCGGAGAAGTGCACATTCGACGCTGAAGAAGTGGAATACCTTGGCATGATTATCAAACCCGGCCACGTCACCATGGACCCCGCTAAACTCGATGGAATTAGAGACTGGCCCGTCCCCACCACAGTAAAAGAAACTCGGTCCTTTTTGGGATTCTGCAACTTCTACCGGAACTTCATCTCGCATTACTCTGACCTCGCACGCCCTCTGATAGATCTCACTAAGAAAGATGCCCAGTTCTTGTGGACTGACGCATGTAATGAATCATTCCTGACCCTGAAAGATTGTTTCCTTCGTCAACCGGTCCTTCGAAACCCCGACCCTACTCGTCAATTCGCAGTTGCAACTGACGCTTCCCTTGTGGCCACCAGAGCCGTGCTCCTTCAAACCGATGATAATGGACAGTATCATCCATGTGGTTACCTGTCCCAGTCCTTGAACCCGGCAGAGCGAAACTACCAGATCTTCGATAGGGAACTACTCGCTGTTATCCGTGCGCTCACTGAATGGCGTCATTACCTTGAAGGAAACCCACATCTGGTTATCATGTTCACTGATCATAAAAACCTGCTCTATTTCTGCACAGCCCAAAAGCTAACCCGTCGTCAAGCACGTTGGCAACTGATCCTTTCCATGTTTGATATTGAGCTTCACCACGTGCCAGGAACTAAGCTAGCCGCCCCTGATGCGTTATCGCGCAGACCTGATCACCACCCCACGGATTCGGATAATGCGGACATCACACTGCTCCCTGATGCCATGTTTGTCCGCCTTCTCGATGACTCGCTACGTGACGCCCTTTCTACCGATGACCCTTCCTCTGACCCCATATTCTCCACTGCTTCTGATGCCTTGAACGGCCTTTGTCTCCCCCCTATGAAGTCGGTGCTGTCCGACTGGAAGATTGTTGACAGCATCTTGTATTACAAGGATCGTGCCTACGTTTCCCCTGCCGCCCGCCATGACCTCCTACGTCGTCTCCATGATCATCCCACCGCGGGCCATCCTGGCCGTTTCAAAACCGAAGAACTCATTAAGCGTGATTATTGGTGGCCTGGACTAGGCGCCTATGTTCATAAATATGTTGATGGGTGCTCTCTTTGTTAGCAGATGAAAGCTGACACCCACCCTGTGACCCCTCCCCTTGTCCCCATTCCGTCTACTGCCACCGTACCTTTCAGTTCCTTGTCCGTCGATCTTATCACGGATCTCCCTCCCTCCGGCGGATTCGATTCTATTATGGTCATGGTCGACCACGGCCTTACGAAGGGGGTAATTATTACTCCTTGCCTGAAAACCATCACCTCGGAAGGCGTAGCAAAACTTTTCTTCAAACATGTTTACCGCAGATTCGGACTCTACGACAAGATTATATCTGACCGAGGCCCTCAGTTCATCTCTAAATTCTCGAAAGCTCTTGCTAAACTCCTTGATTACACCATCGCACCTTCTACCGCTTATCATCCGCAGACCGATGGACAAACCGAACGCCTTAACCAGGAACTAGAAACGTACTTGCGGATCTATTGCCGAACCAACCCTGAAACATGGGTTGAACACCTTCCCCTTGCAGAATTCGTCCACAATCACAGAAAGCATGATTCCCATAACGCTTCGCCATTCTATCTTATGATGGGATACAATCCAAGATCGCTACCCCATACCCTAGCATCGTCGTCGGTTCCAGCAGCCGAGGAACGCGTAAGACTTCTACAGAAAGCTCGAGAAGAAGCCATCGCCTGTCACAACATCGCTATGCAACGAATGGCAGAACGATCTCATGGAGTAAAGTATACACCCTGGAAGGTTGGCGATAAGGTCTGGCTATCAGCTAAGAACTTGATTATACCGATACCGAAGAAGAAGCTCGGACCGAAAAGATACGGACCCTTCCCGATCAAAGCCGTACTTAGCCCGATCACTTTCACACTCCAGCTCCCAGAACAATGGCGAATCCATCCCACGTTCCATGCTTCGGAACTATCCTCCTATCGCGAAACTGACGTACACGGCCCGAACTTCCTAGAACCGCCACCTGACATTATCAATGAAGAAGAAGAATACGAAGTCGAGGCTATTCTTGCCCACAAAGGAACGGGTAAACGAAGATGCTATCTTGTATCTTGGATCGGCTACTCATCAGCCAGTAACGAATGGATCCCAGAAGAGAATCTCGGTAACGCCTCTGAGATAATGAAAGCGTATAAGAAGAATCATAAACTCGCTTAACTCTTTTCAATGTACTCCGGTGACATCGTTTGGCAACTCCCTGACTATCTTCGCCTTATCAAGTTCATCGCCCTCAAGTTTCTTGCTCTTACCAACGACTTCATTATGAGCTCCTCCTCCGACATCACCTCTGACCTTGCATCCGCCTTCGTCTCGCTTGACTCATACCTCGACACCGTCACCAAAACCCTTGACTCCACCGACCTCATTAGCCAGGAAGCACGTACCACCCAGAACGCTTCCCCTCTTTCCACCGCCTCTTCCGACTACTTTGCCATCCTAGAAGAAGTAGAAAACCAGACTCTCATCGAGGCAGTGTGCCTTGACATCCAGTATTCCAAAGACATCAATGAACGTCTTGCCCAGCATGATGCCACAGCCGTCGGACTGCTCATCAACATCGTCTGAGCCACCGAGCTCATTGAACGCACCGCCAGAATCCTTCCTAACCCCCGCCACACCAGCATCCTCCTTCATTTACAAAGGCATATTAGGAACCTTGCTATATGTCTTATGCCTGATGACACTAAAACTATTATTCGTGAAGTTGTCCACGAAGTATGCGAACGTATTATTAAGAACCCAGTCTTACGTCCCCATTCCCCTGACATGCCTCTTCCTGTACCTCCGCCAGCTGAAAGTGCTGCTTCCGCTTCACCTGAGGATATTACTCCTGGCCTATGTACTATGTCTCTTTCGACGATGGCTGCATTGCAAGTGTTGCAGGAAATGGCTCCTCCACTTAACGAACCAGCGCACCCTCTCCGAAGAACGCACTGTAGACGTTCTTCTGGAAACACCCGTAGAACAAGAGTCGCACGTGCCTCCGCTCCTTCTCCTCCCGACCTTACCAACCGTAATCGCGAATGCTCTGCGTCCCCAACGCCCTCCACCGCGTCCCGCGTCACCATTGTAACCACCGACCCCGACAATAACTTTGTTTGTCGTAACTGTCGCACTCCCGGGCATCGTCACAAGTACTGCCCTAAGTACCACTGCCGCGTCTGTCGCGTTTACGCACCAGGCCATTTCTCCATCTTCTGTAAACAGCTTAAAGGCGAAGCTGTCCTTCCTATCGACTGGAAGGATCCAGAATTCTATAGCGCCCTTGCTCGTTGGGAGGCTGACAGAGATGCTGCGGACCTCTGTATTACTGAGGAGCAAGACGCTCTTCTTCATTGTGACTATGACTGTGACCATACTCTTTACGATAATACTGATTGATGAAGTCGGTGACTTCATGATAAAAACGGGGGTAATGTTACAGTATGCTTAGCCCCTATTCATTTTCTCGTCTTCTTTACCATTGTATTACATCACGACCGCTTACTGCCGCCGTCGCTAGGTGACTGATGTTTCTTTCTTGAATTGCTTACTGTCTTTTGCGCATACATACCTAATTAGGCGGTTGTCTTTGACTTCATACTTGCCCTAAATCTCTCCTAGGATTCCTTATAAATACGTGCCTTTGTACTATGTAGCTCTCTACTTTAATCTTACTGGGTTTTACCAGATACTTGATTTCCTTCGTCTGAGCCCTCCAAGCTTAGTCGTCTGAACCAATCTCTAACTTAGAGCACTCCTCTTCGTTAGTCTGAACCTTTGAACCTAACTCCAAGGTTGTACCTTGCTGTTAGCTATTAACTTCGCAAGCGGACTTCATTGTCGTTGTGTCGTTAGACCAGACTCAACCCCGAAGACTCTCTTCTGAGTCTAGGTTGTTAGAATCTATCCCAGTTTGTAACAATTACTAGGTCACACCTAACTATCCTTTTAGTCTCCACTGCTCATTGATCAGACAAGCCAAAGGAAGCCACTAATGTTTTTAATGATACCTCAGGTATGTCATTCTGAGCCATTCTTATTTTATAGCTCACTTACAGTTCTTTTAGCATCTACTGCCCAGAGCAAATCAAACATTGCAGTTGCTCCTCGCCCATGTAGATCGGGTGCTGCAAAGTCCTACACACACAACCACAGTGATGGCTCAGAGAGTTCACCCTCTGACAGTGACTGGGCTGCAGATGAAGAAAAGCACAAAAAAGCTGTGCGTCCTTCTGCCATTGACAGTGATGACAATGGTGATGATCTTCCTCCATCTCCACTCTGATTGACCCACAAATGAAAAGGAAAAGGTAGAGCCAAGGCGTTTGATGAGGGTGACAATGACAAGCAGGACTATAATGAGGAACAGGAGGTCAATGAGGATAAGAGTGACAAAGGCCCCGCCAAGAAGGGAAGGCTGCCATTGGAAGCAGTCTCAAAGGCACAGGAACTTGGGTGAACCACCATCAAAGCAGCGAAAGCATTAGGGAAAGAATATGGCAAAAGTGCAAGAGTGATCCCCATTGAGGCAGGGCTGGCCACAAAGGCAATGTGCAAGGAGTCTCCTTGGAATCAGCACCAAATGTGGTTCAAGACTTTTAGCCCCCCCTCTCAAGAACATATGTATATTCCTTTGCAGGTGTGCATGGTATGCTTACATTCTTTGCAGAGGATATCATAATAGGACCCCTGATACCCCCATGTATCTGTGGTCCAAAAATATCTTGTGGTATTTCCCACATAATTCTCATAATGATCCTTGGACAATCCCCAGTACATCACTTTTTGGTCCCTATATGTTCAGGGAAATACCACAGAACATAGGCCAGACCCCCCCAAAAGCACTACTTAGGCCTCTACTTCTATAGACATAATACAACCTAAAAGGTACTCAAAATGGGGTGAGGCATCTAATCAATGTTTTCATATAGATATTGAAGAACTTGGCTGTGACAGCAGGATTGCAAGTGATGAGGATTGACTGATCATGAAAATTTGGCACCTGTTCTGGTAAAAGATTGTCAACATCTATTTCAGTTCCAGCAAGAAATTTAACAAGAGGATTGTATACATCTGCTGGGTTGATTGTGATGTAGAAACTCGGTAAGCCTCGATCACACATTAAACCGTGGATTTCATTTTGCATATTCGCTCTTGCATGTGCAGAACCTGGCATATTTGAAGTTATCACTTGCACTTCCTCCATCAGGCGCAAAACACTTTTCTCATCCTCATTATTTGCAGAAACTATATCTTCTCGAGCCAGTTGTTCAAAGTTGATTTGGTTGGTGACTCGGAAGATCACCGAGAATGCAAGGATCAACTAGCTGATGCTGCATTGCCAACAGACATTCCTATTCCTAAGGAGTCAAAGTATAAATTGTCGAACTTCACCTTAGACACCGAATGGACTGCAGACATTACATTGACGAGGCTGCTGCCGTCAATTGAGAACTAGAAGTCAGGTTGGGCGGTCGAGTCAATGGCCTTAAACTCGTTGAACGAGGCCATGGTAAACCTGAGACACCTCCTGTCATCCCACCGCCTGCTCGACCACCTACCATGACCACGGACATCATTTCGAGCTTGACCGATGAACATCAAGGCAGATGTTCAGACTCGGATGAAGAAGATGCTAATGGTGATATGGCAGACCATGTGGGTGTAGCTGGCGTGAAAAGCACTGAGTTCGATGGGTAAAGATATAAACATATTATCCATGTACCTCCTCGATATTTTGTCGGACCACGCTCTACAGCCCACGGCTGCTTGGGAGGTCTGTTGACACCATATCTAAGACACAGTGGGAGGCGAGCGATAGTTGGAACCAACAACAAAAAAATTCTATGAAGGTCGTCAATAAAATAAAGACACGAGATAAAACAAAAAGGCACACACAATTTCTGCTGGGATATTTTAACAGAAACGCAGACATTGGATGACTTCCAAAACATTGGTATCATACACCCATTCCTAGAGAGGATGTCAATCAGTGTGCTAATCCTTCAGCGTGCGACGAAGTTGGCCTTTTTTCGATCCAACTTCAAAACAGACCCGATTTGCCTTCAATAGTCGTTCAATCTGGTTTCCCAACAAATTACGAGATGGGGAGAGTGAGACCGACAAGACCAGGAGAGTGAGACCGACAAGACCGGGAGGGTGAGACCGACAAGACCGGGAGGGTGAGACCGACAAGACCGGAGGGTGAGACCGACGAGACCGGGAGAGTGAGACCGACGAGACCGGGAGAGTGGGACCGACGAGACTGATCCAGCACTACACAAACCTAACCTGGTTTCCCAACGAATTAGTGCCAAAAAGGCATGTGTGCATTGCTACCAGGGGTGTAATCATTAACTGGATGTTTCCGGAATTTAATTGTTGGCCTCCTCGGCAGGGCGTAAATCACAATATTGCAATCTGGATTCAACGGTAGCATCAGATGCATGATTGATATAGGTCTGGGAACACGTCTAAGGTGTGACTGGACTGACCGGCAGAGAGGTGGGAAGTTGCAAAATTCAGCAGGGTCGGGCGGTATCTGGACCCAAGGGCAAGTTCAAGATGGATCAAGACAGTCGTATAGCATAGCCGAAAATGGCTGAGCAATACCTGGAGTCTGTTATAGTGCCAAAATGACATTAAATCGATGCATTCACATCTGAGTCACAGTGCATTAAACAAATCACTTGCATAAATCAATTGTATGTGGAAGACCGGGTGGCCATGTATTACAGCATGCTGGGTTCATCGACGTGTCCTCACGTGGACCCTCACGGCAAACACAACATATATATTGCACACCCAGTCTAAGCCATTTCTCCCATCCGTCCATCTTGCCATCCCGGTCTGCATCGAAAATGTCCGATCAAGTATCTCCTTCGCAGACTATCAGCAACCGAATGCGAATTATAGGACTAGTAGAAGTAGACATTACTGGGTCACAACCAGCCATGGTTGGCTTCAATTCGCTGATCAATGTGAGCATTATTTACGCTCATCCATCACACCCCCCAACCACTGAAAATGGCCTGTCTCAGCCATGGATTGCCTCTTTCCATTCTGATAAATCCGGTAGCATTGCACACATGTGCGAAAGGGCCGCGTCCAGAACGCTCATTTCGATCCCGGTCATACTTGGAAAGCGTAAACGGCCTATGGAGGAGTCTCTAGCAACGGTGGGATGTCCGTGATGACTCGCCGGATTATACTGACTGTGCTGCGACAGCGAAATGATGAGCCAGACAATAGAAAACGTCATAAATCATTTCATGTTGCTTGACCGAGTCCTCACACCTTTGAATGCCTTGCATGGTAGTTACATTCCGAATGATATGGTGTATTACTGTTAACTTCACTACCAATTCAGTTCCCGGAGACCATCGGTCGTTGTCCGGATAGGAACTGCGAACCACGTATCGTAGCTTATTCATACATGCCGTTATTTTACCTGCATTTATGTGCCTCAAGGACTCTGAATTTAATGTTACGTCAAGTCGGCCCGTGCTAGTTATGAGCTGATACACTAGACATAGCGCCGGACGGCGACCGACTATGCGGCCGAAACATATTATTATCCTGCCAGAACACAACTGCCTAAGTCTAACAAATACTCGCAAGTGGCTCTAGGATTTCAGCCTTGCGAGATTACGGTTACGGATGAGTGCTCAACTGGATGTGATTAACTGCAGCATCGAGGATAACAATGACCAACCTGCCCATGAATGATTGTAGACCATTCCACCGAATCCCCAGGAAGTTCCCGGCTACGCCGTACAACGGTGCAGACGTCTTTTGTGCGCTCGTGGAGAATTTCCGTAGACGACGTGATTGTCGGCGCTAGTTGGTACGATTCTGTGACGATTGTCCTAAGCCTGGAAAATCTGTGTTTTTGCCAGGTGATTACCTCGGGTATTCAGCGGATGGCCCTCTCGGTCTGCTGTGAGATGTGTTGCCCCATCAACCATTATGAATCGTTTCTGGGCACACGCCGTAGAAGCACGTTTGCTTCTTTCTGATACATTCCACGCAAGACTGGTTCAGTTTTCCCGCTGTGTCATTGAATGTGGTGAGGCAACCTGTAGAAACCGGTAAGGTGCAACTCATCTATCCAAGGTATATTCACTGATCTTTCTCAATCAGCCCATTCATTGTCTGGGTCGCCTTCCCGACATAAGCTGCCCAATCCTCCACCGACTCGCTACCGCTGTCATTCCCGCTTGTATGCCTCCGCTACGACAGTGTCCAGCAACTTGTTGGTGTCAGAGAGTGCCGCGGAACATCGCCGTACCAACGCTAGGACGCATCTTCGCTCTCAATTGTTTGGTTCACGTCCCAACTCTGACGAGCCTCGAGACAGTTCAGACATTTCAAATTTGACTGTCACTGCTCGTTTGAGGCGTCTCATAATAGCCAGTCAAGCGGACTCCTCATCAAACACATCTTCCCGCATTTTATCGTCTGGTCGAACGAGCGATCTTCCTTCAAGACAGTTCGCATTAAACGGTTCTTGATCAGCTTCTCAGTCTCCACGAGAGAGTGTCCAATTTTCAGAGATCTTATCCGAACACAGACATCCCCAGACAAGACGCGGGAATACGCCCGATAGCATCTTTGACCTGTATTCGCCACGATCAACGCCATTCCGAGTTTAACAAACTCAGTGGAGGTGGAGGGAGACTCGCAGCCACCGTATGTTTATCGTCCGCGATCGCCTATGTTAGAATTAAATGTATTTGAGCAGTTTTACCGTGGGATATATATCACGTGATGCATGTGATATGCGCACCAATATCTTTGCGCAAAGTCCATCCAGTACTACCACCAACAATGTCATCTAAACAGAAAAACAATCCAAGAAGACGCGTCTCCAGCTTATGGCTGAGCAAATGACTCGACTGCAGCGGGAGATAAGCTCCTTACAGCGTGAGTGAATCCTGTACCTCGTGACTCGTCCGTTAATTTGTGACATGTGCACATAGGAAAGAGTGAGAAGGCACGTGCTGGGATGGATTCGAATCCCAAGCCAGAAAGACTTATCGTGAAGCCGCCTGGAGCTGCTGGTAAGCGTAATGGATACCAAGTCCGGGAGGCGATGGGCCTAGGTGACGATAAGGGGCAGTATAATGCCCTAATGGTGAATATATGCACTCGAAAAATTCAAATGAGCCTAACTGACACTCCGACTCGAGGCTGCTACAAGGCAATGCTGCCGGCAGTATCTGGACCTCGACAAGACCCGTCGCGGGCATGATGAAAATGAGATTGCTCTTGTAGTCATGAAGGTGAGCGTGTATTATGAATTGACAGAGCCTTTTGGCTCACCCATCATTTACCCAGGCACAAACTCTTGATCCGGATCATACCCTGGCTTGGATCGGCCGAGCATTGACTGCAACAGCAAAAGCTCGCGAAGTAGACGCTCGTACTCGTGCATTACTTGAGCATGCAGTTAGCATGACAGCAGACGTGGTCAATGCATTCCCACCCTATGTTTGTATAAGCAACTGACACATGGCTTAAGCCTATGGCAGACCCTGCAGTTTACGTTGCATTTCATGTTCATGCTGCCTTAAATAACTCAATTTCAGTCGGTGCACCTACTACAGATCGCCTTTTACCTGCTTTCTTTGTCCTCGGACGCTATTTCCAGCGCTGCTCGGCTGATGTCTGCGGCCTCCATGTCTTTGGCCTGATCTGCGACCACCTTGGAAAACTTGAACAGGGATCAGAATACATAAATCGTGCGATTACTCTTTTAGAAGCAGCATACGAGGAGAAAGAGGATCCAATAATCGAACGGCAGTTTGTTATCGCACATACCAACATCGCACGGATTCGTCTTGGATTGCAGGACTATGAAGGATCGTTGGCATCTTTTGAGATCGCTCTAGGTCTACTTCCCGAAGATACAGAGTGGGAGTCACAGATTCTACGCGTACAAGCTCAATATGGGTCTGGGCTAGCGCGTCTTTCAAGATGGGTGATCTTCAAGTCGCTATGACGGCATTCCAGGCTACTTCGGAAAGTGCCGCTGACGATTGCGTTCTTCGAGGACAGGTTACTGTTCTACTGGCACAGACAATGTGGGCGATTGGGACACCCGAGTTCCGCGAGTTTGTGAAAGGCTTGTTACTCGGTTGGTCAGAATTCAATGTCGATGATCTGCAGTCAACTAATCTATAATTTTAGCATCACTTCCGATCCAGAAAATTTGATGGCGATCAATACTCTAGCTGGAATGGGAAATTCACCGAAGACGATGGACTAGTTGATGCCGCACTTTCCGAAATTCTGTCACTCCCTGTCGAACAGAGACAAGTGCTCAATCCTCGAAGAGACGTGAAGTATCTCCTCGTGCAATATTATCTGGGGCTGGTACGAATACAACTTTTGAATTGTTGAGTGTACGGTCCTGACATTTTTTCGGCAGGGTGACTATGACAGAGCAACTAAAATTTCCCAAGAAGCCGTCCATGTTGAGCCTTCGAATTTGCAGGTGAGGCGAGAAGTCACATCTTTGTTGCTCAAGCACAGAGAGAGACGCTGCATCGGTCATCCTGGCATTGGTAGCACCGAATCAAAACATTACAGAGGAAAAGATCGCTCTCGCATTATCAGCTCTCGCACAACCTATACAGTCTCAAAGGAGTGCACAAAAAGCCATCATGCTGGAACCCGGTCAATTGCGAAACTGGCAGACTTTGGCTTATGTTCGAGCACATGAAGCGCTGTGATATCAGGTGGGATAATGTACACGTATGTAGAAAGAGGTTCAATACCCGATCATCCGATAATGTACCAAATGTATGAGTTGCTGAATGACAGCTGCGCCTCCAGTGTGAAAGGTATGGGAATGACATATTCTTCGTCAGATACCTTCCCCCATATTGCTACGTCTTGGTTGTATGTCAGAAACTGCAGCAGTCAGAACTGAGCACAGAGATTCGGAGCAGCACGTACTTCAATTATCTGAATTTTTTCTTCTCGCTAGGTAAACCGACTTCCACAGCGACATCCAAAAATGACATCCCATATTTGTCTGCGACCTGAGTAATGTACCGTGATATCCATCGTGTAGGAACGGAGTCCGACATTACAGGGTAAAGCCTCGCAGGTGGAAAACGTCCCATTTATAGCGGCCGGGTTAGTCATGTGCACCAACCGGCTTCAGGCCTTAGACCAGCCAAGGCCGAACATCATTAGTACGGGCGATAGTGGCCGATGGCCGTCCAACCCCATTCTGCACCGTTGTCCATCGTTATTTACCATTGACCGACCGTGCATTTATCGCGGGAAGATATGTACCATGGCCAATGTAATGAATCTCGGGAAAAACCCAGTGCGGCTGACATGGCCCCGGACGTAGACCCAGACCCGGGCACAGACGAACCCGCTAGACGGATCATCTGCGCGACCACCATCGCTGTCAGTAATACCATGATAGAATTTCGAAAGCTTTCACCGGCCAGTCTCATTGACTTGTCCGAGTTCCTTGCATTTCTTTGTGAGGTTTATGGCTGGCGGTCGCCCGGCGGGAGGCGTCCGCATTGTGATGCAATAAACCATATAACTTCACAACTGGTAAAAACAAACAGACACATTCTGCCGAATTTTGCTATGGATCCCCTCATGTTTAACGCGGCGTAACGGCGAAGTATTCCCAACCACACTATGCACCAATCTACAACGTACATGGTCTCTGTCATTGCTGTACCGGATGTTCCAACTCATGACATTGTACTTTTAACATACGACACTCTTACGCTCGCAAGCTGTGATGCAATGTTCAGCCTTAATAATATTTGAACAAGGTATGAAAAGAAAACACAACAAGTTTGATGGTCTACATATACGATACATCTAGTGATGCGCATAGTGTTGATATGACGGGAAGAAAACAGTGAAATATAAGTCACGATTCGATGCGAGGTGGTATGTGGAATGGTATGATTACGGCAAATATATGCCCGATGTTCATTGTCTGTGGTTAATGAATGGCAGTCAAGCCGGGAATAGTGGTGGCGACGGCGGGATGTGTATTACCGTCCGGCGCAGGTAGTTCCATACTCCATCGTCACCGCTACAGATGCGACAATGACCTGCAATATAGTAAGGCATTCACCGAGACCGAACGGCGGCTTTGATAACCTTGGTTAGATCTGCACGAGGTGCTGGAAGCGACGCTAAGGTCAAGGTTGTCCACAAGTTTCTCCAGATAGTCGGGGATTGGAATGTGATACGGATCATCAGAGTTGCTGCGTATCAGCATTGTAAGAAGGGCGACCATTGGGATCAAGTAGCGTTGCAGGTAGGTTTTCACTGGGCTTGAATGGTTATCGCCATGAATACAGCAATGATGGCAAGCAACAAAGGAACTCCCAAATGCAAAAAATGGCTGTGAACATTCTTGCAACCACTTGGTTCCTTGTCACTACTGAATTTAGCCTGTGTTGATGAAGCAGACGTCTTGAACCGTCAGTGAAATAAGTAAAGTGGTAGCGTTCATTCAGATAAGGTATTTGCACCCTCTGAGTGGACCAAACTTTGATGGTAGGAAATGAGTCACCGGGCTCAGATGATGCGCTTGCAATAAAGTGCTTTCTGTTCTGAACTGAGTAGTACTATAACATATCAGCCAAAATGATGAAAATTGCACTGAGCCTACACTTACTGCAATAGTCTGGACAGCGGAGAGCTCTAGTGGTTGCCAGGCCCAAAGTCAGGTATTGATGAAAATATAAGTTATGCCAACATTGCTTACCCTTTCCGTGGGGCAGCACTTGTTTGAGTTGTCCACAGTCGATGTCCCATAGGTGAACTTCTCCATTATCATTGCCACTGATGGCTGACTTTCCAAAACAATTGAATTGCACGTCACAGATGTAATTTCTTCTGATCCTAACATGAAGCGTTCTGATGAGTAGTAGATGACATGTGGGATTGTCCGTAAGCTGGTAAACTTCAATCCCATCCAGAAGGTTCCACACTAATAGATAGCTTAGAGGGTCAAAATATGCTGAGCTGCCACTGTCGTGGATGAGTCTGTTGAAGTAATGAGAAGAATGTCTCAGCATACATGCAATTGACCAACTTTTGCCTCCACAACTCTTTCCAGGGTGATACGCACAAGGCTACACTGCAGATTTCATATCAGTGCTACACAAATGAGTCAACAAAGCAAGCTTACATTTTATGAGAATCCAGGTAGCATATGAGAATGCCCTTGCCTTGTTGGAAGAAGTGGACTGAGATAGCGAATGCAGGCTTCAGGTCGTGTGAGAAGGGTGGATTGGCAGAGATGTATTGTATTGGATCTGAATAGAGATCAATTGGATCCTTTAACGTGAGGCAACTTGCACCTAGATGTCCTGCTACGATTTTGAATAAGACCACCCTGCCTGGTCCAGTCACAGCAATCATACTGCGAGCATCATTTACATTGATGCATGAAATTGCACTTTCAGACACAGTATGCATGCTCAAGAGAACATTCGTGCACTGTATTATGCCAAATCACCAATAAACTTCAGTCAGAGATCAGAGATCTCTGTTGGTGGGAGGAGAAATTCACCTTGTCATTACTCAACCTTCGCAACTGCAATGCACCATCAGTGCCTCCTGAAAGGAGAAACCATTCAGCAGAGGTCAGCAAGCTGACCACCCACTTTAAGCTTGTGATGGCACCTTGTTTAGGTCTGATACGAAGAATTTCACATTGTTCTGCCAGCGATCATAAAATAATATGGCTGTCGTCTGCTGTCAGATGGCATCATATAAGGAACAAAAGCAAGATGATTCTTACATCCACTAGCTAGATAGCCCCCTTCACTAAATGAATTCAACCATCAGTCCTGTTAAACATTGAATATCCTTTCAACAAATCAACAACAAAGAGAACATTCACAACGGCTTATTCACATTGATTAGATTCCTGCTACGGCAGTAGTGGGTTTTGCCAGTGTCATCATCCAAAAAAGATCATCTTTCAGTAAAAAAGCATCAACTCCGGCCCTAAACATATTTGTCATGTGACTCATGTCCACATAGTATTAGGGAAACATATTTATTTTGTCAGCATCTCTCTGCTCTCCACTAGTAGTATCTGGTGCCTTGGGCATTCCCAGCAGAATATCATACTGATTTGCTGTCTCCATAGGATTATCCTCCACAGTCACCTGCAATCTCCTGCCATGACAGAAATCCCAATTCCAGTCCTTCACCTTAAGACGGAGCTTTGCTACGAGTGGAAGTGAATTATACCATACAGGGTTGTAGCAATTATGAGGCAGGCCAACTGGTGCTGCAATATGAGAATTGACTTTGTTGGAATGGAGCTGATTGCAAGAAATATTTCTGCATGGCTTCCCAAGAATCCCTAAGAAGTTTACTTCTTCAATATGTTCATAGATGCAGTACAACAACGAGCTGGGTGCAGTGCCACACCAGACTGGACTGATTCGCCAAAGGAGCAGTTCTTCATTTTGGTGCTCTTTTTGAGTGATAGATGTGGTGGAGCCTGAGGCTGCTGAATGCTGTTAGAGTCATCATTGGATTCATGTGAACTACAGCATGCACTCCCCATGGCCTCCAAGATGGTAATCTGGGCTGTAAATGGGCTACCAGGGACTGCGCAACCCTGTAGGCATTCTGAAAAAAGCTGAACTGACCATAGTATTGAACAAATATGAACAGTAAAGCAGTGAATCACACACCTGCAATTTTCTCGAGTGTCTTGCACCCCTCCGAAGTCGCTCTTCTTTCTTTTTCTGTCCTTCCTTCTCCTGACCCTTGGAGACGTCTGCATAATGGGCTTTGATTGTTTTGAGGTGCAAATAAAATGCCTTGCTCACATGCTTCTGAGTCACATACAGGTCAGGAAGATTAGAATTGGCATACCACCCGAGCTCTTTGATTTTGTTGACAAAGTCAAAGGCAAAGACGATGATGACTGTCACAATTGAACAGCAAGTTATGGTTGTCTGTCAAATCAAGGCAAAAGTTGTCACCACTGATTTTGATGCAGTCTTGATGCTGTTTGCAATAGGCATCATGTTCGTGCTCAGTGAGACTGCAGTTGGCTGATGTGAGGTGCCTGTAATCCTCAACTTTGAGAAGAAGTTGAGCATGATGATGAATACAAGCCTGAAAAGTGCTGCATGAATATCTCATACAATAGACTATACCACGACAGACCTTGAAGTCATTATAGGTGACTTTGCTCTGACGTGTCGGGGTTTCCAGGGAATTGACATGATCAGTGGGATCTGGTACAAAACCAGCAAACTTTCTTTGTCTGTGTCAAACAGGGTGGCCATTAGGGATGGCAGAGGTACTAGCAGTCACCTTCATATTGCCTGACAGGCAGTTGAGCTGATTGCGAATAACATGAATGTTCTCTTCCAGTTTCTTTGTCAATATTGAATGGTTGGCTTCTATAGCGGTGTGACAAACACATTAGCGCTGGGCGGATATTGAATAAATTCCCATAACTGGCCTTGCTTGTCGCACACCTATGTAGAATCCGGTCCGATGTCGGTATCGCGCTCCCCCATGTCCTGTCTATGCCCGCTTACCTCCACTGGTGCATAAATTCCCATTGATTATCATTGCTAAAGCTACTGGTGCAGGCCTTATTACATGTATCCCCATGTCGCGCAACATCAATCCTCCGCTTTACCTACAGATATGACGCGCCGCGCTTACATCGCTACAGGTTTCACCTATGCCTTCCATATATTCACACACTATGATATAAGGACCAGCAGTAGATAGTTCTTACTTACTTCCCCTTCCTGCGGGCAACTGTCGTATAGCGGAGTCACCTAGTAGTTTCCATAGTCGCACAATCTTCAAATCCTATTGTTCTTCTGTGTCCATGCGCGCTATTAAGTTCCCGCAGTCGCGCGCTACTACTCAGGCCCTCACTCTTGCAAGGTCATGCTTATAACCCATCGCGTCCAGCGCCAGCGCATTGCTTGCCAATACCCGCTCCTCCCTGAAGTTGCGTCTAGCGCCAGCTCATTGCTTGCCAATACCTGCTCCTCCCTGGCCGCTCCTGAGTGCGTCTAGCGCCAGCTCATTGCTTGCCAATATCTGCTCCTCCCTGTAGTTGCGTTTAGCGCCAACATGTTGCCTGCCAATACTCACTCTGCTCATATCGCCGTGCCTTATACCAGCGGGAACAGCTACCATATCCTTGCCCGCCGCAGTTCTCAAAATCACCCGCCAACGTGCTACTTAGTTACAGACTTACTCAGTGCGCTATCGCTGTCGGGTTGACATAAGGTTGTTATAGGTCACTAAGTCCTTAAGTTTCAGCTTCCCTTGCAATTAAGGATAAGTGGAACTAGTCTATTCAGTCTAGCTAAATTTATTCTTTCACAGCGGCTTCCACAGTAGTGGCTAGATGTGAGAGCCCATTGGAGAACCACATCATAACTGATGCCATCTCATTATCAGAAGAGGCAGGTTGTCCAAATGGTGCAGGACTTGGGTCACCAGGAGGACTGGGTTGGGAAGGGCCTGCAGTTGGAGGTGGAGGAGGTGGGATATTAGGAAATGGGGGCAAGGAAGAAAATGTGAACATTGTTTCCTTTGTGATATTTCATAAGCTAACCCTGTTTTGCTCAAATTTGAACATACTGGAGGCCGATGATTCCAATCTATTGATGACGGTACCTCTCTGTCCTTCTGTTTCCCCTTTGAATTGCATGATATTTGTGGAGCAACTCCAGAATCTAGTTGTAAAACACATTGTGTTTCAGTTTGCATAGACAAAAAGTGAGATTGAAGGAATGCTCACTGTTAGCTAAGCCTGATGAGCATGGAGAAGTATCCTGCATCAATTTCAAAGAGGAAATGGAGGTGCTCAAGAGTGACTGTACAAGAATGTCAACATAGCATGTGAGATTGAAACCCAAAGGATAATTACATGGAAAGAAACACTAGAAAAATCCAATGGTGGATTGGTGGTGCTACCTCTGCAGTTTCCATAAGTTTAGTTACTGTTTGATTGATTGAAATCCACATCACCTTCCACTACTGTGACCTTGAATGGTGGAATTAGAGTGAATGGAAGATTGTGATTCCTGCCACTCCAATGTATGTAAATTGTCGAAAGATTGACTGGGTTGAGTATCCTCAATGAACAATCTATAAGACCCATCACTGGCAGATGACGTGGTAGAACTTCTGCGTGAAGTCTGGAATATAGTGAAGGAAGATTTAGTCATGACATAATGTATTACACTGATACCAAGACTTACCTGTAGGAGGTCATTGAGTAGAGCTGCTTGAGACTTTGTGGCTGGTCCCTGTATCTTAATGTTTAGAACAGAAATTGTGATAAAATGTGTAAGGCTAGTACATACTTCTGCAGGAGCTTTTGCTCATGGGGCCACTGGAGGCACGATGACAACAGAGGACTTGTAAGTTTTGGGATCAAGGCAGCCTTGGTCCCATCCATCTTCTGAACGTCACTTGGAAACAGTGGATGGCAGGTCAGGCATGTCGTCCGGGGAGAACATGACTTGGAAAATGCAATTAATTCAGTGATGATAACTTCTCGGCCTGCGAGAATGGATATGTTGAGGCGAGCAGAAAAGTATATGTAGTCAGAGGTGAGTGTGTTGAGAAATTAGCATGACTACTAGTATGTAGGGAATGGGAATGGGAATGAGTGTGTGCAGTGTGCTGGTCCTGCTGGACATGGGGCAATATTTAGCAGACTGAAGATCACAGATGAACTTAAAAGGTCCATTAGACGGAGATATCAACTATGAGCCACAGCTTGTGTCAGCTCACCATGAACATTCAGGTTTGAACAATAGAGCATAGTATAAAGCTAATAAGTGGCTCTGATCATGATGCTGATTAAGTGAGAATGACTGACAAAGGCAGAATCAGACTCATAACTTCAATGAATGTGAAAGGGAGATTGTGTGGTGAAGGAGAAGCACCCACCTAATTGGGATGAATACTTGATGTGATTCTGCCTCAAGGCAGTGAATTAGTAAAAGGGTAATGTGTGATGGCCTATGAGATTCTGGTGAATCAAACAGATTTGGCCTTGATGCAGTTGGCGATGTGACTTGATTAAAGGGTAATGGTTAGCTTTTGCCACCTTTGTAACCTCAACATAACCTCAACATATTTAATGGCAATAGATGGGGATGATCAATTGGCCTCTAATGTTTTTGTCAATGCCGCCTTCTCGCAGTAGGATCGGACCATCAGGACCAGGCTAAGAAACCTTACAACTTGTGTTCATCACCTTCCAAGTCAGGTTGCGCTTCATGCACTAGTTCATCTCCTATCTCGTGCACATTGTCTAGCAATGGTTCTGATGATTCCCTTCACCTTGAGATCAGGACCACATGCAAAGTATGTTTCAATACATATGCCAGTGGAGGCTGTGGGTACTGATACAGTCTGCCACATCTCAGACAGTGTCTAAAGTCGAAACTCTTCTAAGCAGCGACATCAAACAACTAAGAAAGGCAAGTACTGATTGTGATACTAAGTCTGTTGTTCTTTCTACTTTAGCTAACAATCATCCTTGTCCTTCAAACTTCCAGGAGCTAGCAAAAATCAGGCAAGAGCGAGATGACATCACCGTTATGAATCAGGATGTACATCAAGTTATATTTTTCTAAAAACTGATTTCATGCTTTCACAGTTGCTACAGGCTGCTGATGAGGCATTGCAGTGTCCAGTTTGTCATGATGTTATTGACAAGCCTTTCACATGAGCCAACTTAGTCTGGTTGAGTTTCTGAATGCCATTGACACAATTCAACAGGGTTGTTGAATGCCACCATATGTGCTGCTACCATTGTCTGGTTACCTGGTTCCACCAATGTATCCAGAATCATCTCTGTTACTGCAAAGAGAAAGTTCCTGACAAATTCCAAAATAATCTGGAACTGTTCACAAAAACTGAGGTCCAGACACTGTGTGATGGGAGAGATTCAATCCTTCCCGGTTGATATTACAAGTGCCCCATGTGTCAGGGATTTGTCAATGATGCTCCCATAGAAATCCCTGTCTTTTGTGATGTAGTCAGCACTATAGCTGAGGCACTTGGCCCTGAAGTGCAACTTGCTAATCAGATGAAACCTGCAGAACCAACTGCACCGTGGGCAGTTTTCTTCAAGAAGTAGGAGGCATAGGAGTTATTGTAGATGTGCTCCCAATTCCTCTATGAATATCACATTCTTTGCAGATTATTCTTTTTCTTCTCACTCCCTTTGACCACAGTTTGTATTTTCATTTTAATATTTCATGTTTCTCATAAGCACCATCTCTTTTGTATAAACACCCTACTATGGAATAGCTGTACGTTTGCACTAGACATTACTGATATCAGACTTTATGTTGGAGGAATTGTCAAGCACACTAACATCACACCACTCTGCTGATGACATTTGCTTTTAAATAGAGAAAGAATCATGCCAGCAGAATACAACCTGTACTTTACCTTAAGACCCAGAAGAGAAAAAGGTAGGTAGAGTGAGTACTTATGTAAAAAAAACCTTCAAAGTATACCCCAAGGCTCAGTCTTCATTTCATCTCTAAATCTTCAAGTATTCAAGCATACTGTGAACTATTCATGTCATTTAATCCATGATTTTTCCCCCCTACTGTGAAGCGTACTGTATTTGACTATGAAAGAAGTCCAAGTCCACTGCTATTTCCTCAATCTCATCATGTTTGGCAAAAAATATTTGAGAATGAGAACCCTTCAAATCAGGGGTTTTTGACCACTGGAGTGGCAGGTATACTGGGGTCAATTTCATTCCCTTCCATTCAAACACAAGGACCACACACTCTGAGTCTTGCTGATTGTATGTGATGTTCATGATCTACTTTTGACATTTGCTAACATCCCACTAGCTCACTCTCCCCCAGTAGCAAATATATTTCCTGCTGGTACTGTAACTCAAAATCTTGTTTTTCCACAGCTGGGGGGTGTTATAGCACCACCACCTGGTGCACTTTCTAAATCATTTGCGGGAGGGTATGCCCTAAAAGAAGTCCTTGGATGGGAAGATGTGACATATCAAACTGTACAGGTTTTCTCTTCCACATTTTATCTTCATCACGCAACTGAAACAAAAAACAGACAAACAGAAAACAGACTGTGACAGCCCTTGTGAACTACTGTATTGCTGTTTGTCTTTCTCTTTAAGCACCTAGTCCCTAGTCTGTTTTTCATTTTTTCAGAGGCTCTGAAGGAATACCCTATCCTTGCTAATTACTCTGACCAGTGGCCAGTCAGGGACTTTGCAAAGATGTATCTGAAGAATATCACTGCACAACAAAATGACAATCACAGATATAGTAATCAATGAGGGCCATGTACTTAGGGGTGTCAGCAGGTACAAGTCTTCAAAAGGGTACAAACAGGTCCTGCAGGTATGACACCCACAACAGGTATTCCAATGGGTATACATTAAATCAAGGCACTCAAATATCTAATGTACTGCTAGACTAGAGTAATACTATCTCATCCATCCTCTAGTTTTACTTCATCAACTTCAACAGCCAGGCAAGATCTACAAGGGACTGCAGTCAGTGTTCCATCAGCAAATTTAACAAGTTAGAGCCTGGTGTCACTCACATCAGACAGTGCACCATTTTGATTGTTGCAAGCCTGTACAATGGCAGCCTTGAGTTTGAGGGAAGGTTGGATACCGCGCATGAGTGGGAAGGATAGATATACAAGACATTAGCATATGTGCATGAAATTTGAATGGAGAGCAAGTCACCTACTGAATGGTTTATCTCCATGATCGAGTAGCTCATCCCACGATATTTGAAGTTCCCCAATAACTTCTCCACCACCTAGTATTCGACCAAGCTCATAGGATGCCCTGCCTGATCTACACTGATAACACAAGTGAAGTACGTGATGATCTATGAACCGATGATCAGTTCGGGATGACGCAAGTGAGCAGGACACAGGTACGGGTGGTAGTTGAAGCTGAAAGTGAAATAAAAATATGAAATGCTGGGAATCAATATCACTGACCAGGATTAGTGGAAGAATCTGTGCTAAGGAAGTAGGAAATGTCATGATCAGTCTTCAGTGAAAGTAGCCCATCAAGGTTGAAGGGACATACCGGTGAAAATGGCATGCAAAGAAGAGCCAAATTATAACCTGATCTGTATCACACCCTCAATAGCATAATCCTGCAAGTGAAAAGAAAAACTCACCTGGAAGTCCATCACAGTAAATAATAACACCAACAGACAGAGGTAATGCAAATAAGCAGGGTTCGGTGATGTGCATTGCCTTACACAAATATTTGTAAGCACTTTTGGCAGTACCCATTCTTGGGTTAATGGGTACTACTCAACACTCCAACCTGCACCCGTACCCATGCAGATGGGTGGCAGCACAAATTGTAAGACATGAAATGTTATATGAATTCCATTTTACCACCTGCACGTATATCTGCCGGCTCGGTCACTCAGCACATCACGCTATGTTGCTGCGCATTTTTTGCTGTTGGTCTGTTTGATTCTGCATCCCTTTGTGTGAAGTCACACAATGGCAGTCTCTCTGTCACCAGCACCTCATGTTTACATTCTTTTCTTTCTTGCAGCTACCAAAGGGGAGCCATTGGACGCTTGGAAAATTAGGTACTTTGTAGGCTAGTGACATTTCCTGGGGGGATAATACTGTAGTGATGGGAGACAAAATTGTTCTAGTCCCATAGCCCTCCAAGACATCTAAAGATCGTAATTAAGTATCAGTTCACGAGCAGATGGCAAGTCAACCCACCATGCCAAGACATTGTGGTAGATGGTGTTGGTGACTGATAGACCCTGAAGACTTGTGTTAAACTGCTGGTATCGAGAAACTCAAAATAATTACCAAAATAATGCCTGTATTTCCCTGGTGAATTTGTTAGGCTTGATTTAAAAAAGCATGGAATTAACCTCACCACATCAATGATTGAGTGGTTAGCTAGCAAAAAAAGGAAGTACAGAGTGGTAACCCCACACAAGATTTTCAACAGTTCATTGAATGTGCAGAAGTCATTCAGTGTCACACACAAGTATCGAATAGCCAGGCACTACAAGTCGATGAAATGTGGTAAGCACAAGGTGGAAGATAGAAGTGTAAGAGCAATGACTGCACCTTAAGATTGAAAGCGACATAGTGGCCATAATGCATCCAGTGGATTTCTAGCACAATACATCACGAGAGTGTAGAAGCAAAACATGGGATAATGCTCACATTGTCTTGACCTCCACAACTTGACGTTGACAGAACTTGAATCAGGCACATAAGCAGTAGCTGTCGTGATGATAGAGTAATCAAAACACTCAAAGGCCTGGAAAGATTGAAAGAACAAAACATGCAAGTGAAAACAATACCTACTGCTACAGCATGTGTTATGCAATCTGCATGCCAGTGGAATCTCAGTAGAGGTAGATAAAGGGGTAAGCAACACATTGCACCTTCATGCTCAAGGACCTGGCAACTTTCTGCTGATGTTACATCCCAGACATGCACATTCCCATCAGGGGAGCCACTTAGCACTGCTTGACCATGTTCTATGAAAGCAACCTGCACAGGCACATTGCCTTTTCCAGAGTATGAAAACTTATAGCTCTGTTGGGGGTGGTTCTGTCCCACTGTACATAAATCCAGGCCATCACTGAGGTTAGATAGCAACACTGAGGACTCATCAGGAGAGAGCGCCGCATGACCACTATCAATCAATCAGTGCCCATAAAAGTTAATGCTGACATGTTCCACTTACATTAATTGATGACCATGAATTGGACTGATATGCCACCTCTGGACACTATTCTCATTCTCAATATGCCAGCATCTAAATTTTTAGTTAGTATTGAAGTCAGAACATCTGCTTACATCATGGAGCTCACACAACACCATGATTCAGGTGGGTGGCCACCAACTCCCTCCCACAATTCTTAAATGTTAGCGCATGGGCACGCACACAATTATCCAAGGTTTTGCTGGGCTTCTGAGGGGAGGGCAGTTCTGGAGGCATTGGCAGGATCTTGAAAGTGGTGTACTTTCCTAGGGGAATAAAAAATCAGAGTCATCATTTTCCACTCCCAGTAATCAATACTTTATGGTTCTCTAATTCTTTGGCAACATTGTAGGGACTCATATTTCTATGGGCACATAATGGGCATATTCATGCAAGCAGTCTGTTTATCATTCGCATAATGACTTCCACTTCCATTGGTATATCATGCACCCCTGCACAGACCTGGGCAGCTGAAGCCTTCCCACAAGTGCAGCCTCTCAGGGCACATTCAATCAGGGACATCAGACATGCTTGACCAAGTGGGGTCTCTCACTGATGACATGAGCTACATTTATTCTGTAAAGGCGGCTGCCTCAGAGTATAAAATTGTGAAGGTCAATGCACCCTGCCATGAGCACAAGATCCAATTCCAACATGAATAGGGCACAATTGAGCGCACTGAAGCTGCCTCAGTGCATGAGAGGTCACAGGAGGTGAAGACACTGGAGCTTCATATTCTTGTAGCACAGGCTAAGGTTCAGTCCAAGAAGGCAGCAGCCCTTTGCCTTAAAATCAAGTTGATTAACCTCAAAGAAGGGTCTTTGGTAAAAGGGAGTGTTTTGTCTACTTGATTTGTTTTTTGTGTGCTTGCTTACATTTGTTGTTGTACTTGTTCACATTGGATTCATGTTCAAAGTTGTGTGTAACTAGTTCTCATTGGTATATGCCCAATATGTCTTACATGTCCTATGTCACTAATGCTATTACCCATTGCACATTATCTATTCCTGCCTCCTCCTAAGTGTTTTGAGTAAGTAGTCCATCAACCAACTGCGAGATGCCTGTCCAGGTGTTCCCTCATATGTCATATCACCAACTCCATCCTCACCAATGTCCTCCTGTTGCTCCTCTTTCTGCCCTGCCCTGTTGCCCATTTTGTAGTATCTAAGTGGCGCTCTTCTTCAAATCAGATGACCATGTTATGCAGGATCATGCAACACATGATACAGTACAAGGTATATTTGAGGTGTTTCTCAGTTTGCATTGGATGCTGAAGCTCATGACAACTGGAAACGACCTTTGAGGGCCACAAAGGCATGCTCGATGCAAACACGGACCTAACCCAAAGATTGGTGAGTAGATACAACAAAAAAACAGTACACATATGGTAGAGAGATTACAATTGAATTTTCTTTGTACCCTGCTTAATGCACCATTGCATGGCTTCTTGAATGGCACAAATGCATCAAGTTTCAAAGGGTAAGTGCTATCAGCCCAGATCCAGTGGTCATCTCCAAGAAGTGCCTTGTGGTCTTTGAATACACATGTCAAGTGGAAAGCATATACATTGTGTGCACTACCAACGTGGCTGATTGAGTAGTCCACAATCAGAAGGTTATGAGGCATTATCACTACCTAGATGTATATTAGTTGAATGTTTCAAGAAAAAAATAAGACATACCTGGCAATTGAGGGAGTAGTCAGATTTTTGGTTGAAAAAGTATCTCCATAGAGCCCTGGCTTGTTGCAGAGATTGATCATAGAGCCATTGATAGCAAAGATACCATTGCACCATTGATGGCAGATCTTTAAGACATACTCTTTGGCATGAGCAGCATCAGTTGAATTGAGACTTGGGAAGAGATAAAATTGTCATGACACTCGAGTAGAGCGATCATGATGCAATTGGTGCAATTAGCGACCATCTGACACTAATGCCCACCCATTGGCAGACATACTCATTGGCTATCGCATTGCCATAGTGGCCTGCATGATTGAGAAAGATGGCTAGTTGCAGGGCAATGGGGAGCTGACGGTTATTGGAATTGTTTTTGAAAACAGGCTGTCACTGATACAGTCGAGGATGTCATCTAAAACCTCAGGATAACCACATAGTTTCTGGTGAAAAAGATCCGGGCAATGCACAGCAAAGTGCAGCAAGAGTCGAATCTGTGAGGCATGCATGGGGGGCTTTTCAGGGTGGTGGAGGACTCATGCTCTCTCTACTTCATCACAAAGCACCTTTATTTCTTCAAAAAGGCACAGATAGCGTAGATCAATGTCATAGGAGTTAGCGCCTGAGCTGTCACTTGATTTGTCTGATGTTTCTGAGTCTGGTGAGATAGGGGAGATTGGTGATATGATCATAGGACTTGGTATTGACATGCTAGAGTCAGAGCCTGAGCTGGAATCATCTGTGTCATGTCTAGCGTACTCTAGTCAAGCCATTGCAACTTGCAGCAAAGCAGCATCTAGCTGCTCTAAGAGGCCTTGATGCATAGATTGTCGAGGCATTGTGTCTAACCCTAACCTTAGATTTGTACTTAGTGAGTGTAGCTGAGGTTCTCAAGCGGAGCTTAAAATCACATTTCAAAGTTTTCATGGCTCTTTCCAAAATATGTTTCAGCGCACTAAACTGCAGGCTCCTTCCCATCCACTTGCTTCGAGGTTGAAGGCATCTACTAGGGCTATGGGAAAATATTACTTACTGAACATGTTAATTCAAACTCAGCCCAACTTTATTCCTTCAACCTTTCAGCAGCGGCTGGAAGGAAACATTTGTAAATATTGTCAGCCACAGCGGCGAAACTCATGCCGGCCTTGTGGAGCTCAAACACGAGGGCGAGAAAATCTAATAAAATATATTGTAGATAGTTACATTATATAATATTCAGCATCATGATAGCAATATCAGATCACAAAAGCTGGCTTAGTCACTTACCAAGTGGCACCCCAAAAAAAGACCCCAAACACCTCTTGAGAACAATGCGCCCAACGGCACCATCGCCGCCCCCAGGTGCACTTTCAAACCCTCAAATACCCCAGAAAACCATCAAAACCCTCAAAAAACATACCTTAGATATGTATATAACTCCATTCTGTTACTAACATGGCTCCAAGCAAGCCCTCCCCCGGCAACTGGGACAGGCCCACCCAGAGCCACCACACCCATCCAATCCAGCAGTCCCAACACCCGTAAAACAACCCGTATTCCAACGTCACTGGAGGAAATCATGGCAACACCAAGTTCAGTAATGGACACCAAGAGCGCAGAAAAGTATCTCACGTCCAAACTTCTATGTCAACTGGGACAACCATTTATGCTAACTGCACCTCACATCCATCCTTTTTCATATCACCCAGATGTCATTGGCTACCCCCGTCCTGGTTAATGCGGCAATTAGAGCGGTCGCATTCCTACTCAAGAAACAGATAGTATGCGAGATAGCGGAGGCAGTGGTGAGAAACCTAGCAGAGGATCTCACCAATAGACTGACAGATACCTCACATAGACTGACAGATACCCTCACCACCTGCCTCGTCGACCACACCATAGCAGCCCTTGCGCCCCAAGTCGCAAACGTACATGCAGCCTCAGAATCCCTGGCCAAGACTGCACAGAAAACGGAGGACTCCCTACTGGTAACTCTGGACAAGGCGGAAAGACTACACCAAATCGCCAGAGAGGAACGCACTGAGCAGGAGGGTGGGGTATCAATAGCAGCCAAACGCCTCGAAGAAGCGGCAGATGCCCTATACTCATCAGTTGAAGACTGTCAAAATGCGACTGAAGATACTAACTCCGTCCCTAGATGCCACCCAGGACCACATTAACCAACTTTCCTCACAGCTCTCCTCCATCCCCACCTCATCTCAAGCACTTCTGACTCAGACGAACCAAGCGACTCAGCGATCTTACAGTTCAGTAGTGACTACTCACCTCCCTCCAACGGTAGACCAAGCTGTCGGCAGAGCAGCCATCAGAGCTCAACAGATACTCTTGGACCCTAAACCGGGCGTCTCTCTGTTCCCATCTGGCTCCAGCAATAAGAACATAGCCACACGCCTGAGGGAAGCCATTAACAACATCCGTGACGCCAATACTCCGGATGGCAACATTAAAGCTATAACGGCCCTCCATAACTGGAGGAGTGATTGTTGAACTGGAATCTGAAGACCTAGCAGCCTGGCTCCGTACCCCAGAAGCCAAAGCATGGCTAGAAGGGCAATTTGACTCAACCGTATCATTCCAAACCCGCACCTATACCCTACTACTAGAATACTTACCGATTCACCTGCAGATCTATGACGAGAACTTCCTCGATGGCGTCACGAATGAAAACCAACTCCCACCTGATTCGCTAACCTCAATCCGGTGGATAAAGCCCCCAACTCGGCGTTCCCAGGAGCAAAGGAAGGCTTTCACCTCTCCTCCAAGTTGCTGACGCTCCCACGGCCAACAACATCTTATGAGACGGCCTCTGCATGGACAACGAGCGCATCTCAGTCAGGAAAGACAGAAAGGAACCCATACGTTGTGCGAAATGCCAACGCTACGGGCATATCAGCTCGAAACTGTTTAGGACAAATCAGACACATGCGGCACCTGTGGGGAGCAACACCGCTCCAGCTCGTGCAATGCATATAGAACTACCCGTTGCGTCAACTGCCGCAATAGCAATCATACCAGCTGGAGTAGAAAGTGTCCAGGAATTCATACAAAGGTGTGGGATCCTAGATGAGAGATACCCGGAGAATAAGATGCCGTATTTCCCTACCGAGGCAGGCATGGACGCACATCATTAATCCATCAAGACCCTCAAGACCAATCTCAACACCTGCTCCCACCACACCATCCCCAACTCACCCCCCCACCCACCAATACCCTTCAAGAACTAACCACCCGCTATGACAGACCACCCTCAACCTCCTTCGCCCCACGACCCCGACCTCAACCTCGCCCGCACCCTCAACCCCATACTTCTCTCAACCCAACTCCCCCGCTCACCTCCCATCAGCTGACAAAATCATGAAAGAATTATACCCCCCCCTTGAACCTGACCCAGTCATAGACTCTCCACCTGAACCCTCGGCTCCCCTCGATAGTGCCCCCACCTCCCCATCCTCAAATGTATAACAACGACCAAGACAGCTCATCGTGGATGGGATGGAGTGGGAGTCCGCGCATTTGGTAAGCGGTCTTGCTGGCATCTTTGACCTGTTGTCTCATGGTCGAGAGGTGCTTTGTCCACCAGCATTTCAAGTGAGGGCATGTTTTCGAGAATGGGACACAGACCTCCATGGTGGTGGTGATCGACTGGGTAAGGTGACGGGCTGCTTCTTGGAATTCCTCTTCTGATGCAATTGGCTGGGCCGGTCTGGTGGAAATGGTGAGTTTGAGTCACTTGTTAAAGGCATCCCAGTCCACTCCTTGCCAGTTGCGACGCGGTTCCTCGTTCATTCTTGGGGGTTCCAGTTCGAGGGTGAGGAGTATGGGTATGTGATCAGTCTTGGGGCCCTGTAGTTCTGGGGCCATTTCACTGCATCGAGGAGGGATTCCGTGCCGAACACGTTATCCAGATGCATCCAATTGCCTGTGCTGTTGGACTGTAGCGTGGGGGTTCCATGTGGGAGGAGTTGTAGCATTCCGTAGTTGTCTAAAAGGTCTACAAGGGGGTTAGCGGTTGTATAGTTAAATAAATGGTGGTTACGGATATCCTCCCAAAGGGGATGGTGTCGATTGAAGTCGCCCAACCAGATCATATGATCACTGTCAGTTGATTTGATAGTGGCAATATTGACCTCCAAAAAGGTGTCAAGCGATTCCAAGGTGTCTTGATGGTTACCGTCATTATATATATTGAATATAGTACATCGCCCGTATGGGCCCAAGAGTTGAATGGCGATTACATCTGAGGATGGGAAGGGAATCTGTTTCCAAGAGTTAGTATCCATTTTCGCATTAATTAGAACGATGGCCCACGTTCGTTGCTGTGGGTGAGTGTAGTGTTGAGTCGGGTATAAAACATGCCAGTGCCTATTGGCACTGGTATTGTGGACGGTATTTATATATGGTTCTTGCAGCGCGATAATGTCCCATTTATCGTTACAGGAGTTATTAAGGAGGGAGGTTTGAGCCGTTAATGAGGTATTTAGATTTTATTGCCAGATTTGGAGCCTGCTGGTGGTCAAGACCATCAAGGAACAATATGCAAATGAGATCAACGTGACTAAGAAGGAGCACTGGCTAGACTGGTTGAATGATATCAAAGGTAACGACCTATGGACCGCAAACAAGTACATATCATTGGCACCGAGTGATGGAGGCAAGACTCGAGTTCCCTCCCTCACGATCTCTAACCCAGACGGCTCCAAGAGTGAAGCAATCACTAATCAGGAAAAAAGTTGAATACTAGCTACGTCCTTCTTTCCTCCTCCCCCGGTTACTGATTCTATCCCCCAAGATACTGATATATCCTAACCCTGTCACACGCATGCCCGTATCACTACCAACCAAATTGAGCGGGCCATCAGCAATCTCAGTGGTTATAAAGCCCCAGGCCCCGATGGCATCTGTAACATAGTATTTAAGGAATGCTCTAACACCCTTGTCCCCTACCTTCGTCATCTCTTCAATGCCACCATCATGTACCGCACATTCTTCCAGCCTTGGTGCAAATTCACCACTGTCGTCCTCCGCAAGCCGGGGAAACCCAATTACTCCATCCCTAAAGTGTATCACCCGATCGCCTTACTCAACACCACGGGCAAACTATTGACGGCAGTGGTGGCTGATCAACTCACCTACACCCTGGAACATCACCAGCTCCTCCCAAACACACACTTTGGCGGGAGACCAGGGCACTCTACCACGGACTCACTGCATCTCCTCGAGGACACCATCAAAAATGCATGGCGTGCACATAAAGTCGCCTCGGTACTGTTCCTGGACATAGAAGGGGAATTTCCCAATGCGGTGACCAAACGGCTACTCCATAACATGCGTATGAGACGCATCCCAGGTAATCTCGTGCATTTGACGAAGCAGGTACTGACAAATTGGCAAACCCAGCTAAGATTCGACAGCTACACATCCGACTGGTTTCCAGTTACGAACAGAATAGGCAGGGCGACCCTCTGTCCATGATTTTATATATTATCTATAGTTCAGACCTGGCTGACATTGCTAAACCCCGTACAGGATGCGAAGCTCTGAAGGAACTAACCCTAGCGTTTGTCGATGACACTGCATTCGTGGCAGTTGCGAAAACCTTCGAAGATACACACACAATACTTGCGGATATGCTTGAGCGCCCAGGAGGAGGATACAATTGGTCAAGAGCACATAATTCTAAGTTTGAAACTAATAAATTTGCACTAATGGACTTCTCTATGAACAGGCGCAAACCACACCCCGACATGCGTATCCAGGGCTCCATCATTCGACCGTCACCACTGCACCGATCCCTAGGAGTCATCCTTGACCAAGAACTACGCTGGAAGGCTCAAATCGACAACGCCACAGCAAGAGGATTGGCATATGTATTGCAGCTACGTTGTCTCTCAACCTCAGCTAAGGGAATACCGTTACGTCTGATGCGTCAACTCTATCAAGCAGTAGCCATACCAAAAATGTTATATGCAGCAGATCTCTGGTTCTCTCCCATGTACCGATGTGAAAGAATAAATTTAGCTAGACTGAATAGACTAGTTCCACTTATCCTTAATTGCAAGGGAAGCTGAAACTTAAGGACTTAGTGACCTATAACAACCTTATGCCAACCCGACAGCGATAGCGCACTGAGTAAGTCTGTAACTAAGTAGCGCGTTGGCGGGCGATTTTGAGAACTGCGGCGGGCAAGGATATGGTAGATTACCCGCTGGTATAAGGCGCGGCGATATGAGTGGAGTGAGTATTGGCAGGCAACGCATTGGCACTAAACGCAACTACAGGGAGGAGCGGATATTGGCAAGCAATGAGCTGGCGCTAGACGCAACTTCAGGGAGGAGCGGGTATTGGCAAGCAATGAGCTGGCACTGGATGCAATACAGGGAGGAGCGGGTATTGGCAAGCAATGCGCTGGCGCTGGACGCAACTTCTAGGAGGAGCGGGTATTGGCAAGCAATGCGCTGGCGCTGGACGCAACGGGTTATAAGCGCGACCTTGCGAGAGTGAGGGCCTGAGTAGTAGCGCGCGACTGCGGGAACTTAATAGCGCGCGTGGACACAGAAGAACAATAGAATTTGAAGATTGCGCAACTATGGAAACTACTAGGTGACTCCGCTATACGACAGTTGCCCGCGGGAAGGGGAAGTAAGTAAGAACTATCTACTGCTGGTCCTTATATCGTAGTGCGTGAATATACGGAAGGCATAGGCGAAACCTGTAGCGATGTAAGTGCGGCGCGTCGTATCTGTAGGTAAAATGGATGATTGGCGTTGCGCGACACGGGATACATGTAATAAGGCCTGCGCCAGTAGCTTTAGCGATGATAATCAATGGGAATTTACGCACCAGTGGAGGTAAGCGGGCATAGACAGGACATGGGGGAGCGCGATACCGATGTAGAGACTCAAGTCTCTATGGGCGCGTACAGACCATATTGCAAGACCTTATACTGGACCTGTTGAAGTGCGGCGACCTTCGCGATTTTCGCGTTTTCGCGTTTTCGCACATATCACGCATTTCGCGTTTTCGCACATATCACGCACTTCGCGTTTTCGCATATATCGCACGTTTCACATTTCGCGCATTTCGCATCTCGCGCATTTCGCGTTTCAGATTCCTCGCGTTTTCGCGCATCTCACGAATTATGCACATCTCGCGTTCCCACACAGTTCGCAATTCGCGCACTCGCGTATCTCGCGGGTTTCGCATTTTCGCGCATTTTGCGTATTTCGCATTCTTGCGTTTTTCGCGCTTCGACATGCGCTACCGCACGCCTCCCTGGGATCCATCGCATTCCGTTCGCATGTCCTGTCCTCATCCTCCAAGGTCCATTGGTGCGTATCTCACTTTGTTTCACTCGCATTCCATCATATATGTCTTTGCATTCCCATTTATGATCATTTATCTCATTATGTGTTTATATTACATCACCCTTGTACGTTTAGCGCTACTTACTCGGCTCCGAGGCCTGGGAACTCGCTTAGCATGCTGACACGTCAGCGCATAGTTAGAGGTTTTACTTTACTTCCTTTCCATCACTTAGACAATTAGTTGGTAGGACTTAGCATCAATAATCCATCGACTTCAGATTCCATCGTTGCATTCCGCGGTAGCCTCGAGATATTCTCGAGAAGCACATCCACTTCTCCTTCAGTATCTACCCTCGAGTTAGGAAGCCCCGCTTTCGCGTTTTTCAGAGAGTAACGCACTTCGCGATATTTTCGTGCTTTTTCCCGCGCTTCGCGACTTACAGCGCATTTTCACGCGCCCTTAGCCAGACCAAAGCCCAGTCCATGACTCCCCTCTCCTACAGAGGAATCTCTTCTCAGTAGCAATCCCCTTGGGACGAGCTATATCTCGCGTCCAGAGGAGCACTGTAGAGCTCACATCAGGTCTAGCCCTCACCCACTCATCATTCCTCGCCTTCACCGACATTGGACCGGATTCTACGTAGGTGTGCGACAAGTGAGGCCAGTTATGGGAATTTATTCAATATCTGCCCAGCGCTAATGTGTTTGTCACACCGAACTGGGATGAACTCCCTACAACAGGGATCAATAGGTGTAGCCAAGCGCCTCTCATCCATCCAACGCATAGCTGCTCTCGCTATCACGGGAGCTATGAAGTCCACTGCATCAGATATCATGGAAGTGCACGCCAATCTGTTACCCACCTCGCTCCTACTGCAAAATGCTTGTCATCGAGCCACTATGCGCCTCGCTACTCTCCCCAACACCCATCCTCTCTACCTCCCCATCCGTAAGGCAGCACGTTGATACGTCTCCTCACATCGCTCTTCCCTCCATCGCCTCACCCAACGCTTCAATATCCTCCCAGAATCCATGGAGACTCTCAGACCAGCACGTCGCCCCCCCTCCTCCAAGAACCCATGGACCACCCACATAGCCATCAACAAAGACCTAGCCATCGAAGAACACGAACAACTCACTGACCTCATCCAGGTCTATAGCGATGGCTCAGGGTATAAAGGTCGCATCGGTGCTGCAGCTGTACTCTTTCAAGCAGGCAAGAGACCCAGAACCCTCCGGTATCACCTAGGCACTGAGGAAGAACACACTGTGTTCGAAGCAGAGGAAGTGGGACTTACGCTCGCAGCTCATCTGATAGCCACGGAACCAGACCCAACCTTCCCCATCTCCATATCAGTGGACAACCAAGCCTCAATTCAATCCAGTGAGAGCTTCCACACGCGCCCGGGTTCCTATCTAGCAGACCACTTTCACAAAATCATGAAGGGAATCGCAAGAGATAACGGAGACTTCAAGGTCACCATCCGTTGGGTACTGGGACATGCAGAAGTTCATGGGAATGAAGAGGCGGATAAGCAGGCCAAGCTAGCAGCAGAGGATCAACGAAACGATAACCCTAACCCCCATCTCCCCCAGTATCTTCATCACCACTCCCTCCCACTGAGTATATCGGCCCTGAAAGAAGCACATGACAGAGACAGCAATGAGCATTGGAAGCATATCTGGTGTAACTCCCCCCGCTATCACCGCTTTAACCAACTCGACCCAAACGTCCTGAAGTGATCCTTTGTGAAACTCACCGCCAATTTCCCAAAACGACTCACCAGCCTCTACATGTTTCTTTGAACCAGCCACGCCCCGCTTAACAAGCACCTTCATCGCATCCGCAAAGCAGACAGTCCCAATTGCAATCATTGCCCAGGCATAGAAGAGACGGTACACCACTACTTGATAGACTGCACGCATCACATCCGTGCCCGGCACACACTAGTCAGAGCATTAGGACACAAAGCCACATCCATCCAATACCTCCTGACTGACCCAGACGCTACGGTTCATCTAGTCAGTTTTGTGAACTCAACAGGCAGATTCAGACCCATTCTCAGTGAAATCTCACTCCCTCGTTCAGCCCCGAACTGATGACACCTAGGACAGATTTAGCCTCCCAACTTACCGGAAGTAACCCCCTGCTTTTACTCCTCAAGAATCACTGTACTATATCAGAACACTCCTACACTCCCTGTACCACCACCTAAACTTGTCTACACGGGACCGCAGACACCAACCCTTGGACCTAGTCGACAGGAAGATAGCCACCATATCAGCTCACGATGGGCACTCCGTATCATCCTACTTACTACATCCAAACCGATCCCTGTACCTGCCCGCAAGAGCGGCCAAGTACGCGTTATTGTATCCATCTCAGATAGTTCACATACTTCACCAGCATACTCCAAGTCATCTCACTCAATTAGTGTGGTGCATCTAAAACGGCCAGCGGGAACGGTGGACTGGTGGGAGCATGCTTCACACCAGGGCATTCACACACACTGAGTTGAGATAGGGACAATGGGGTCCCTTAGACCAGATAGTACTGTCCTCCATAGAGTATTACTCTCCATAGGACATGAAAATTGAATCAAAAAAAAAAAAAAAAAAAAACAACATCAGATCAAATCGATGCCATCCTGGAAGCCTTTGATCTCATTGGCATCTCAGTATCTACATTCATCATCAGGCTCCTGACCGACCAACATTTTACCCATCACAATACTGTGATCGATCTGAGAGAAAATAGTCACCACATTACAGAACATCTTCAATGCACAGGAGATTATATGCTCAAGTGGGCAACTGCAGTCATTAAAGACAGATGTGCTCAAGAAGTCTGTGAACTGTCAGCAAAGGCAAACAGTTCCCATTTTTCGGTCTCACATACATCTGTCCAGCAATTGGAGGAGTTTAGTATTGATGTGTTAAGTGAAGAGATGCAACAACATGCACCAGTGTTGTGGGATTTGTTTGAAGTCCTCCTTGCAGCAAGGAGAAAGAGTAGTAGCGATCTCACTTCAAGTTTTGAAGATGGAGACTGTGATGATGATGCTTTGTTATGGGAGCAACTGGGTGATGAACTAGACGAAGAAACGTTGCTGATAGCTGATGGGTCAAAGAAACACGGCAAGATGATCACTCTACAGAATAAGATCATTACAATTGTAAGTTGACTACTAGTGAGTCCACATTTGTTTTCCCAATTGATTTAATAGTGTCATGATGATTTGAATGCCTGGCTTGAATAGCAGCGGCATCCAAAATGACATTGTCTTCCCCATTGATGTGGGAGCAATGCACACTATGTCACGGTCATTCTGGATGAAGGCCAACGTAATCTTCATCTGCCAGAGACATGGTCGCTTGCCGAAGTTCTCCTGTGTGCAGGTTCTGATAGCGTTGAGGCTGGGGACTTTGGAAGGCTCAGACTGCATGAAATATTATATAATGTAACTATCTACAATATATTTTATTAGATTTTCTCGCCCTCGCGTTTGAGCTCCGCAAGGCCGGCATGAGTTTCGCCGCTGTGACTGACGATATTTACAAATGTTTCCTTCCAGCCGCTGCTGAGAGGTTGAAGGAATAAAGTTGGGCTGAGTTTGAATTAACATGTTCAGTAAGTAATATTTTCCCATAGCCCTAGTAGACGCCTTCAACCTCGAAGCAAGTGGATGGGAAGGAGCCTGACTAAACTGCCGCTCAAAGGATATGTGTCCTGCCATTACTCTACTTATATATGTATAAAATCTAGATTTAATGTGTATCACAAAGGTCCCGAATTGTCATGGAGAACGCTGTTCAGTCGGTTCTCCAAGTCTCGAGCGTTCCACCAGCAGATGTTGCAAGAGCTCTCCTGTTACGTGCTAAAACCCTTCAGCAGCTGGGTACTGAACTTCTGCACAACAAGATCAAATTCATACATGTCCTTATGTCCCGTGTAGTGTGCTGACATCACTATCCTTCAGATTTGCTATCCGTTCTATCTTCAGACCCCGCAAATCAAGACGTTAAAGCCATAATACAATCTCAACATCTACGACAAGAAATGGTAAGTTGAACAACTTTTTACGACATCGGCCCTTTAGCAAACACTGTCAAGCTTATCAGGGAACCTGATGGTCCGCCTCGTTTTTCTGCCCAAGTCTGGAGAGAAATTGCTCTCTATCTTCCAAAACGTGATCTGAAGTCACTTTTATCCGTCCCACATGCACTCTCTCGCATCGCAAGTCAGCTTATTTTCCGCGAGATCGATCTACATTTTACGGCGTCGCCAGAACCTCTCAGAGCCGATGACAGATACAAGGGTGTCGTGACAAACAGGAGCTCAACGCCTGGCACTACCAGTGAAGTGCGGATATTCTTACCCGCATTCTCGTAGATCCTGTCTTTGCCTCGCAGGTCAGAAGCTTATGCGTATATGCTGTTGTTTCAGACGCGTCACACACATTGGCGTTTCCGACTGGTTTGTGTTCATCCTTCAACGCTACTATGTCTCAATCCCTCTTAGGAATGTTAATTAACTCTTTACCTCAGCTCTGCATCCTTCGCAGTGCGCATTGTTCAGGCAACAAGGAATCAATCAGTTGTATGCTTGACACAATGTGCACCTCAAACCATCGTCTTTATAGCCTGTCCATTAAGTGCGTCATTTTATGCTTCCTTTCCCCAAAAATGACCTGCATGTTCACGCTCCGCACAGTCTCGTTAATTGTTCAGCAGACATTGACATCCCACCGTTCAAGCACATCACACATTTCTCCATCACAGCCGAGGGAGGGAATAGTAGATCTACCCATGACTTTATATCACAGAGTCACGACAACCTGCGCTCGCTGGTCATCAAGAATGCAAGCTGGAAATTCCCAACGGATGTCATCTCTATCAGTCATTTGACTTCCATCGAGTTCAAAGGTTGTTTTCCCGTGGACAGCCAGGTCTTCTCAGAGATCTTGTCCACCGGCCACCAGCTCGAGTCACTGACGTTGCAGGTATTCTGGAATGCACTCCATCAGCCACGTTCCGCCTGTGTAGGACCTCGCTTCCGTTTCTGACGCACTTCGCTCTCAAGATTGTCATGTCACGGACAGGGACCTCGGCCTGCTATCTCGGAATTCTTGAGAGATCGCAAACATCTTCATTCCTTCCACGTTATCGTGCCTAGCGCAGACCACCGCCGCACCGGCTTTGACGCGTCTGCTTGGGGTGTACTACCTTCTCTAATAAACCTCCAGTCTTTACGTCACTTATCCTAGAGATCTTTCTCCTTCGCTAGCAGGTTGGCTTATTCCGCGAAGTGTTCGTGCGCTTTACCATGGAGAATATGGTACCGCCTACAGAAGACCTTCTTTTCATAAATGTGAGTTGGCGATGCCCATTATTGACAAGAAGAGCCAACAGCATTAATGTATTTCATTATAGCAATTACGTCCCGGGATCCCTCCCCCTCTCACATTTCTTGGTATGACCAACTTTCCGATACGTTCTGTCATCAACGTGATCGATCACGGCTTTTCTAATGTGCGGCTTCCGCGCATCGACGAGGGTGTCTGGAGTGTCGTCCACTTAGATGATGGCTCGATAGAGATCGAGCAGTGGCCACATCGAAGGATCAAGTACCACACGGCGGTGTGGTTGGAATTACTCAGATGCGAAGATGCAATACGGCACCTGATATGATAAACACGACGAGAGTTCTAAAAACGAAGACATCGGATGTACTTTTACAATGGTTCTGTCCCTTAATGTTCTGATAACTTTCTGTAGGCGCAAAGTCTGAGAAATAGCTTAAAATGAATCGCTTCATGAGTTCACCGTTCCCGCCTGTTCGCGGTATAGTGTGACAGTGGCTGGAACCCCCACACTGGATGAACTCTCTAACAACTACTAGGCGATGGCAAGACAAGTTCGTGAAATTATGACCCATCCTCGAAACGCGGGGACCCACAATGCTTTCAGTGGTAGGTAGGCACTATCTATGTCGTGCCAGCCGTCAGTAAAGCGGTACCGAACTATCGCGGTAGATTGCATACTTATCATCCTTCGCAAGGACATGATGATCTCATTCAAGTGGCTGCTGTGTCTCCAGTAAATCGCACGAATTCAATCAGGCTACCTTGCGACTTCGATGAGCTTGCTGTGTCATTAAGATGTACTAGTATATTGCTGTCAATTCATCCAAGGCGTCAAATGCAGGGTATACGGTGCTTATACCAAGCTGTTTTCGTACCACAATTTCTATTTTTAGCACTGACTCCATACTGCAGATGGTTCTGACAAGCGTCATAAGAATGACCGTGTTCACCGGAGCGCCTTCGTCGCATCTCATTGACTGTGGAGAGTCTATTGACAATGAGGCCACTGCATTTGAAGGTGTACCGCAACATTGAGCTACTTCAAAAAGACCGCACGCTGACACGATTGCAGCAATTTCCGTCATCATTCAATGGACACCGATGCCTCCGTTCCTGGCAGAAGGCCCCGTCAGGCCTTTTATTTTTCGTATGGTTTACTTGCTTCCATGATGTCGCTATAGCTGACCAGAATGCAGGGAACCAAAGGACATGCGTTATCCTCAAGCAGATGGCACATCTCGACCGTAAGTGTGCGTGTTCTACGTACCTATAGCACATCTGAAATTGAACTTAGAGCTCGGAGTCTATCATCTCAGTCATTTACTGCACAGCATACAAAGTTTACCTCGCCAAGTGCTCAATCCACACTCAATAGTGAAGCCACTGGACCTTCTTATGTTTCTAATGAAAAATTACCTGAGCAGTAAGTAAGTTGACCGGTAGTCTCCTCTGCGCGTGCTGAAAATTTGCTTAGACTGTTGCAGCAAGTCCTCGACACTCTTCGGAATTCCAATGTAGAGAAGGGAGCAAATGATGAGCAATCACGATTCTGGACGGTATATCAAAAGGTCGCATCACAACATGACAACGAGTTTCTGGAGCATTATGATGGTGATATGGATATTGTCTTGATTTTGTAAGCCGTAAGCTCGTGCGTTAACAACAGGGTGATAACTGGTTTTAAGTCTGGCCTATTTTCCGCAGTGAATACAGCGTTTACTACCACAGATGCTTTGTTGACGCAAATCATCATGCTGATGGTAATGAACAGCCATGGAACCCCGATTACAGGAAATTATCCACTTCCGGTCCCACCTGTATATTCCAACGGGCAAGTATGGTTCCAAACTCTGGCTTATGCCAGCCTTTCATTCAGCCTTCTTGCGGCATTCGGCGCCGTTTTGGGCAAGCAGTGGCTTTGCTTCTACAAGCTTAAACGATTCGGGCACGGATCCCTCGAGGAGCGGGGTAAGACCAGACAACAAAAGTTTGACAGCCTCGCGACTTGGCATTTTGATGCTGTGCTGCACACGTTCCCGGTTCTTTTGGAAATTTCATTACTTTACCCAGATTGTTCCAAACACCTGCTTCCTCAATACTTCGCATGTCTGGTGCATTCATGTGGGCAGTAAGCATGGTTATTAAAAAGAACGACAGAGACTTGCACACACTGGGCGCAAGCTTTCGCTCCTTCCTTCGCAGCATCAGAGCGTCCATCTCAAGGCTCGTATAACAATTACTCAATCCCAAACTAGAACAGAATCTGCCATATGTTGGGTACTTGCGACATCTACAGATCCAGCCGACATTACAAGCGCAACCTTATTCATTCCCACCATTACATGGTCACCAAACTCAGACATTACGTCTCATTGTCAACGGCTTCGAGACACATTTTGTTGGGAAGTGATCCGTCAGAGTACCTGAACCAGTTTCACTCACAAATAACTAACGGTTCCACTTTAGTTACTGATATTTCTTGATTTTGCTACTGAAGATAACCGGACGTTGTCCTCGCACCTCAGTCTCTCTAGTATTGACTGAGACTCTCGCTACCTTAGCTCTCGTTCTTTGACACATTTTTAGCGTGTTTCGACGCTCAAGGGAGACTCCGGCCCTCAGCAGGAGATAGAGCAGTTGCCTGTGGGCGAGCTTTGAGCCATCTATGTCTTACTGTTCTGCCAATTGACGATCATTCCAATGCCCGAACTGCTTCCCAGCAGTTGGGCATTTGGCATCAGTGGCGCAGCGTCATTCTTCCACGAAGCTTTGACGAGTGTAAGGCCCTTGCCTGCAAACTGTCAACGTTATCTGGCCGGGAGAAAGAGAAGTGTCGGGCAAATACACGCACTGCATTGCGCATGATGATTGCCGCTGCTGGGGATGGATTCATTAGTCCAGATCATGACTCAATCATTTGGCGTGGCCACTTCACATGGACCGGCGATCATCGTATGCCAGCTGATTTTGATTGGCTGGTGGACTACCTCGTGTCTTGCTTCCATGATCACACGATGATGGGAGATGCTTTATTAGCGCTAACCGCTATGAAGGGACTTGGCACCCGTGCTCGAGAATCTGTTTACCTACGCACGCTCATATTATCTGCCATGGATTCATCCAGCCCTCGTCGCCTTCGCTATGCAGCTTTACGGGCTGTTTCGGATTCTCGACTGGCACTCGCAGACATTGGTGCCATGGCTGACTGCCTGGGCAAACTTACCACAACACATCCCACACGATATATCCCACAACTTCACTCTCGCATCCATGACGAGAACCCCGCAGCGCGCGCCACTGTCGTATCTGCCATCCGACATACGCTTGTGGAATCGTCGCCATCGTACGACGAGCTTTTGGCATCGCTCATCATGGACTTTTTGGACTTAATACATGACAAAGATTTGGTGTGCCGGTTGATTTGATAATTTTAAAATTTCCTGACACGAATTCTTCAGAACGTCTGCCGCCTTGCGTTGTCCGCTCCAAACTCTGCGGCAAGAACGAAGCCCCACCTCATACGCGATCACCTTCCAACTTTACTCCCGAGCATCTATGCGGAGATGAAAGTCAACCCCGATCTCATTCGTACAGTCCAAATGGGACCTTGGACACACAAAGTCGATTATGGTCTGGATGCGCGTAAGACCGCATGGGAGACACTGTACACCCTTGTAAGCCTTTGGCACACCAGTGTCCTCCCTTACTCATGTACTCCTAGCTCGATACCTGCCTGTCGATCTTCCTCTCGCAATTGCGCAGCGCCTCGACGAACTTACACCCTCTCTTGAATTGACGATGTGCGGGACAGCCGTCACTAAAGACACGGTGAAGTAGGACATCGAACGCGCGGCATAGCTACGAAGGAGCACGATGCGTGCTGTTGTTGCCCTCAGCAAAATCGACAGCGCTGGCAGCGCGCCCACATTCGATGCCTTTGTGGAGGAATCGAGAAAGAATGAGCAATGGGGCCTAGAATTCAGGGAGTTACTTGGACACTGAAGGATTTCATTATGCAGACCGTGTACGCTATATCTGTTTTTCAATGCTCTCGCAGGCAAAGTGTGAACCGTTCCTGCAATTAGGATATTTGTTTCGTTCCCAAGTCCGTGATCCAGGTAGCTACATCAAAATTCGTGTTTCACAAGGTCAACCGGGTGCAGGGAAAGGCAAGGAGCTCTTGGCTGTCGACAACGAGCTCGAGCTCGTCCATAAACTCGTCCCTGCGACGACCAACCGTACCACTATTTCTGGTGATGCAGCCACTCGAGCAGATGCACTCGAAGCTTTGCAGCAGAACACTTGGGTGCATCTTGCTTGTCATGGCAAGCAGGACCGTACGCAACCCTTACGATTCGCATTTCGTCATGAAAGATGAGCATCTGACACTACTCGATATCATGGAGATAGACATTCCGCATGCCGAGTTCGCGTTCTTATCTGCTTGTCGCACCACTGTCGGCGATGAGGAGACACCCGACGAAGTGATTCACCTATCTATCTGAGTCGTTAGCTATAGTCCCCTACAATGGAATTTATAGGAGGCAAAGCTAACAACTCATATAGATAGGTTTTCAGCTGACCAGTCAGCCTCACAAATATGTGCGTATAACATGTAGTGAAATATAAGTTGTAGATACATGATCATCGATGCACGCGAATCCTGAGTAACACAAGTACTTCATGATCATGATTGTGACGCTTCTACATTCAATGTATGTACATGTGACGCAACTTATGAGTTGCCTACAACTAGTTATAGTGTGCCTGCCATGAGGCTTACCTTACTGTAAACGCATTCTGCAAAATCACTGCCTTCTGAGCATCGTGTTCAAGCCCTTTTCAACCTGCGATGTTCTCAAAGTATGGTTTTAGTCTTCGTGGACTCCTTGGTGCAATTTTCCCTCGTTCAATGGAATTTCCTACTGATGTCCCAGGTCTGTTTACCTTGGGCGAGACTCGACTTGACGTTGCAGCATGGAGGAGGATGCTCTTGGATAGCGATTTCCCCCCGCGGTGTGTCCTTGAGCGGCTCACTTTTTATAAAGCTGCCAAACGAAAACAGCATGAATTTGTTGTGCTGTATTTTCGTCATTGGGATGCCTCAGTGCATGCGACCGCGGTTCTAGTTGTAGACCGCGCTCCAAATGCATCTTCAAAGGACAATGGCTACTCTACACCTATTACGCATTCGTCAGGCATCACTTCCCCTTCAGCCTCACAAACTCCTGCCCTCGATTCTGTTTTCACTACCCCAAACACAGGTACTGCCATTCAAACGTACCTACGTAGAAGATATGGCCGGTACAAAGAACTTTGCACCCTCAACTTCTCCGCCACATCTACATGCCCCTCGGCAACCCAGATATCTGTTCTCTTATTTGTTATAAGTCGGCATGCTCCCGACTACCACTTGTACCGGTTTCAATGTTACTGGTTCGCAAGCACTATCTGGGAGACCATAAAACGGCTCTTCCCAGGCTCTCTCGAGACAGCCTGGAAAAGGGGGCGCTCCAGCTGTTATGGTATTAAAGTGGATAAGGCAGACAGTGTTGAGGTCGTGTGCAAGGAGTATGCTGATGAGTGGACACGCCTCGAAAACGAAGCAGAGCAGAAGAGGCTAGCAGAGCATGCCAGAGCAGAGCAGGTGAGCCTTTTGTTATTTATGGACCAGGGCCATGGTATTGACATTGTGATTCTTACAGTTGCGGATGGAGGGTGTGGCTCAGGGTCTAGTTCAGGGTCTGGCTCAGGGTCTGGCTCTGCGTCAGGCAGAAATTGACCGCTTGCTAGTGGAAATTACCCAATTACAAAGTCGCCTAGGGTGATGATCTATCAAGTTCCTACATTTTAAGTTACATGCAAATTTGGCTCATCAGGTCGCCAGTCTTCGAGGTCTGGAGTTTTTTTGATTATCTGCGACTCTTTTCTGTGCTATTACATACATGCTTCCTCCATCATATACTTATGTTGTTGGGGCTGTAGGTCACAATAATATGGATGTGCGAGATTCATGGTTCATTCACCTGGATACCATCGGTGTGTCGCACTCAGCTTTCAAACAATTTAATCACAGACAAAGCTTATCCCTATGGCTGTCTCATCACCATTATACATACTATCAGTTGGACCTTCGCGCAGAAGTCTCCGCACACCTAACCTGATTATAGGCTGATGGGGTGATGCTTGCAGGGGTGGTTCCGATGCACCAAATAGGTATATATATATATAGGCCGATCTATCAGACTTCAACGTGAGTCCCATATCACCTTCGCATTCATTTTGTGTCTCGTCCTCAGGACAGATAGCCGTCAGGAATGCAGGGGGAAATTATGTGAGGAGTATCTGGCGTATTTTCTCATCCTGTATGGCACCAATGTCTGCGAGTGCCAGTCGAGAATCCGAAACAGCCCGTAAAGCTGCATAGCGAAGGCGACGAGGGCTGGATGAATCCATGGCAGATAATATGAGCGTGCGTAGGTAAACAGATTCTCGAGCACGGGTGCCAAGTCCCTTCATAGCGGTTAGCGCTAATAAAGCATCTCCTAGATGCTCGGGAGTAAAGTTGGAAGGTGATCGCGTATGAGGTGGGGCTTCGTTCTTGCCGCAGAGTTTGGAGCGGACAACGCAAGGCGGCAGACGTTCTGAAGAATTCGTGTCAGGAAATTTTAAAATTATCAAATCAACCGGCACACCAAATCTTTGTCATGTATTAAGTCCAAAAAGTCCATGATGAGCGATGCCAAAAGCTCGTCGTACGATGGCGACGATTCCACAAGCGTATGTCGGATGGCAGATACGACAGTGGCGCGCGCTGCGGGGTTCTCGTCATGGATGCGAGAGTGAAGTTGTGGGATATATCGTGTGGGATGTGTTGTGGTAAGTTTGCCCAGGCAGTCAGCGGTAACATTGCGTGTACTGTCCTCTGCATCCTCCAAGTATTGAAAAAGGGGTGCCCAGAGCTGCTCTGCAACACCTTCAAGCTGCCCATGCGAGCAATGCGTTACGACCTAGATTGATTCTCAGAACACGAATCGACACAAGACTAAATTCAGACCTCCTTCAATGCACGCAACGACAGCAGCTTCTTGTGCGGATCACTCTCCGCAACCCTGAGGATTGCAGGTAAGAATTGATGAAGATTTCCGATAGCAATACTTCCTACGTACGTCAATCTATGTACCCAATTGACGTATAAACTTTACTTACCAGCAGCAGCACGAATCTCCTCATCTTCTGCTGAGAAATGTTTGAAAGTATTGCTAAATGTATCTTGTTGCTTCGACATATCACTGTGACAGTGCTATCAATAGAACGGAGACACTGAAAATCCGACATACATGAAACGGCCAAGTTCTCCGACAATCAGCAGACTTAACACCACAACAGAAGTGGTGGACTTCGACTTTGAAGATTTCTAGAAGAAGTGCGATATGAGAAATGCGCTAGGCTACTGTGCCTGTGGCTGACCTCGATATACTTGGAATAGACCGTGATGGTTCCCTGCTGCCACTCCCTGATCGCTCTGGACAAATTGGCCAATACATTTAGCGACATTGGCTAAATTGGCGTCTCACTTGTTGGTCTTTTCCGCTGATATTGCCAAGTTGGGAACAACATGGGTTGCAATTTGACTATCAGCCTGCACCAGCGAAGAGAAGAACATCAAAAGTGAATCGAGAGCGGCTCCTGAGAGGAGGGGCGAATGTGCAATCTGATAGATATCGCCAAGGACCTCGCGCTCGACTTCAGGGAAAGTAGCGGTCAGAGATAGCTCGAGTAACACTGTAATGATAGTCAATGCATGAGACAGTAAGGAAATGTCTGTCGTCGATATGTATGGTCTGATCTGGGAGACCAAAGAAGGTGGCAGATCGGTGGGAACGCCAGATGAATATCTGGACAAAATGAGGCTGCTTCCAGATCCTCAAGATGTGAACTGACCTTTTTAGAAGAGTATCGAGGGCGATAAATATCTCTGGCTTTCCTCCCCTCTCACTCTTCTTAAGTAGACCCATGATCCTTTCAACGGAAAAGTTCACCCAGTCATCACTCATTTCCACGTCCCTCGCAACTTTCGTGACCACCCTAACAGCTCCTCCTGTATTGCCTGTGGTTCGACATATAGCTTGCCATTCCTTGCCGCCTCTCTGTTTGATGACATCAGGAGCGCATATCCATAGGTCTGCAATACAGTCGTCAGCACATCCGCGAACCTCGGCATCTGTGTCGTGAGTGCTGAGGCGATGAAAAGCTTGATCGTACAACTCTTGATAGGCCTCGTGGCATTGAGTAAAGCAGAGAAAGACGCGGAAGGCTTCTGAAGCAACTCGAGGGTGTTTCTCTCCAACTGACTTCAAAAGAACAGGTGACAGACTTGGAAGTGACACAGAAAATGTCCCGGGAGCACGCGTCGCGAAATACAATGCGATGAAGGAGAGACATGTAAGGTGGAGGGCCGAAGTTGAAGTCGCTGGCGACTGAAGCAATACGGATTGAGAGATTGTAGTAATGGGCGTAATCTGGTTAGAAAGGCAACCAGGAAGAACATCAAGCAGAGCGTGCAAAAGCTGGAGGCCTGCCTGGAGCGTCGGTGGTGGAGTCTTCGGAGACTTGAGTTGCTGGAGCAGGGCCTTGGATAATGAAGACACCTGTGAGCGCAGAAGGGTATATGGCGTTTCCTCAACATCCATTCTCTCTTCGCTATCTCTTTTCCTCTTCCTAATGGCGGAATCGTTCTCTTGAGACTGTGGCAGGCTGCCGTACATGCAAGTCTGGTTGGGTAAAACACCATAAATTGCCCATACTTCGAGTCGAACAATTTTCTCCCTGTCGCCAAACCTCGATATTAGTACAGGCGATACCTCTTTGTAAAGTGAAGTCAGAAGCTCGGGACGAGTAGTGATCACAGCAGCTAGAAGTTTGGTAGAAACACGCCGGATCTTGTACGATGTGTCTTCATCGTCTGAGTACCTAAATGCGCATTGTGAGCAAGATAAGAAAAACAATCATGTAGATCTCACTCATCAAGATCAGCATCGACATCGACATCGACATCGACATCGACATCTGCATCTGCCATCTCTTCGTGTTCGTCGTCATCCTGTTCAGCATAATTCTATAGACAGATGGGATTCAACCATACAAAGTAGTGAATTTGTAACTCACCGGGTCATATTTGATGAACTGGCTTCCAATCTGTATTATCGAGCTTAGGAACGGTGCCGCTTCTGTCAGACACCTCAAGAGCAGCGTCTCAAGAGCCTGATCAAACATGAGTGATGAGGGATAGTGTTGATTATAAGAAATATGTGCGAACCTGAAGACAACCTTCACAAAGTTCATCATCGTCCCTCTAGACAGCTTTGATGCTAGAGGAACATATTGTGAGAGCGTCAGAATAGCACGTTTGCGTACAGCAGGACGAGAATGTGAAAGAAACGGAGCTATTCCAGGAAGAGGGTGTGGCGTAAGGGCCGATCAGATACGTGGGCAGGAAAAACGAGTGATGGGTATAGATAGCGTTGATAATGCCTCAATTAAAGTCTCCGGTGGAGTTTCCGTCTACAAGTGACCATGTCAAGAGCAGGACTAATATTGGCAGAACAAACTTACATTTAACTTACGCTTACATTTGAAACTTGCTGTAGAAGCTTTTACCTTTTCTTAGGATTCATTGAGCAATGATTTCCGAGCGCCACGATTGCCTGAAGCACGATCTCGTACAGTCTACTAAAGGAAAATTGAGTTAGCATCAGAATTACTGAGGGAGTGCTTACCTTGTGAGCTTTAGCAGCACTTCGGAAACTGCTATAAACACCAGTCAAGGTATCATGGATGACAGCTTGAATGCGAGCTTCTTTGGTAGGATCTCTGGGACCTTCCCGCTTCTCACCAACTCGAGTGCGCGCATACTACCCACCCATGTACGCGTTCAGATGGGTCGCGCCGCATTGCCACAAGCGTGTCTGAGTTCCAAACTCCGCTGCGGCAGTACCAGCAGGGTGACATTGAGAGTGACACAAACCGTTGTCACCACCAAAAAATTATCTCTTTTGTTTCTTGTTGGATCGCATCCGTTAAAGCTCGTAGGGTGTTTTTATGATTTATGATTGCATATGCATGTATTAGTTTGAATATTTGTAGTAGAAAAGCGTTGTTTTAAACGATGCACGAGATGTGGGGATGCACGAACTTGTGGTAACTAATAGTACTTTCACGGTACGAACGAAAGAGTTTGCGCTGTTGACAAGTAATGTTACCCAAATCGGCATACCGGCATCTGCCAATTTTCAAACTCCTCGCTTCGCCTGCCAAATCACTCTGAGTTCGACCAGTCTGACTCGCTTCTCCAAAGCGCAGAAAATTTGCCACAAGCGAAACATTGGAACATGAGGAGTCCGAGTCACAAGATAGTGCAAAAATCAAGAAATCATCTTCAGGCAAGAATAATGGGCTACCAGGTTGACTTTGAGAATATTCCGATTGAAAGTGGTCCACTGATGATTATGGGACGTGCGATGAGTATGTTGCTACGAACAGGAAGAATCAGGACGCTTGGAGACGAGGTGACCAAAGATGGGAGTATATATATTATGTCTGATTAATATTAATGTCAATGGTCCATGGCTTTACGAGACAACATCGTCATCCCATACTCAGCAGTGGCGTTAAGACGAAAATGCAGGCTTGCCTCGCTTGATACACGAGACTACATCTCACACAGCTACATACATGCTCGCTTGATACTTGACAGTACCAAGCGAGTCTAGCATAGCAACAGGGTCACGTTCGAGAGCACAAGCACAGGTTAGCAAGGAGGCCAAGATAGGGAGATGACAGAAAGGCACAGCAGAGTGAAGTGGGCCAAGTCCGCCGGTCCAGGAGAGCAAGGCGAATAACATCGTTACGGAGGCTGACCGGCGGGAGGTTGAATATAAGTTTTGGATAAGCTATAGACTCCTCAACTCACCGGCCGACGGACACGGGTACTTTGACGGCGGGTAGGCTGCTTCGAGCTAGAAGCTACATCTGACTCGTTTGGGAGACCTTGATGAACTGTTGACTAGAGACGGTGCCCCAAACATGACAGCAAACAAAATCTAAGTCAGAGCGCGCACTATTTGGGTGGTGTCCTTCCCATTCACCTAGTATGAGATGAGCAGCTCGAACGCACTCGAAGTAACAAAATATTTGGACAAACCTTGCCTTTCACTTGCGGCACTGCCTGAGATGCCAGATCATCGCAGGCCTGCGGTGCTGGCTTCCACATAATTTTCATGATAATATCATCGAAACCAACATCACCACTGGCGACCATGACTTCGAAGGCCTCTTGAAATGTGCAATCACGATCGTCATCAATAAGCCGGGATGCCATGTACGGAATGAGAACAAAGTGTGTTCGCCTGGGTCGTGGTCTTCATCTGTGTCTTGATCTTCATGCTCATCCTGATCTTCGTCTTCATCATCGTCCAGTTCTTCACTCTCCTCATCATCTGAGTATCCCCACAACTAGTGATGTATTAATGTAGAACAATAAATGTTGCTTACCTTGTTCCCCTGACCGAGCCGATGTCTGTGGTCATTAACATGGTTGCGCAGGAACTGTTGGATCCAGTCTCGTACAGGCCACGCGTTTCTGAATTTGCGCAAAAAAGGGTGCCTATTCTGTGCCTACACGATGGGTGAGTCTAAGGCTCTGTCAATTCATAATACACGCTCACCTTCATGACTACAAGAGCAATCTCATTGTCATCCTGCCCACGACGGGTCTTGTCGATCTCCAGATACTGCCGGCAGCATTGAATTGTAGCAGCCTCGAGTCTGAGTGTCAGTTAGGCTCATTTGAATTTTTCGAGTGCATATGTTCACCATTAGGGCATTATACTGTTGCTTATCGTCACCTAGGCCCATCGCCTCCCGGACTTGGTATCCATTACGCTTACCAGCAGCTCCAGGCGGCTTCACGATAAGTCTTTCTGGCTTGGGATTCGAATCCATCCCAGCACGTGCCTTCTCACTCTTTCCTATGTGCACATGTCACAAATTAACGGACGAGTCACGAGGTACAGGATTCACTCACGCTGTAAGGAGCTTATCTCCCGCTGCAGTCGAGTCATTTGCTCAGCCATAAGCTGGAGACGCGTCTTCTTGGATTGTTTTTCTGTTTAGATGACATTGTTGGTGGTAGTACTGGATGGACTTTGCGCAAAGATATTGGTGCGCATATCACATGCATCACGTGATATATATCCCACGGTAAAACTGCTCAAATACATTTAATTCTAACATAGGCGATCGCGGACGATAAACATACGGTGGCTGCGAGTCTCCCTCCACCTCCACTGAGTTTGTTAAACTCGGAATGGCGTTGATCGTGGCGAATACAGGTCAAAGATGCTATCGGGCGTATTCCCGCGTCTTGTCTGGGGATGTCTGTGTTCGGATAAGATCTCTGAAAATTGGACACTCTCTCGTGGAGACTGAGAAGCTGATCAAGAACCGTTTAATGCGAACTGTCTTGAAGGAAGATCGCTCGTTCGACCAGACGATAAAATGCGGGAAGATGTGTTCGATGAGGAGTCCGCTTGACTGGCTATTATGAGACGCCTCAAACGAGCAGTGACAGTCAAATTTGAAATGTCTGAACTGTCTCGAGGCTCGTCAGAGTTGGGACGTGAACCAAACAACTGAGAGCGAAGATGCGTCCTAGCGTTGGTACGGCGATGTTCCGCGGCACTCTCTGACACCAACAAGTTGCTGGACACTGTCGTAGCGGAGGCATACAAGCGGGAATGACAGCGGTAGCGAGTCGGTGGAGGATTGGGCGGCTTATGTCGGGAAGGCGACCCAGACAATGAACGGGCTGATTGAGAAAGATCAGTGAATATACCTTGGATAGATGCGCTGCACCTTACCGGTTTCTACACCACGCTCGAGTAAACCGCGGGCATTGCGAAGACCTCGAATGATCTCATGCACACTGTCTGGATGGGAGTCTTCATCGTTGTCGCCGGCAAGATTGTAACGATTATGAGCCGTCACCCTGCGCCTTCTCTCGCGATCGATGGAGTCCTCTTCGCCGAGACCCACTAAGTAACGGTCAAATGACAATCCCGCTTCGTCAGAATCCTCGACTGCCTGTTCTCTTGATAATGAAGCAGAAGCATCCGAGATAGGGCGAACTGGTAATATTTGTAAACAACAGGAAAGAATAAACATAAAAGCCATACCTAAGTTACGCGAACGTTCGATGACTGTTCTAGCACGCGCAGCAACTTCTTGATACCTGTCAGTAGACCGAGGAGATGGTGGGTTAAAGTCATGGATTGTATTCGGAGTATCCCTGTATTGTTCCTCGTCAGGAGCGTAGAAGTGAGAAATGGAATCTCCAAGGTCTGTAACAAATAGTCGCTTTTAGTCAACATGATCATCACTTGTGTGGGACAGAGCACCGAACAGAGGATGACGCAGAAGTGCTTCCTGACGTACGCGCGGAGCTCATGGATCTCCAGCTGGCATCTGAATGGGTAGTACGTCTTACAGCCTGCGGCCTAGCAGCTACATCTGAAGTTAGTGATCCGAATATACTGTCAAGTAATACTGGACATGTGACTACGTCTGGCGACGGCGCAACTGGCGGTGAAGATCGGGGGGGAACAAGAGTAACTCATGCCAAATTGGATGAGCCAGAGCTTGGTACACGATGGGCACCTTGCCTGCCGACTACATCTGGCGACGACGCAACGGGTGGTGAAGAACGAGAAGAGGCAAGAGCAGCCCATGATAGATTTTATGACCCAGAACTTGACCCATTATGGATACCTTGCCTGCCGTCAGGTTCATTTGACGCATCAATATTGTTTCTTTCAGTTTGCAGGACTGACGGTACGCAGGTGAGTGATCCACTAGGAAACGCGTCGGATTCCCGTATGGATGCGTTCGCCCTCGCCGATGAAGAGATCGATGGGGATGAACGATATGGAGGATGAGGAGGGGTGTTCGACAAACGTGTAGAGTTGAAGGTATTATTTGATGAGGTAGTATAGCCGGGGCGTGATGATAAGCCTGTCAGCGGGTAGTATATAATCAGTGCTGATGTGTATGTAACAGATCAAAGAGATGCCTACCATCTGATGTTTGGAGGGATAACGACTCAACCTGTCTGGGAGCCGCAGTGTGTGTGCTCCCAGACCCGACTGAAGTAGTTGTATCAGTGAAATATCAACCTCGGCGATCCTTCCCAGATGTGTGTGATGAGCCTGGTGAAGCTCCAAAATGAGTCCAGTCCCAGCTACCAAATGCTTCGGTGGTATCACTTGAGGATTCACGTGGGGACAGAACGGGAGATGCGGTAGGGTGCCAAGATGGAGTACGTGAGTGTGAACGCCGGAGGGCTGCGATGTGACTATCACATTCGTTGAAACGTTCTATGGAGCTTCTAAGGGCGTCAGATAAACAAGCGGTTGTATACGAAGAGAGTGCTTGAGCATGAGATGGGAGAGTGCGAGCTCCACCTATTTACACCGTTCGCCACCCGGCACACCAAACGGCAGAGAGTCATACGAGTCGGATGCTACAAAAAGTGACTCGGACTAGTACTGTAGGACTTCCCATCGTCTGTGGGGAGTCGCGTTTGCACTGGTTTATCTCTATGCTTCTGCTGCCGTCCGCACGGGCCAATTAGACGCTTGGAAGTAATTTAACTAACATTTGTGCTGAAACAGAAAATAAGCTATTAGTCATCCAATGAAATTCACTACCTGCAATTTCAGTCGAAGTTCCAATTAAATTTATAGCATCAGTGCATTTTCCAATGAATTTTATTGGAAGCACTACTCACAGCTGTGATTACCGGCTGTGAGTGACCTTGTAAACAAGGTAATTCTTCTATATTTCACAAGGTTACAATATTGAGGACTTATGAATTCACTGATGTCTGGGATTCAAACAGATCGGATCGATTTCTGGCCAAGTGATATGTCTGACAAGCTCTTTTGGACGTAAAACTAGGCAGAGGTGACAATGGGAGCGACACCGAAGTCCAATTCATCACCACACTTGTCATCATCGTTATCAATTACTCCCGACGCTTGGGCCGCGTCCGTCTGAAGAGCCGGTGTTACTACTGCGGACAAGTAGCGGTCTGCGGATGGGAGGGGGTGGCGAGTGGGACCGGGCGTGGTTTTCCGGGACTTGGGGTTTGAACGGGAGGTAAGGATGGGCCATGCGGAAGTGGGAATGTCGGGTGTTGAGGGAGCACCTTCTGTCGCAGGGCCTCATGCTCTTCACCAAGTTTCTCGATGGCGGTATTCAGCTTGGCCAATCCTTCCTCGAGTATGACCAACCGGCCCTCCATGGAATTGATGACCGCATCCTCTGGGGCTGGGATAGGTGGCACGGACGAGAGCGTAATGTCGGACGAGACTATGTAATGATCAGTAGAAGATTTATTCACGGTATGTCTGCCATGACGAACATACCAACGCGTGGAGATTGCGTGGAGATGCTCTGGGGACGTTGGGAACGCGATGGGAGGGCTGCCTTTGATGTGGGGCGACCACGAGATGCAGTCGGTGACTCTGTGCGGGTCTTTGAACGCACCCTCGATGAAGGTGATGGGAGGGCCACCTTCGATGTGGAGCGAGATGCAGTTGGTGATCCCGTGCGGGTCTTTGAACGCACCCTCGAGTTGGCTTGAGACCTTGCGCGGCGTCGACCTCTCGCGACGATATCTGACTCCCTGCCATAAAAACACTTCTGCTTCTTCCTGGTACATTCCTCGCATGAATTCAGCTTTTTTCCGGTCTTCTTGCTATATCCGAAGACGCATTTCAGACCGCGCTTATCACATGAAGTACAGTGGTCATCGCAAACAGCTTCAGTAACCTGCGCCCCCAGTTAAGCACATGTAAACTCCGAAATGAATGTGATCTCCTTACAGTCTCGGTTGGTTCCATTGCAGGAAGCTTTTTGAGTGCCGTTGCACCCCCGTGCTTCAGCTACAGATCACGTCAGTAAGCTCTAAGATAGTCTGAAAGAGAGGACTTGCCACTGACGACCCGGAAGTGTTAGCCATACCAGTAACCTTATTAGATGGTCCTTCCATCAGTCCATCCTCTGCAAACATGTGACTCGTCCGCATGCGTTTCCTGTCCCTCTCGTCAGACAGGTGCTGCTGAGTGTTTTTCGTTACCACTCCTTGATCATTACCCTTGCCTGGCTCTGCATCCTCGTGTCCTTGTTCAACTTTCTTGCCTTTCCTGTCCGCTGCCTTCCTTTTCGCAGGACCAAACATTCGAGGTTTGGGCATCTGTAATGCCCCCTGCTCCCCTACTGTCTCCTCCGTCGTTGATTGATGGCTCGTATTTGCTTCCTCCCCATCTTTAGGCCGCCCCAGCCCCTCCTGCAGATAGACCCCCTCGCGAAGTACCGTCTGACAGTCAAATTCATTCTTGAGCACTTTCAGTGCCACAACATCCTTCGCTTCACCCAAACCGGCCATCCATATCTTGGCCATGTTGTGGAGCGGATGTTGCATGATTCGATAGTCGTCATACCCGATAGCCCCCCAGTCTGGAACCCGAACGATTGTGATGCTAGGCTTGTCTCCGACGCTAGGCCTACCTTCGACGTACTCACTGCAGGTAGACAGTGCCATCGCGCATGACAGTATAATCGGGGGAATAGCCAAGACATCTGGAAAGAGTTTTACGGCTTTTGTCTACAAAGGCCCATCAGTGAGTCGTATGGTGTCGCATGGTCGCCGCTCACCACTATTCGGCCAGCCCTATTTGCTTGAGGCATTGTGTTTGCACCGGCAGACATTGCGCGGGCCTCGGTAATGACCTCGCAAAGTCTGACGGCTAGCTCCCGCACCTTTTCATCGGGGGAACTTGAAGCCATATGTAAAGTGATTCATCTAAAAAAGACCTCCCGCGCGAACCGGCGAGTTGAAAAGTTGTCTGAGACAACGCAAATATAGTATAGTCAGGGCGGGTAGTTTGTATTACCATATACACTGAACGCGCTGTTTAAGGGCCTGGACAGCTACATTAATGGTATTCAAAATAAAATTTTCAACGTTTAGAAACGATTCTGAAACGTTCAGAAAGTGTTCAGAAAATCGGCTTGAAAAACTTAATCCCCGACTCCACTTTAGTGGAAGAGGGTTGTGTCGCAACAAAATGACTAACTCCCTGCAAACGCACCCGTGAGAAATTCCCACGCACCCGTGTGGGAATAAACTGTGGGAATACTTCGAGCTTGTGGTGGAAAAATAGTTCCCTTTTTAAGCGCTTGTAAGCTCATTGCTTACCTGAGTTCCCATAATTGTAGCGGCGCAAGCGCCAATCCCTGACTCCGCTCAAAGACACTGAGACAAAATATGATTCAAAGATATTTGTAGGACAACAATGTAGGACATTTATACAATTCGAGCCAAGATAAAGAAGTCACCAAGAAAGGTGATCACTTCAACCTACTCGATCATAGTATACTCGAGCTTGTCCTCATCATTGAGCACAGCAGAAGAAGAACCCTTTTTAGTGGGTGACTGGTCGTTGCATTGTCCTCAGCCTTTCTTTTCCCCTTCCTATCCTTGAGCGAAGCCACAAAAGCAGGCTGTGTGTACTTAGTGCAAGGTAAGAGCTCCATATACTGTAACATCAGGTGGTACACACAAGATCCATTGACATTGTGGGGGTTGGAGTTGTCTCTATGCGGTTTGATAGTCCACCTACAAGATGTCAAGCTGTTGAACCCTAACGAAAATAACTGAGGACTTACAGTTTTAAGATGACCTCTAATGTGACAATCATACCCTCCTTGAGTTTAGTCTTGTAGTCACCAACATGAATGCAAACTCCATGCTTGTCTCAGATGTCAGGGCTCTGAACTCTTGTGCCACGAAGATGGTGCATGTTGAGCAAAGCAGAATAATGACCTCTCAAATCTTTGAGGTCAGAAATGCACCAGGAACAACCTACAAGTATTTGTATGGTCAGAATGATGTAATTTGAAATGTAAAATATACCACTAGGCATCTTGCCTTTGTTTTTGCTGAGGGCCTGACTGTATTTCTTGGCAGTTGCCCTTGCCTTGCCTATAATTAAGGGAGCGGGTTACAATCGTGGCATGAGTGGCTGTATACTGATGGATGCCCCTTTGAAGGTAGACCATGTATACAATCTGAAAGCACTTCCATAGTCAGCTTATTAATCCTCTGAACTAACTCTGTAAGCGGAAGAACAGACCAACAGAGTATCAGCACATCAACGGGATCAAAGATGCAAACTTGTGGTAGTGGTGTTTGACAGAGAGTGATACAAACCTCATTTCCATACAAGTCACTGAAGTATATTGCCAAACAATTCACAAGTAGCTGGCAACCTTCTGAAACAATCATGGGGTGAGAAAGTAGTGCTCATAGCTTGTCTTTACTCAATCACATTACTCATTGTTGGTTTTATACTTGTGATCATCAGCTTTGCTTTGACTCTTGGTCATTGTGTCTTAGATCTTTGAAGCCTTCGTGTCATATCCCATACATTCGCGCTTCTCATCTGAAGTTCCAGATGTCAGATCCGATCAGATCCGATCCACAGATCCGTACTGGATCCGTCACGATAAGCTTCTTCATGCATATCCTGTTCATATAACATTAAACACTGCTTATTTCCTCCATTTAGTATATCTTCCCTTCCGGTATATCGGTTATGTTTACTTCCGGCTATGTTTAGTGATCCGTTCACCTGTGATTAACTTCCGGCTTATGTTTGACTTCTAATAAGTGTTGCTTATACATTGCAATACTTTGTGCATAGCCATTTGCTTGTATATGTCCTATAGCACCCCAGTTCGAATATCATCTTAGATTGTCCTCATTCTGTTATCTGGACTTGAGACTTATCAACTCTTGTCACCCTCCGAGACTTAAGGATTGTATCCGATAGTCTAAACGCATCCGCCTCTATCTTCGGATAGTCTACACTCTGTTAGTTTCTAGTCTTAGACTTGTCTAGACTAGTCTATATACTTCTGTCCGATATCTGGATGCCATCCGGATAGGAATACAATACTTGTCTCTACATCCAGATACCATACAATAGTCATCCGGATCTTCGGATACGATAAGTATAGTATTCTGAAATATGGGGCTATACTCAGGAAAGGGGCACAGTGTATGAGCTGAGGCTGAAGCCCTTTGGATTTGAACCTATTTGAGTATGACCTTAACAGTATATTCGAACTCACACCTTTCCGAGTATACTTACAACACTCTCCATGGCACCTACTAGAACTGCACAGAACTCCCTCCATAACGCTGGACTTGTGTCCACGCGACGAGACCCTACACCCATAGTCAATACCTTCACCAGATTCTCTCAACATCGCGCTAGCATTTCCGGACCAGCTCAGAGTATATCCGAGTTGATGAACCATAGGCACCCAGAAACCCCTACGTGTACTCCATCCAGATTAGTCCCGGACGATGAAGATCCTGATGATGAAGATGATGATACTCCAGGCGGAAACCCACCCGATGATGAAGGTGGAGATCTGGATGATGAACCAGACCACAATGAAGACAATGGTCTTAATGCTCAGGACCGCGTTTTTATGTGGTTATCCGAGGCCATCAATAACCTTGCGCGTAATAACCGACACACTTCCTCTTCAGACGACTCCAAAGTCAAAGTTCATGAGCCGGATACCTTTGACGGATCCGAGCCTAGGAAGTTGCGCACGTTCTTTGTTCAATGTGAGCTTAATTTCCAAAGTAAACCCAAGACTTTCCGTTTGGACTGGGCCAAAGTTAACTTCGCCCAGTCCTATCTTAAGGGCATGGCCCTCAAATGGTTTGAACCCAACCTCCTTTTGGACGGGTTAAGTTCTCATCTGGATTGGATGGACGACTACTCTGAGTTCATGTTAGAACTTCAAACTAATTTCGGACCCCATGACCCATCCAGAGATGCTGAGATGCAACTCGAGCAACTCAATATGCATGAAGGACAACGCATCAATAAGTACGTTGTAGAATTCCAAAGGCTTGCTTCACAAGTCCACGGATGGGGTGACAGAGCTTTATGTTGCCAATTCTATAATGGACTTCTAGCTCATATTAAGGACAAAATCAGTCGCATGGGTAAACCCGCTACCCTCTCAGAATTCAAAACCCTTGCCCAGACTATCGATGCCCATTACTGGGAACATAAGGGTGAGATTTCTAGAGAAACCAAGTCCTCGTCATCCAACCCTCTGAAACCTTCCACATCCGACCACGCTAGTTCCCATCTGTCTGGATCCGGAAATCACAGATCTGGACAGAACAAATCCGCTAAACCCACGTCTGCATCTACCTTGTCTGCTCCTAAAGCTCCGGATCTTAATACCAAGCTGGGTAAGGATGGAAAGCTTATGGCCGAGGAACGTCAAAGACATTTAGATAAGAAACTCTGCCTATTCTGTGGTGGACCTGGGCACTCTGCTCGGGACTGCACTAAGTCGACCTCTCGTGCTGCTAAAGGACGTGCAGCCACGGTCACTCCTGAAGCTAAACAGTAGGCTTCATCTGAAGCAAAAACATAGTCTGCGACCCTCCTGACTCCGCATGGGATGAGGGTCACATTGACTCGACCCGTGCTAAGGAGTTAAGACTCAATGCTGTCGCGCTTTCGAATCCGACTTCACTTTGTCCATACGTTTCACTTCCGGACTATCCTAGTATATCTGAATTTCCAGCTCTTGTAGATTATGGTTCCTCTCATTGTTTTATAGAAACTAGTCTTGTCCAAAAACAAAAACTCTGTACATATCTGATTCCTCCTATTCCACTCCGCTTGTTTGATGGTACTTGTAATGCTACCATTTCCGAAGCCATAGATCTCTCCGTCCATTTCTCTTCCAGCAAAGTTACCTCCAAAACGTTTTACGTTACTCCTTTGGATTCATTGTGTCTTATTGTCCTTGGATATAGCTGGCTTTCCCTACACAATCCGTTGATTGATTAGGTTACAGGCAGCATTGACTTCCGGATGACACCTCATAGAATGCCATCGACCCCTCCGACGTCACCTCCACTTCCGGATCCCATTCCTACAGTGGAACCTCACCCTCTGACTTTGCCAGAACCATCCACTTATAATCCAGTTCCTAATATATCGCTAATCAATGCAGTAGCCTTTTGCAGGGCCTGTAAATTAGAAGGATCCACTCAGTTCAGCATTTACCTTCGTCCATCCGGAGTAGATCTCTGTTCTGCTAAGTTCTCATCCAAAGGTCCGGACCTATCCGGAGTGCCTTTGGATTATCATGAGTTTGCAGACATTTTCGATAAGGGAAAGGCTAGTCAACTTCCTCCTCTTCGTCCATACGATCTCAAGATCGATTTGGAGGAAGGATCCGCCCCACCCCTTGGAACTATTTATCCGTTATCCCCGGTAGAGCTTGAAGCTCTTAGAAAGTTTTTTGATAAAAATATTGCTACTGGACTCCTCCATTCCTCTTCCTCTCCTCATGGAGCACCTGTCCTCTTTGTCAAGAAAAAGGATGGTTCCTTACGCCTTTGTGTGGACTTCTGTGGCCTCAACCAGATAACCAAGAAAGACCGATATCCATTACTTCTCATATCCGACCTATTAGAATCCCCTAGCCACGCCAAAATCTATATGAAGATCAACCTCCGTTCCACTTATCATCTCGTCTGGATCGCATCCGGAGATGAGTGGAAGACTGCCTTCCGAATGCGCTATGGTTCCTATGAATGGTTGGTTATGCCTGAAGGTCTCACCAATGCACAGGCCGCGTTCCAGTGGTTTGTCAATGGCATCTTCGCCAATATGCTGGATATATGTGTTATTGTCTATCTGGATGACATCCTTATATATTCCCAAGACCTTGCATCCCATAAGAATCACGTCTGAGAAGTACTTCGACACCTCCGCAAGCATTGGTTCTATGCCAAACCCAAAAAATGCGAATTCCATTCCATGTCCGTGGAGTACCTTGGTTATCTCTTATCTCTGGACAGCCTTACTATGTCTAACGAGAAAGTACAAGCTATCGTAGATTGGCTGGAACCTCGGAAGATTAAGGATATTCAATCCTTCCTCGGATTTGCAAATTTCTATTGTCGATTTATCTATAACTACTCAGATATCGTAGTTCTGCTTACGCGGCTTACCCGCAAGGATGCACCTTGGAACTTTTCGGATGAGTGCCAGAAATCCTTTGAAACACTCAAGAAAGCTTTCACTACGGCTCCAATACTAATGCATTGGATGCTGAACATTCCTTTGATTGTGGAAACAGACACTTCGGATTATGCTATCGCTGGCATACTTTCCATCGTATGTCCGGATTCTGAAATCTGTCCAGTAGCATTCTATTCCAGAACCCTTACCCCTCCAGAACTCAATTACGATATCCATGATAAGGAACTCTTAGCTATTCACGAGGCTTTTCGGACCTGGCGACACTATCTAGAAGGCTCGTCCGAGCCTGTTGATGTTGTCACAGACCATAAGAACCTTGAGTATTTTGCGACTACCAAACTCCTCTCTCACCATCATGCCCGTTGGTCAGAATTCCTCCACCAATTCAATATGATCATCCGTTTCCGTCCTGGAAAACTTGGAGCTAAACCAGATTCCCTTACTAGATGCTGGGATGTCTATCCCAAGAGGGGGATAAGGACTACACTCAAGTAAACCCTCATAATTTCCGTCCTGTATTCACATCCGAACAGTTAGCTTCATCCCTATGAGCATCAACCTTAGCATTTCCAGTGCTCTGCGCAGCTGTGCTTATGGATGTTGAACAGCTTCATAAGGATATCCTATCCACACTCCCTAATGACCCTATCAGATCCACATGCATGTCCAATCCTCCGGACAATAGATGGACTGTGGACGATAGTGGTTTCCTCCATTGTGATAATCGCATATACATTCCAGAATCCAATGACCTTAGGCTTTGCGTCCTTCGGAATACCCATGACCATCCGTTGTAGAGACTCAATTCTCTACAGGCTGGTATTGGTCTATTTTACGGCTCATGATGACTGGGCTTCACAGCACAACATCACCATCATGTGTAGAGCGATTCCACATATTATGTGCAGCTTCCCTGCAATAACGCGCCAGACTCAAGACACTTTCCCGCACTTGCGCAATGCATTCCTGCGCTCGCGCTTCATCATGCATCATCGTGTTCTATCACACATTTCATCGTGCATTTTTGCGTTTTATTTTGCATCATCGTGTTCTATCGCACATCTTCGCATTTCATTGCGATTTAGTGCGCATCATTGCAGGAGCATCCATCCATTGTCCAGCCAGTTCCTTGGTGCGTCGCATTCCATTTATTACTATATCTGACTACATTTGGTATCGTACAATTATTATTTCATTATGGACCCTTACATTACATCACTTACATACTTAGAGTGCTCCCGATTCGCTTCTGAGCCCTGGGAAGGTGCTTATGTGCAACTTAGGGTTGCCATGTCTGTTTTTACAACTTAGCTTCTGGCAGTCACCATCTATCACCAGTTAGTTCCATGCAGTACATGTATCCGTCGTTGTAGTCCCTAGCATCCATCTATAGCTAGTGGCAATCACATTACCCGTCTATTATCCGTTCAGCACCTGTCCTCCTTGCCTCAATTCAGATCACAGCATCATTTATACGCCCTCCCTACACTTGTGCACTTCGTGCGCTACTTTCCCACGCTTCGTGCGACCATCGTGTTTCGCTTTCCCGCACGCGCCTTCAGCGTGTTTCGCGTTTTCTTCGCATTTCACCGCATTCCATCACGTTTCTTTGCGCTTTCTTGCGCTTACATCGCATTTGATCAGGGTTGATCAGCATTCACTTGTGGATCTTTGCTTTCCTTGCATCCCCTTTAGGGTCGAACACTCTTGCTTCTGCGAGTATAGCAGCTAGGTAGAGCTGAGACTCACTTATACTGGTTTTGCATTATTATAGCTAGTGCCTAGCCAGGTTGTAATACCTACACCATTATCAGGACACTTCAGTCAGAACCGTACCCTAGAACTTATCTGACGTGAATATACCTGACCCGGTATACATACCTATGTTAAGGACTACGTCAAATCCTGTACTACCTGCGCCCGAGCCAAGGTTCCAAGACATAAGCCATTTGGATTACTGAAACAACTCCCCATACCGGAAAGACCTTGAAATTCCATATCCATGGATTTCATCAAACAACTTCCGGACTCATCTGGCTATACAGCCATCCTCATTATCATTGATTATGTATCCAAGCAAGCTATATTCGTCCCAACCCACGATACCATTACCTCTCCGGATCTCACTAGACTATTCCTGCTTCATGTATTCTCTAAGCACGGAATCCCTTCTCATATTACTTCGGACCGAGGTACGGAATTCATATCCCATTTCTTCCGTTCTCTAGGAAAGGCACTCAATATGATCCTCCACTTCACATCTGGATACCATCCGGAAGGAGATGGACAAACGGAACGAGCCAACCAAACCCTAGAACAATACCTCCACATCTACTGCAATTATCAGCAGGATAACTGGTCAGAACTCCTTCCATTGGCAGAATTCACATATAATAATGCTCCGAGTGCTACCACTGGAGTTTCACCATTCTTCACCAATAAGAGTTACCATCCAAACATATCCATCCATCCAGAACACGACCTCTCATCCACCCTCACCTGTGACTATGCTATAGACCTCAACGAACTACACCTATTCCTCTGAGAAGAAATGTCTCTTGCGCAGAAGAGATATCAAGGACCTGTGGACGCGCATTGGATACCCGCTCTGGACTTCAAAGTTGGAGAACAAGTATTCATAAAAGCTAAATACTTCCGTTCCACTCGTCCATCCAAGAAACTATCGGAAAAGAACTTAGGTCCATTTGAGATTATAGCTCGTCCGGGATCACATTCCATTACCATCTGACTTCCGGATTTTATGCGTTCCGTCCATCCTGTTTTCCATGTGTCTCAATTAGAACCTGCAACACCAAATACCATTCCTAATCATATCCAACCCCCTCCACCTCCAGTAGAAGTTAACGGAGAACCAGAGTATGAGATATCCGAAATCCTAGACTCTAAGCTAGACCGACGAAGAAGACAATGTCAACTCTTATACCTCGTCCGATGGTCCAGATATGAAGGAACGGACGAAGAGACCTCATGGTTACTAGCTACAGAACTCGGAAACACGTCCGAACTAGTATTGGATTACCACTCAGCATATCCGGACAAGCCTGGTCCTATTCAAAACTGAAGTATACAAATTGTACATAACGGAAACTACAAGTACAAGTAGCGGAAGTTAAGAAAACGGATCCGAAAATATCTACATCTCCATAGACCCCTCATCCCCTCCGGATCCGCCCTCCTCACTTCTGGACACATTTTTCCATCTCCTCATCACCTTCCTCTTCCTCATCCGGACCCATCTGAGCCTTATCCGAAGTGATCTGGGGGTCAAGCCTAAGCTCCTTGAACAAAAGGGCTTGGAATTCCCTCTGTTGCTGGAGGAACAACTCTAATCCAGAACACATCTGCTCCGTGGCAGCCCTACTTCCCTCGGCCGCTTCAATACTCTTCTCCAGGAGAGAGTTGGTCCTAGCCAGCTCCACTACTATATTGTTAGCAGCAGCAACCCAAGCCTGGTCATCATACTCCATGTAATCTGGAGCTTCTGGAGTGGGACTCTGCTGATGTTTCTTACCCTTGCCCCTGGGGGAAGGAGATCCAGCAGCATGCTGCCTTTTCTTACCCTTGGAAGCCTTGACAGTTCTGGGCTGTCCAGGACAAGTGGCCTTGTCCTTCCAGCAAGTGTCACAAGACTTGACCTATCCGGATGTCAAAAAACGCGGATCTGAAGCTTCTGGATGACTCACCAAAGGATTAGCAGCTGCATCCATCCATTGACAGATCCGTGCCCTTCCGGAGCAGTGTGTGCAGGATCCGTCCTCCTTAGTAGACATTTTCTGAGTCTATCCGAAACATTAGTAAAAGACTAGCAAACAGATCCAAAATGCACCATTTCCTTAACTATTTCCTAATGCCTTTTCTCTTCCACTTGCTGGATTCGGATCTCCGCTTGCCTCACTTTCTCCAGATCTGCTAAGCATTTCTGCTCTGCCTCTTGAGCCCTCAAAGCCTCTTCCTCCATCCGGGCCGCTTCTTCCACGTCCAAAATCTGTTGCCTAAGCTCCTCAAGCCTAGCCCTAGCGGATTTCTGAGCTCCAGAGTTGTTGCCAAACATTTTTCAAGTTAAGCTAGTGTGTGTTAATAAGTGGGGGTAGGAATCACCTTAGCTCACTGACCCACTTATTCCAAGTGGTTGGACTGTGACTCGCGATCAGCACGTGTACTCCAGGCCTTGTGAGATTATCCAAGTAAGAAAGCACCTAAGACTAGTTGCTAACACCTCCAGAGAGGAGAAACATGGTGGTTAAATGGTGGGGGAGGAGGAGGGTCTTGGTGAAGATCTGCCTCCCTCCAGAGGTGAAAAACACAGTGGTTAAGTTGTGGGGGGATTTTAAATGGTATCAGAAGACCCCACCTCCGAGGTGATCAGTCTTCAAGGTGCTTGCCAGCAAAAATAAGGCATTGTTGGTCAGGTGGGTCTGCATCTGATAAGACTAAAGTAGAACTAGATAAGAGAAAAAGTCAGTGAGCTCAAGAAAAGCACAGAATCACTTACCTGATAACAGTGATGGTGATGTTGATGTTGATATGTGCAAGCATGTGCACAATGATCATGTCAATGATGATGATGATGTGAGAGAGGATGGTGGCTTAGATGTGTGAATGACACCACAATTAATGGCATGATCTGCATGTGTCTGAATTTTCCTGTGGGGGGGAAATTTAGGAGTACAGGGAGTATATGTAGGGGGTGGTGAGGGAGATGAGTAAGGGTGCTTGTTGGGGATACATATTTGGATAGCATTGTCCCCCTGTTCAGCCAGCTCAAGATTATCATCCCTGACCTCATCCCATTACTCACCATCCATGTCATTGTTGGCATCATTGAAGAGGGTACTGGGGAGGGTCATGTTGACTTGGGGGATGTGGGAGGAGTGGTTGGTATCATCAGGGGAGGGAGCCTCATCCATGAGTTCATCGGAGGAGGGAAGAGGGGGAGCTTTCTCCTTACCTTTCCCTTGGGTGAGCAGAGGCACATCCGCAATGTTGTCATTTAGGTCAATTTTGATGTCACCAATGACATCATAGGTGTCAGGGGGAGGGGGCGCTATTTCTTTGCCCTTGCCCTTGCCCTTGCCCTGGGTAAGGGCAGCCATGTCACTGGCATGATATACACCAGGTGCAGATGAAATCATCTTTGGTGCAAACACTGGATTGCTCTTCCAAAGGGTGTCAAGTGTGTTGAACCAAGAGAAGTTGGCTAGAACTTGTTTCATAATGTTTTTCAGTGTAATTTAATAAATTTAAAACAATAAACCTTATCTTGAAGATTTTTTGCACCAGTAGCATCAAGTGGGTTGATGCCAGCGCTGGTCTGCAGAAAGCAAGCATGATCTTTCTTATATTTGCTTCTGAGACTGAGAATTGTTAATGAATTAAGACATAAGAAAGGGGGAAAATACATTTTTATACTCTTCATCCTCTGCAAAGATAGTTTGAGCTATTGTTACCCAGATATGACTCTTCTGGCTCCCCAAAGTTTTGGGTTCACTCATTGTGGGATTGTGGGATCTTTTTGACTTATTGAAGAGGACACAGCAGGCACCAGGATGAGTATTGAGGATCTGTATGAGGCCATCGGTGTGATCAAAGTCATGGATCTCCCACCTAACAGTAACCCTGCTAGAAGTGGTGGCAGGAGTAGCAGTGGTGGGAGTAGCAGTGGTGGGAGTAGATGTGGCAGGAGTAGCAGCAGGGGTAGCTGCATAGTTTGTAGTAATATCAGGTTGCTGGATAGCATTGGGCACTATTGTGCCCCCACCACCTCATCCCCTTATACTGCAAGTTGTACCTCCTCCCCTACTATGTGGGGGCCTTTGTATAGCCATTTGTAAGTTATTTGTAGTTTTGATGTACACTTTGATTCATTCTGAACATTATATTTGTGGATGTTGGGTGTTCTTCTAGTCCTCAATTGAAACATCAGCATGTTGGTGGATCAGCCACTGCACTCTATGCAATAAATGATCAATTTTCAGAGTTCACCAATATCTTTTGTGTAGCAACACAATTGGAAAAATCAGCCATTGCCTTATCACCTCAGCACAAGCAGGAAGCAATGCGATGTGCTCAACTTCTAGAAACACACCTTGATGATGATAGCATGGCTGCGCTTATAGAAGCTTTTTAGATGGACATCAGTGCTACTGACACATATATGGTCATATCTGAAGAAGGGCTAAGGAAGTCTTTCATTGACTGCAAGATCAAATTCATCAACAAGTAGAACCTCTAGATAGTATATGTATTCATCCTGTTGTGTCCTGACAAGCATGACACAATCTACAATAATCCCTCCACATAGCACCTGCGATACAATCCCTGTCCTCTGTCACCTTCTGCCTTTCAGTTCAGCTTGCTGGTCCTTCAGCAAGGTCACCCCTCGACTTGCCTGGATCTGGATCAACAAGATCCTTGACATTGAATTCTTCTATCTCCTTTGGATCAAAAACTCAGATGAAATTGTGTATAGTGCAAAGTGCTTGTGGGATTCAGGCCTGTGTTGGCATCCTATATTCTGGTGGATGCACCAATATGATGAACCACCTCTTGAGAATACTGAATATCTGCTTGATTACATTTTGAGCTTAAGCATACTAAAGATTGTATATTTCTTTTGAATTTTGTGGCCTGCCATCCATGAGAAGGGCCATAGTCCCAGTGAAATATCACTCACAAAACTGCAGCTCGACCCCACTCAGCCAAGTGGTACTAAACATTTCGGTACAGAACAAGATGTGAGTTGCAGATTCTAAACCCAGCATCCATGAGGTAGTATCTGCCTTGTGGAATGTATAGGTCAGTAAGATGGGTGTTGTTATAGACAGTTGAGTCTGAGGTTGATCCATCCCAACCACTGAGTGTTATGAACTAGGATAGTTCTTAACAACTGAAGTTCCAAAGAGAACTCTTATTGGTTGGAGTTTATCAATAAGACTACAATGTGTTACAAGAACATCCATTGCTGGCGTGGCTTCTATTCATTTTCCTTCTCATCCTCGCTCTCTACCTCTACTGTGAGGACTTCGCACACATACACATGCATTACCTCTTTTGGTTGGTCATACTTTCCCCTTACCTTTTCTGGCTTTATTTCCTTTGACCATCCTCTCATACTCTTATACTATATCTGCTTGCTGGACCTCCGGCTTGTTCCCCTATGCCCTTTTCACTTTGCCAGTGCTCACCCTATTATATCCTGAACCCCATACCTTACTATTGGTCCACCCTTACCATAGTCTTGGTCTGTGACTCAACCTTCTCCTTGCCCTTACTTTACCACTGGTCTCTGACTCATTCCCTTTCACTTACCTTTTTCTGTACTACTACTTACAGCCTGGTCTGTGCTCGTTTCCTCTACCTATATAAACCCTACATACCACAGTTGTATTCTCTAACTTGAATCTACTTGGTTCTTCCTGGTTACTTAGTCCATAACCTCCTAAGCCTAATAAGCTTATACTTGTGATCATTAGCTTCGCTTTGACCCCTGGTCATTGTGTCTTAGATCTTCAAAGCCTTCATCATTGTTCCCAATGACTCAGGCTATAGTTATTGTCAGCTGTAAGACAGCACCCATGCTTTAACTCACCGACCCGCTTATCCCAAGTGGTTTGACTGTGACTCGCAATTAGCACCTGAACTCCAGGCCTTGTAAGATTATCCAAGTAAGAAGGTGCCTAAGTCTAGTCACTAACATAACAATAGTGAAGTCTATCACAGAATATCAGGGATTCAGACTAACAATGAGGAGTGCTCAAGGTTAGAGACAAGGATTCAGACAATCTAAGCTTGGAGGGCTTAGACAAGAGAATATCAGGTATCAAGGTAAAACCTAGTAAGATTCAAGTGAAGAACTACATAGTACAAGGGTGCGTATTTATAGTGAATAGGAGAGGGATTTAGGGCAGGTGAAAGTAAGTAAGAATACGAGCAACTGCCAGATTAAGGATGGATGTGATGAGACAAGTCATAGAAGTAAATATAGTTCAAGATGGTCACCTAGTGACAGCATGGCTGCAATTATGATGTAATACAAAGGAGATCAAGAGAAAAGATATAGGGGGCCTACCCTTTATTGTAACATTGAGAATATACTGAAACCAAAGATTAAACGAACAACATGCAAGACAGTTTTGACTGACAAATCCTTTTCAGTTTCATCAAAGCTGCCTTTCTGCTGCAGACAGACAACATGTGATGTGTGTACCATCCATGGCCCTGAGAGCCTCTTCAAAGTATGGAAAGAATTTTGAAATTCCCTGATATTTCCAGTGAAACAGGTGTATCATCCTGCAGCAGATGGATAAATTTGTTGTAGAAGGGAGCCAAGGACAAAGCAAGCAGGACTTTCTTGAAATATCTGATGCAGCATGTGAGACAATGAATATATTGCAATAGTATAGATGTACTTCTGTGTGGTTGTGTAGGAGTGCTGAAAATGTTCTGCAACATGACAGCTTGAAAGCCCTGTCACACATGTATAGAGAAATATAGCTACTTGCTCTTCAAATAGAATATACTTGGAATTACATAGCCTACAAGTCCGAAGCTCATGTATGAGTGCATGAAAGACATGTTTCCCCATTCTAAGCTCAGTTTTGATCCAGTCAGGGTGTCCATTGATGAGTTCTTGCACCTATGCATGTCCAGTGAGCACTGAGGTATGGTAAGGTTATTTTTCAAAAAAGGGAGTCATAGGCAATTATAAGGCCCATAATAAGTTGGGCAATCATTGCAGCCACCATCTGTAGCATATGGAATTGCTGAACTTCATTAGCTGGAGGCATTTTAGCCCTCAGCTTTGGTGTGATATGCTGATATTGTCACAGTTGTTTGTACATATTGTTACAAACAAAATAAATTGGGAAATAAACATAGCTGTCCAGGCCCTAAATAATTTATTCCAGATGGAATAGCAAAAATCATAGGAATCCAAGACAGAAACTAATTGTAATCCAATTTTTTGGCACAAAATACTACCAGCAATGGCCCATCAACAGTGCTGTCAAGATTGAGATGCATTAAGATATTGTCTATTTGCAGAGATGATGTTAGTATAGTATTTTCTACAGTAAGCACAATTATATATTGTTATAGAGGCAACTAAAGGGAAGTCATCCATGTTATGTTTGAATGACTAGTTCAAAATCAGACTCTTTGAGCTTCATGCTGGTGTGACATTCAGATTGAGAGGTAGACACATGCTTTGTCCAAACTAAAGGTATGTACAACATTTGTACAAAGTTGTGATTAAGAAGTGATGGAGTTGGGAAGGGTTTTGGGCAAGGGCATGTAGCACCTACAGATCTTGGGGGGCTTTAGCCTAAGGAGAAAAGGCGAGCTGCTATCCTGAATTCTAGGAGTCCGATGACACTTGCAGTGAGCCTCATTGATATCCTGATTATTAGAAAGAGGGTGATTGGTCTGGGAGATCCCGGATCACACTTCAAGTCATCGGTTAGACGATTCAAGTTGATAACGCTTCGCATACATGGATCATGGTATTGACCTTGAAGCCCAACAACAATTTGACCAACGTTGATGTCGCTGGTCTGTGATTCTTGTAGCTATGATATTGCAGATTATGAATACATACCAGCTTCTGTTCTTATCCTCAACTGTCCGCGTCCCATATCATACGTCCATCCTCACTGGCGAAGCATGGGTGTATGAGCTCATGTATGGACATCCTGACAGGATCCGGCACAACTTTGGTGTTGATTGCGATGTCTTCAATGCACTGCTGCATGTTCTTCACCGCAATAGATTTGTCATGTCCTGCAATGGTGTATCAGTCGAGGAGCAGCTTGGCATTTTTCTATATACATGTGTCACTGGATTATCATCCCGCCTTGTTGGGGAGAGATTTCAGCGCTCCCCTGACACAGTCACAAGGTATAGTGGTCCCGATATTTTTTTCAAGTGACTTAATCTATTTTCCAAGATATTTCAAACGCATGCTTTACTTCTTCTCATCAAATCCATTTTATGGCTCCCAGATCAAATTTCCAACGCACACAACCTCAATTTCTGATAAAATCCTCAACAATCCTTGATTTCGATTCTTTGATCAGTGTATCGGTGCAGTAGATGGCACTCATATCCAGGCTTTTGTACCGCCAGAGGAACACTTTCATATGCGTAACTGCAAGGGTTTTTTATCTCAAAATTGTCTATTTATTTGCGACTTTGATCTTCATTTCTTGTATTCACTCTGTGGGTGGGACGGATCTATGTCTGATGCTGCTCTGTGGACAGATGCCCATGTAAATGACTTACGAATCCCTGAAGGTCGATATTTCCTTGCGGATGCTGCTTTTGGTACCTCCAATGCCCTCCTTGTTCCATACCGGAGTGTCCGTTATCATTTGAAAGAGTGGCGACAGGCCAATGTCAAGTACAATTACTCCTCTATTATTTCAAGTTGGTGTCTGACCGAGATTCTACACAGGGCCGCAGAATGCCAAGGAACTATTTAACCACCGTCATGCTGCACTTCACAATGCGATTGAACGCATTTTTGGTGTTCTGAAGCGTCAATGGGGCATCTTGTGACATGTCCCTGAATATAGCATGGCTATTCAGGCTCGGATTCCTGTGGCGCTATGCGCACTTCACAACTTCATTTAAAAATATCATCCTGACGACTTTGACCTTGAATCTGATGGCAACCTCCTTGAAATCAATCATGATGTTGCGTTGGGTGAACTCGGTGATGGACCAGCTGATGCAGCGGAACAGAGAAGAGCGGATCAGCGGTGGGAGAGAATTGCAAAGGAGATGTGGGATGACTATGTTGACGAGCATAGGCAACGAGGACTTCCATTGCCAGGTACATGAATACAAAATAAGTAGTTTGTATCCTACACTCTGTGGAACCGCTGTTTACGAGCCTTCAATTCTATACCATTACTACATCATCATCATGAATCGCGTTAGACTTGAGTTTGCAAAGAGTTTTCTCCAACCAGGCAGCTCGAGTTGTTTCTGGAAAATTGGCAAAAATTATAGCCTGTGCCTTGTCCCTGGCAAAGTAATCTGCAATCTCGAGCTGATCATCCTCCGTAAGAGTCTTGTGTTCTGATAACAAGACGATAGCATGAGCAAGGGGGTCAGATGATGCAGCTGAAGCAACCTGGGGGGGAGTTTGAAGGAAGTCTTTGATTAGCACAGTGAGCTCCTTCATCGTCTCAGACCCGTCCTTCTGTGCCTGGGCAGTTACAGATAGTGGCCGGTGTGCACGTTTTCGAGAGCTTGTTTCTGATTCAACAACTGAGGGTGTGGAACTGACTCTGCGCTTTGCGCTGCGGCTAACACTCGTCAACACAGACGAGGGGGCTGAGCCACCTGCAGAAGAGGTGAGGAAACAAGATGGAGTAGATGGTGTTGTTGACGAAGGATCACTGAAATTCACTGATGGCCCAGGAGTGTGGAGCCCACTGCCACTAGCTTGCATGACTTCTTGGGTTGCAGAGGTAAGCTGGCTGAGATTGAAGGGGAGAGGAGTAGCCTGAGGGACGTCATTAACAGGGGGCACCCGATAGACATGCGATCCTTTTGAGATCTTTGGCGTCATCTGCTCCATAGCACATAAGTGTTTGAAGCCCTTGTTCTTGAACGCTTTTGCTGCAGGGCGTCGCTGAGAGTGATTGCATTATTAGTAGTGCTGGCTGCAGCAGTAGTAATGCTGGTACATACCTTGACATACCGATCCCAGACATTGTCATTCTTTATCACTATTCCAGCTCCATACTCATCACTCCATGTAAATCCTGATGTGTTCTTGATATCCATGACAGCACTATATGCTGATTTGAGCTACAAAGTGTAGATCATTTGAGTTTTCCCTGATCACTAGCAACACCACCATCAGATTGATAACGTACAGATTGCCACTTGTTCTTACAAACACCAGCTGTCTTCTCAGCACCAGATGCATTTGGGAATCTCTCCTTCAGTAGATTTGCAGCTTCAGTGAATGTTGCACCCTTGGGATTTCCATCGCCACTTGCAGAGAACTGAGACAAGAGAAAGTCGACAAAAACAGTTTCTTCTTCTGGTGTCCATGAGGCAGCAGGTTTTCTTTTGCTTTGGTTCTTCTTCAGTTCTACCAGTTCAAGGGTACCACAAGAACGAAGGGAGCGTATAGATCCATTACTATTACTTGATGCATTGGATGACATGGCGGTCATGGTGGGGAGGCCTGTGTGGGAAAGAATCTGTGTGATCTGGGATCTCCCAGACCATGTGACTTGGCGAATTGAATTTGTTATTCGTTGTCCAGACGGGCTCTTACTGATTGGGGGAAGACTTGGTGACTTCCATTGTACTGGGGGCAGGGTATAATGCAGGAATTCTTTGTGTAGTTCAGGCATGGCTTGCATGTATAGTGCTAAAATTTGCGCATGACACCTCAGGTATGTAAGAAAGGTGTCACTTGCCCATCTCCCCTTCATTTTAACAATGTCAAATGGGACATTCCAGAGGAGGTATTCAAGCATTCCACAAATTTGAATTCCATGACCTTATAGGGGTCTGCTGCCTTCTGATGCTTTGGTGGCCACTGCGAGTCTCTTAAGGAAGCAGGTTTTTATGAGAGGCTAGAAGGAGTCTTTGTGACAATATGCAAATAGTGCACCATCAGGTGGGAGCTCATTAATGCGAAAGTGATTGGTTAGGGCTTCTTCTGAGTCTGAAGGGCCAGATTGTCTCACCCAAGACAATCTTCCCCATTTGTTGATATCTTTGTATGAGGGAGGTGAAAGTTTGTTATTTCAAGTCCCTGCCTGTTCTGGGTTCTGCTGACATTGGATGGCTTGACATGCTGGGTGTAGTCAAAAGCATCTAAGTGTGCAACTGTGAATTTGCCTATGCAAGCGCATGTGAAGAATACTGTCATTAGGCATGTGAAAACTGCTGCATTGAGGGGGTTGTTAAGATTGAGGTTCTCTCAAATTGAGATGATTAAAGTGATGGTGTAAGGATCACATTTGGCTCTCTTAGAGGATGTGGGTGTTAGGGATGTGGCAGCTTTGAGCATGGTGTCAATCTCTGCATCGCCTCCCAATTCCCAGGGAACTCCATGAAGAATGTGCCAGGTGCAGACACCATGAACATAGTTAGCAACTGTCTTTCCAGTGTAATGGTCTACCATTTCTGTGATAAAGGATGAGATCAGTATGCAACTCACAGGTGTGTGTTGGTCTTCTGAAATCAGTTTGCTGTCACAGAATACATGAATTATGAGCAATCTGGATCCATATGTCTCATGGGTGCTCTCAGTGAATGCATGCAACATAATGTCTCAGATCTTCTCAACTTTGGCTTGGGACAGTGGTAGCCAGTTTCTGTGGGCATCTTTGGGAGATCTTGGTGTTATGGGCATCCATAAGGACAGCCTGTCTTTCATGGGGCATTGCAGTCTTAGGGAGGAAGGGCGAGGCATTAGGTCAGAGTTATATGTACTCTTTTGATGCTTTGAACAATTCTTCTCCCCAGCACTTAAACTCCCAGTTGAGGAAGGCACGTCATTGGAGGTCGATTGGGCATTGTTCCTTGACCACTGGCTGAATCTTTTTGCCTGCTGATTTGGAGTGGTGTGATCTTGCATTGGCTGTGCTCCCCGATACATCTGCAATGAAGATATTCACCTCGCTCCTCCATTGCCTTCTTCTCATCATTTTCCCATTCAGTAATTTTTTGTTTATCTAATGCACTTGTCAGCTCATCAAAAGGAAGCTTTGTATCCCTTATCTCCTTGATGGCTCATTGGTGCTTCTTCAAAAGTGTCTTGACCGTGCTATCATGATTAATTACTTCTGTAATGAGAAAATGAACATGTACCAAGTTCAACTAGTTTCTTCCAATTTGAGTCCCACATGTGATCATCCAAAATTTCCTGCTGATGATATTTACTCATGGATCAAGCAGTGGGTGATATCTTATTGAAAGATGCCCAGAGAGTCTCTAGTATTTCACCATCTACTTGGCCAGCCCCTTAAATGAAGTTGAGACTAAATCTTGCAAACCCTGGAAGTTTGTGTGCACTCAGATGAAATTTACCAACTGCTGTCAAAACTTGACTCTGTTCAGGTAGAGACAATCCTGGGCAGTTGGCTACACATTCAGCAAAATGAATACATCACTGACACCATACGTCATAGATGATAAGGGTGGTATCAATGCCATGAGAATGCCCATTGATAGCATTGCATATTGAATAGTCAACATTCATGTGGCTAGAAACATGCATGAGCTTATTGAAAGACTTCAATCTCATAATAAAAATTTACTGTTCACCCTTCTGAAAGTCCACCACTGCATGAGGAACAAAACACCCATGTCGTGCACAAGCAGTAGCACCTACACCAGTTGCTTGAAGATTGCTTCTATTGATGTTGGCTGCATTGACTGCATGATGGTTGCTGCAAGAGGATTTCTGTGATAAATATCTAGTTAGAACACACAGAGGTGGAAATACTAGAAAAAAACATACATCCTTACTTTCCACAGCCGATGACAAATGAGCCTGGTACTCAGCCTCTGTCACCATATACCCTAGACCATCAGAAAGGGAGACATCAAAGTGAGGTTGTCTCATATTCATATGTTGAGCAGTGAAGTTGCCATCCACAACATATCTTCGCATGATCAACCAGCTGATAAATAAGGAGTTAGCACAATTTTCCAAACAAAGTCACAGCAAATAGATAGCCAGTGGCCCCATATGTGTAGTCCACACAAACCAGCCAGCTGGTCAATATATAATACTACAGCTGGCCACTGCCCCTGTAGGGCCTGTAGGAATAAGACGGCCAGTCTGTCAATTTGTTGAAGCATGGCTGGCCAGCATGTATATGCCAGAGCCAATGAAATGGCATATTTATTCCAGGCTGTGGACAGGCAGCACAAAATAGAGCTAAGTTGCCAGGTCCAGGATTTACCAATGAATCATGTCCAAATCCAAATCATTTTCGATTCATCAAATCCCTCCATTGATGAGACACCCTCATCAGTTCATGATATTGATCCTGACAAAATATGACTTATCAACAATAATCTATAATAAGTAAGACTTACTGGCACAGAATCTGGGAAAGCATTATTAGTCAGGCAACAAAGCTTTTGGAAGAAACTTGATACAGATGTCTTGCACTCAAGGGCATCAATGAGAAAGTTGTCAAGAACATTGAATGTAAAGGCAGTTCGAGGGTGGGATATACTGGGTGGAAATAATCCTGCTTTGAGCAACTGCAAGTATTGTTTTGGAGATCCAGGACAATAACACCAGAGTATGTTGTGAGTGAATACTCCAGTGGAATGAATGATGGTTAGGGAAGTGGTTGCTGGAAGTGAATTGGTTGTGGTGTGTACTCCAGTTTCCTCACTATGCTTGTCCATAGTTTTATCTATATCCTCCCATTCCAAGGAGCCTTGAGAGCATGGACATGGCTGTCCTCAGTGAGCCAGGTGCCATATATAACCAAGCTGGGTGAGGTATGTGTCACAGAAGCACTTTCCATTCTACTGTTGTATCTTATGAAAGGGTAATGGCTGGTGGGCTGTAAGAATACATGCATGGCAACATGAATGGTCACCGGAGCAAGTCAAGCACCAGAGCAATTGTTCTTTACCCTGACAAGATTTGCAGAGCCCTCCACTCCAGGATAATATCCAGGAATAAGTCACGATAAATGAGATATTCATGAATGAAGTCGTTTTGAGTCTTGAATTAAATGTTTGGATTTAACCAGATGTACCTGCCTTAGTTTGTCATCTTGGATTATCTGTATATAACATAAAATCTCCATGAACCTCTCCATCATGCCCCTGAATGTTGTCTAGTCCTTGATGATGGTGCTTAATTTTTTTCTGTGGGCTAGAGGCAGGTGAAGGCTGCTCTGACAACTTGTAACAAGGATCAGCACATGATTCCACCCATGTTGGTTTTCTCCTTTTCTTCATAATTTTTTTGTGAGAAACATACTGAACATCCAAGTTTTTCCCTTTGGATAATTGTCCTCTGTCTTAAAAAGAGAAAGTATTGGACTTTAGATGAGTTTTTTTTTTGCCAGACATGATGGCGTAATGTGCACTGCAGCCAGAGAATGCAAAATTTGGTAAACTATCACTAGTATGATTAAAAAAATTTCAAGAGTCCCAATTTGCTCCACTGAGATAACCATCAGATCTCCCTAGATCTCCCTTCTCACATGCTTCCTAGGTCTATGATCTGTAACACTACTTCCCAATAATTGTAACAAGTCCATCTGAACTGGAAATGCTGGCTTGGACACCCCTACACGATCATGAACCTTGTCCTTCATAAAATGTGCAACAACAAATATTTCTCCAATTTTCCAGGGACCCACTGAGTGCTCAAAAACCTTCCCACCAATATAAGCAATGGTTCAGGGAAGAAATAATAAGGTTCATACCTTGCCTGCAATGAATGCCAATGTTCCAGGGAAGTAATCAAGTTCCACATTGAGATCTTTTTAATGGAAAAAGTTGCATCATGCCCAATGCCCAAACTGGCTAGAAGGTCATAATGGGATTGGGCCCCACCAGCATCACGATGACTCAATGTAATCCAATTAGCAATAAGCTCCATTCCAGTAAAAATTGAAGGCCATTCAGACTACTGGCACTGGTTTTTTAGGCTGCCTAGTGATGTTCAATACCTTTGAGACTGCAGCTGAGCCTGCCTCAAATAGCTCAGGAGCAATGATAGCTGTTATGGCATTGAAGAAAAATTAAGTACCTGAGATAGCCTTTAGCCAATGTTGAACTGATTTAATGGAATAGGAAGCTGATGGCACTAAAGGATCTTGAAGCCTCTAAATCACCGATCATGTGAGAAATTTGATGTCAATGAAACCCTCAAAAATAAAATTAAGTTACCTCTTGTCTTTGCATAAAATAAGCAGGGGACATAGTGACCCGTCCTGATCCAAATTTTCCTCCACCCTCAGGCACCAGAAAGTTGTCTGAATGCCAGGAGTGTTTCTTGTCAATGGCTGATTTAGTGACTGGAATGGATTTCAGCAAATAATCATGAAGTTCCATGGTAGCAGTGTTCATCAAATCCTTCATTAATTAGCTGTCACTATGGAAAAATTTAAACTTAATAAGAAGAAACTTACCACACGACTACAGGACAAGATATTGGGGAGGTACCAAACCAAAATCTTGCCATGATTATTGACAATTGAAGCTGGTTCAGAAATTCTCTCTAGTATTGCCATCTGAAAATATTTGCCAAGTTTTTTCTGTTCTGTTGATGGGGCCCCATCTGGCTGGCCATAGGAGGAATTCACCATGTCAGCATACTGATCAACATCCCATGTGACATGGTCTATCTCACAAATGTCAACTTATTAAATTAGCATTGATTCTACAATGGCTTACATGGATTAGTAATTGCATGGGAAATAGTCAAGGAAGCACAATGTATTTCATATTGTGTCACTAGAGCAGAGCTGTGACCTGCAGGCTCTGATTTGGACACACAAGCATTTAGTTGCAACCGGATCCTCATTCTTTTTCAATGTCAATTAGCTACTTGGATCATAATTGACTGATAATCACACATACCATGCCTTTTGCAGTGGATAAGACTGGAGGACACTATCTTTGTAGACAGGCACTGTAGAGGTTTCCTTCATAATTTTTGTTATCTCGGCACTCAGAAAGGCTCGAAGGTTCCTTGACTCTGACTCTAATGAGGCCATGATGCAAGTTAGTCACTAAGACTACAGTGGAGGATTGGTTCAACCTGGTTTCTCAGCAAAAATTTTAAAATTAAAATATGGTTTGAATCAGGTTTGATGAATGTGATCAAACTGTGTGAATTGATTTTGGCCTCATATAGGTTTTCCCCATCAAGCTATTATTAGTATTCAGTTAGTGATGCTCATTGTTTTCTGAAGGAACCATCTAAACAACAGGTGTGCATTTTTTACCAAAGACCCGAAGTCCTAGTTACTGTGAAAAGTACAAGCTCTATGATGTAGCAGTGCTTAAGTGTGATATACTGAGATTATTGATGAGCAGGAATCTGATAGTGATTGCAGAACCATTTAGATATTTGTAGTCTAGCCCACTTCAAAGTGCGAAAGCCAATTAGTGAATCTTGTAGAATAAGGCATGACCCAACAGGCTTGCTTCCATAACCGCTGTCAACACATCAATGTTCACCAGAACCTTTCCAATGGTAGGTCACACACTCCTATTGTATATTAGTCAGGTGGACGTTGCTACAGGGATCCCAAGCTTACTGGAAGTATCCACACCACAGTTCTAAACCTTCACTTATGGTTGGACTTCATGCCCTACCATTAGGAAGGTTCTGGTGAACATTGATGTGTCGACAGTGGTTATGGAAGCACACCTGAGCAAGCTGATCCCTGTAGCAATGCTCATCTGACCAACATAAAATAGGAGTGTGCAACCTACCATTGGAAAGGTTCTGGTGAACATTGATGTGTCAACAATGGTTATGGAAGCAAGCCTGAGCAAGTTGGGGATCCCTGTGGTGATGCCCATCTGACCAACATACAATAGGAGTGTGCAACCTACCATTGGAAAGGTTCTGGTGAACATTGATGTGCTACAGTTCTAGACCTTCACCTATGGTTGGACTTCACACCCTACCATTGGGAAGGTTCTGGTGAACACTGATGTGCCACAGTTTTAAACCTTCACCTATGGTAGGGCACACACTCCTATTGTATATTGGTCAGATGGGCATCGCCCCAGGAATCCCCAGTCACTGGAAGTATCCATACCACAGTTCTAAACCTTCACCTATAGTTGGACTTCACACCCCACCATTGGGAAGGTTCTGGTAAACATTGATGTAACTAGACCAGCAATAGTTACATCAATGTTTACCAGAGCCTTCCCAATGGTAGGGCATACACTTTTCTTGTATGTTAGTCAGATGGGCATCACCACAGGGATCCCAAGCTTACTGGAAGTATCTACACCATGGTTCTAAACCTCCACTTATGGTTGGACTTCATGTTGCCAGTCTAGTTGTGTTGGTACATGAGAATATTTCCATGATCACATGACTTTTCATAGTGGCAAAAAAATGAGTATATGAGTGTCATATCCCAGATCCTGGACCTATCGTATAGTCGGATTATGGACTAATCCTTAGATTAGGATCCTAGACTTCATCCATAACCAGTTCCAGTCTCATCCACTATCACAGTTGTCCAACTACCAACTACCGCTCATCTGTCCGATCCGATATATGGATCCGATCCGATATGCCTATCCGATCCGGTGAAGGCGAGGAATGATGAGTGGGTGAGGGCTAGACCTGCTGTGAGCTCTACAGTGCTCCTCTGGACACGAGATATAGCTCGTCCCAAGGGGATTGCGACTGAGAAAAGATTCCTCTGTAGGAGAGGGGAGTCGTGGACTGGGCTTTGGTCTGGCTAAGGGCGCGTGAAAACGCGCTGTAAGTCGCGAAGCGCGGGAAAAAGCGCGAAAATATCGCGAAGTGCGTTACTTTCTGAAAACGCGAAAGCGGGGCTCTCTAGCTCGAGGGTAGATGCTGAAGGAGAAATGGATACGATTCTCGAGAATATCCCGAGACTTCTGCGAAATGCAATGATGGAATCTGAAGTCGATGGATTTTCTGATGCTAAGTCCTACTAACTAATTGTCTAAGTGCTGGAAAGGAAGTAAAGTAAAAACCTCTAACTATGTGCTGACGTGTCAGCATGCTAAGCGAGTTCCCAGGCCTCGGAGCCGAGTAAGTAGCGCTAAACGTACAAGGGTGATGTAATATAAACAACTAGTGAGATAAATGAACATAGATGGGAATGCAAAGACATATATGATGGAATGTGAGTGAAACAAGGTGAGATACGCACCAATGGACCTTGGAGGATGAGGACAGGACATGCGAACGGAATGCGATGGATCCCAGGGAGGCGCGCGGTAGCGCATGTCGAAGCGCGAGAGACGCGAGAACGCGAAATGCGCGAAAACGCGAAATGCGAAACCCGCGAGATACGCGAGTGCGCGAATTGCGAACTGTGTGGGAACGCGAGATGTGCCTAATTCGTGAGATGCGCGAAAACGCGAGGAATCTGAAACGCGAAATGCGTGAGATGCGAAATGCGCGAGAGACGCGAGAACGCGAAATGCGCGAAAACGCGAAAACGCGAAATGCGCGAGATATGCGAAACACGAAACGCGCGAAAATGCGAAATGCGAAAAGTGCGATGTGCGTGATATGTGCGAAAACGCGAAAACGCGAAAATCGCGAAGGTCGCCGCACTTCAACAGGTCCAGTATAAGGTCTTGCTATATGGTCTGTACGCGCCCGTAGAGACTTGAGTCTCTACACCGGATCCGATATGATAAGCTTTCTATTCATTACCTGTCCATATAACGTTAACACAGCCTATTCCTTTATTTGGTATTCTCTACCTTTCGGATAACCGATTCTATACTTACCCGATATCTTTGCTATTTGTCTATGACCGGTACTCGGTTGTTTACTTATCCGTTATGCTTACTGATCCGTTATCCTTGACTGCGCTAAAGTACATAGCCTCAGACACTGCCTCTGATTATTCCATTAGCTACCTACAGTATATAAACTCTTGTACATCTTGATAGATCCTCAGTTCGAATGTAATATTGTCTTGCAGCATTCTTGTTCTCGCACATTAGTGTTGTAAGGACCCTTTCTCTATCCTTTGGGCCTAGGGATTGATTCCCTAGGCCAGAGCTCCGCTCTTCCGCATTTCCGGACTTCATCCATTTCCGGATTCTACCTCAAGCCTAAAGGATTGTATCCTTAGGTTGAAGTCTTGTCTTTCCGATACTTACACTCCTTCCAATCCTTATCCAACTCCATCTCTACCCAAGGGTAGCCTATATCCGTCCGCGTCCGCTCTGGAACCCCTATCCGGAACTCCGGACCACTCTTCCTGCCTCGGACTGCGTCCGTTGCAGTATATCCACCCTATGTCTTCACTAAGGATTGATACGCGCACTTATTCTACTTTCTATCAAGTAGACGGAACTCCATCCGAGTTTCCGATACTCGTCCGGAAGTTTCCCGCACTCCCACGCTCATCCGGAAGTCCTTCGGACGCTCCACCAGAGTTGTCTGCCTCCGGAGTCCTCTGGACTTCGTTAGGACCTTATTGGACTTTATCCGAAATTAAGGGCACCGTACTCAGGTGAGGGGCACAGCGTACGAGCTGAGGCCAAAGCCCTTCTGAGTCAGTCATACTCACCCCTCCGAGAGATTGTATGCACCGGCGTGCCACGGTCTTTAACAATGAGGTGCACAATGTTATAGCAAGACATGCAGTACATAGTTAGAGCTAGTTCGGAAACCAATGTGAAGTCATGTTGAATCAATTTGCAGTCAGGCAGGCATGGTCGGCATGGCACACCCCGAACAGCTGCATCTGAATTTTGATAGTAGTATAGCATATACAATATCTTATCGATCTCCCTCTTGTAAGAGCATCTACTAGTCCAATGACCCGTCCAGAGATCCAACAACACCTCCTGCACTATGCTAGAATTCTAATCAGCATCCTGATATGCGCTACAGGATCTGTACTACAATCCACCTACTCCAAAGACCCAGAGCCATACCATACATCTATTCTCTCAGGTGAAGGCTGGGTTATGGAGCTTCTTACTGGTTATCCAGAACGCATTCGATGTGAACTGGGTATGCATGCACATGCCTTTGAAGTGCTCATATCCAAGCTCCGCAACTTTGGCTACACTGACTCCAAATTCGTCTCCTTGGAAGAACAAGTCGCTATATTTCTCTATACTAGCATCACAAGCCTGACTACTAGGCATGTGGGAGAGCAGTTTCAAAGATCAAATGATACAATTTCATGGTGAGTGCTGCAATTTTTCAATCTATACAATATATGTCATATTTCCTAGTTATTTTAAAAGAATTCTACACATATTCTCTTCGCCGCCATTCTACACTACCTATATCCAGTTACCAGATGGAACTTTGGTGTCAAATAAACTCAAAAACGACCCCAGATATTGGCCATTTTTTCAGGATGCTGTTGGCGCACTCGATGGAAGTCACATCCATGCTTCACCCCCTGCCTTTCAACGCACTGTATATCGCAATTGTACAGGTTTTGTTTCACAAAATTGCCTATTCACTTGCAATTTTGACCTCAAATTTGTTTATTCTTTGACTGGGTGGGAAGGTTCAGCTGATGATTCTTGTATTTATGAGGATGCGCGTGTCCATGACTTCCATATTCTGCATCAGAAGTATTACTTAGCAGATGCAGGATTCCCACTTTGCACTGAGCTTCTTGTCCCATACCGTGGTGTCCGTTACCACCTTGCCGAGTGGGGCTGCGCAATTACCAGGTATGTTTTTCAACTCATTTGTTTTTCCAACTTATATCTTCATCACAGGCCAGCCAATAAAGAAGAGCTCTTCAATCTACGTCATGCATCTGCATGAAACGTAGTGGAGCGCATCTTTGGTGTCTTAAAATGCTGATTTCATATCCTCCTGTTGGGGCCAGAGTACTCCCTCAATATTCAAGCACGAATACCTGCTGTGCTGTGCGCAATCCATAATTTTATGCATCTACATGATCCTAGTGAGGATACAGTGCCTTCCGAGTCAAGCGGTGAAATGATCTGTGGTGACGAGAACCCTGATTATCAGGGACAAGCTGATGATGAAGATATTGATAATGGTAGCGGTCATGCAATGTGTGAGTGCATTGCACAAGAAATGTGGGATCAGTATCAGGGGATCTTGCATGAGAGGGGTTTGTTGGACTCAGGTTCAGACTCGGAGGTATCAGACTTTGACTTTGACGCATTGGACGAGGATGAATTACTGAGCATGTAATATAGTTTTAAACTACTAAATGAAGAGTTATCTTCCAAAAATATATACAGATGGGCATAAGGAAAGGAAGCTGGTGGGTTTAGAAGATTGGAATACGTGGCAGCGATAGAGGGTAAGAGAATGAGGGTGAAGGAGTACAAGGAAATGGAAGAGTATGTAGTACAATGAAACATATTTACTCAGGCATCCTGCATGATAGTCCAAACAATGTTTTTATTGAAACATGATGTCATGATACATGTTTTTGAGTGTCTAAACTAACAGAATGCAATACATGAGATGATTGTAATAGAAACACTGCATGATTGAGACGCTAGCAGCACAAGTACAAGTACAACTATTGTCCAATCTGTGGACGGGCGTATGGCATTTGTGGTGCTTGCGGGATCTGCTGAAACCTATACTGGATCATGTGCTGGATGAATGCGTGTCGTGTGTCTTTGTCCTGGGTTTCCAGGTAAATGTCAACAACAGCAGGGTCATCTGCAAACATATGCATGACAACGACCCTCTCCTGCATCGAATAGTCTGTGTCTTCATTGTTCAAGATCCGCAAAGCAGCATGTCTCTGTATCTCCACCCTTTCTGCGTCAGTAATCATACCCTTCTCAATCACATTTGTAAGTCGATTAATGGACCCTTGCATGCCCATGACAGCCACAGCTGGCATGATCTTAGCTGCTCTTGCAGCACTGGTCATCATCGCAGATTGACCGCTACCAGTGCGTGACTGGGTCCCAGCATGTGACTGGCTGGCACGCGATTTCTGTTTCTTCAACGCTGGAGCCTGAAATTGCTGCACCTGTTCAGATGTCGATGAAGGCGCTGTAGATGTAAATGTGGTTGCATCATCATGGAACATGGACGTGGCATCACGTGAACGCTTTGCAGCACTGGACATTGTAGAGAGAGTCAGCCGAGAGGGAGTAGCAGATGTGGAGGACATGGGCAGTGGGCAGGGCCTAGTAGGTGCAGGAGAAGCTGAAGACATGATGATGTCATCGCTTGTGCCAGTGATAGAAGGCACGACGTTGGCGCTAGATGCACTGGCCTCATTGCTTGTGCCAGCGACAGCACTCATGGAGCTAGTAGATGCAGGAGGGTGAGCCTCTGTGGCATCCAAGTCAGCCTCATAGTTGGTGGGAGGCACTGGAAAATCAGTGGCTCGGAAAGCTGCTGCCCCTCGTGTGCCACCAGCAGGCAAAATATCTTGCATCCATTTGAGGTATATCCATCCAGGTTATGACTTTGAATATCAGTCACCTCTCTGATCATATAGTTTGAACGTGGTCAGGTGATTATGATCACATGAATCAATCACAATCACATGAACTTGATGATCACAATCATATGCCTGATTATTGAGATTTTTGGCCAGCCACACTGTGACTATCAGTACTGTTCGACCACAGCATTACATTTTTCAACAATATCTTCTTGCTCATATAGCTATGTCTTCAGACTGGACTTGTAGCTTCAGAACTATCCTCGTCAGTTATAAATCTGACTTCTTGGCTGTAAAAGATTCAAAGTCAGGATGGTCTTGCATGATCAAGAAAGTTCGTAAGGCCATAGTTGCAGCTCACAAGGAACAAGGTGAAAAGTACCTTTGCTAAGTTCTTTCAAGAAGATACTATTTTCACTGCTAGGATATTTGACTGGTCTAATACTATGCTACTTACAGGCACTTAAAAATACTATGTGGACCAAATTGATGATGGAGAAGGAGCTGCAAAGGAAAGGGAGATCAGTGCCCATCCAAAGGAGAGAAAAAGCTGACAGACTGGGATGTGACCCAGAAATTGTTTAAACATGAAATCGATGAATTTGACAAGGCAGAGCAAGCCAGGAAAGGTGTGAAGGATCCCATCAAGTTTCACACTGGTCATGCAAAAGAACAGTTCAACAAAATGTCACCCACACAGAAGAAAGAAGTCAAGTATGCATGAGAGAAGTGAAACAAGGAGGGGGCACTGAAGAAAGCCAGGCCATGTGAGCTCCATGAAATTTTTGTAGGGTTTTATGTCTCACATCAGCTTGCAGTTACCACAAGAATAACCTCAAGAAAGTGCTTGAAGAGTTTTCTGAGCAACTTTGTTGTACTATAGGTTGCCATGTTCTGATGCTCATTAGTCACAGAAAATGAGCAGACCAGACATTAAGCATCACCTTGTGAGTATTCAGGATGACTATAAATCTTCAAACCAACAAACTATACACCTCTAGACATTAATCTCTTCCTCAGAATGCCAAAAAAAGTTTCTCAGTCAGCTCAGACAGCATCAAAGAGTGGGCAAAGACCGAGTATTGTATGTTTATTAAATCTTGATTTTACACACACTAGTTAACTATCATTAATAGACCCAACAGCTAATTTAGACTATAAGGAAGTGGATGAATATGAGCTACCTAAAGTTGTGTTAGACGATGAAGGCTATGCACTACTTCCTTCTCATCAGGAAGTCACACTCAAAAATCAACAAGAACTTGTAAGAATGATTTTTCATACTGCATACAGTAAGTGTCTATGTCTTGGATAGCTATATGCACGGTCAATCAGTATATATTTGTAGAAGTTTTCACTGGCAGCAGTAAGCCTGTGCCATGGCACACCATCACTCCTTGCCCATCTGAATATTTGGAGGCTGGTTCAATTCCAGCTAACTTGGTCTTCTGTGACCTCTCACATGAGAGCAAAGGATATTGATATCCTCTGGAGTTATTGGGAGAGGCAGAGTACTGCACAGAAGAGACTTGTCACTTTTATCAAGGCAAGGTCATGTGACATGAGGATTGATCTGCCATGCAGTCCAAGGGATGAAGCTAGTTCCAAGAAGGATAAACCTTATGCTGAGGTTATCTCAGAAGACGATAAACAACTTAGTTCAACTAATTTGGATACTACATTGGCTGCAGCATCACCAGTGGAGGTGCAATCTAGTGACCGTTTTGCATTTTTGGATACCCTCAGCACTAATAAGTCTTACCTTGAGCTGGTAGATGCAGTCAAGGATCTGGCTACTATGACGGAAAATCTTGTAAGTGTTTAGATAATCTTAGATATGAGTTGATCCTAACATTATTCACTAGCAATCGCCACAGGAGGAGCTGGAGTTACCTAACTGGGTTAATTGGTCTTGGAAAGACTCTTATCTTCCAGAGTCTGTGCACAAGTCACAGGAAATGGTGATGGATAGCTTGGAGCTGATGAAAAAACCCCAATTCAGTCTGCGTACTCAGCTGCCCTAGTGGTCTTAGGCCTTGGAATGATTTTGAGGGACTATAAGCATGTCATAGAGTATGAATAAGATGAGGCCCCCCTGGTACCCCCTCCTACTTGGCCAGTTCAAACTTAGACCTTCAATATATCATTAAGGTGGATGATGCAATCAGTCATATGGTATGTCAGGTAGTAGGTCTTATTGAGGTGGCAATGAAGGCTGCTTCAGGTCACTCTGATGATGGTGATCAGAAGGAGGAGATGGAGGGAGCTGATGGTGAGGAGGATAAGATGAATGAGAGAGAGAAGAGTGTAGAGCAGGACCAGGAAGGTGAGCAAGAGTTGGCGATGTGAGATATGGATGTGCAGATGGAGGTGGGGAATACCCATGACGAGTAACAGGAGGAGAGCACAGAGAAAGGAAAGAACAGGATGAAATCTCACACTTCAGCTAGGAAGAGCAAGAAGGCAAGGTCAGAAGATGAACCTATTCAATGATCTACCAGAACTAGGCAACCATCTATGAAGAATAAGAGGTTTTAATATGTTACCATAGATATCTTATCCTGTTGTCAAATGTTTGTTGATTGTCTTCATAGTTAATTAAAGACAATATGTATGCTAGTCATCCAACTTCAGTTATGCCAACTGGCCACCTTTACTACTACCTGTCATTAAGTCAAATATTGTGGCCAGCCTAACTATATGACATGTAGCAGTGAGGTTGGCCAGTTTATACATAAATAGTGCTAGCATGACTAGCCTGACTATATGACTCATAATATTAAAGCAAGCCAGAGTATACTTACATATTGCTAACATGGCCAGCCTCACTATATGACATGTAGTATTGAGGCTGGCCAGGTGGTATACTAAAATATTGCTAGCATAGCCAGCCTCACTATATGACATGTAGCAGTGAGGCTGGCCAGGTGTACTAAAATATTGCTAACATGGCCAGCCTCACTATATGACATGTAGCAGTGAAGCTGACCAGGTGGTATACTAAAATATTGCTAGCATGGCCAGCCTTACTATATAACCTGTAGTATTGAGGCTGGCCATTTTATACTTGAATATTGCCAGCATGGCTGGTCTAACTCTATACCATGTAGTTTAGAGGCTGGCTTTGAGTATAAACTGGCCAGCCTCAATATTACATGTCATATAGTAAGGCTGGCCATGCTAGCAATATTTGAGTATATACTGGCCAGCCTCACTGCTACATGTCATATAGTGAGGCTAGCCATGCTAGCAATATTTATATATATACTAGCTAGCTATCATATATAGTGAGGCTGGCTAAGCCAGCAATATTTTAGTATAACCTGGCCAGCCTCATTTACTACATGTCACATAATCAAGTGGAGCATGATAGCCATATTTTAGTATTGACTGGCCAACCTCACTGTTACATATAAACTAGCTAGCTGTCATATATAGTGAGGCTAGCTATGCTAGCAATATTTCAATTTAACCTAGCCAGCCTCACTACTACATGTCATATAGTCAGGCTGGCCATGCCCGGAATATTTAAGTTCGTACTACATACCATATAGTGAGGCTGGCCATTCTGGTAATATTTGGAGAACATCCTGGCCAGCCTCAGTACTACATCCTATATAATGAGGCTGGCCATGGTTACATTTAACTATAGAGTAGACCTGGCTAGCTTTCTTATCAACAACAAGATGTCTACAGTACCAAATTATGATACCCTGGCCAGCCTCAATAATATGTGTCATATAGTCAAGCTGACTGTGCTAGGAATATTCAGGAATATTAATATAATACACAATCTAGTATACATATAGATACTGGCTAGCCTCAATGGTACATATCACATACACAAGCTGGCCATGCTAGGAATATTCCTTGGCCAGCCTCAATACTATGTGTAGTTTATAACATACCATATACCATCTAGTGAACTCCGGCCAGCACTGGTCCCACAGAATCCATGCATACCACCCTAGTCATAATATGCTAGCTGATACTATTCTTAGAGAGACTGGCCAGCACTGGTTCTATGTCAACTGGCTGGTGATTGGCTGGCATGGTTTCTATAGCTTTTTGGCACATCCGGAGCCAGGGTTCTACATGGAAACATGACTGAAGTATTTGGCAGTGGAACCCCGGTGCTGAAAAAAATAGCTTATATATTTGTATACATCACATAACACTTAGTCATTTAGCGCTAGAATTTGTAAGGGTAGCTTGTTGCGTCTCATGATCATGTTTTTGTCCTCTTGCGATGGATGGCTGGCGGTAATTGCTGCAAGTTTCATATTCATTCTCTTTGCAGAAATTAGCGTGCGCGTATCTTAATTTTCATCAGCCGTGGTCTTGATCATTTTCTCCTCATCTTGCTATCATAGTCATCCTTTACCCTGGCTTGTCTTTTGTTGACTCTTTGGTGGTGCGCATTGATGCGCACATCTCCTGAGTGATGCTGGAGTGGGGGCCCCTAGGCAGGAGGTCAGGCAGGAGGCGGTGTTCGCCGGTGTTTGTCAGCGTTTGTAGCATACATAGAGCCCGGATGTAGTAGCACGCTTCTCCACGCTTTCCCAGGTCCGTTCCAGTGAGAGAGAGGCTTCGCCCACTCCAACTGGTGAACAGAGCGAGAATCGTTTTCAACCAAGCCTCACCTTGGTTACCCCTCAGAGCCCAGAGCATAGTGTCTAGAGCAGAGCCCGAGCCCAAAGCAGAGCCCGAGCCCAGAGCAGAATCCAGAGCCCAAGCCCAGAATAGAATCCAGAGCAGAGTCCAGATAAGGACGTAGAATTTCCAGAAACGAAAACGCAGACGAAATCTAGAACAATGCCGAACCTCGTGTCAGAACACGAAAAGAGAGCACAAAGCATAGCCTTTAATCAGTATAACAACAGTCTTCCCACTGAAACTCACATTATAGCCAAACTGCCTCCCCGACGAGAACCCCCGCTTAGAGACAAAAAAGGTCGATTCATAAAGAAAACGCACAGTAACGAAGATCTCTCAGACATCACAGCACTTTCCACGGATTCATCGCCCCTGGATACACCAGAGATCGATCAACGAGAACTAGACCAAGATCAAGAAGAATCAGAGCACGAAGTCATACAACAATTAGCAGACGACGAAGAATCATTATCGGGCGCACCAGATCCCTCAATAACCCTCCCAGTCCCCAGCGATAACACCGCAGGAAAAGAGAGTAGAGAAGAGGCGCAGAGCCTCCAATTCCCTGCAGTAGAGCCACGAAGCCCAACACGGGAGCTTCCACTACTAGTGCCAACGTTAGTGAAGCTGAGAGCAACGCAAGCCACGACACCATCACAGAAACTTATCTCACTACGCACAAAAACCATCGCCAATCTACCCACACATACATCACGCATGTCCAATTCGGCAGGACCACCAGCGGTATTCCATGGGCGGAACGACGAGAATGCGCAGAATTTCTTGAGGGCCACGGAAATGTACATCCTGGTCAATGGTATCAAAGATGAAGCGGTGAAGATCGAGTTATTTGGTACCCTGATCTCAGCTGGGTCTCAAGCAGACCTATGGTGGACGAACCTTGATACAAAGCACAAGACCAGCTGGTCTGCGGTCAGAGCGGCATTTATCGCCAAATGGCCCGCGATAATCGCAGCAGATAAAACCAAGCTAGAGTATCAAAAGGAGTTATTAGCGCTACGAATGAAAGAGGAAGAGGTTGGAACACGCATCACGATAGCAGGAATCGAAACGTGGGCACACATACACTTCCACGGCACACTGCAGAAGTTAGTACAAGATGCAGGAGTCGACAGCGCACCAATCTTAATCCAACCAGTTCGCGATGCACTTCCGCGAACGCTCAGAGATTTAACATCTCCAGCACCACCAAATTGGAACACGTTCCTGACAGAAATCAAGGACGCGAACATCGATACTCTATTGGAGAAGGTGAAGCGAGCAAAGGAAAGGAAGGAGGTAGAAAACGCACAGAATGCCCGCATTGCGCGACTCGAGAATAGACAAGGAGATCCGGTGGAGATCCTACGCTTGCAGATGCAGCAAGCAACAATCGGGACACCCGTCAATCAAACTGTACCGTACAACGCACCTCGCGCACAGACCCCACAACCGAACCCAACATTCAATAATCCAGCTCGTCAACAGATCCGCTATGTAACTGGAAATCAAACAGGAACAACTCAGCGTCCTCGAGGGCAACCCCCAACACAGGAAGAAAGAGACACGATGCGCACCCGTGTCAATGAGTTAATCCATCACCCAGATACCCCAACAGGGCAAGCCGGGTATGAAGAGCAGCTCCGACAGTGGAGAGCCAAGTGGGGAAACGGAGCAAGATGTAGCGAGCATACCCCATTCCCTCTAACCCTGGGAACAGCGCAAATATGCTCGGGGAGTGCTTCAGATGTGGATCGCACGGACATATAAGCCCAGAATGCCAGGTACCGCAAGATATGCAGTTGATGAAGAACGAGACGATCTGGCGGGGCATATGCTCGCGGATCCTCGGAACCTATAATCGAACATCAGCACCACAAGTCAACATCGTATTCGACAACGCATACGCACTAGAAACAGAGGATCAGGGAAAAGGGGAAGGGTCGTCAGTGTAGAGGATCACATGACGACCCACCAGCAGGACATACCTCAGAGTAGCGGACAATCAGTCCTCGTGTGTGAGAAGGAATCACACGAGGACCATCCCGCCGAATGTACCTTCAGCACAAAGCATGTCAGCAGTCAGTTTGAGACAGGAAAATGCGACATTGTGAACCTGTATTCGGCGGATGAAGAATCGTCTAGAACGGCGTGCCTACCATTTCTACAGAACATCTCGTTCTCCGGCCCGCAAGGAGAGATTGTTAGGGTCAAAGCTCTGTTTGATGAAGGCGCAATGATCAGCGCAATGAGCACGGCGATCTTCCAGGAAGTGAAGCATCGGCTAGGGAGTTGGGGACCATCAGGCAAGCGATTGCGAATGGCGAACGGTACAATCATACCATCATTAGCGGTATGGAAAGGAGAAGTAACGATCGCAGGCATTCGAGCACATGGAGAATTCGAAGTTTTCGATAGCGCAGGAGGATGGAACTTCTTGTTCGGGAAACCGATGTTACAGAGCTTCAAGGCTATACACGACTACGAGACGGACCAAGTCCACATCAAGGGCATTGGAGGAAGCAAGACACTATATAACCAAAGCCAGGCCACGCGTCCAACAGTCGAGGAAACCCACGATAAAGAACGAGATGTAAGAGCTGTAGAGAGGGGAGCAGAAGTTAACGATGAAGAGCAGGCACCAAGGGAACGAGGGTCACGAAGCCAAGCCAAGAGAAGCCGTGAACAACGACGAACGTACAACATCAAGCACAGCACCTACCTGGCAAGACACGAGATTGCAAGACGAATAGGCACTAGACGGTACAAAGGTCAGAGCTCAGAAAGAACGAAGCAGCAGGAACACATACCAGGAAACACGGAGCCAGCACAGAAGGGAGAAATATCAATCTGCGTGCTAACAGAGGATGGTAACATGCCAGAGGATTCACTTAGAAATCTACTGGACGCAGTACCGATTGACTTCCTAGAAAACGAAGCAGCTATATTCACGCGGCTCACGGACCCGATGAATCCAAGCAGAGTCGCCTTCGTGGTAAAGAAGGTTCAGTACGGCAATGACTTAACAAGGGACGAACGCGGGCAAGCAGAAGCGCTAGTCGCATCATTCGCAGACGTCTTTGCAGGGTCATTATCTGAGGTGCTTCCAGTACCGGGTGCAAAGCACACACTCAATATCCCAGAAGGTGTAACATTTAATCTAAGAGTTCATCAGCGTGCACTCACACCTCCACAGCTCCAATTCCTACATGGCAGAATAGATGAAATGTTAGCAGCAGGAATCATCGAAAGGGCACCACCAGACCTCGTCAAATGCGCAGCTACAACGGTATTAGCGAAGAAAGCACATGAACAGCGCGGACTTACGCTAGAAGAGCTACAACGTCGAGTCAACACCCAGTGCCAACAGGGTGGGCTACCACCAGCGTTCACTCTCCCAGAGCAGGAAGTCGAAGAAGACGTCGTATTGCAACAACCGGAAGGACCTCAAAAATGGCGAATCTGTCAGAACTTTAATGAAGTTAATCGACATACCGTTATAGCTCCAATGCCACAAGGCGACATCAGAGCCAAGCAACAGCGCCTTAGCGGGCACAAATACGTCTCAGTATTTGATTTCGCGTCAGGATTCTACGCGGTCGAGGTACCGGAGGAGTCACGACCATATACAGCGTTCTACGTGGAAGGCAGAGGTTGGTTTTGGTATAAGAGGATGCCCATGGGACTCACTGGTGCTCCTTCAACGTTCGCGGACATGACGGCGACCCATCTACACGACCTGATTGCAGACGGGACTATGGAGTTATTCGTCGACGACGGAGGATGTTCAGCGGACACATTTCAAGACATGATGGAGAAACTCACCCGAGTATTCCAACGATGCAGGGAGAGGAAACTTTCATTATCACCTTCGAAATGCAAACTATTCATGACTGAAACAACATTTGCAGGAGCCACAGTAGGCCCAAGAGGAGTACAACCGGACCTAGAGAAGTTAACCGCTATCGTAAATTGGGAGAAACCAGCAGACGCACTGAACTTAGAATCGTTTTTAGGACTTACAAGTCACTTCAGAGACTTGGTGCAAAAATACGCAAAAGAGAGGGCCCACTAAGGGATTTAGTGAAATTAGCGCCACTAAAACTGCCCTATTCGAAAGCAACATACCGACGCGTACTTCGAGACTTCAAACTAGCAGAACGATGGGGTGAAGAACACAACAAGGCCTTCCTAGACCTGAAGACCGCTTTAGTATCAAGACCTATCTTACAAGCTCCACGGTATGATGGCTCACCGTTTGTAGTAACCTCAGACGGCTGCCAAGAAGGCTTCGCAGCAGTTCTATCGCAAAGGGTCCGAACGGAGAAACGATCAGGGAAACAAACGGAGAGACTTCTCCCGATAGCGTTTGCATCAAAGCGCACATCAGCAGCTGAGCACAAATATAAACCCTTTTTGTTAGAATTTGCAGCGCTGAAATATGGTCTAGATAAATTTTCAGATATCGTTTGGGGCTTCCCGGTAGAAATCGAGACAGACTGCCAAGCATTGAAGGACGTACTTATGAACGACCGTCTCAATGCAGCGCACGCACGATGGCGTGATGGTATACTAGCGCACAATATTATCGACGTTCGCCACGTCCCAGGCAAACTCAACGTGGTCGCAGACGGATTGAGTCGGCAGTGGGAGGGACAACCACGAGACGCGAACCTACAGGACGGCAGCGATTGGACAGTCAGCGAGGATTGGGAAGCAACAACAGGACTGACCAACGACATCTTGATGACAACATTGGAAGCCTCTGAAACAACGGTAAGTCTATTAGAGAGATTCGCTAACGAACCTGTTTTTATAGAAGTCGTAAAAGCGATAACACAAATGGGATCAAACGCACCGCTTAAGGACCGAAAAAGGGCAAAACACCAAGCATCACAGTACATGATCGAGGAAGGGAAGTTATGGAGACTAAGAGGCGGAACGACGGTAAGAGCTCGAAGTAGAACGGAGTGTGTCACTAGGGAAGAGGCAAAAGCATTAGCAACGAAACAGCACGCTGAAGGAGGACACTGGGGTAGGGACGCGATCAAAATTGCACTAACCGATAGAATTTACAGCCCGAAACTCGACGAGTCTATCATGACGGCTATAGGAGATTGCGCTAAGTGTAAAAACTTCGGAGCCACCCATTTGCACTCACTATTGGAACCAATAACCCGCAGACACCCATTCGAGTTGCTAGTAGGAGATTACCTCACATTACCTAAAGCGAAGGGCTATCACACGTTAGGCGTATACCTCGACACGTTTTCCCAACACGTCTGGGTCTTCAAGTACAAGACAGCGGGAACCGCGAAGACAACAATCAACAGTCTATCGAATATTTTTCGCAACTTCGTACCTTCCGAAACTTTTATGACAGATGGTGGACGACATTTCAACAATCAAGAAGTCAAGGATTTTTGCACGAAATGGACATGCAAAACACACGTCATCGCAGCATACGCGCCGTGGATTAACGGTCTCGTAGAAGGAACTAACAAAATCTTGTTACACGTACTGAAACGCTTATGCGCCCCAGAGCTAGGTGAAGATGACTATGAGAACATAACATGGGACAAACTACCGAACAGCTGGCCCAACCATTTGGACGACGCGGTCACGGCGCTAAATTATCGGATCCTACCAGCACTCAAGTTCTCACCGAAAGAACTATTGTTAGGTCAAGTAGTCAATACACCTCGCACTGACTTATCCAACAGCACATCAATGTTACGACTTACGGACACAAGCACTCACATGGCCTATGTAGCGCAGCAGCAATTAGACGGTTATGATGCTATAGTAAGACACGCCCTCAAACGGAAGATGGCATTCGATAAAAGAGTCCTGGCACGCTCACCAAGGGAAGTCCTGTTCTCAAAGGGACAATTAGTTCAATTCTTTTACAGTGCCCTCAATGCAACACTCGATGCAAAGCGCAAGATATGGCCACGATGGTCGCCCCCATGTCGTATTGCAGAACAATTGCGCAATTCATATCAACTCGAAACGTTAGAAGGCACACCCATGAGTGGAGAATTTCACGCACGAAGACTCAGAGCGTTCATACCAAGACCCGGTACTCGGTTAGCAGAAGAACAAGAGGAGAAAGAAAAGAACATAGCAGAAGAAACAATCATTGGAGAGATATCAGAGAAACAGAGCGAGGACGCAGACGAAGAAGACATAGACGAAGAAGACATAGACGAAGAAGACATAGACGAAGAAGACATAGACGAAGAAAACACAGACGAAGAAGACATAGACGAAGTCGAGAATGATGAAGCAGAGACACTAAGCGGAGGAGAGGTGTAGCGACGAGGGCGTCGCTGTTTTCAAAGGGGGGCACGTGGAGTGGGGGCCCCTAGGCAGGAGGTCAGGCAGGAGGCGGTGTTCGCCGGTGTTTGTCAGCGTTTGTAGCATACATAGAGCCCGGATGTAGTAGCACGCTTCTCCACGCTTTCCCAGGTCCGTTCCAGTGAGAGAGAGGCTTCGCCCACTCCAATGCGCACGAGTGACTTTGGTGGTGCGCATTGATGCGCATGTCTCCTGAGTGATGCGCACGAGTGACTTTGGTGGTGCGCATTGATGCGCACGCGCATGCGCATCCTGTATAGGTCTATGCCGGATGGGGCATAAACTTAGATCGATTTTTACAGACTTCCCATGACTTGCCAGGACTCCAAAAGCATTTTTCCTGGGGGCTATTGACCATTCTGAACATGATGGTCAAGCCAGATTTCCCAGAAAAAATCGCGTTCTTGAGTTATGCAGGGTCCCCCTCCCCCCTTGTACCCCTTATATCTCACTGTGTCTCATTTTAACCCAAGACCGATACTGTAAACACCTGTCCTAGGGTTTTTCAAGTGTAGGAATCGATTGGTGATGGTCCCAGAGCTTTTGGAGGTCAACAATGTTGAGATCTGGTGGATGGGTCAAAAAGTCAGTATTTCGACCATATCTCCATAACCGAACCGCCGATTTTCTTAGTTCTTGGCTCATATTATTCCTAAAGGTGTCCTAAATGAGATGTACCAGCACAAAACAAGTTTTTTTTTCACAAGTTTGAAACCTATTTCTGTTTTGACCATATAAATTCTCACACTCCAGCATTTTCCCAGTTACAAAAAACATTGGTGCATTTAAGACTAATAGGGAGGTGAAGAGGTTGCTTTTGCCTTCAAACATGCCCCTGTGTTGCTTTCTCAGGTTGCTTTTGAATGTTGTTGTTGCTTTCCAAGGTTGCTTCTGGTTGCTTTTGCCTTCAAACATGCCGATGTTTTTTGCTTATTTCAGCCATAGCTCCTTCAATTCTCATGCTGCAGTATTTTCCCAGGTACCACCATGATCCCCTCCACTTTGTCTACATTTTCGGAATTTTCCTTTTTGAGTCATTTTTCCCACGGTTGCTTTCTGAGAAAGCGACCATTGGCAGAAGTCACCTGTGTTGCTTTTGTGAAAGCCACAACAAAAGCAACCTGAGAAAGCAACACAGATGACTTTTTGAATGTTGTTGTTGCGCAACACAGGTGACTTCTGCCAATGGTCGCTTTCTCAGAAAGCAACCGTGGGAAAAATGACTCAAAAAGGAAAATTCCGAAAATGTAGACAAAGTGGAGGGGATCATGGTGGTACCTGGGAAAATACTGCAGCATGAGAATTGAAGGAGCTATGGCTGAAATAAGCAAAAAAACATTGGCGTGTTTGAAGGCAAAAGCAACCAGAAGCAACCTTGGAAAGCAACAACAACATTCAAAAGCAACCTGAGAAAGCAACAAAAGCAACACAGGGGTGTGTTTGAAGGCAAAAGCAACCTCTTCACTTCCCTAGACTGATATTCCCATGGCCAGGAGGAGGATGAGCCCATGCAGCCCCGAGTTTCACGTGTGGCAATGATAAATGTATCCCCAAAGAAGGTTGCTTTTGTTGCTTTCTCAGGTTGCTTTCAGAAAGCAAGGAGAATTATTGTTTGCTGTACAGTGACATATCCCGCTAGACCATCATATCGTCGATCCCTTCTCATTGTACCCTGATTTTCCGGCAAAATTGTATTTGACAGACCTCGAAAATCACCTTGAAAATGCAAAGGTGTCTTGGGTCGTCAGTCACTTCGCACGATGGAGGGTTTCTGATGGTTACACAGTGATTTTATCCTTATCTCGTGACTGAAGTTACCTAGTACTATTGACTTGGCTTGTACTGTCATAAATATATTTAATCTTTTGTGTTCTTGTGGCAGGTTTGTGGGCCAAGGGTGGGCCAAGGGTGGGCAATGATCAGGCGATTCATTTAATCTGAAGACAATGTTTGAAGTTTTGTCATTGAATTTTGTTGCCACCCTGAACTTGATATTTTCGGGAGGGTCTAATTGTTTGACACAACTTAATACTTTGGCCATGGACCAAACTTCAAGTAATTGTCCCAAGTTAAATGTCATAATATAACTTCAAATTCAAGCAGACACTGAAAATGTGACTATATTTCTTATTTTCACTGACGTATGGTCAGCGTAAAAATAGCTGTCAAAGCTCAATATTTTGTATTTTGGACAAAACACTGACAAAATTTGAAGTTATGTACCCATATTTATGTCAATTTAAATTTTAAAAATGGACTTTGCATTCTGTACAACATTAAAACCTATCTTAAATATCTCTAGTGCCGCTGTGAGTAGGCCTTCGTCACACTTATGTAAACTGTCTTGTCCTTGGCTCGTACTCCAGGTTAGGAAGGTGATTAGCCCCTTCGCAGCACGTAAAAATATCTCCGCTCTGGAATTCAGGCAAGTCCAGGCCTGTGTGCAGCTTCAACTTCACTTCACGTGTGTTCCGGCCTTGCAAGAACCGACCCGCACCTTTACACTCAAATAAGTCACTGATTGTCAAAGAGTCTCGCTTGCCTGACAGAAATTTGGTTTGCAGACAAGATGCAGAGGCCGAGTAGTCTCCTGCAACTGCATCCCAATTCTCTTCTTGTCGTCGACTCATCATTCTCATCAACCGATCATCAGAGTTGTTCCAAGCAGGACAAACCCATTGTCGCACTAGGTTCACCTGGTATGTCTGTGCCTAATATTATACTCCTTGATGAAAGCTGGGTCGTCTCCTGTATTGCCTTCTGCTTTGCTCGTCCCTCATTCCCATTTATTCCTCAAATTTTGCATGTCTCTCCACGCCTCCACGCATTACATGTCCGTGCACCCATCACTCTTATGCTACTCTTGTTATCATATACATGTTGTACTGTACCACGTTGCTTCTCATTGTCGCAGGTCTCTTGACATTACTCAACATTTAAACCCGTGGGTGCTGTGTGCAACTGAAGCCAAACAACTCCACAATTTCTAGAATCTAAACACGCCGCCACTGCCGCAATCTTCTGTTCCCGAAATCTACTATGCAAGGCGCATCAAGCACACTCTTCTCTCCATTCGTTTCGGCATGTGGGATGACTTCATTCACTTCATTTGTTGTCCTATGATTGCTCCATGCTCTTAAAAACATGCTACCTAGTCACCTTTCTAACATGACACACGCTCAAACTACCCCAAATTCGAATGGAATGCTATGTATGCATACGACAGACCATGAATTAATTGTACACCCAATATCATCCTCCACAAAGTGTCTTTGGCACCTCTGCAAATCAATTTTCTGGAACAAGATCATCGTAATCAAGAGCTACAAGAATCAAATTGATAAACTGCCAGGAACGAAAAAGGCCAGAGACTCACTTCTCCTAACAGTCCTGTCCCATGGGCCATGCGGTTCAAATCCAGCTCTGGACCTCCACTAGGTAACACCAATGCAGTCCAAGGATTGTAAAGTCGTGTTCGAGAAGCGGGTAGTACCCAAAATAAGAGCCAACGATTGGGTCCTGTCGCCCATCCATCTTCTCCCAGAAAAAACGCATGGTCATCATGGGGGTTGGCTGCGAGTAGCTTAGCAGTGTTGCACAGTGCATGTGTCCTCGGGTTTGATGAGAAGGAAATAAGGCCATCATGTGCACTGTTGGGTGTGGGGATGGCCGCTGTTGGATGTGAGATGTAATTGTCATGCGGAAAGGATGCTGAACAGTCTTCTTCAGCGTAATCCTGCAATGACTTCCCAATCGCTGCATACCAGACCCGGACAGTCCTATCCCATGAACAAGAAGCGATGCGAGTCCCATCATGCGAGAAAGAGACTGAGTTGACAAATCCAGTGTGACCCCGCAAGGACTGACCGATTGGCTGCCCAGTTGTTGCATCCCACAGTCGGACAGTTTTATCTCCACAACCAGTCGCGATGCGAGTTCCATCCGGAGAGAACGAGACTGATAAGACATAATCAGTATGCCACAGCAAGGTTAGCTGCCTGTAGCTACATCCCAAAGTCGGACAGTCCTATCATCTGAACCTGTCACGATGCGACTCCCGTCTGGTGAGAATGAGACTGACTTAACCCAATCGGGGTGCCCCTTCAATGGTTTACAGACAGGTTTCCCCATCGCTGCATCCCACAGCCGGACAGTCTTATCGCACGAACCAGACGCGATACGAGTCCCATCTGGAGAGAATGAGACTGATGTGACCGAAGAAGTGTGCCCTTCCAAGGGCTCCCCAACTTGCTACCCCGTTTCTACATCCCACAGCCGGACAGTCTTATCGTCCGAACCAGAAATGATGCGGCTCCCATTCAGCGAGAACGAGACTGAGTTAACCAGATCAATGTGCCCCCGTAAGGGTTCACCAATTGGCTGTTGACTTGCTGCATTCCACAGCCGGACTGCAGAACATGTTGCGATGCGAGTCCCATCCGGAGAGAATGAGATCGAGTAAACCGGACCAGTGTGGCCCAGCAAGGACTCACCAACCGGCTTCCCTGTCGCTGCATACAATAGCAGGACAGTGCCATCCTCTGAAGCAGTCGCGATGCAGGTCCCGTCCGGCGATAGTGAGACTGAAATAATTGAATTAGTGTGCCCTCGCAAGGGTGCACCAACTGGCTGCCCTGTACCTGCATCCCACAGTCGGACAGTGTTATCTCCAGAACCAGTCGCGATGCGAGTCCCATCCGGGGAGAACGAGACTGAGAAGACATCACTAGTATGCCCTAGCAAGAGCGCACCGACTGGCTTCCCTGTACCTGCATCCCACAGTGAACCAGATGCAATGCAAGTTCCATCCGGAGAGAACGAGACTGATCTGACAAATCGGTATGCCCTTCCAAGGGCTCACTGGCTGGCTGTCCATTTGCTACTTCCCACAACTGAACAGTCTTATCACGTGAACCTGAAACAATGCGAGTCTCATCCGGTGAGAATGACACTGAGGTAACACCATCAGTATGCCCTCGTAAGGGTTCACCAATTGACTGCCGCGTTGCTGTATTCCACAGCCGGACTGTCATATCGTCCGAACCTGTTACGATGCGAGTTCCTTTCGGCGAGAATGCGACTGAGTTAATCGGCTCAGTGTGCCCTAATAAGAGTTCACCAATGGGCTGCCACGTTGTCACATCCCACAGCCGCACAGTCTCATCGGCTGAGCCAGATACGATGCGTGTCCCATCCGGCGAGAAAGAAACCGAGGTGACTGAAGAAGTGTGCCCTAGCAATGGCTTGCCTCCTGGCAGCTCAGTTGCTGCATACAACAGCCGCACAGTGCAATCCGATGATCCAGTCACAATGCGAGTCCCATCCGGCGAGAACGAGACTGAGTTAACCCCATCAGTGTGTCCGCTGATCACAGTCTAAACAGCCGTCCAGTTGATATTACGTCCAGATGCCACACGAAGAGAGTGAGGAAATCGTGCAGAAAGTGTTCTAGATAGTGCACAGTTGATGGGCGAGAACGCCAGCGTTGATACATAGAGATGCGACATGCTGTGCAAGATGATGCCACTGAAGACTTGGATAAATCTCTGCACGTCCATTGCAGCGGATGAGGCATCTTCGAATCCTGTGTGACCCTGCGATTGAGATTGTGCGTTAGTGAGTATGTCATCTGACGCGCAAGAACCACGTGCTCACCTTCAACCACTTGGCAATACGTGGAAGGGCGGGGGCTGTGCCGCTAAGCGCATCCATAAGGCTGAGTACCCCTAGCTAGAAGAACAGTCGCTCATGCTCGAAGAATGGTTTTATTTCTTTGGCAAGTTCTGAATCGAAGTGAGTTGGTTGTACGTGGATAGGCCAAAATCGGCAGGCATAGGATAAGTGTGGGGGGATGCATTTTCAACTCGTTCTCGCAGTCCGGGATCTTCGGAGTTGGGCAGATATGATGATTTTAGATCACACATATTGAAGGAAAGTCCACGTTCCATCACTCGAAGTGATGCGAAAGCAAGGTCGTGTTGTACTTTTGACACATCAACGAAAAATTCTCCACTGTGATTGGTCCGTCAGGAAATCACGGAAGGATGTATGAAGGGGTCGAATTGGGGTGGATGAGTTGGTAGTGCCGCTGAGGAGAGATCCCATATGTTCTATTATGACCTCCACTGCGTAACACTCGTTTTCGTCTAGAAAGTGGCTTCGCATGACATTTAGGGAATTCAAGGGGAGCGGTTCAGCTGTGCCAAGAATTTGACCCATCACGGAACGAAATGACGCTAGCTGTGTTTGCTGAAACTCAGGGTCTGCGCATTCATCCTTTCGCATGATCTCCGTAAGAATGAATTCATACATATCATACAACAAGTGCTCCCGTTTTACAGGGTCGCGGGACGCCATAACATTGAAGGACTGATGATGTTACGCTTTAACAATGAACCCTTCGCTCACAGTCTACAAGAGACAAGCTTAGGATTGCTAAGGTCGAGTTAAGGGTACAGGACTTGTACACTAACTATATATACATAGTATTAGAGCGGAGCTCTAAGTAATTGTCCAATGAGATAAAGGAATGTAAGTCGTACCATAGAAGGTGATAGAATATCGTAGAATGTTATGACGTCACTAAGAAGTGTGAAAGGTGAAGATGTGACGTCGTGAAAAGGTGAAGATGTGAAGATGTGAAATAGTAAAGGGAGAACCGTAACATTACCCCCTTTCTAACCTATTAATCCTCTGGATTAATCAACATCAAAAGTATGCCCGTCAGGCAAGTCGTAGGTATCGAAAAAAAATTTTAACTTGAGTTCATGTCCGTATTCAATTGTCCACTTTCGTCGTCATTGTCCATTCTTAGCACATACATCGTTATGCACTTCCTCTGTGCACACATGGCCAATTCCTCCTCATGTCCTCTTTTCATAGATCCTTTAGATCCTAGAGGTTTCCTACCTCTTACCTCCATTCTAACCGTCTGTTAAGACAGGATCTCGCCCTCGAGATCTATCGCCATAAGTAAAAGTTCATGGGATCGTAGAGTTCGAAAAAAATTCTTGTTCCGGGCCCTTCCGGTATTCAATTTGTCATCAGTTTTCTTCTGGTATCCGGGTCATTCCGGGTTCGTCAATTTGTCATCAGTTTTATTCTGGTCCTTTATCCTTCCTTCCAATCTTTCTATTCTTCCAAAGCAGGTGGGTTTCTTAAAATCAGTGTCCCCAGGCCATCTGTCTCCTGCTTATCTAAGGTCATAGTCGTGGGTTTCTTCAATTCGGCGCCCCGGGCCACAAGTCTTGACTATACCGTCGGTTTCTTTTCGGATCTTCTAGTCGGAGTTTCAATCTGAGTTTGTTTTTCATCGGTTTTCTCCGGTTCCTAAGTCTATTTCTGTTCTTCAAGGAATTACCACTTCATCGATTTCGAGCGGAAGCAACCTTTTCAGAATTAATTCAACTTCGGGGTTCTAAATTTTGATATCCAGGTTTTAAACTGGCTAGGGTCGGTTGTGAGGTTCAATTTTGTTCAAAGCAGATTGTAGACTGCTTATTGGAGTTCGTCGGTTTCGATCCAAGGTATGAATTTTGATAACCCAGCTTTCAAACTGGGATCACCACTGTGATCCACCTGGATAAGATGGTCTTCCTCCATCCTTCGTGTCTTTCTATCCAGATCGTCCTATCGTTTTGGTAAGTCACTGAGACCCTGGTCTCGTCAAGCACTGCCATCCTGGCCAGATACTTTTCATCCTAAACATGCGACTACCTCCATTCTAGGTTCTATTCTTGTTCTCCAGTAGTTACCTGGGAGGTTCTGTGTTCTATTGGGATAAGGCGGTCTTCCTCCGCCCTTCGTGTCTTCTTTATCCCAAGCCTATGCCGGGCGTCATCCGGACTTCATTTCGTTCCTAGGGTACCTCCATTCTAGGCAGGTCCCTTTCCATAGTTTCTAGTCGGAGATCCAAAAGCGCCGGTTGTATTCCGGAACCCGATTCGCTTTGATCTATATCGTAGAGGGGTCCCCGCCGTATACACGGACGGATCTACCACATCCTCTAGTCGTGATTCTTCCAAGGGGTCCCCGCCACATACGTGGACGGATCTACCACATCCTTGGGGTCTTTCTATCGTAAAGTATCTACAGAAGCTAGGGTACTGTATAGTAGAGCACGGCAGGCAGGGTCTTGGGCCAGCACCGTGGTCGCGGGTCGTTCACGTAATGTGTCCGCCCTCCATAGACTGGCGGCTACAAATGTAGGGCCTGGTCTAGGACTACTAACTACTAAGGTTCTATACTATTCGAAAGACAGGGTGAAGTCGTTTGTTCAAAGGAGTTGTCTCTCCTTGTTCGTCATTTGTTCAAAGGAGTTTTGTCTCCTTGTTCGTCATTTGTTCAAAGGAGTTTTGTCTCCTTGTGGTCGTAGTCGTGAGTTTCTTAAGGCACCTCAGGCCTGTCGTCGTCGTCGATGGTCATAAGAGTAGCCCTGGCTACCGTAGTCTGTGATGCCCCCCAGGCCAGCCAATCCCAGGCCCAGGGGCGCACCAGCGCTGTATGTCTCCCCGGTGCCTCTAGTTGGAAACTGGGCAAGCGAGGTAATAACTCGACCTTTTGTTACGCTTTAACAATGAACCCTTCGCTCACAGTCTACAAGAGACAAGCTTAGGATTGCTAAGGTCGAGTTAAGGGTACAGGACTTGTACACTAACTATATATACGTAGTATTAGAGCGGAGCTCTAAGTAATTGTCCAATGAGATAAAGGAATGTAAGTCGTACCATAGAAGGTGATAGAATATCGTAGAATGTTATGACGTCACTAAGAAGTGTGAAAGGTGAAGATGTGACGTCGTGAAAAGGTGAAGATGTGAAGATATGAAATAGTAAAGGGAGAACCGTAACAGATGAGAAGATAAGCCAGGAGGGTGCTCCGATGTATTCGCAAGCAAGACGTGCCCACTCAAAAAGACCATCAGCTTTCTTGGCGAGGGCTGTAAACTTTTCGCTCCCAAATTGCGAAAGCCCTTCCAGCTTCTTCGACACGTAAACGTAGATATCGCGTTCCGCGACTTCTGGTGGAATATCGTCCATTGAAATCCTTCGAATGTGTTGAGCATCCGCAAACACTTTCTGAATGTCGCGGAGCGGGCGAGAGGTAATGATAAACCGGAAGTTCTTTGGGAGCTCCGTGATTTGGGGAACAGCAGAGTTCTGGAGTTTACCAGATAGAATGCGAAGAAGGTCGAATCGTGTCTTGGCCGCACCGCTCTCTTCCAGTGCGTTGATTACGATCACGACAGGGCCCACAGTTGACCCGGAGAGCTGCTGTAGTGGTTCTATCAGAAGTTTCTTCCATTGCTGGATGATGTCAGTTGTAGTTTTGAGCGCACTGGCGTGTTCAACCGTATCTGCCAATACTCGTCTCATCTCCGGATCACGGTCAGCCAGGTCGCGTGCTATTGTAGAAAAAAATCTTTTCGTGACGACAGTCCGCTTCTCGATCTCGGTCGAAGCAATAACAAGAACTAAGCCCTCTCGCGTCGTGGAACCAGCTAGCAATCGTGTGGGCGATGGCTGATTTGCCTTTGCCTGCAGGGCCAGATAGCCACAGCACACGTAGAACGTCATCTCTAGTGTTGTTGACCCAATCTATGATCTGGGAGAGGAATTCCGTACGCGTCCCGGGTAAGCACTGTTTTCTAGTATCTAGTCCCGCGCCTGCTGCATAACTTATACTGCTGAAGTTGAGTTGTTCGCCTGAAGAGGGATAAATAAATGTCAAATCAGAAGCAGGTGCAACCCTCACCTGTACGGTAGGCGTGGGTAGCTACGTCACGAGCAACTTGGCCCCGGAAGTTTTGCATGAGCGCATCTAACACATCGTTGTACCGTTGAATTTCATTATCTGTTTCAGTGAGAATGTCTTTCCCGAGTCTCTTCCCTGTTACAATAGTAGAAGACTGAGTATATGGAACGTGCAAGAGCTTGAAAACTTACAGAAGCTCTTGGTCTATGAATAATCTCTGATGAAGCGGGCGCATTCAAGGATCTGCTGAGATCTGTCCAAGGATACCACTCATCGATGAAATCTGGCCAAGTGTCTCGTCCTGTATCATGAAGCCGTAAACTTGATCCAACTTGTCGACAAGATGATGTACTGCTTGGTCACGATCTGATTGGGCCCGAAAGTAGATCCATGCCTTCGACAGCTTCTTTGGCGTTCTGAAGTGCCAACTGGGGATCGGCGCCTTGTTCCGCACCAGAGGTAGCATCTTGAACCTGCGCGACCACTAGAGTTCAGAGAGAGAGCATAATTTAAAAAGTGAGCTACCTTGATAGCCGGAATTGATGAGACACCTTCAGCATCAACGTTCGAAAGAACAGAGTCGCGGCCGAGGGAATCCTTCGAGTGCTATTGTGCGATCACATGAGCCTTATACTCCGAGTCAGGTTCCTTGTCGACTCACACAAATCTTTTTAGTTGCATTTTTAACCTTCCCTAGAAACCGACGAATTTTGCCACAGCGTCTGCTCTATCATGAAGGATGGCATCAGAGTTATGTAATAGTCCTCATCAGAAACATTGCCAAACTTACACCAGCGGTTGCTTCACTTGATGCGTGGTGTTCAGGAGGAGGATTTGGCTTTGAGTTCATTGATCCATCGTGTTCGCTTATCATTTGAAAAGTTGATGTTCTGAACTCTGATGATCAGTCTGAGCCAAGGATGGTGGGATTTTAAGAAGTTAGAGGAAGAGTACTAGTGGGTCCACGTTTGAGCATTTAGATGACTCGGATGACGCTAGTACTACATCAGCGTCATCACTTGCAGTGGCTGTTCAGGGAATGGACGAGGGTGTTATCAATGGCGCTCAAATCATTTATCCTACTAGTACGCAGTTCAGCATTGGTGATCCTACCAGTAGTACGCAAAAGCTCTTCCATCATTCCAATTATCATCACCCATAAATTGTGTGTGCAGAACGCGATTCATGGCTGGTCGGTCTCATCAACTCTGCACCCTACTTGTGCGTGCTTTGTTCTTATTGCAGAATGCCGTTCCTCATCACTCACTTCACAGATGCTGTTCCACCATTTCTTGTTGGCTGACGCATCCGCTCAACCATTATCTTGGGCGTAAAAAGACCATTTTCCTCGCTTGCATGATCTCGTTCTTGACATGTATCTGGTCTGGATTGACAAACACCTGGTGGCATCTTTTCATCGCACGGTTCTTCCTTGGCTTTGGTATTGGTCCCAAATCTGCCACTGTCCCAGTGTATACCGCTGAATGTTCGCCTGCACCGATTCGTGGTGCTCTCGTCATGATGTGGCAGATGTAGACTGCTTTCGGCCTCGCTCTAGGAGACCTTATCGACTTAGCATTCTACTTCATTCCGGACACCCCCGGTGTGACTGGTCTGAACTGGCGCCTCATGTTAGCTTCTGCTGGTATCCCCGGTCTTATTGTCTGTGTGCAAGTCTTATTTGCACCCGAGTCACCTCGTTGGTTGATCTCCAAGGGTCGCTACGGGGATGCTTTCAATGAGCTTTGTCGGCTTCGTTTCCCGCGTGTTCAGGCCGCTCGTGATTTGTACTACATTCACGTGTTGCTCGAGGCGGAGAACGAGATGAAGAAAGGCCGGAACCGTGTTGTTGAGATGTTCACGATTCCGCGTAACAGGAATGCTGCCCTTGCTAGTTGGGTTGTCATGTTCGGTCAGCAGTTTTGCGGCGTCAATGTCATCGGTATGAGATTCGTGTTCATGATTTGAAATGATTATTAACGCGGTGGTAGCTTACTACTCGTCTACCATCTTCGTGGATTCCGGATTCTCGCAGGTTTCGGCAATGGCTTCCTCCTTTGGGTTCGGTGCACTTAACTGGTTGTTCGCCATTCCTGCTATTTTCACTGTAAGTGGTTCCTTCCGTAGTTGGGGATTCCGTAAATATTGAAAGTTCAAACACTAGATCGACACTTTCGGGCGGAGGAACTTGCTCTTGTTCACGTTTCCCTGCATGGCCATCTGTCTTCTAATTACGAGCTTCTCCTTCTTGAGTACTTCGGAAACAGGGCGTGTAGTTGGCGTTAGTATCGGAATATGTATGTTATCCTTTTGGTACTAAATACTGCCATTGATATCCCCTCCTTCAGACTTCTATGCGATCTTCTATTCTCCAGGCGAAGGTCCAGTACCGTTCACGTACTCCGCAGAAGCATTCCCTCTCTATATCCGTGATATCGGCATGTCCTTTGCCACTGCTACCCTTTGGTTCTGGAACTTCGTTTTGTCGATCACTTGGCCCTCGCTCATCTTGGCCTTCAAACCACAAGGTGCCTTCGGCTGGTACGCAGCATGGTGTTGTATTCTCTGGGTGCTTGTCTTGCTATTCGTGCGCGAAACGAAAGGGAAGACCCTGGAGGAGCTCGACCAAATATTCGCTGTCCCTCTTGGTGCGCACGCTGCGTACGGCATGCGGCAGATACCGTACGGTGTCAAGAAATTCGTGTTATTCCAAAACCCTGTCCCTGAACAGATTTATGAGTTTGAGAGTGAGAGCGAGGTGTCGAACACCGGAGGCGAGGAGAAGGCGAGGAGGGAGGTGAAGGAGGATCTGGTGAAGGCGAATGTATAATGAGAAATAAATCGACCACTCACTTCTCATGAACCCTAGGCATGAGACTCGAACCTTATGTTGTACAACTATTCTCGTGGAAGCTCAAATATCGTACGCAGAAATATGCCATGGACATTTTGTCATATTAGCGGAATAATCATTATCTTTTCAAGAAAAGATGACCAATCCATCATCCACTTTCGCAAGTCATGTACTGCGGAGACTGCTTTGATCTGACTGTGAGAGACTGACCTGAGATTAGAATGGTATTCAACAGTAAAGGTTTCCTGGTAACAATGATGTCGGCTATTCAGAGGATCATGTCTATTGGCTCTGCCGTAGTAACTGCGACTCCTCCTGTATCTTTGAGACAAAAACATTATAATTTTATGTGTCCCTACATACAACGATCGAACTCACCCAAGCTCTATCCTGTCCACTCACATACTTCCTCGCCGGACGCTTGAAGCACGACACCCTTTCCACGTCCTTGGCATTGTAAAGAGGGAAGATAATTCCCAACTCATAGTTGACCACCTAGTGAACGACGGATCATCAGCAAAGTTTCGTGAAGGAAAGTATAAACTGACTGACATTGAGCACTGGGTTGAACCCAGAGCCAGAAAGCGTTCCCCATGCTGGGGGTGTGAAGTTGTGCGAGCCGACATAAGCCCAGCCGATTGGGTCGTTTTGATTTTTGATGTCATCGGATTCAGGCTCGGTTTCACTGTCAGACAATTCTTTTTCTTTTCCCTTTGACTGGTTGCTCGTTTCAAATATCGATTTCTTGGGGCGGTAGATCACGATAATCATCTGAAGAGCGCGAATGGGTTAGACATTCACAGGTGTACTTGCACTGACATGCCTTGGTGTGCATCAGTACTCGTCCGCCAGTACTATTCGAGTCATGAAATAGCTCTCGAGGAAATTTTGATGCTTCCCACTGGTTCGTACGGCAAAACATGGTCCCACCTCCCTGTCAATAATTTTGAGAGATGTCGAAGAGTGACCGCCAAAGATACACGACTAACCTGTTCACCAAGGATGCTATCACGCACAGTCTTTAGGCTGGGGAAGACAATTTTCACTGACGGCCACGACAACTTGGCACGTCTAGATTTCGGTTCGTCCAGCCAGTCTTCAGCTGATTCTCCACGTGCTGACCAATAGAACTCATTTATTCATTGGGCCGAGTAAGTTCCTATACTCGAGCCCTACACAGTATAAATCTTCCCGCAGTGGAATTGAAGAAGCTGGACATATCTGAGACTCGATAACGAGATCTTTAGCAGCCTTTCCCTTCCCGGTACGAAGCCCCACGTCACGAACGGCCTTCATCAGCCTGGTATGACCAGTTAGGATGACATTTGGCCATCCTTCATGTTTACCGGCAATGGAGGGAACGAATTTAACCTTTACTTTTGACCAATCCCACTTCATTCGCAAGTCGCTGATAGTTTGAAGAGGTAGATTTGGGTGCTGGGAGATTAGATCAGTAGTGCAGCAAATGAGATACTTAACACGACTGACGTCGTTTGCCAGCATGTTCGCAAGCGCCGGTCGAACATTGACAGCGCGCAAAACGTTTTGCATGATTGAAGGGTGCAGCCAAACGGCCTGTCAAACTGTTCAAGAACTCCCTTGCGTCGAGTGCAAACTCACATTCTCGATATCACGCCAATCATAATCGATTAGGTTGGCGGTGGATATGACTACACGAAGCCGTCCGGTCTTGTAGAATATCTTCGGAAAAATTCAGTCAGCGTTGTGCAGTGATCCGTATGGACTTACAAGCATGAACTAGGGACAATGAAGTTAGTGGGGCATTTTGGACTTTGCCATACCAATAGGCTTACTTTCATGTGCTGGCAACCTCGCCCATTGCGGAGAAAAGGAACAGTCATAACCCAGTTTGGAAGAATATTCCTAATAATTGGTTGACCTGACTGATCAGGCTGCGCCATCATAATCACCGGAGTAGAGGGCGCAAAGAATTCATATATCCAAGAGACAGACGTAGAGTACGACGCTACGATAGCAAAAGATATATCAAATTTCTGAAGAGCTGCAGCATCACGCATCATGAATACAGACCACAGGAGAACCAACGCGTACCGAACCCAGTACCTCTGTGAGGTGGAAAGTGGACTTTCAATCTTAATGGGGTTGAGAATGCTTGTTCGCTGTTGGGCGTAGTTCGCCGTTCCAAAACAGTTGATCAGAGGTTGGTATCGGATTTACAGCAGTACTGGCTGTTCGCGAGCTCGCTGACGAGTCAGAAGGGACACTAGATGACGAAGCAGAAGCAATGTTCGCTCGCCCATTAGCGTGTATTTCAGAGGAGGGGATGTGTTGCCTTTTTTGCAGTGGGCGATATGCGACTTCCATCGTCTGAATCCTGCCCACGCACCCTCTTTAGCCTCTCAAGGCGTTCTTTCTCCATCTGTGCTCGTTCGGACAAAAAGCTTGCTGTGGGGGTACTCCGACTCGGAGCGCTCTGAGACAGAGGCTCAGGATTACGGACGGATTGCGTTGTAGTCGTCGGAGATTCGGTCTTGAATGCTTGTATTGCCTGTAGCAGCTCAGACTTGAAACGATCGTCGTCATCGTCCTCTGAATCACTGATTGAAATGGCTCTCGAAGATAATGCGTTCAAGTTGGCCTGGGATTCTTTAAGACTCAAAGCAATCGCTCTAATTCATCTGGTAAGAATCTGTGGAAATTGCGATAGATACGACAGACCTTTCTAAATCCTCATCCATGTGCAGATCTCGTTATTGCAGGTAGGTAATATTAGTTGAGTATTGGTATCTGAAATCCAGACACGGAAAATTGGTCATCGCAAGGGGGACCGTTTTACCCCTTGCCATAGCGAAGCTGCCTATTTGAGCAGTTTCACCGTGGGATATATATCACGTGATGCATGTGATATGCGCACCAATGTCTTTGCGCAAAGTCCATCCAGTACTACCACCAAGAATGTCATCTAAACAGAAAAAAACAATCCAAGAAGACGCGTCTCCAGCTTATGGCTGAGCAAATGACTCGACTGCAGCAGGAGATAAGCTTCTTACAGCGTGAGTGAATCCTGTACCTCGTGACTCGTCCGTTAATTTGTGACATGTGCACATAGGAAAGAGTAAGAAGGCACGTGCTGAGATGGATTCGAATCCCAAGCCAGAAAGACTTATCGCGAAGCCGCCTGGAGCTGCTGGTAACCGTAATGGATACCAAGTCCGGGAGGCGATGGGCCTAGGTGACGATAAGCGGCAGTATAATGCCCTAATGGTGAACATATGCACTCGAAAAATTCAAATGAGCCTAACTGACACTCCGACTCGAGGCTGCTACAAGACAATGCTGCTGGTAGTATCTGGACCTCGACAAGACCCGTCGTGGGCAGGATGACAATGAGATTGCTCTTGTAGTCATGAAGGTGAGCGTGTATTATGAATTGACAGAGCCTTGGACTCACCCATCGTGTAGGCACAGAATAGGCACCCTTTTTTGCGCAAATTTAGAAACGCGTGGCCTGTACGAGACTGGATCCAACAGTTCCTGCGCAACCATGTCAATGACCACAGACATCGGCTCGGTCAGGGGAACAAGGTAAGCAACATTTATTGTTCTACTTTAATACATCACTAGGTGTGGGGATACGCAGATGATGAGGAGAGTGAAGAACTGGACGATGATGAAGACGAAGATCAGGATGAGCATGAAGATCAAGACACAGATGAAGACCACGACCCAGGCGAACACACTTTGTTCTCATTCCGTACATGGCATCCCGGCTTATTGATGACGATCGTGATTGCACATTTCAAGAGGCCTTCGAAGTAATGGTCGCCAGTGGTGATGTTGGTTTCGATGATATTATCATGAAAATTATGTGGAAGCCAGCACTGCAGGCCTGCGATGATCTGGCATCTCAGGCAATGCCGCAAGTGAAAGGCAAGGTTTATCCAAATATTTTGTTACTTCGAGTGCGTTCGAGCTACTCATCTCATACTAGGTGAATGGGAAGGACACCACCCAAATAGTGCGCGCTCTGACTTAGATTTTGTTTGCTGTCATGTTTGGGGCACCGTCTCTAGTCAACAGTTCATCAAGGTCTCCCAAACGAGTCAGATGTAGCTTCTAGCTCGAAGCAGCCTACCCGCCGTCAAAGTACCCGTGTCCGTCGGCCGGTGAGTTGAGGAGTCTATAGCTTATCCAAGACTTATATTCAAACTCCCGCCGGTCAGCCTCCGTAACGATGTTATTCGCCTTGCTCTCCTGGACCGGCGGACTTGGCCCACTTCACTCTGCTGTGCCTTTCTGTCATCTCCCTATCTTGGCCTCCTTGCTAACCTGTGCTTGTGCTCTCGAACGTGACCCTGTTGCTATGCTAGACTCGCTTGATACTGTCAAGTATCAAGCGAGCATGTATGTAGCTGTGTGAGATGTAGTCTCGTGTATCAAGCGAGGCAGGCCTGCATTTTCGTCTTAACGCGACTGCTGAGTATGGGATGACGACGTTGTCTCGTAAAGCCATGGACCATTGACATTAATATTAATCAGACATAATATATATGGTAGCCCATTAAACGCCTTTAATTCTTGCCTGAAGATGATTTCTTGATTTTTGCACTATCTTGTGACTCATGTTCCAATGTTTTGCTTGTGGCAAATTTTCTGTGCTTTGGAGAAGCGAGTGGCGAAGACAATGTGGGCGACACGCAGCTTCTTTTGTGTGTTTCGGAAGTGTTGTCAAGGACTTCTATAGCCTTGCCTGGACTCTGTCAAACGTTCGTAACACTAGCTTCTGTATCATGGTTGGGGCATCGGCTCTTTGGGTCAGTCGTATGCGGGAAGGTTATTCCAGGCACAGCGGGAGGCAGGACTTCGGACTGGGTTACTGAAAGGCTCGAGGTACTGAAGGATACTACTCGTCCCGAGCTTCTGACTTCACTTTACAAAGAGGTATTGCCTGTACTAATATCGAAACAGGGAGAAAAATGTTCGACTCGAAGTATGGGCAACTTATGGTGTTCTACTCAACCAGACTAGCATGTACAGCGGCCTGCCACAGTCTCAAGAGAACGATTCCGCCATTAGGAAGAGGAAAAGAGATAGCGAAGAGAGAATGGATGTTGAGGAAACGCCATATACCCTTCTGCGCTCACAGGTGTCTCCATTATCCAAGGCCCTGCTCCAGCAACTCAAGTCTCGGAAGACTCCACCACCGACGCTCCAGGCAGGCTTCCAGCTTTTGCACGCTCTGCTTGGCGTTCTTCCTGGTTGCCTTTCTCACCAGATTACGCCCATTACTACAATCTCTCAATCCCTATTGCTTCAGTCGCCAGCGACTTCAACTTCGGCCCTTCACCTTACATGTCTCTCCTTCATCGCATTGTATTTCGCGACGCATGCTCCCGGGACATTTTCTGTGTCACTTCCAAGTCTGTCACCTGTTCTTTTGAAGTCAGTTGGAGAGAAACACCCTCGAGTTTTGCTTCAGAAGCCTTCCGCGTCTTTCTCTGCTTTACTCAATGCCACGAGGCCCACAAAGAGTGGCGAATGGGCGGAGCATTTGTACGATCAAGCTTTTCAGCGCCTCAGCACTCATTAACAGTGCCTTTGACAATGATCTCCTGAAGTGATGATCTGTCTATGCTACAGTTGTGTCTCAAATGGTCTCTGTCATCTGACTAAGCTGCCCAAACCCTCGCAAACACCTAGCTGTGCGACCCCCTGTGCTAGGGGTGCCCTACCCCAATGTGCCCTGCCGGTCTCTTTACCTGAACATGCGCTGCCAGTCTCTTTACCTGAATGTGCACTGCCAGTCTCCTTACCTGAACATGCGCTGCTGGTCTCTTTACCACAACCTGCGCTGCCACTTGAACCTGACCAGGTCATGTTGGCACATAATTCAAAGCCTTCAACATCCTCCAAACACGCTGTGGCAACCCAAGCTAGGCACTCAGGACGTCCAGGACATCCTTCAACTCGAGCAGAGGAAGCTAACAAAATTGGTGATACCAGCTCACAGCAAGTGATGAAGGCGGGACCTAAGAGAAAGCAGAACACAGTACATGCTTCATCTTGGAAAAAGTCTCAGAAATCAGGTCATTGTGGGCCTCCAGCCTTATAGATACATACTATACCTATGCACCCTTGTCAGCAATATTAATTTGAGATTTTTTGGTGTCCCTATTTGAATGCTTCTGCTGCAAGACAGTTCAGATCATCTAACACTGTATCATTAGCATTTTACTGATATACTGGTAGTAAGATCATGGTATATCACACTGTATGGCTAGCTGCAGTATACCAGAGTAAGTGATATATCACATGGAACACTGTAGCATCAATTCAGAAAGCTAACTACTAGTGATATATCACACAGGACACTATAGGATCAATTCAAAAAGCTAAGTTCTGGTGATATATCACATGAGACGCTATAGGATCAATTCAGAAAGCTAACTACTGATGATATATCACAATTGAGGTGTATCCTAGTCATGGTATTAGAATGCTGAGGTACATGATATATCACAATCCAAGTAATATATTTTATTAATACTCAGTAGAGGGCGATGATATATCATTAAAATGTGATGTATCATGAAATATATTATTTATCACTGGTGGTAGGTGATGTATCATGCTCTATCAGTTACTGAAGGTGGGAGACAAGTGATATATCATTGATTCATCATATGTCTATGCCTATGGTTTATAGGTGTGGATGTATCACTACCCTTCTACAATGACAGGTAATTGATACATCATTATGACATTATCGCCTGCTCACAGCTGAGTCATCACCTCCGCAAGTCGTCAGGTCATGCTTTTGTTACAGCAGGACACTGCTGCTGCTTTCAGAATCTGCTCAGCAATGCCTGTTACAGGTCAAAAATTATGATTATGATTGGTTAGTGTGATGTGGAATATAGTATGGGATGTGGTTGTAATTATAATGGCTGTGTGGTGCAGGATATAATATGTTACATGAGAATGAGATTCATGATCCCCTGGATGGCAGTCTGGATCCGCTACTCATATGAGGTATAGTACCTGAGTTTTAAGCTTTACCAAGTTTAGCAAGCTTTACTGATTTTCTCAAATCTTACTTTGAGTCCCACTAATAATTGGGTAACCCAAGTGCGGTTTTGCATAGTATTCAACACTCAGAATTGTGCCTATTTGAGGGCCATTTTTGAGGGTGTCAGAAATTTCTAGGTACCATTGTAAATCCTTGGTAGACATTTTAAGGGCCATTTTTCACATGGGCCATTTTTATGTATCTGAATAATATATGATTATATTTCAAGACCTTCTAATGGTTGCCACTAGCCTTTGTAAGGCATCAGAATGGCTGTGCTGTGGCACATGAGGGATGGGCCTTGAAAGGCATCACAATGCTGACAATTGTCTTAGAATAGAAAAATATCATTTTGTTGGTTCACATGATCCTTCAATGCCTGTATTATCATATTAATTCTTTCTCTATGCATTAGTTGTAATGGTATTGTTATCTAATCTAATTGTATCCAATCATATTACTATCTAATGAAACTAGTACTATTACAACCATTATCTAATTATCTAATCTTAACTAGTACCATTACTACTAACTATTAATGTTATTGTAAGGATTCAAACGCTCAACTTTATGCCTTACCACGTAGAACCATAGTATTGCCAAGCATAGTTACCCCTCAGCCAAAAGGCTGATGTATTATATGGAACCCACTTCCTTATATGCCCATCTTAAGACCCTTATAAGGCATACTTTGAACTTCGAATGAAAACACTGTAGCCTGATCTTTGAATATCATTTGAATCAAAACTAATCCTAGGTACACTATGCATATGAATAGCTAAAGAATGCAACAAATGAATTACTTGTAGTTTGCTGCCTTCTTGCTCTGGGTACTAACATGCTTGGCCTTTGGAGTTGCTGCAGGTGCTTCATATTCAGAGGCCGCCATGGTCCTTGCAGCAGGCTGCACTAAAATGTGACTCCAACAGGTAGGTGCTTTTGAATTGCGACCTGTTGGTGCAAGTGGTTCAGATACCTTGCCTGCCTTGCCAGCAAGTGATAATTGACCCATGTCTGCTTGCAGCTGTGTAGTAGAAGCAGCAGTGACACATGTTTGACTAACAGACATCCGGGTTGAGGTATAGTTCAAAGCAGTCAAGACTGAATGGTTATCCTGGATGATGACAGCAGAAGATGGGGGAGCTACAGAGAGAGTGGAAAGGGTAGAAAGAGCTGGGGAAGGTGTGCATGCAATTGAATGAGCTGGTGAAGGAGCACAGGTGACAGGGTCCATGTTATCAAGGTCCTGTAAGAAATCATCCTCCCAAGTGTGAGGCACAGGGGCGGAAGGTGCAGTAGCTGTACTATCGGACAGCACGGTGCTAGTGTTGAAGACTTCCTTGTTAAAGTACTCCATCATGCTAATTGCCCATGGAATACCTTTGAATAGGTGTTCTAGATAGAAGTCATAGTCCTTCTGGTATTTGATTTTCATCTCCACTCCAATCACAGTGAGTTTGGTGTCATGTGTTAACAAGAAATGTGCCTGTAAGCGAGTGATGAGCAATGCTATTAATAAGTGAAGATTGCAGATGTATGAGAAACTTACCAATATAGCCGCACCTGTAATCATACCCTCTGAGACACTCTGTGCACCCATACGCAGACCCCTGCCCTTTGGATGGCCCCATGTCTTCCCACTGAGTATTGCCTTCCCAAATATTTTGACATGCACAATCTGAAGTGAGTAAAGTCAGTGGGTGTGGTACTTGGATACTAGCTGAGGTACTTACTTTGATGAGGACTGGAGATTTGAGAAAGTTGTCAGCTGCCATGGCATTGGGCTTTGCAAATAACACAGGTGCCAGCTGGATGTAGTCGCCCTCCCCATTCCTCTTTGACAGGGCAAGAAGATCTTTGTTGTCTTGCTTTTTGAAGGCTGATCAGCGAAGAGACTGGGATCAAGCTTGAAGGGAGTGAAAATAACACCTGCACAGTCCTTGATGCTGTGCAGGATATTCGACCTCTTGGAGCTGACTGCAGTGCGGAACTAACAATAATAAGAATGAATACAAGTATCAGTGTGAACTTCAGAATAGAGTGTTGCGCACTTACCAATGATCCAAAACGAGTATAGGTCTCCATCGAATGGTGTAGATCTTTGAGTATGAAGAGATAAAGTTTGGCCATTGCACCTTTGAGTTTTGCATCAGGAGAGGACCAATGTGTAGCATTGCATGGGTCGACATTAGGTTGAGGTATTGTTGGAAACAGGTTGTTTGCAACCCAAAATTGACAGAACAGTGCATATTTCTGGCCTTGGTGGGTGATACTGGAGTCCCAAGGAGATATTTTCTTGAGTACACAGTGTCTTGTTACTTGAGGGTCTTATAGGTTGCTCAGAATACAATGACTATCACAATTGTATTCGATAAGACTACAGTTGCCAGCTGCCTCAAGTTCACGGTCAACGGATTTTCTACTTCTCGGTTGATAACATGCTGTTCATGGGTGGTCAAAGAGTGATGAATCACCTTCTTTGTTGGTCTCTTCTGATAGTAAGAAAGTATATATATATATTGTCAGGTTACTCTGAACCTAGTAGGTAATACTAGACCTCTGCTGATGCTGGCTAGATAATATGAGTCTCCCTTCCTGTAAAAGAGAGAAAGCTGAACTAAAACAAATAAACGAATACAATAGACTGTTGTATAGGCGATCCCTGTAAGATAGTATACAACTAATCTGACTAGATTATAACACGGTTTTCTAAGGCAACACTAGGCCTTCACTTTCTTCTGGATCTCACACTAGGAGAAAGAAAGGGGAAAACACCTGTTCAAATTCTTACTAACTCTCACACGGTTTGAGAGAAGAATGGAAAAGGGAAAACTTAATTATTGTGTGAGAATGGAGTCCTTATATACATTTTGGAAACCATCCTTACTAAGCAATGAGTCATCACTGGATTGGTAAGAATGTGCTTACAAACCAAGCCTTTTGGTGTGCTGAATCAGCTGCTTACTAAAGTACATGAGTAAAATATTACAAAGCATAGTAAAATCTTACAAAGCATGACAAATCATGACCAAACATGATGAGTCATGGAAAAATCCTTACAAATGAGATTATTACCAGTCACATGACATGCTTACAAACATATCTGAGTGGTTCACTGATGTAATCAAGTGGCTGAAAAATAGAAAGAGACTGGAAACTGATGGAAAACTACAAATACAAGTAAATAAATAAATCAGAATAGAAAACTAAGCTTATGATAGTGAGAAATATATCCTAGTATACTTCCCTAATCATCTCCTTCTATATTCCTTATCGTATATGTCATGGTATGGAGTGCATACCATGCATGACAACGGTTGCAGCTGCGAGCAGGAATTGCAGACAACAGCGCGAGATACTGTCTCTTGAGGACACGTAATTTGGATCGTGTCGTATTGTAGGCTTGTTGGGCCATTGCAAGAGCCTACACATTATGTTACAGTATAATTTATATCAGATGACATATTCAAAGACTAATGTTACGAGTTTGCTTACCTTTCGAACCTCATGCATCTCGGCATTGGCACTGGGGACAGCTAAGACCGACCTTACCTGGTCAAGGCTACTCCCAGATTGTTCATCTGATCTGTCACTGTCATCAGACTTGTCAGACTCAATAGCATTGATTTCAGCTTCGAAATCTTCTCCATCGTCCTGGTTGCATTGTGGCATGATGACAGTCTGAATCTGAGAATGTGAAATTTCTGGGTGAGAGTGATAGGCATCTGGTGTGAGTTGTCAGGACACAAGGATGAAACAAACAATTACCCTGTTTAAATATCTCAAGGGCACGGACAACCTTGATGATGAACTTTGAGCTGCATGCAGAACAATTATGTTTGATCAAAACACATTGACCATGGCATCAAGTACGTCAAAGATTACCAAGGTTTATATTCAACTGGACTTCACTAACAACAATGCATTAGTGACAAAATTGAGAGCGGTGATGAATAATAAAAGAGTAATGACCCACAGTACAAGCAGGATTGGTGCTAGATGCTAGCCATAGGAGGATTAGTTTGGTCCAAGCTTCAGATAATAAAGCGGCTTACTTACCAAGTCTTTTGCATGCATTGAGCTGTGCACTGTGAAGAATGTACAGTAGAACCTGCAGGTAGTAATATAATCTAAGGTCTAGGTTAGTTTGCTGAAGAGAATGAGGCTTACCTGGATCAAGTCTTTTGCATGCATTGAGCATTGTGCTATTAAGATTACACTGAATCTGTAGTAGCAATGAGACAGTGATACAACAGGCACCAAGGTGAAGGAGAACTCACATCAATAGAAATCGGAGATGTTCTCATAAAGATAAGTCAATAAAGATAGGATTCAGAGAGCTGGTGATAAATCAATTGTAGTTGCGAGAGGCGTATCAATGGACTTACATTCACTTGGGCACCTATTAGGCCTTCATTCAGAGAAACATATTGCTGTCAATGTGGTCGACAATGATATATTCATCTTGATGTTCGGAGTCAGGAACCAAAACAGCGCCTCAGATGAAAGAGCTGAGTGGGACAAATATCAAGCACACCCTAGGGAGAGCCTTGACACAAGTGAGTTTGAGAGGGCAATCCATTCTGCGAGGTCCACTTATTCTAGCAGTATAGGGTTAAACAAGCACAAACTCCATGGGTCCAATGTTTGGGATACAACATCTGAATAAGAAGACCAGCCGAACAAAGGCTGTTGCCTCTGCAGTGAGTTGTATGAGGGCATGGTCGAACCGTGGTGACTTGTAGAATTGCAGGTTGCACCAGAGGTGATCAGTTACTTGCTTCCAGTCAACCGTTGATTCATAGTTAACCTTGAGATAGTGGTGTTTGTGAATCTCAATAACACTAAGTCAATACAATGCATCAAGCAACTCAATTCAAGGATACATACCTGAAAATCTGCTGGAAAGGTAAGCCAACTCATCAGTTGATGGCCATAGGTAGGCAGAGCGGTGTTGATGAATGCAGAAAGTTTTCTGCAAAAGGCTTGAAATGCATGATCGCTTGTGTTGCATTTCTTGATATCGATTATCAATGAAGGATGCTGCATCAGCAAGCCAAGTTTCACATGACTATTGAAGACAATAGGAATGTCTTCATCTGGAGGATTGTCACCGAGCATTTGTATCCGGTGGTGTTCATCAAGTGCACTGATGCATTCTCTCAACAGTTTTGAGGCAAATTGATGGTGGTTGACACAAAGGATCTGTGAACATATTCACAATGAGTCCAATTGTCTCAATATTAACTGAATCGTGAACTTACTTGTGTCACAACATCCTTTCCATTTGTTCAACAATGGTAAGTGTCTTTGAGAGGCCCAAGCTTTTTGTTCGGATGTGTGCTGTAGTTACGTGCTGCTCCCTTACATCGAATATCGCAAACAATATGTTTCCATAGGTGCGTTTTTGGGAAGTCCCAGTCAAGCTTCAAATCTTCAATCGCAGATGTTTCAGCGCATGTAACATATGCCTAGAAATGAAAGTGTAAGTGAGTATTAGCTATGAGGTGACAGTAAAGGACTCTACCTTGAGCTCGGTGTCAAAAACTAGAAGCTTGGCTTTGATTTCTGCAAGTGTGCTCTCGGTATGCACATCAAGACTGATCCAACTATCCAACTGGAGGTAGCTAGTTAGTCGTCGTCGAAGTTTGGTGGCAGCAAGGATAAGATGGAGAGTTAGTTGTTGTAGGTATATGTTGGTGGCATTGATATATGGATAAGATGGGGAGTTAGTCGTAGTAGGTGTAGGTTGGTGGCATTGACATATGGATAAGATGGGGAGTTAGTTGTAGTAGGTGTTGATATATGGATAAGATGGAGAGTTAGTCATAGTTGAAGGTGGTGGCAGCAAGAATAAGATAGAGAGTTAGTTGTAGTAGGTGTAGGTTGGCAGCATTGATGTATGGATAAGATGGAGAGCTAGTTGTAGTAAAAGGAGGTTGGCAGTGATAGCGGGGCATGTATTCTTGGAGTCTGGTGCCAGTAGCAATGAGGATAACATATGAATGGGACTTACTGTTCCTCATAGTCAGCAGAAAGAATCAGTATGACAGGGAACAGCCATCGCAAGATGTCATTGTGACACTTGCACAAATACCCCATCTTTGAGTACTGTGCAGCATGTTCCAGCAGCTTCAAGAATGATTCATGCCATATAACACACTTCAGCATGGTATATCCGAGTTTGCCTTCTTCACCTGCATCTTCAGGAACCTGAAAGATATATGAGTGATACAAACAAATGTGACATGTAAGAGCAAGACAACTCATGATAGGTAACCATCTGACAACATGGCCGCCGCCAAATCCCTTGCCATTCTGAATATGTACCCATAAGTTAGCACATTGTACTACAACCGGGTATCCCTTTACCATGCCATGGGATGACAGCTTTGTCTTGTCAGCATACAAAATGAAACAAAATGGCACTGTGCCATCAATGTCAGGTGGAAGAGAAGACTATCATTGATTTAACAGTTATATACAGCTAGCATGAATCTACATGCATGATATAAAACAACTGTAATGCACTTGGATGTCCCACCAATGATCTCCTGTCCACGGTTCATCAAAAAGCGCTCAAACCCCACGGCATTGCACTTGTAAACACAACATGCATCCCAGACAAAGTGCAGCACAAGTAGTGTGTTATCCAATAAATCAAGGGCCCAGTCCCATATAGGCCATGCATGAACCTCATACACTTGATCATTCTTCTTATAAGTTACAGGGACTTGATGTTTTGAGAACTGTTAAATAATCTATAAAGTAAGGTAGAACAGGTGGGAATTATCTCGCTAGCTCGCGTGGTTTGCGCTTAGAGCCATGTGCGTTTTGGTTAGCTCGCTTAATTTCTTTTTGGAAATCTTGTGTGGCTTTCTCGTGTAGACTCGCTAACGAAATTCTCGCGTGAATGAACTCGCTAATGATATAACTTACAAAATGAGAGAAATTGAGAAATTTGTATGGGCTAAGTACGAAAATACTACCAAACACGATATAGTGGACAGTAATCTGCACGCCTACTGCGCCACGGGCATAATACAGCCAAACAACACACTTTTCCTACTGTAGGGGAGTGGCATCGAGAATAGCAAAGGCATAACCGATTTTGGTTACACATTTTGTTACGCAATTTGTCACACATTTTGGTTACACAATTTGTTACACTTTTTGGGTGTACAAATCATTACACATTTTGCTATTACACAATTTGGTGACACAAATCATTACACAATTGGCTGCTGCTTTTGAATAGAATTCTCAAGTGAAATTGCCTTCCCCTGCAGCCAAGTGTAACAAAGTTTAATAAACTTTTGTGGGTTTCAGTCTCTTATCAACAAAATGATGGAAATGGCTTATCAATGAGTTCAGGCAACTCAAATTTTGCACTTGCTAGACAACGGTTTAAATAACAAAGATGGATCAAAATATAGCTATTCGGTAGGTTGCCAACTATTGCTACAAATGTAAGGTGCAATGATGCTAATATCTGCATGTGCCATGTAGAAATGAAAATCAGACAACCCCCAAACGTGATTGTCACTCACAACGAGAACATGACAGAATAAATCACCTTCAAATGACATCTCCTACAAGGCACAATCATCGGCATGCTGTTCATAATAATCAGGATAGGCCTCTGCCTCCTGTACCACAGCCAGATTTTATACCACAAGCTGGGCCTATTCTATAACCTCTTGCATGGCAACCCCCTCCTCAGTTTCCATATCAGCCGCTACCAGTTGCGCAATATCCTGGATTACCACGAAATGCAATTGCACATGTGCTACAAGCTCATCATCCTCCTCCTGTTGATTATAATGCTCGCTTGAATGAGCAAATGAATGCAGCTGGAAACAATCGACTTTGACAGCACAATCTTCGTCGGCAGCAGGAGACAGGAGATAAGACAGCAGGTGCAAGCAGAGCTCTTGTCAGCTGAGATGCAGCCTCCACACATACCTCATAATCCTAATGAACATATTCAACCTGTACCTCCTGTATATGGCCCTATTCATTATGAGGGTGCAGTTGCTCCTCATGATGAATGGTGGAATCAGTATCAGTTGCAGCTGCAAGCTGAGCGTCTTCATAGACAAGCTCAGCAGCAAGAAGCCAAGCATCAACATAGACAGCTCCAGGAGGACATGACATTCATTGACTTGCATCAGCAGCACCTGCAGCAGAGACATATTCCTGTTGAGATACAGCAGCAGCTAAATCAGATTCTTGCTAGACATGCTGAGGATGCCCGCCGTGAACAGCAGCAGGAAGCTGATTTGATGAATAATCCCCTCCAACATTTTATGCCTAATCCTGCGCCACCTGAACCTGATTACAATCGATTTAATATTGAGTTTCAACATCATTTTCAGGTAGAGCAAATAGAAAATGAGTGCATAGAGAATGAGCGCATGGAGAATGAACACTTTAGACATGAATTGCTTCAAAGACAAACACAGGAGGAAATTCATCATCAGCAAATCCAGCTACAAGGGCAGCAGCAGGAGGCTATGCAGATCAATAGAGAGGCTCAGTATGCTCTTGAACAGCAGGAGGAGGAGGATAGGCAAGCCAGTAGACAAACTCAGGATACTCTACAAGCAAGCCAACAGGAAGTGGAGCATCTCCAGCAGCAGCAGCAGAGGGTTCGTGAGCAGGAGGAACGTCTTGAAGAGGCACTGCAGGAGTATATAAATCCAGCATCTGAGGAACAGCATAATGATGATGAGGAAAGAAGAAGAACTCAGGAGGAGAATGATCACCTGGAGTGTGAAGAAGAGGATGAAGAACATATCAACCAGGTGGTTCCTATCCCTGATGGTGGTCGGCCATACACAGAACCTATTGTCTGACATTCTCTTGGTCCTCTTAATGTAGAGTGCACCAAGTGCCATGCAATGCACTTTGCATGCGAAAGACTCTCCAACTCCTCTCAATGAAATCCACGGTTTGGTATGTGCTGCTTGCAGGGACAAGTCAGCCTCCCACCATTTCCACCATGGCCACCTGAGCTGCGGCAGGCATATACAAATCAAGAATTTGTCTCCAAGATTCGGCAGTATAACAGCACTCTTGCATTAACATCAGTCGGCGTCAACATTGAGGATCGTGCTGTTCAAGGATCTGGCCCAAATGCATTTTGTATTCATGGATCTCTCCATCACCTTATGGAGAGTCTTATTCCTCCAGAAGGCCTTCAGCCTTCATATGCCCAGCTCTACATTTATGACCCTGAAGAAGCGACCAACATTCACACAAGCCAACATGGAAATGAAGGCCTTAATCGTGACACCCTCAGAACCCTCCATGACATGCTGTATCGATGCCATCCTTATGCTTCTCTTTATAAGCAGGCCTATCAAGTCATGCGAGAGAAACCTCCAGAGCAGCACACAGATGTTCGTGCACAGATCCATTTCCAACAAGGAACAGATGGTCGAAGATATAATACTCCTACTGCCAATGAAATTGCTGTGATTATTCCTGGAGATGGATCTGAGGAGGTGTCTGACAAACGTGACATTGTCTTGCGACTTCAAGGCAGCCAACTACAACACATCAGCCAACTCAGCCATGCATACTCAACCCTTCACTATGTTCTTCTCTTCCCTTCTGGTGAGGAGGGCTGGCATCTTGACATCCCTCTCAATGTCAATGACCAGGGATAACAGAGAGCAAAAAAAGTCACCCAGCTGTTGTATTATGCCTTCCGCCTTCATCCTTGCCAAATTCACATGGACCACAACAACATCTTTCATGGTGGAAGACTTTTCCAGCAGTATGTGGTTGATGCTTGGGCCTCCATAGAGCGGAGCAATTTGAACTGGATCAGGAACAATCAAAGAAGCTGAGGGCAGACTGCTACTGAGGCTTAACAGACAATGTCATCAATGATGGTGTGGATGATCTGGCTCAGACAGGTTGTTCCATTATTCTTCCCTCCTCCCATATTGGGAGTCCTTGGTACATGTACCAGCTGCTTCAAGATTCCTTGGCCATTTGCCATGCCTGCAAGAAGCCTGATCTCTTCCTCACAATGACTGCCAATGGAAGTTGGCCTGAGATCACAGAGAATCTGCTTCCAGGTAATAATTTATATGTGATGCATTGTTTGTGTCTTTATTCTGACAATATATCATATAGGTCAGAGTGCTGTGGACCATCCAGACTTGGTGGCCCATGTATTCTATCAAAAGCAGCAGGCCCTCTTAAAGAAAGTTTGTGGTGGCTACTATGGAAAGGTCGCAGGTTTGGTGTATACCATTGAATATCAAAAACGTGGTCTTCCTCACATGCACCTCCTCATCTTCCTGGAGCCAGAATATAAGATTCGTACTGTGGAGCAAATTGATTCATTCATCTCTGCCCAAATACCTGACAGAAATGTTCACCCTCAACTCTATCAGGCTGTGTAAAAATTCATGCTGCATGGCCCTTGCAGTCCAGAGCGTTGCTTGGAGAATGGACAGTGCAAAAAGCACTTCCCAAAGTCTTTCTGTCCCCAGACCTTGATGAAGGATGATGGGTATCCAGAGTATGCCAGACCTGACAATGGTCGCACTATCCAGAAAAACGACACCATCTTCACCAACAAAGACATTGTTCCCCACCCCCCAGAACTTCTGGTGCAATTCAACTGCCACATCAATCTGGAAGTCTGCGCCTCTATCAAGTCTGTCAAATATATTCATAAATATATTTACAAAGGGAATGACTGTGCTACTTTGGAGATGAGAGGAGCAGTGGATGAGGTCAAATCATACCTCAACTCCAGGTATATCAGCTCAACCGAGGCTGCATGGCGTATCTTTGAATTTTCAATGCACCTTGAATGGCCCTCTGTCTACCGCTTGCCAGTCCATCTCCCAAATGAGCAGATGGTGTTCTATGACCCCGAGGACAATGCTCAGGATGTTATTGAGCGCGCAGCAGCCAAAGATACTTGCCTCACTGGATGGTTCAAAGCCAATGCCAATGAGAACTTGGTGGCAGCTGGAGCCCACAATTACCTCTACCAAAATTTTCCCTCAAGATTTGTCTGGACCAAAAATGCGTGGAAGATACGTGAACGTGGAGTAGCAATTGGAAGGATATATGCTGCTGCACCCAGCTCTGGCCTCGTTCTTCAAAGTGATTTCAGTGTGACCTTGAGAGATGCGTAAGATCAGGTTGAGGAGCACATCTATTTGAGATTTGTTAAGTGCAGCATCAAGCGTGATCTCAGAAAACTCAAAGTCTGTGCGTGATCTAAAGGGATGCCATGGCTTCTTGTCAATAGGTACTTGTTGGGCCTCTGGGGGGACACAGAATTCGTCAAAAGCTTGGAAGAGGGTTGGGCAACCAGAGCGAGGATGGTACTCAGTTTTGAACTCACTGGGCAGCTGCACGGATGCTGCAGGCCGTGACTAAGCAGGCACAGAGTTACTAGCCATGCTGGCGTCAGATAATTCTGTGCAGAATAATATGTTAGCCTCTGAATACAGACATAGTGCATATTACAACAATTTGATTATCAGTTGAGTAAAAGTGCTTACCAGGACTATTAGTGATTCCTGAATCACTGTGTTGATGTTCCTCAGGCTCGGGCAGCGTATGATTGTCTGATAAAAGAGAATACATCCATTTAATTTAGGAATTAAGAAAGTGGCACTGTGTGACTTACCTTGGTTGTCATAACCCAGGTCTGATTCAGATAGTCTAATAATCTGAGGGTGATTGCCATGAGCACTGTCATTGACGTTTGACTCAGTGGCATCAACTAGATTTGATGGGCTGGCCTTGCCGATTGCATGGTCCCTGCAAGCCTTTCATGCTGGGATTTGGTATTATTGGTAGGGGCAGCACGGTGAAATTGAAAAATAACTCACCTTTTCATTGCCCTTTCTCATAGTCTCAATTGAACTGCTGGAGCAGGGCCAGCGGCCTAAGCCCAGAGCAAAGCAGAATGCAAGCAGTGATGATGATGGACTCTAGCTATGAACAAGGCGAAACCTAGTCTACATGCTGACTAAGCTGTGGAAAGGGCTGACAGGGCCCTTGGTGCATAGCTCCTGCCCTTGGGACCCCTGGTCCACTGCTGCTGCTCCTCTTCAGCTTCCAAGTGTTTCTTACAACTAGCCTCATGTTTTTTGATGCCCTGCACTTTGAATGTTCTGCCGCAACGAGAGCATGATATCTGTCCTGTCAGCGTCCCTTCAGAATAATTATATTTCCCTCGAGAAGAACAGGTTGGAGCCATCCAAATTGGAGAGATGACAAATATATGTAGTATGAACTTATTTACAAGGCAGATGAAGCCTGATAATAGATGGAAACAAAAGTCGACAGGGAAAGGTGGTAATAGGACAGAACAAGATAGGATATCAAAGTCATACGTTCATTACATACTATTGTAATCCATCATAATGCAGCTCTCACGCTTGAAACGTTGGTCGTGTGCCTTCAAAGGCACCTTGAAAGGGGCCTTGAAAGTCAGGTGACTGGTATTGTAAGCCGGCGGCATTATAATGGCACTTTACCTTTTTCCGACAGGTCTTGACGGCCGAACATCATAGGGAGCTTCCGGGAGCCTGATGGAGGTCGACCACTCGTCATCGTCATCATTAGAATCAACCAATCATGGTATGATTAATATTCGTTCCCGTAGATTTGATGAATAGTGTGTTGTAGATGGAGGCCGTAATTATCTAGGTGATGAATGCAGTAGCAATTTCTGCGTGCTTGGTCATTGCGGTATCAGTGAGCTGATATGCTCAAACTCACAGACAATGTGGATTCCGGTCTCAGCTCCCGACTTGTATATCAGGAGGATAGAGACATCGCATTGAATGATGGGACAGGTGAGTCATTCACCATATATCTGTCCTCTTTTCGTTCTGAACAACGGTGTCTCGAGCGAAGAACTCGATTTTGGTTTTCATCCGAGTAGTGCCACCACAGCAAGCTCTGTTGATGCAGATGGCGCAGGTGCGTGATCAACCAGGTGGTCCCACGACATCATTTCAATCCATACTCGTCAGAGCTACTGGACTTGGGTATTAATATATCGCCTCTACCTCTACTTAGTTCCACTCTTGATGTGTCAGATGGAGACTCCACTTCGGATGACGGGTCAGGCGAGTGATCAACCTTGTGTCCGTTTTGTTGTTCTTATTAACTATGTCCTGCCTGCAGAACTCAATTTCGGTCTTGATCTGAGTGGTGGCGCTACGGCAAGCTTTGTTGACACGGAGGACGCGGGTGCGTGATCAACCAGGTCGCCCACGACATCATTTCTATCCCTACTCATCAGAGCCACTGGACTTGGGTAATGATATATCGCCTCTACCTCTACTTAGTTCCACTCTTGATGTGTCAGATGGAGACTCCACTTCGGATGACGGGTCAGGCGAGTGATCAACCTTGTGTCCGTTTTGTTGTTCTTATTAACTATGTCCTGCCTGCAGAACTCAATTTCGGTCTTGATCTGAGTGGTGGCGCTACGGCAAGCTTTGTTGACACGGAGGACGCGGGTGCGTGATCAACCAGGTCGCCCACGACATCATTTCTATCCCTACTCATCAGAGCCACTGGACTTGGGTAATGATATATCGCCTCTACCTCTACTTAGTTCCACTCTTGATGTGTCAGATGGAGACTCCACTTCGGATGACGGGTCAGGCGAGTGATCAACCTTGTGTCCGTTTTGTTGTTCTTATTAACTATGTCCTGCCTGCAGAACTCAATTTCGGTCTTGATCTGAGTGGTGGCGCTACGGCAAGCTTTGTTGACACGGAGGACGCGGGTGCGTGATCAACCAGGTCGCCCACGACATCATTTCTATCCCTACTCATCAGAGCCACTGGACTTGGGTAATGATATATCGCCTCTACCTCTACTTAGTTCCACTCTTGATGTGTCAGATGGAGACTCAATGTCCGACGACGGGTCAGGTTAGTGATGAGCCTTGTGTCCGTCTTGTTGTTCTCATTAACTATGTCCCGACTGCAGAACTCGATTTCGGTCTCCATCTGAGTGATGGCGCTACGGCCAGCTCTGTTGACACGGAGGATGCGGGTGCGTAATCATCCAAGTCGACCATGACATCGTTACTATCCCTACTTATCAGAGTCACTGGACTTGGGCATTGATATATCGCCTCTACCTCTACCTAATTCTACTCTTGATGTGTCAGATAGAGACTCCATGTCGGATGACGGGTCAGGTAAATGATCAACCTCGTGTCCATCTTGTTGTCCTTATTAACCGTGTCTTAACTGCAGAACTCGATTTCGGTCTGCGTCCAAGTGGTGGCGCTATGGCACATGCCCATGAATCATCTGAATATGAAGCCGGGCCTTCGTTTTCCATTGGATCAGAATCATGTCAGAGCGCAGCCCCTCCGGGAGGCATTTCCTCATATACTTCCAGTGAGTCAGGCGCGATCGACAGTCAGAGTTATGACAATCTTGTTCAGCCCGATATCGTCACTTGCCTGCTTGGGTCTCACAACGTTCGTTGTTACCCGCCGTCAATGAGTTTAACAAGGAGTATCGTAGACGTGAGACGCTGGGATTTGAAGAATGGAAGCCCGAGTTATTATCGCTCCCAGGTGCTCCCACTGACGACCCGATCCCCGCGGCGGCTGATCTGTATCAATACCTTACCCGTGAGGCTTGTCAGGCCCAGTCATCTCCCAGTGCCATCGACGAGGTTGGGGATGTATCTACTGCATCTGGCCACACTCAACCTCCTCACGAGGTATCTTCTCAAATGGAAGACCTCAACATCCCCTTGTCAGAAGAAGAGTTGTTGAAGATGTCTCGTTCTGTTCTCACACTAGGGAGATTAAATGCGGTGGCGAGTAGGTGTCTCCGTTAAGTTATTGCTGTTCCTGTTCTCATACTCCTCTCTGTAGCTGGTTATGCTCACAGGCTTGTTAACGAAGTTGCTGGTGGTGACGGAGAACAGGCGAACCCCACCCTACAGGAGATCCTCGATGCTGAACGCCCGTTCCATGTGGCATATTTGGAGACGACCGACAGCTTCCGGAAGACGTTGCATGATCTCCAGCGGGCTGTTCGACTGCACGATCAGACCCTGCAGCTTCAGGCTCAGTTGGATGCCATGATCGCTGCAGTGGAGGCCCAAGAGCAAGTCTTTAGATAGCCCATTCTCGTGTACAGGCCCTGCGCATGTTTGTTTTATCCGCTTCATCTCCCATCTTCACCCCCAAGTTGACTTTATGTACATACGGTCTTCCAAATAAAGGCTCAGTGCACAGACGTCTTTTGTGAGCTAGTCATTGAGTTTTCTTTGAGAACGTCCGGGAAAATGAACACTCCGGGGGTGTCTGTGTCTCACTCTATCTAGACAGCTGCTTGGCTGAATTCGGTTGGAAAGATCATCAGGTGCATTGGCTAGACCCTAAGACTCCGTTCGGGAACGCTTGGGCGGTGAGCAAGTCAGGTCTTCACACACGTGTATTACGTAATACATATCAATGGAGCACTCTGAACATTGATGAATGAACATTCCGGGACGGGCGTAATGCAGTCATCGTAATGTCCCTCTTATGTTGCTCCATGCGCCCAAGGGCCAAGCCAGGCAGATCTCCATCGATCCTGGGTCTTCTTTGTTGAGAGCCGAGGCGCTCACTATACTCCGCATTCAAATAGGTGCAGGACGAAGAGAGCGGGGTCTGCCGTAGCCTTGAAATGAGTTATCTCTGGTAAGGGTTGTTTCTTAGGTAGTCCATTTGAGCGCTGACCGTAACAGGTGTATGCGCGCAAATGAAAACAAACAGATAGCACCAGTGATCCTCACAGGAGAAGCACTAGTGTATCGGCAGTGGACATTATTGAACTAGAAGCATCGGGCTAGAACATGGATTTAAATGAGACACTGGTTTGAAGGTTTGCAACGAACTCAGTCACTAATCAACTAGGCAGGACTCGCCAGCTAATAGCCGTGTTTACTAGTGTTTACTGGCATTCCTAAATAAGCATAACGCCTTTACTATGAGTTTGTCGTAAATACGGTTGGCTCAGCCAGCAGCAGACACCTTCAATATTTCTTGATGTGCTTGCACTTGAACGGTCCATCACGGCAATGGAATTTAATGTCACCGCCGTGAGCTGGCCCTCCCTCTACAACCCAGCCATCGAGCTTTCCGTCAGACTTGGTCCCCTACAACCCGTGCAGCCAGGTGGCTCTTACCTCGTCGATCCAGATGGTAGGACATTTTCGGTCACCTTCTACTGCAGAAAGCTTATAGAACTCCACAAATATCTTCCACTTCACTCTTTACTCGACTCTTATTTTTCGCATTCCTTTCTACGCCATCTGTGGCATCTATGCCTTCCTCAATTTCGCATTTCCGCCTTCGCGTCGATCAATAACGACATTCCCGCTTGAAACCTCTCTCCACATCCCATTTTCCCCCGGTTCTAATCAAACGGAACAATGTATTAAGCATCCGCGACCTAACGTTCGCCGTTCTCGACTCACTTTTGCCCTCCTCGTTATGCTTGCGTTTCTGTTCCTTAGTCTCACTGGTGCTGTCATGGGAGCAGCTGTGGTTGGCTTCGTACTTGCAGGTGTATATAAGGCAGGCGGCTTTTACATGTTCACGTGTGCGAATAGAGGATGGCATTTTGATCCACGGCTTCAACAGACGAATACCATGACAAAGAGGATCGACTGAGCTCTTTGCAATCTTGATTACTACAGATGCAATCTCCGGACCAGGACTTTCGGTGCGTGAGGTTGCTCAAAACGTATATTCTCGTATTTTCTGAAATTATCGATAGATTTATGGGCCTAAACGACTTGATGAGCGAGATAAAACAAGATCCAGCTAGCTTCCTCGGAGACGAGCCTACCGAGACAAAATTCCTCAAACAGGTATTTTCCTTGGTGGAAGATAGGATTTCGGAAGTTAAGAATCAAGCTGTCAAGTGGTATGGCCCACATCTACTCTATCTCGCTCTTAGGACTTACGGCTTCAATGTGGTACTGTGCATTTAGTTTGGGTCAATTGATCAAGATCATCTGCGAGACACAGATGGAACTCGTGGTTGATAGCTTAAATAACTTCTCAGTGGGGAGGGACGATGAACTGCGTGATATCTCTGGGTTGGGTATGACATCGAGATCGTTGACACCTCATAATCTGACAGCATAGCCAGCATTGAAAACGATTACTTCTGAGTTGCCATTTAAAGGCAAAATTACTCCCAGAGCATGCGCAAAACTCGCACCAAAGCTTCTACAGCAAGTTTCAAATGTAAGTGTAAGTTGAATGTAAGTTTGTTCTGCCAATATTAGTCCTGCTCTTGACATGGTCACTTGTAGACGGAAACTCCACCGGAGACTTTAATTGAGGCATTATCAACGCTATCTATACCCATCACTCGTTTTTCCTGCCCACGTATCTGATCGGCCCTTACGCCACACCCTCTTCCTGGAATAGCTCCGTTTCTTTCACATTCTCGTCCTGCTGTACGCAAACGTGCTATTCTGACGCTCTCACAATATGTTCCTCTAGCATCAAAGCTGTCTAGAGGGACGATGATGAATTTTGTGAAGGTTGTCTTCAGGTTCGCACATATTTCTTATAATCAACACTATCCCTCATCACTCATGTTTGATCAGGCTCTTGAGACGCTGCTCTTGAGGTGTCTGACAGAAGCGGCACCGTTCCTAAGCTCGATAATACAGATTGGAAGCCAGTTCATCAAATATGACCCGGTGAGTTACAAATTCACTACTTTGTATGGTTGAATCCCATCTGTCTATAGAATTATGCTGAACAGGATGACGACGAACACGAAGAGATGGCAGAAGCAGATGCAGATGTCGATGTCGATGTCGATGTCGATGCTGATCTTGATGAGTGAGATCTACATGATTGTTTTTCTTATCTTGCTCACAATGCGCATTTAAGTACTCAGACGATGAAGACACATCGTACAAGATCCGGCGTGTTTCTACCAAACTTCTAGCTGCTGTGATCACTACTCGTCCCGAGCTTCTGACTTCACTTTACATAGAGGTATCGCCTGTACTAATATCGAGGTTTGGCGACAGGGAGAAAATTGTTCGACTCGAAGTATGGGCAATTTATGGTGTTTTACCCAATCAGACTTGCATGTACGGCAGCCTGCCACAGTCTCAAGAGAACGATTCCGCCATTAGGGAGAGGAAAAGAGATAGCGAAGAGAGAATGGATGTTGAGGAAACGCCATATACCCTTCTGCGCTCACAGGTGTCTTCATTATCCAAGGCCCTGCTCCAGCAACTCAAGTCTCCGAAGACTCCACCACCGACGCTCCAGGCAGGCTTCCAGCTTTTGCACGCTCTGCTTGGCGTTCTTCCTGGTTGCCTTTCTCACCAGATTACGCCCATTACTACAATCTCTCAATCCCTATTGCTTCAGTCGCCAGCGACTTCAACTTCGGCCCTTCACCTTACATGTCTCTCCTTCATCGCATTGTATTTCGCGACGCATGCTCCCGGGACATTTTCTGTGTCACTTCCAAGTCTGTCACCTGTTCTTTTGAAGTCAGTTGGAGAGAAACACCCTCGAGTTTTGCTTCAGAAGCCTTCCGCGTCTTTCTCTGCTTTACTCAATGCCACGAGGCCCACAAAGAGTGGCGAATGGGCGGAGCGTTTGTACGATCAAGCTTTTCAGCGCCTCAGCACTCACGACACAGATGCCGAGGTTCGCGGATGTGCTGACGACTGTATTGCAGACCTATGGATATGCGCTCCTGATGTCATCAAACAGAGAGGCGGCAAGCTATGTGTCGAACCACAGGCAATACAGGAGGAGCTGTTAGGGTGGTCACGAAAGTTGCGAGGGACGTGGAAATGAGTGATGACTGGGTGAACTTTTCCGTTGAAAGGATCATGGGTCTACTTAAGAAGAGTGAGAGGGGAGGAAAGCCAGAGATATTTATCGCCCTCGATACTCTTCTAAAAAGGTCAGTTCACATCTTGAGGATCTGGAAGCAGCCTCATTTTGTCCAGATATTCATCTGGCGTTCCCACCGATCTGCCACCTTCTTTGGTCTCCCAGATCAGACCATACATATCGACGACAGACATTTCCTTACTGTCTCATGCATTGACTATCATTACAGTGTTACTCGAGCTATCTCTGACCGCTACTTTCCCTGAAGTCGAGCGCGAGGTCCTTGGCGATATCTATCAGATTGCACATTCACCCCTCCTCTCAGGAGCCGCTCTCGATTCACTTTTGATGTTCTTCTCTTCGCTGGTGCAGGCTGATAGTCAAATTGCAACCCATGTTGTTCCCAACTTGGCAATATCAGCGGAAAAGACCAACAAGTGAGATGCCAATTTAGCCAATGTCGCTAAATGTATTGGCCAATTTGTCCAGAGCGATCAGGGAGTGGCAGCAGGGAACCATCACGGTCTATTCCAAGTATATCGAGGTCAGCCACAGGCACAGTAGCCTAGCGCATTTCTCATATCGCACTTCTTCTAGAAATCTTCAAAGTCGAAGTCCACCACTTCTGTTGTGGTGCTAAGTCTGCTGATTGTCGGAGAACTTGGCCGTTTCATGTATGTCGGATTTTCAGTGTCTCCGTTCTATTGATAGCACTGTCACAGTGATATGTCGAAGCAACAAGATACATTTAGCAATACTTTCAAACATTTCTCAGCAGAAGATGAGGAGATTCGTGCTGCTGCTGGTAAGTAAAGTTTATACGTCAATTGGGTACATAGATTGACGTACGTAGGAAGTATTGCTATCAGAAATCTTCATCAATTCTTACCTGCAATCCTCAGGGTTGCGGAGAGTGATCCGCACAAGAAGCTGCTGTCGTTGCGTGCATTGAAGGAGGTCTGAATTTAGTCTTGTGTCGATTCGTGTTCTGAGAATCAATCTAGGTCGTAACGCATTGCTCGCATGGGCAGCTTGAAGGTGTTGCAGAGCAGCTCTGGGCACCCCTTTTTCAATACTTGGAGGATGCAGAGGACAGTACACGCAATGTTACCGCTGACTGCCTGGGCAAACTTACCACAACACATCCCACATGATATATCCCACAACTTCACTCTCGCATCCATGACGAGAACCCCGCAGCGCGCGCCACTGTCGTATCTGCCATCCGACATACGCTTGTGGAATCGTCGCCATCGTACGACGAGCTTTTGGCATCGCTCATCATGGACTTTTTGGACTTAATACATGACAAAGATTTGGTGTGCCGGTTGATTTGATAATTTTAAAATTTCCTGACACGAATTCTTCAGAACGTCTGCCGCCTTGCGTTGTCCGCTCCAAACTCTGCGGCAAGAACGAAGCCCCACCTCATACGCGATCACCTTCCAACTTTACTCCCGAGCATCTATGCGGAGATGAAAGTCAACCCCGATCTCATTCGTACAGTCCAAATGGGACCTTGGACACACGAAGTCGATTATGGTCTGGATGCGCGTAAGACCGCATGGGAGACACTGTACACCCTTGTAAGCCTTTGCCACACCAGTGTCCTCCCTTACTCATGTACTCCTAGCTCGATACCTGCCTGTCGATCTTCCTCTCGCAATTGCGCAGCGCCTCGACGAACTTACACCCTCTCTTGAATTGACGATGTGCGGGACAGCCGTCACTAAAGACACGGTGAAGTAGGACATCGAACGCGCGGCATAGCTACGAAGGAGCACGATGCGTGCTGTTGTTGCCCTCAGCAAAATCGACAGCGCTGGTAGCGCGCCCACATTCGATGCCTTTGTGGAGGAATCGCGAAAGAATGAGCAATGGGGCCTAGAATTCAGGGAGTTACTTGGACACTGAAGGATTTCATTATGCAGACCGTGTACGCTATATCTGTTTTTCAATGCTCTCGCAGGCAAAGTGTGAACCGTTCCTGCAATTAGGATATCTGTTTCGTTCCCAAGTCCGTGATCCAGGTAGCTACATCAAAATTCGTGTTTCACAAGGTCAACCGGGTGCAGGGAAAGGCAAGGAGCTCTTGGCTGTCGACAACGAGCTCGAGCTCGTCCATAAACTCGTCCCTGCGACGACCAACCGTACCACTATTTCTGGTGATGCAGCCACTCGAGCAGATGCACTCGAAGCTTTGCAACAGAACACTTGGGTGCATCTTGCTTGTCATGGCAAGCAGGACCGTACGCAACCCTTACGATTCGCATTTCGTCATGAAAGATGAGCATCTGACACTACTCGATATCATGGAGATAGACATTCCGCATGCCGAGTTCGCGTTCTTATCTGCTTGTCGCACCACTGTCGGCGATGAGGAGACACCCGACGAAGTGATTCACCTATCTATCTGAGTCGTTAGCTATAGTCCCCTACAATGGAATTTATAGGAGGCTGTAAGCTGGACGCTTACTACACATGTTTACTTCATCACATCACGTGGTCTTTCCCCATATAAACACGCCACCTCGTATCATTATTACTAGACTCGGGTCTCTTACCTACTATCATATACTGATACTTGTACAACACCCAAGAAATCCACAGTTTCATCCTGTTATCCTTGCCCGATCCATTTAGTGTTCTTCGTCGTTTTCCTGACGAGGTTCCACTTTTTTTTAACAGAAATGAAACCTGTTGATATCTCGAACCGTTAATAAACGAACCGCTGGGCTACCTGCCTGTTACCTGACCCGCCAAACTGCCTTCTGCTCGAAGGAAACCTACCATTCCCGAACCTTTAGTCATGCGACAGCATGCAAGGAACCAAAGACAACCGCCTCCTAGTCCACCTTCATCCCCCTTGATTCCCATACCCGAAAATAATCTACCTCTTGAATGCATCCCTAATGCAATCAGATATTACAACTCCGCTTCAGATTTGGAATCTGATAATACGCATATATTGTACTCTTGCCCTCACAAAATGACTAAGTATGCTAGCATTGAGCAATCCGCTGCTAATAAACCACTGAAACTCTCGCTGGGTGCACTCACGCCAGAAGTCACACGTGATTGGAGAAATGCGTGCTCGACATACTTCATGCACAAGGGAATTGGAGCCGAAGATCAGGTGAAGATGACAGCGTCTGGGATGACCGATGCTAGACTGCACACTTGGTATCTTGCCCAACAAGATGTCCTAGATGCTGGAACGTTTGATGCCTATATGACCGCACTCAAGAACGCTTGGTTAGAGACTCACTGGGACACCAAGCTTTGCAAGAAAGTCTTAGGATCACAGCAAGGGACTCGCATGTTCTACGAATGGGCTTTAGAACTACAAAACCAGAACACATTGCTATACGGCAATGCTGCGCACCTATCAGACATCCAGCTCCACAATCAACTCGAAGTGAATATTTGTGATGAACTCACCATTCCCGTGCTCAGGGCAAGACTCGTGGACATGCTGACTCTGAAGGAGTGGATCGAGGAAGTCAAACACCTCGACGACAAGTGTCTCAAGGACCTTGCGTCTCACAGAAAGATTGCTGAGGAACTCTATCGATCCTCAAAACGTACTACATCCTCCAACAAATCGTCGTCCTCAAAGACATACACTACATCATCCTCCTGTCTAGGAGCTTTGACAGAAACTGAATGCACCTTACTGATGAAACACAGAGGCTGTTTCAAGTGCCGAAAGTTCTACGTCTCACATCAGTTGAAAGATTGTACTGATGGCACGCCTGAAGCATCTTCTTACAAGACACTCACAGAATCCAACACGATCGCAGCTAAAACAAAGACAAAATCTGTAGCCACTGTCGGACCTGTGGGAGCTGTCATGCCGTCAATGGTACTATACACTCTATGGCTATATATTATATATAACTCAACATATTTTCTTCTCATTGTTGATGTCCCATTGGGTGCAATGCATCTCTGGGATTCCATTGCACCTATTTTTAAGGAATTTGGTGGTCAGGAACATGAGTTATGATCATTTTACTCTTTCCAAAGTCATCCTACTCAATTCCCATAATTAGTCAGCATAACTCTATCCAAATACACTGGTATCTCATATTCATATCTATATATATACTATGTTGATGTAAATACATCATCTGGAACTCATTTCCAAGATTTTCATATTATGTCTCCTGATGGAGGAGGACCAGAAGGGCTACATCATCACAAAAAATTCCTGGGCCTTCACAACTTGGTCCATCATCTTCTGTGACCTTTAAAATGGTGGGGACAAGCTTTGGTAGATCATTGGTGATGGTATGAACCTCTGGTTCTAAGTCAATATCTGACTGCCATATGCACATAGTCTATCACTCTGTAAAAAATTCCTAATGCTTTGAAACTTGTTCAATCATGTTCTGTGACTCTACAAATGGTGGGGAGCAGCTCATATCAATGGCTGGTGATGCCTGGTGCTGGCTCAGCCCACCAAGAGTCCAGCTACTAGGTACACTAGATCTAGCTTCTTGTAAAAAATTCCATGTGGTTCAAAACTTGGTCAATCATCTTTTGTGACCTTGAAAATGATGGGAAGAAGTTTATTTGGATGTTTGCTGATGTGTAGGACCTCTGACCCAACACCAGTCACTGACTACCACATGCATTTAGTTCAACACCTTGGGAAAAATTGCTGAGGCTTCAAGACTTGGTCAATCTTCTTCTATGACCTTTAAAATGGGGGGAAGAAGTTTAGTTGCATGTTTTATGATGTTTGGAACCTTTGCATTCAAGTCAACCCCTGACTGCCATGTGTCTGGCTTAACTCTTCACAAAAAATTGCTGGAGCTCCAAGACTTGGTCAATCATCTTCTGTGACATTTAAAATGGGGGGGACAAGTTTATTTGGATGTTTGCTGATGTATCAAACATTGATCATGGACTAGTTGCTGACTACCACATGCATTTAGTCTAACTCTTTATAAAAAATTGCTGAGGTTTCAAGACTTGGCTAATCTTCTTCTGTGACCTTTAAAATGGGGGGAAGAAGTTTAGTTGCATGTTTGATGATATATAGAACTTTGCATCCAAGTCAACCCCTGACTACCATATGCATCTAGGCTATTTCCTCACAAAAAATTGCTGAAGCTTCAAAACTTGGTTAATCTTCTTCTGTAACCTTCAAAATGTTGGAGAGACAGTTGCTTAGATGTTTAACCATCTATAAGACACTTGAATTCAGGCCAACCCCTGACTATCATATGCATGAAGTCTATCTCAGTCTGAAAAATTGCTGAGCCTTCAAGACTTGGTAGATCATCTTCTGTGACCTTGAAAATGGTAGGGAGCAGTTTGGTTGGATGACTGTCTATGTCTAATGCATTTTATTTCAGCCCACCTCTGACTACCATATGGTTATAGTATATCTCAGTATAAAAAATTGCTGAGGCTTTAAAACTTGGTAGATCATCTTCTGTGATGTTTGAAATAGTAGGGGGAAGCTTGCTTAGATGTTTGATCATGTTTGAGACATTTGATTTTATGTCACCTCTGACTACCATATGCACCTGGTCTACCTCAGTGTAAAAAATTCCTCAAGCTTTAAAACTTGGTGAATCATTTTCTGTGACCTTTAAAATGGTAGGGAGAAGTTTGCTTGGATATTTGATCATGCTTGAGACATTTGATTTTATGACACCTCTGACTGCCATATGCATACAGTCTATCTCAGTCTGAAAAATTGCTGAGCCTTCAAGACTTGGTGAATTATTTTCTGTGACCTTGAAAATAATAGAGAGAAGTTTGCTTGCAGGTTGGACCCTGTGTGAGATATCATAATTGAGATCAACCTCTCACCACCACATCCACATAGTGTATCTCAGTGTAAAAAATTGCTGAGGCTTCAAAGCTTGGTTAATCTTCTTCTGTGACCCTTAAAATGATAGGAAGAAGTTTGTTTGGATGTTTGTTGAGGTGTGGAATCTTTGACCACACACTGGTCACTGACTACCATATGCATTTAGTCCAACTCCTTGTGAAAAATTGCTGAGGCTTCAAGACTTGGTTAACCTTCTTCTATGACCTTTAAAATGGGGGGAAGAAGTTTATTTGAATGTTTACTCATGTATGGACCTTTGATCATAGACCAGTCACAGACCATCACATGCATCTGGTCTATCTCATCATAAAAAATTCCTGAAGCTTCAAAACTTAGTCATTCATCTTGTATGACCTTTAGAATGGTGGGAATAAGTTCAATAGGTTAGTCAATGATGTTTGAGACATTTGATTTCATGACACCTCTGACTGCCATATGCATGAGTCTTCCTAAGTGTAAAAAATTGCTGAGGCTTCAAAACTTGGTGAATCATCTTCTGTGATCTTTACAATGGTAGCAAGAAGTTTATTCCAAGATTTGATCATATCTGAGATATTTGATTTGAGGTCAACCCCTGACTACCATATGCATATATCTATCTCAGTCTAAAAAATTGCTGGACCTTTAAAACTTTCTGAATCAGCTTCTGTGACCTTGAAAATGGTAAGGAGAAGTTTGCTTGAAGATTTTACTTTGGGTGAGACATTTGCATTCAGGTCCACTCCCACTACCATATGCATATAGTCTATCTCTATGTAAAAAATTGCTGAGGCTTCAAAGTTTGGTGGATCATCTTCTGTTACTTTTATAATAGTGGGAAGAAGTTTTATCCAGGGTTTGACCTTGTGTAAGATCTTAAAATTCAGGTCAACCCCTGACCACCATATTTATATAGTTTTTTTTTGGCATAAAAATTGCTGAGTCTTCAAGACTTGGTGAACCATCTTCTGTGACCTCTGAAATAGTGAGAAAAAGTTTACTTGGATCATGTCTGATCTATTTTGTTTCAGGTCACCCCTGACTACCATATGCATAAAGTGTATCTCAGTATAAAAAATTACTGAGCCTTCAAGACCTGGTTGATCATCTTCTTTGCCCTTTGAAATGGAAGGGACAAGTTTACTTAGATGTTTAACCTTGTGTGAGACATCAGAATTGAGATCAACATCTCACTATCATATCCACATAGTGTAAAAAATTCCTGAGGCTTCAAAACTTAGTGAATCATCTTCTGTGATCTTTCAAATAGTAGAGAGAAGCTTGCTTAGATATTTGATCCTGTCCAAGACATTTGAATCAAGTCAATCCTGACTACTATATGCACATAGTCTACCTATACAAATTATTGAAGCTTTAAAACTTGGCTCATCATCTTTTGCAACCTTTAAAATAGTGGGAACAAGTTTAGTTGTATGGTCAATGATCTCTGAAATATTTGAGTTGAAGTCAACCACTGAATACCATATATCTAGTCTAACTCTTTTTAAAAAATTGTTGAGACTTCAAAACTTAGCTAATCTTCTTTCATAACCTTTAAAATAGTGGGAAAGAAGTTTAGTTGGATGTTTCATGTTTGATAATATATAGCACCTTTGCATTTAAGTCAACTCCTGACTGACATCTACATCTAATCCAACTCTTCATAAAAAATTCCTGGACATTCAAGACTTGGTCAATCATCTTCTGTGACCTTTACAATGTTGGGAAGAAGTTTATCTGGCTGTTTGCTGATGTGTGTAAGCCTTGATTATAGGCCAGTCACAGACTACCATATGTATATAGTCCATCTCTATTCAAAAATTGCTGAGGTTTCAAAACTTGGTCAATGTTCTTCTGTGACCTATATATTTGGTTCCACGGGCCCACCCCTGTAAACGTCACCCTGTCACCCTATCAATAAAAGGCAATATGGTGTGGTAAGTGCCTGTCCGTCACCTTTCCCATGCGCCATTTGTTCCTCTTGGGTGTGTCACCGTCACCTCTTCTTTTTCCCATCTCTTCTTTTTCTCCGCTTGGCGCTGTCCCGTCCTTTGTCTGATGGTGCAAACGTCACCCCATCACCCTCGCTTATTTTGGCTTTTTAGCCGTCACCCTTGGTCCGTCCCCTTCTCACCTGCAGCCGTCACCCTGTCACCCTCGCTTATTAGAATGTTTGCCTGCAAACGTCACCCCGTCACCCTCGCTTATTAGACCTTTAGCCTGCAAACGTCACCCCGTCACCCTCGCTTATTAGACCTTTAGCCTGCAGCCGTCACCCCGTCACCCTCGCTTATTAGACCTCTAGCCTGCAGCCGTCACCCCGTCACCCTCGCTTATTAGACCTTTAGCCTGCAGCCGTCAACCTGTCAACCCCGCCTATTAGACCTTTTTTCCTTCACACATCACCCCGTGACCCTTGTGTATTGGACCTTTTGCTTGCATTTGTCACCCTGTCAACCTGACTTATTCATGTAGGCTTTTGATGTTGCATTCAATCACGACGTCGATGTCTTGTCCCGGGTGTCATCCATCACTATCATTTACCATCTTAAGGTGCAACTTCAACATCCTTGCTTATTTATGCTTGTCTGTCATCATCTGACGATTTCCC